>OY829492.1:12004198-12616197 GCA_963691745.1 Ditula angustiorana | reverse complement strand
AAACAAACGAACTCCCCGAATGCGTTGAAAGATCTTCAAAAAAATTAACCAACAAAAAAGTTATTCCAAATTTACGGTCGGTTGCCGACCCGAGTAAAAGTACCGATTTGTATGGGATAAGTTACCAACTTATCCCTAAAAAATCGGCACTTTTCAACCTTCAACCGAGAGGTCCCCTATGGGGATTATAGAGGGGGCCCGACGCGTCGTAAAACGCGTTTTCCCGAGCCTCTATAATACCGAAAAGAAAGAATGCAAAGTTCTTAAGGAACTTTGCAGACAAAAGACAAAAAACAAGAATTACCAACTTAAGGTTGGTAATTTTCTGCGCCTTAACAAATGCGACGAGCAACTCACAAGTTTTTGGTAACTCCCGGACAGAAGGTCCGATCGTAACCAAATAAAAACTTGCGAGTAGTACTCGTCAGACGCGGCTAGAAGAGCCCAAAAAATCCAAAACTACGTTACGGGGGGACAAAGTTATTAAGGGGGGAAAAGCAAAAGTTTACGAAAAAAAGCAAAAGTTAGCAAAAGTTAAAAATTATTTCCGAACGTCGACCGCACAGAGTCGATGCAGACGTTCGAAAATAACTATCTTGGAAACTACTGAAGCTACAGGGATGGTGCAAAGGGCAAATATTTAAAGCGATTAACGCTGAACAAGAAACTCAAAACCACAACTCTCTCGGATTCTCCCTCTCTTAAAATTCCGCGAAAAACCAAACGTAAACACTCAATTTTCCACGAAATTTTACCTCCACCTAACCTAACCTAACCTAACCTAACCTAACCTAACCTAACCTAACCTAACCTAACCTAACCTAACCTAACCTAACCTAACCTAACCTAACCTAACCTTTTTTTTTTTTTTTTTTTTTTGACCAGGGAGGAAAGCTTTTAAAGCTTCACCCCGGCCTGGAGCGGCCGGAGGATATGTGGGAGTCTCCCCCCAGAGTGGGGGCATACCCCACTAAAACCTCCCTGGGCGTCTCCCTCTAACCGGCTTTCTAGCAGGCGTCGTGGGACCGAGACATGCTCCACGACGCCTGACCGGCGCCCCAGCCTACGTGCCGGGGCTAACCCGCGCCAAAGGAGGGGGAGGTCGGGGACGCCGAACCTCCCCCCCAGACCGTGAGGCCTAGCCTACGGCGGGCAGGGGTGCTCCACCCCCTACCCGCAGGCCTCACTGGGGAAGTTGGCGGGCAGCGAACTGTCTCCGCCGCCTCCCCCATCGTCTGCGCCGGAGCGGGTGTGCGTCGACGGCCTCTTCGCGCACCCGCTCCGCGGCTCTTTCTGTGACATGACGTCCTCACAGAAAGAGGGCCACTCCCTCCCACGACCTGTCGCTGTCCAGCATGGCGGCTACCACGCTGGGCAGCGAGAGGTCGCCCCCGATTGTCGCCACCAGAGTGCGGCGCTGAGACTCCCAGGCGCTGCACACCTCGAGGGTGTGCTGCGCCGTATCGTCCCCCGCGCCACACTCATGGCACGACGGGGTCGGCTCTCTCCTCGCGACTCTGTGCAGGTAATGACCGAAGCAGCCATGCCCGGTCAATACCTGCGTGAGTCGGAAGGAGAGAGTCCCGTGCCGTCTCTTCGGACCAGTCGGAAAGCAGCGGGCGGACAGCCTCTATGGTGCGGATGCCATAAGAGGGGTCCGCCAGGCTCGCTTTCCACCGGTCCCTCATCCTGTCGGCGGCCCTCGCGGCGCGCGTGGGCCACCTCCTCCGGGGCCAGGCGTTCTCCTCTCGCCCGGCCCTCGACCCCTCCTGGGCGTGCGCCTCCGCCCACACCCCCGCCCTCGAGTTCCAGGGGGGTGTACCTGCGAGGACGCAGGCCGCCCGCGAACGACACCGTCACGTAGGCCCTGCAAATGCGATTGGCGACCACCCTCTGTGGGTCGCCGCAGCAGGGCCTTGGTCGACTCTTTTCAGCGAGTCGACCCATATCGGAGCCCCGTATAGCGCCATGCTCCTGACGACCGCCCGCGAAGAGGCGTCTGCAGTGGTGCGCTGGGGCCCCCCACGTTCGGGAGCAACCCTGCCGAGGGCCGCCGCCGCCTTGACCCACTCTAGGAGCGAGGGCCCTGAAGTGGCCCTCGAAGCTCCACCGCCTGTCGAGGTGAAGGCCCAAGTACTTGATCTGGGCCTTCACCTCGACAATTTCCCCCCTCACGCGGATCCCCGCCCCCGCGGGGATCCTCCACCCTGGGCCCCTCCCCCCGAAGACGATGGCCTCCGTCTTCGGGAGGGCCACCCGCAGGCCCAGCATGCGGATGCGGTCCACCACCATTGTGGTGGCCACCCGTCGCACGCCGAGCCGTTTCCTCATAATCCTCACCCCGGACGGCTACGAGGGTGTCGTCTGCGTAGCAGACGACTGCCATCCGGGGGAGGAGCGTGAGGCGGATGACCCAGTCAAAGCCGACGTTCCACAGCAGGGGTTCCCAGAACGGACCCCTGCGGAACGCCGCAGGCCATCCGCCGATCCTCCATCCCGCCCCTCGCCTGATAGGACACTACCCTGCCTTGTAGGTAGTGCCCTATCAACCTCCTGAGATAGAGGGCGCACTCCGTGGTATCGGAGTGCCTCCTCTATCACGCCGTAGGGGAGGGTGCCGAAGGCATTGGCGATATCTAACGATACCGCCATGACCCCCTCCCCTCTTCCCTCCGCGTACCCGCCTGAATTCCCTCAGGGCGGTCACTGCATCCAGCGTCGACCGCCCCGCACGGAACCCGAACTGTTGGGCCGAGAGGTTCGGCCCCACCTGGACGAGGTGGCTCTGGACGCGGGAGGCAATTATGCGCTCCAGCATTTTGCCCACCTCGTCCCAGCAGCACTATGGGCCTGTAGGCCGAAGGGGGAATCTGCGGGTCGGGCCCCTCCTTCGCCAACAGGCACAACCTCCCCTCCTTCCACACTTTGGGGAACCGCCCAGCCGCCAGGCAGTCATCATATAGCTGCCTGAGGCAGCTCCCCAAATGTTTCAGCGCGGCTGGAAGGACTTTACCCGGGACCCCATCTGGTCCCGGTGCCTTCTTACACCGGCGCAATCTGTCCACTGCCCCCACCATCTCGGTCGTCTGTGACGCGGGAACCTCTCGTTCCGGCTCTTCCGCTACCAGCGGCGCCATCCTCGGGACCGACACGTTCGGCGGTCCCGGGAAGAGCCCGGCTACTACCCCGCTGTAGCAGCTCCGGCTCTAGCGACTCGATGGGGGGGGCGGTCCGCATCTTGCTGCGGACGATACGGTATGGGCGCCCCCACCGGGTCGCTGTCCAGGGTGGCCAAGAACTCCTCGTGAGCGGAGTCCTTGGCCTTGGCGATGGCCCCCTGGAGTGCCGTCTTTGCTGCTTGGAGGACCTGGTGGTGATGGTCCTCCTCGGCGGGGGTGTGGGCCCTCCTTCTGCGGCACCGCTGGTAGGCCCGCCTTGCACGAATACTGGCGGCACGGAGGTCCGCCAGCTCCTCCGACCCACCAGTACACCCTCTTTTTGGCGGGTAGCCGCCGCGCCCGAGGCATCGAGGCGTCGCACACCTCGGTGAGCGCCGCCCGGAACTGCCTCGCCCTCTCATCCACATCCCCGCCGGCGAGCGGGGGACGTCCACCTGGCCCGGATCATGGCAGCCTCCTCTGCCATCTCCGGGTCCAGTTTGGTCAGGGTCCACCTCGGGAAACCCTGACCCGAGCCGGCCCGAGGCTGCACCCCCAGGGGACGATGACGCGGAGACCCTACACCGGATGTACCGGTGATCGGAGAGGGTCTCCGCGTCTTCCAGGACCCGCCAGTCCTGGATGCGCGCAGCGATGGCAGGGGTCGCGAACGTTAGGTCCACGATAGACCCCCCCCTGCCGCCGCACGCATGTTTGTACCGTCCCCCGGTTTATTAGTACTAGGCCGGCCATGGCCGCCCATCCCTCCACCTCCGTCCCCCTAGCGTCGGTGATGGGGGAACCCCACGCGCCGCTTTTCGCGTTGAAGTCCCCCATCACCAAGACCGGCATCGGTGCCGCCCTCCCCACCACCAATCCCAGCTCCCTGAGGAAGGCCTCGAACGCCCTCAGGGGCCTGTTTGGGGGAGAAATACACTCCGACGAGTAGTATTTCCCCCCATTTGGCGGCGACGAATCCCTGCCCCCTCTCCTTTATGGAGAGGCGGGGGGGACCCGCCGAGGGCCGGCACCACCAATGCCACCGAGCCGTCCACGTCCCCCAGCCCAGTTAGACTGGGGGAGACGAAATACGGCTCGGCAACCACCGTCGCGTCAACGCCCCCCACTCCGCCATGGACTGCATCAGCAGATCCTGAGCGCGGGCGGAGTGGTTGGCGTTTCGCCCTGGAGGAGCTCAAGCGGACGTACCGGCATTGGCGGTGTCCATGAGCTCCTCCGAGGCCCTGCGGGCTACCGGCACGGGTTTGGGGGCCGGGGTCTGGGCGGCCGTCCTTCCTTTTGTTGGAGGGGGGGTGCATTTTTCACCCCCCATCACATGCCCCGCAGGGCGGCCGAGTCGGGTGCACAGCGCACACTTAGGGTCCGCTGTGCAGCCCGACGACCTGTGTCCCTCCCCGCCACACCGGAAGCAGAGGTTGCTCCGGTCGGCAGTGGACGGGCACAGCGCCCTCGTGTGCCCTGTCCCCATGCACTTGAAGCAGCGCATGGGGAGGGGTTCCAGCGCCTGGACCCGCGCTGCAGACCAGCCGACCAGAAGCCGACCGGCCTGTATGATGGCCTTCGCGGCGGCCACTGGGCACTTGACCAGAACGGAGCCCGTACCTACGGGCCCCAACCTAATGGTGCCCACTCTGACGCTCTCCAGCGGACAGCCCCCCCTTCTCTGCGACCGCCTGGCGGATGGTCTCCGGCTCCGCAGACTCGTCCAGGCCGGAGATCCGCAGGTCCGCGCACTTGGTCGGTCGGGTTACTTCCGCCGACTCCCCGACCAGCTCCTGTAACCTGCTAGCGAGGGCGTCCGCGGTCTTGGCGCTGTCAGCACCGCCCACCTCGATAACCTAACCTAACCTAACCTAACCTAACCTAACCTAACCTAACCTAACCTAACCTAACCTAACCTAACCTAACCTAACCTAACCTAACCTAACCTAACCTAACCTTTTTTTTTTTTTTTTTTTTTTTTTTTTTCAGGGGGAAAGCTTTATAGCTCCCCCCGGCTTGGAGCAGCGCGGGGGGTATGTGGGACTCTCCCCTCTTCACCCCATCCCTAGTGGACGGGGGGAAAATTGGGGGGCCTACCCAAACTAAAACCACCCTGAGCGATTCCCTCACACCGGTTTGCAACCAGGCGTCGTGGGATCCCGTTGTACGTCACCACGACGCCTGACCGGCCGCCCCAGCTGGGGCTCCCGCACCAAAGGAGGGGGAGGTCGGGAACGCGTGACCTCCCCCCCAGACTGTGAGGCCTAGCCTGTGGCAGGCAGGGGTGCTCCACCCCCTACCTGCAGGCCTCACTGGGGAATCCGGCTAGCATACTGCGCACGCCTTCTTCCCACTCGTCTGCGCCGGAGCGGGTGAGCGTCGGGGGACTCCTCGCGCACCCGCTCCGCGGCCTCCTTCTGCGACATGACCTCTTCGCAGAAGTCGGCCAGGGCCTCCCAAGATCTCTCGGTGTCCAGTATCGCTGCTACGACGCTGGGCAGCGAGAGATCCCCTCCGATTGCCGCCACCAGAGTGCGACGCTGAGGACTCCAGGCACTGCACACCTCTAGGGTGTGCTGCGCCGTATCGTCCACAGCGCCGCACCCGTGGCACGACGGGGTCGGCTCTCTCCTTGCGACTCTGTGCAGGTAGTGGCCAAAGCAGCCATGTCCCGTTAGCACCTGCACAAGCCGGAAGGAGAGCACCCCATGCCCTCTATCAAGCCAGAGCTCTAAGACGGGTTGGATGGCGCCTATGGTGCGGACTCCAAAGGCGACACCCAATAGCCCCGCTTTCCACCTGTCGCGCATCCTCGTCGCGGCCAGGCGTCGAACATGCGCGACCTCTTCCGGGGCCAGGCGCTCGTCTCTGGCCTGGCTCTCCTTCTTCCTGCGGTACATTTCCGTCAACACCCCAGCCTCCAGCTCCCACGGGGGTGTTCCGGCAAGAACGCAGGCTGCCGCAAAGGCCACTGTCGCGTAGGCCCTACACATTCTGTTTGCGACAATCTTTTGGGGCCTACGCAAGAGGGCCTTGGTTGGGGTCCTCAGGGCGTCGCTCCAAATGGGTGCCCCATAGAGCGCCATGCTTTTGGTGACGCCGGCGAATAGGCGCCGGCATGGGGCACCAGGACCTCCCACATTTGGAAGCAGTCGGCCAAGCGCCGATGCGACCCCCACTATCCGAGGAGCGAGTCGACGGAAATGCTCCTCGAATGTCCATCTTCTGTCCAGGACGAGACCCAAGTATTTAACGTGGGCCTTGACCTGGACACTCTCCCCGCCTACGGAGATTGTGGCTCCGGCTGGTGGCCGCCATCCCGGCCCCCCAAAGACAATGGCTTCTGTCTTTGTAAGGGCCACTTTTAGCCCCAGCGCCGTTATACGGTCCACCACCATCTCGGTTGCAACCGTGGCTATCCTGGCCGTGTCCGCATATGTGCCGCCACGGACGGCCACCATGGTATCGTCCGCGTAACACATGATGGCCATCCGGGGGAGCATCGTCAGACGGATGGCCCAGTCGTAGCCGACGTTCCATAACAGGGGTCCCAGCACTGACCCCTGTGGAACGCCGCAAGCCATGCTTCTGGCCACTCTGCTTCCGTCTCTTTCATGATAGAGCACTACCCTGTCCTCCAGGTAGTGCCCCATCATGCGGCGGAGATAGGGGGGCACCCCGTGGTACCTGAGCGCCTCCCCTATCACGCCAAAAGGGAGGGTGCCAAATGCGTTAGCGATGTCTAACGACACCGCTATGACCCCCTCCCTTCTTTCCGCTGCGTTCTCTGTGAACGTTTTGAGAGCACCCAGTGCGTCCAGGGTCGATCTGCCCACCCTGAAGCCGTACTGGTGCTCCGATACGTTAGGCCCTACTTGCCCCAGGTGACTGCTGATGCGGTTGGCCAGGATGCGCTCGAAGACTTTGGCCACCTCGTCCAGCAGAACCAATGGTCTGTAGGCAGACGGAGAGTCTGCCGGACGGCCATCCTTCATCAGCAGACATAACCGACCCTCTTTCCACGTCCTAGGGAACCGCCCCTCCTCGAGGCAGTCGTCTAGCAACTGCTTGAGGCGGCCCCCCAGGTGTTTGAAGGCAATCGCGAGAACCTTTGCCGGAACCCCGTCCGGCCCCGGCGCCTTCTTGCATTTTCGGAGTCGGTCGTACGCCGCCACTAGCTCGTCTTCGGTGACGGGGGGGACTTCCTCCGGCTCCTCCGGCTCCTCTATGGGGAGAGCCATGACAGGGGGGGTGAATGCTGGTGGCTGGGGAAAGAGCCCAGCGACCACCCGGGTCAGTAGCTCCGGTTCCAGGGATCCCATGGGGGGGGCGCTCCGCATTTTATTCCGCACAATGCGGTAGGGACGCCCCCATGGGTCCCTGTCCAGGGTGGCCAAGAACTCCTCATGGGCGGAGTCCTTGGCCTTGGCGATGGCTACCTGGAAGGCTTTCTTCGCAACCCGGAGTGCCTCGTAGTAATGTGCCTCCTCAGTCGGTGTGTGCGACCTTCTTCGCCGACACCGGGTGTAGTTTCGGCGGGCGCGGTTGCTTGCTGCTCGGAGGTTCGCGATCTCGGACGTCCACCAGTAAACTTTCTTCTTGGCGGGAAAGCTCTTCGCCCGAGGCATGGCCGCATCGCACACGTTGGTAAGTGCGTGCCGAAACTGCACTGCCCGCTCTTCGACCCCCAAGCTGGTCGGGGGGTCGGCACACCAGGCCTCGACGATCGCAGCCTCTTCCGCCATTTCCCGGTCGAGACAGGAGAAAGTCCACCTGGGAAACTCGCTCACCCCTCTTCTGGCCCGGTGATTGGGCACCAAGGACGCTCCAGAAACCCTGCACCTGATGTACCTGTGATCGGACAGGGTTTCCACGTCCTCGAGGACGCGCCATTCCTGTATTCGTGCAGCGATGGCAGGGGTAGCAAACGTCACGTCTACTATAGACCCCCCCTGCCGCCGCACGCAGGTATTGGTATTGCCCCGATTGCACAGCACCAGGCCGACTGCAGCCGCCCAGTCTCGCAGCTCCGCCCCTCTAGGGTCCGTGATAGGGGAACCCCACGCATCGCATTTTGCGTTGAGATCCCCCATCAGGATAACCTGGGCTGGTGCCGCACCGCGCACCATAGGCTCGAGCCGCCGCAAAAATTGTTCGAAAGCAGCCAAGGGTTTGTTAGGGGAGAAATATACCCCGATGAGTATTATTTCACCCCACTTCACCGCCACAAACCCAGGACCGCTTTCTCGGGTCACAATAGAGGGCGAATTACCCTGCGCCGGGACCAGTATACCGACTAAGCCCTCCGTGTCCCTAGCCCAATGTTGTTGTGGAGGGACGAAGTAGGGCTCCGATATGACCACCGCACTTATCAGCCACTCCGCCGTATGTTGCATCAGGAGATCCTGAGCGCGGGCGGAGTGGTTAATATTAGCCTGGAGGAGTTCGGTATGGTGTACTGGCATTAAGATTCCATACCGTTCTCCTCCTGTGCCAGCACTGGCTGGCTCGATGGTGGCTCGAGTGGCGCGATTGCAGAGGCCGTGGTCTGTGCGGCCTCTTTTCCTCTGGCGGAGGGTGGGGCACATTTACGCCCCCCCATGACATGCCCTGCCGGGCGTCCTGCTCGAGTGCAAACAGCACATTTTGGCTCAGCAGAGCACGCAACCGACTTGTGGCCCTCTTTCCCACAGCGGAAGCAGAGAGCACTCCTGTCCTCCTTAGAGGGACATAGAGCCCTCGTGTGGCCTGTCCCCATACACTTGAAGCAGCGCATGGGGAGGGGCTCCAACTGCCGGACCTGGGCCGAGGACCACCCGACGAGCAATCTGCCAGCCTGCACGAGGACCTTGGCCGCCACAACCGGGCAGCGGACCAGGACAGATCCAGTACCACTAGGGCCCATCCTGATTCCCCCTACCTTCACCTGCTCTACAGGGCAACCCCCCTTTACGGATACCGCACTTTGAACCGCCTCCGGGTTGACGGACTCGTCCAAGCCGGAGACTCTCAAGTCCACGTTTTTGGTTGGACGCGTAATGGTAACCAGCTCCCCGATTACGCCCTGTAGCTTCACAGCAAGGTCGTCCGCGGCTTTGGCGCTACCTGCACCCGGAACCTCTATGACACGCGCCCCAGTGGCGGTCTTCCGCATCCGGACATGCTTGAGGCCAATGTCCTCAAGCTGCACCGCCGACTTGGCCTTCATCATGGCCGTCGCATAGGTCTCTTTATTAGCGACGGCTTCTGGCTTCAGGGTGATGACCACTGCTGTTGATTTCGGGGTGGTCAATTTTGGCCCCTTCTTCGTTCTGGTGGCAGCCCGAGACTGGGCGGCTGGTGGTGGCTGGGAAGGCTTTTTGGCCTTCTTGCCCTTCCTCCTTACAACTTCCGTCCAGGCAGGAGCCGGGGCGGGTTGCACAGCCTCGTGTTGGTTCACCGGCTGTGCCGCAGGTGCAGGTGCGACTTGCTCTGCCGGTGGTGCGGCCACTGGGCGCAGATTGGCCGCAGCTGGTGGTGCAGCTTTTGAGCGCGACTTTGCCGCGGCTGGTGCGGCCTTAGTGCGCAGCTTAGCCGGTCGCGCCGGAGAGGGCCCCGGGGTTGGCTCGTCAATAGGACGAAGGGTATGACTCTCCGTCGCCGCCCTCTTCCTGTCTGCCGCCAGAGGCGGTCTCAGGATCGGCTGTGGAGGGAGCCGCTTCTCCATCTCCCCAAGGCGCACATTCACCATGTCCCCCAGGGAGACAAAGAGGTCTCTTTTCAGCTCGGAGAGCACCTCCATCAGGTCCTGCGGGATTTGTTGGGCGGCCGGCGGAGATACGACCGGTGCAGGTTGGGCGTTTCGCTCGGAGAAAGCGGTGCGGAGCGCCTTCACCTCAGCCCTCAGGGCAGCGAGCTCCCCGTTCATTCGCCGGTTATCCGCCTTGAGCCGGCGAGTCTCCTCATCCACGCTAGTGGCCTGGATCTCATCCACAGCCTGGCTTATTTGGCGGCAGGCTATTTTCATTTGGGCCCAAACGCTGCCCTTGAGATTCTTGCTTCTGGCCGCTTCAGCAAGAATGACCTCTATGCCCTTGCGGGCGCTGTCGAACAGATCGTCGTTCGAGACTATCTCCTGTGTCTCATTGACAGGGCTACGCTCCCGACACTGGGTCTGCGACCGCGATGCTGGTGGCGAGAGGCGGTACGCGAGGTCCACGTCTGCGTCAATCTCGGAGCGAGCGAGCTCCAGGTCCCGTGGAGGGGCTTTCGCCTTTGACGAGACAGAATGGCTCCCCATCGAGCCGGTCCCGCGCCCCCTGCGAGAGGTATTTACTTTCGGAGCCCTTTCGGGCTCTACGACCTCTTCAGGTAGTCCTGCCTCTTTGTACGCTCTTTTGGAGCTATTCCCTCCAATCTCCCCATCCTCGACCGATCGGCCACCCTGCCGGGCACGCCCAACGGGAGTGGGGGGAGTTGAGCGAGGGTGCTCAGCGGACACCAGAACTTTCTTCTCCTTCGCTGTGGACTGCAATCCTTCGTCCAGCCGCGTCAGGATCACTTTCGCCACCTTCTCGATAGCAGGGCCCTCTCTGCCCTTTTCGACCTCCGATGCCGCAGCGGCATCATCAATCGCAGGTAGCACCATCGGCGGATCCGCTGCGGGTTCCACCAACTCCATGTCGCTACCTTCGCTTTCCCGCTCTTGCCCATTCCGTGAAGCTAAATCAATTCCGTTGTGGTTGCCAGTTGTCGTCAGTTTAGGGTCGAAACCCTCGGGTACAGGGCCGAGGCCCTGTGAGCACAATTTGCCCCCCCCAGAATACGAGGGGCAGCCCGCATTAAGAAATGCAGGGAGGGACTCTCCACCAGTTACGGCGGTACCCTCCTGGGGTAGTATTTCTTTAATTGAGCTCATTTTGCTTTGATGTAGGGGCCAGCTCCCCTGCTCCGTTTATCGAGAGAGCAGCTCCCCTCTTTTTTCTGGGCTGAGTTCCCCACTAGGCTAAGTACTATATACAATATTTACATCTTTTTTTAGTTTTTAGTTTTATACTTTTTTTGGGATTTTCTTTTTTTTCCTAACCTAACTTAACCTAAGGTGTGTCGCGCTTGGTTACCCTTTCACTTCGGACCCTTTCGGCTCCGACGATCACTAAGGGCGTAAGCCCCCCCACCACGACAAGGTGGCGACACCTCGGGGGGGAACCTAACCTAACCTAACCTAACCTAACCTAACCTAACCTAACCTAACCTAACCTAACCTAACCTAACCTAACCTAACCTAACCTAACCTAACCTAACCTAACCTAACCTAACCTAACCTAACCTAACCTAACCTAACCTAACTGTGGAAAACCTAACGAAGGAAACCTAACTGAAGACAACCTAACTGACAGAGGACTACGACCTGGTCCCTGTTTCATTCGTCAAGCGTTTAATCCGCGCGGACACGCTTGAGGAATCAGTTAGTTAGGTTATCTGTCAGTTATGTTGTCCTCAGTTAGGTTTTCCTCAGTTAGGTTATCTGTGAGTTAGGTTTGCCTCATTTAGGTTTGCCTTAGTTAGGTTTGCCTCAGTTAGGTTATCTTTGAGTTATTTTTTATTTTTTTTTTTTTTCTCTCAGTTAGGTTATTGGTCACTTAGGTTTGCTTTAGTTAGGTTTTCCTTAGATATGTTTTCCTCAGTTAGGTTAGCTGTCAGTTAGGTTGTCTTCAGTTAGGTTTGCCTCAGTTAGGTTTCCTCAGTTAGGTTTTCCACAGTTAGGTTTTTCTCAGTTAGGTTATCTATCCGTTAGGTTTTCCACAGTTATGTTTTTTTTTTTTTTTTTTTTTTTTTTTTTTTTTTTTTTTTTTTTTTTTTTATCTGTTAGGTTTGCCTCAGTTAGGTTTGCCTTAGTTAGGTTTGCCTCAGTTAGGTTCGCCTTAGTTAGGTTTGCCGTAGTTAGGTTTGCCTCAGTTAGGTTATCTGTGAGTTAGGTTTTTCCCCGTTAGGTTATTTGTCAGATAGGTTTGCCTCATGTTATTCTCAGTTAAGTTTGCTTCCGTTAGGTTTACTTCTGTTAGGTTTTCCTGAGATAAGTTTTCCTCAGTTAGGTTATCTGTCAGTTATGTTGTCCTCAGTTAGGTTTGCCTTAGTTAGGTTTGCCTCAGTTAGGTTTGCCTCAGTTAGGATCTTTGTCAGTTAAATTGTCTTCAGTTAGGTTTCCTTCGTTAGGTTTTTCACAGTTAGGTTTGCCTCATTTAGGTTTGCCTTAGTTAGGTTTGCCTCTGTTAGGTTATCTGTGAGTTAGGTTTGTCTCATTTAGGTTATTTATCACTTAGGTTTGCTTTAGTTAGGTTTTGCTTAGATAGGTTTTCCTCAGTTAGGTTAGCTGTCAGTTAGGTTTACCTCAGTTAGGTTTTCCTGAGATAAGTTTTTTTTTTCAGTTAGGTTATCTGTCAGTTATGTTGTCCTCAGTTAGGTTTGCCTTAGTTAGGTTTGCCTCAGTTAGGTTTGCCTCAGTTAGGATCTTTGTCAGTTAGGTTGTCTTCAGTTAGGTTTCCTTCGTTAGGTTTTTCACAGTTAGGTTTGCCTCATTTAGGTTTGCCTTAGTTAGGTTTGCCTCTGTTAGGTTATCTGTGAGTTAGGTTTGTCTCATTTAGGTTATTTATCACTTAGGTTATTTATCACTTAGGTTTGCTTTAGTTAGGTTTTGCTTAGATAGGTTTTCCTCAGTTAGGTTAGCTGTCAGTTAGGTTTACCTCAGTTAGGTTTTCCTGAGATAAGTTTTTTTTTTTTTTTCAGTTAGGTTATCTGTCAGTTATGTTGTCCTCAGTTAGGTTTGCCTTAGTTAGGTTTGCCTCAGTTAGGTTTGCCTCAGTTAGGATCTTTGTCAGTTAGGTTGTCTTCAGTTAGGTTTCCTTCGTTAGGTTTTTCACAGTTAGGTTTGCCTCATTTAGGTTTGCCTTAGTTAGGTTTGCCTCTGTTAGGTTATCTGTGAGTTAGGTTTGTCTCATTTAGGTTATTTATCACTTAGGTTATTTATCACTTAGGTTTGCTTTAGTTAGGTTTTGCTTAGATAGGTTTTCCTCAGTTAGGTTAGCTGTCAGTTAGGTTTACCTCAGTTAGGTTTTCCTGAGATAAGTTTTTTTTTTTTTTTCAGTTAGGTTATCTGTCAGTTATGTTGTCCTCAGTTAGGTTTGCCTTAGTTAGGTTTGCCTCAGTTAGGTTTGCCTCAGTTAGGATCTTTGTCAGTTAGGTTGTCTTCAGTTAGGTTTCCTTCGTTAGGTTTTTCACAGTTAGGTTTGCCTCATTTAGGTTTGCCTTAGTTAGGTTTGCCTCTGTTAGGTTATCTGTGAGTTAGGTTTTTCTCATTTAGGTTATTTATCACTTAGGTTTGCTTTAGTTAGGTTTTCCTTAGATAGGTTTTCCTCAGTTAGGTTAGCTGTCAGTTAGGTTTTCCTGAGATAAGTTTTCCTCAGTTAGGTTTTCCTCAGATAGGTTTTCTTTAGTTAGTTTATCTGTGAGTTTGGTTTGCCGCAGTTAGGTTTGCCCCAGTTAGGTTATCTGTCAGTTAGGTTTGCCTCAGTTAAGTTATTTGTCAGCTAATTTTTCCTCAGTATTCATTAAAAAAAAAAAAAAAAAAAAAAAAACAGGAATGCAAAATGTTATTTTTGCTCGTTTTTTAGCTTGGTATTACTTAATTCGCTGCCATTATTCATCTTCGTTAGTTGTATTCCTGTTACTGTTTTAGTTTTCGGTTTTGCTTGTTTTTAATTTTTCCATACTAACACTAAAATAATATCAGTTTTTATTGAATAACTCGGTCAATATCCATCCGATCTGACTCATTCTTACTGCGGTAGGCTTGTTTCAGTTGCCCGCTGCCGTTGGCGGCAAAAAAACGAGCCCCCCACTCCCACCCGTCAGTGGCAACCTTTGGTATATCACCTCGGACTGTAGGTATCTTCACACTAACTTTTAAAATATTAATCAATTTTAAAATTTTTTTCTTCTGCTTATAGGACATTGCATGCTTTAGTCAATTGGTACAAACCAGACGGCTGTGTTTCGTCTCTTATTTAAGATATAAATTTTTTAAGCTTAATTTCCTCTTAAAACGGCCAAAATATCGGTAAATTCCAATTTCGGCCACCTGTTGTTAAGCTCAGAGGAAGTGAAGGGTGCGTTTTACCTGGACACTCTTCTGACGCATCTTTTGCCGTCTTAAGTTTTTCCCTGGCGCTATCAGCTCAATTCAGGTAGCCTCTCAAACCCTTTTCGTTTTCTTAACGGGCTCGTCATTCTGTGGAATGTTTTGGGATTCTGTAGAATGCTTAAGTTCCGTATATTGCCGATTTCGACACGCTTGTACGTGAAATAACAACACAGTTATGACGATCTTATAAATGCCTAAGAACTCCCAAGAACTCTAAGAAGTCCCTTCACCTTTTTTAAAAACAGTCGCATCAATCTTTTGTTTACTTGAACAATATTGATATTGACAAAAATGTTTACAAATTTGAAGAGTGGCTTTTCTAAAGTGACAAAGGCTACACAGGTACAGTGCAGCTAGCACGAATGATTTCGACACGCGTTAACTCACTACGTAACTCAGTGCATCACGTTCTAGCTAGCCCAGTAGGAGCGAGACGCACTGGTTACGCAGCGAGTTGACGCGTATCGAGAAGATTCGTGCTAGCTGCACTGATATTCTTTTAAATAGTGTACTAAGACAAACGAGCAAGCGGTTGCCACCACCGTATTGGAAGTGATTACCGCTGCCGATGGACTGCAACACCAAAGATCATTCATTTATTTTGTTGAAATGTAACAGTTTTATTGTCTCAAAAAAACCCTGGCGCATTAAAAAAAATCGGTTTAGTGCATATCGGACTCGCGCATCGTCGGTTCAGTACAAATTCAATCGTACAAGCTGTGCACATTGCCGTTATGAAAAGATAAATAAAATTGAGAGGGAAACTGAACTATGCCATTCGATAACTGTGCTGCCTCTACATCAAGTGAAAATTGAATCGCAAAAGAATCCTTTTATTGTACTGTGGGACTTTCCTTCATGTCAGACTTCACGTTTCTACGACTACTATGTCAGCCGGAAGTACGTTATAGATTTTGGATTGTTCTGCAAATGTATGAGATGAAATTTGCTCCATATGTACGGCCCCATTTTTTGATTGCGTTGACTTCAAAGTTTGATTTTTTCACAACTCCAAGGGACTGCAGACCTTGAGTATTTGAAATTGGTTTCAACGTGATAGCTCCACACGTTTCTGAGAAAAAGGGTCTTGACAGACAAATAAACAGACGGACCACAAAATGTTTCTCTAAGGGATCTTTTTTCCCAACAAAACCCTTCGTAACCCTAGAAGAAAAAACATAAATACATGCTGGAACGCGAAATTACTAATGAATTTAGATTTATTAATAAAATAACAATAGAGATTAAATGAAATTAAATTATACGGCTTTGGATTTCAAACTAACCCGGCTAGCCGTTAGGCATTAATCTACTATAATTGTTGTTTGTTTATAATATACTTATTTATATTTTATTATTTTGTTTTCATGGCCGCCTGTTACAAATGATGGCAAAATTCAAGATCTACCACTTTGCCGTCAGAAGGGAAACCATATTTAATTTACTTGTTTAATTAAGTAACCATACTCGTTACTATTGTTTAATTTTAGTAAACTTACATACACATCCATGTTGATTATAATAAATATTAACTTGACACCTAAATATATGAATACACAGCGAAGGCGGACATTTGCTGGGACGTGCTGGAAGGCGTTACACTTTACCTTGTGAGCTTTATTTAGCTCGAGCACGGCTTGGACAACTCTTGGCCGCGCGGTTTTTATACTTAGTTATTTGTAAGAAAGCAAATGATGCATCTTTAGAAAGCTGTCATCCGTAAATTTCATTTAAGAATATCGTACTTTTTAAATGAAACATAATGGTAAAATCCGAAACCGTAAGCGATGCAGGGAAACTGTCAAAAGACCTGGGCTTTTTGTGAAACAAAATAATCCGGTCAGTGGGTATTTTTGCTTTATAAAGGGTAGCGTAGAAAATGATTTGACATAATGTTGTTGAGGTATGGCGGCCGGCGCAGGCGAAAGCCGCCATTTTTAATAGGCTAGTTGACTCATATCAAATTTGGCGCAATAATTAAATATTTCCGGCAGTGTTTGACTTACGAAACTGAAATATATCGATTTCAGATAATTTAAGTCCACGATGGTTACATAATTTAAATTGAAAAATTTAAATTTTTAATATTTTTTTTAAACGCATTAAACCCTTTCGGCCATGTTGTGACTTCATTAATTTTATAAACAAACTAATGTCAATGACAGTGTTGCCATTGCTACGGCAATTGCCGTGTTCTACGGTAATTTGACATAATTAAAAGGAAATCTACGGCCTACGGCAGCAAATCTATTACCGTAGCAAAATCTACGGCAATTTTGAAAAGTCGTATTTTGGTTAGGTTCCAAGCCAGATAACGCAAAAAAAAAACAATGCGTATCTTTAACACGGAAATCCCCGTTTGTTGTTTCATGACTAGCCACAAATTTAGCTTTACAGTTTTTTTTTTAAACAACATAGGACGGAAAACAAGCAAGTGGGTCACCTGATGGTAAGTGACCACTACCGCCTATAAACACCTGCAACAACAAAGAGAGTGCAGATGCGTTGCCAACCCAGGGGGCTAAGATGGAATACCTCTTGTGCCAGTAATTACACCGGCTGTCTTGCTCTCCACGCCGGAACACAACAGTGCAAGCACTGTTGCTTAGCGGCAGGATTAGCGAGCAAGATGGTGGTAGCGATCCGGACGGACGGAGTTGCGCGTGGCGCTTCTATCATGTTATTATTTGTAGGTATTGAAATTTTATAGTTCCTTTTTTCTCCGCTGCTATTCGTAAATAAGTTAAAGTAAATAAATCAAAATGATTCAATAAAATTGTAAAATAAACATATTTTATTTAATTTATTTGCTACGGCAGCCGAAAATAGCTTTTCCTTTAAACCACGGCAATTTTCCTTATCGAACACGGCAGTAAAAAAAATGTCGCTGGCAACACTGGTCAATGATGTGTCAGACGGACGTTTTATTTCTGGTGGTTGTGATCGTGATCTTGTTGTTTTAGAAGTTGTAAAAAATCTCGTCTACGTTTTGCTATTCCTATTTTCCCATTTAATCTATAAAACAATCATGGATTCATGAAAGCGGAAAGTACAAATTTGCCAAGAATCGACGCACTAATCGGTCGGTAATTTTTTTGCTTTGAACTCTGACTTTTGTTCCGCCGCTGAGGAATGTCAAGACTTCTGTGTAAGTACAGTGTACATACAATAATGATAATTACTATACTTTTCGCGTAAACAAGTGGAAGCCATGGTTTTTAATAAAAAATTGCGATTTCTAAAACGGTGAATGTTGGATAAAATGTCAAATGATTGTTTACAAGACGTATGAAGTCACAGCACAGATAATATACAGACTAATATGGCGGACGCCGTTTTCTCCTGTTTATGAAAAGTTAACTTTTAAAATAAAGTTTTGCGGTTTTGTAGGTCCCAAAAAAATATGGTAGTATTTTTTTTGATCTAATAGAACAATGAACAATTATTTTAGGGCTACTTTAAAAATGAGTAAACTAGCCTATTGAAGTCGCGAAAATTAGGTATATTTTAAGGTTGCTATACCACAAAAAGATGTTTATTCTATATATCTTAAATGTAAAAAATTACAAGCGACGGAAATAATAATATTTACAAAAACCATCAATTTAATTCAAATTCTTAATTCAAAATTGTATAACAATCATTTTTTAATCCTTTTTGATGGCCCGGGTAGGTTAATGTCAACTACTTCATCATCCTTGCTGAAATTTTCCTTCTCATTGTGTGTTTCTAAAAATTTGAGTTTCCAATGATGACATTTCGTCATTCTCGTTATCTATTCGAATCTCCACCGCATTTTCGCAAACTGATCGCTAAAGAAACCACACACAATAACATAAAACTTGGATTTTTACTACGCTGCCAATGCTGCCATACCTAAACAACATTATGTCAAACCCTTTTCTACGCCACCTTTTGTAGAACAAAGGCTTTTATATGTCTCCACAGTGGATTATGTGTATTTATAATTGATTATGTGCACGGTGATGATTGGTGAAATCGCTCCACGCGTAGGTAACTACTTTTCTGGTACTTACTCACCGCTGACAACCCTAGCTTTAAAAGAAAGAGCACGTTTCATGCGACAGAGTGAGAAGGTAAGTACATTGGTATAGGCCAAGTATAGGCTAATAGGCACTACGTTTTGACGTAACACGGGTTTTGCTAGACAGTAAGTACGTAGCAGGCACTATCTATTCTGTGCTAGTGTTTTAGAGGAATATTTCAATTATTTTGTTTAGTTTTACTATGGACATATTTAAGCTGAATTGCATTAAGAAGTAAAATTGTTCAAGACGCTAAGTTGACATTTAACTTTTTGGTGCAAGTCCGCCTTATAATTATTTTAAAATCAATAAAATATCTTTATTTATTTAGAGACTTTGATTAAAAGTTGAACATGTCAGCCCATATCTTTATTTTTAATTGTAGAGTTTCAACGATATCCATATAAATTCATGTAATTTTACAGTTTATAATGTAACTTCTATTGGCTGAATGTATAAACTATACTATAAATTCAAAGCTTTCTGCTTTTTGCAGAAAGCAAAAGATTGGGAACTAGATGTAAAGCGGGAGTAAAACTAAGCGCCTTCCTCTGGCGCAAGGGATGGAAGCTTTTCTCGAATAGGTAAAGTGAAGAAAACATTACTGATGAAACCTAGGAATTATTATAATTTTAAAAATAACCTCTACACATACTCTAGAATTAATCACCTAGTTCTTGGCACTCGTGTACATATATGGTTAACATTGTACCCCTAACAACAGGATCGAGGTGACAGTAAACGAGTGCCAACGTACCGTGGACGGCAGACGGCCGGCGACCGAGTCGCGACCGATACGGATTGTCTATTGTCTAGATACAACCTCAGCAGCGCTAGAAAGTTACATCAGCGCCGGCCGAGTGATACGGGCGGCGATAGCGGGAGATAGCGGCCGCGGGTCACGGGCACGGGCGCCGAATAATTGACAACACGGTAGGTAGGACATAACTAAGTATTTATTGCAGCGGGGGGAGGCGAGGGCGCGGGGGGCTCTACTGCTTGGTGGCGGCCTCGTGCAGCTTCTTCTGCACGGCCTCGGCCTGCTTGACGAAGTCGTCGTAAGCCTGCTTGATCTGCGGCGCGAGCTTCTCGTTGGTGGCGTCGACGTGCGCGGCCACCTCCTTGGCCAGCTTCTGCGTCTCCTGCACGCCGGACTGGACGGCGGCCTGCAGCCGGTCGCGCAGCTGGCTGGCCTGCTGCTCCACCTCGGGGTGCGCCTTGCGCAGGTCGGCGGCCGCCTTCTCGATGTTGGCGCGCGACGTCTCCAGCGCCTCCTTCGCCTTGCCGTTCGCGTCGTTGATCTGCGGGACGAGGCACACTTTAGCACTCCTGCGTTACGGACCACATACTTGATAATGGCACGATGCACTTAGCTAGTGTTTGTTTGTTACGTAATAGGATTAACAACAATTCTAGTTTTGGAATGGTCGTGTTCGAGACGAGTGCACGGTACTCACGGCGCCCTGCAGGCTGGTGGACAGCTGCGAGAGCTGCTGCAGCACGGAGTCGGAGCCCTCCTTGAGCGCCTTGTTCACGGCCTGCGTGTTCTTGCTGTTGACGAGCGCGTTCCACTGCTCCGTGATGGTCTTCTGGAACTCGGCGGCGTGTTTCTCCACCTCCTGCAGCGGCGACTGAGTGGGCGCGTCGCGCCGCACCATGCCGGCTTGCGCCTATCGAACGACACACACGTCACACACCGCAACACAAAACTTAATTCATTTATTGAACTGTATACTCATTCGGTATGTACTCACCAGAGCCACGAAGGCAACGAAAACGACGAACTTGGCGGCCATTGTGGAAGGACGGATCGAGTGGGACTTCGGTGGAGGAGCGCTGCTCGGGGCTGCAACAGAGCGAGAATGATGAGCAGTCGTGCGCCGGCGCGTTATATAGCGCGGCGGTAGCGATCCCGAGGGCGCGGGGGGCGGGGGCGGGCGCGGGGTACTTTTCCTGAGCACGCCCTGCCCTGCGCCCTCCATTAAGCTTGTTTACGATGCACTAACGGCCCGTTGCCCTGCGCCCGCGCGGCCCTGACCTCGCTGATTGCGCGAAGCTCGCACCAGGATGTTTCCGCCACCTCGCAACGGCCGGCGGCGACGACTTCCCACTCACTTTACAGGGGTTTGAAAGCTAGATATTATCTTCGTGCATCAGTTACCTAGGCCCTGGGCTGTCACCTTTGTTTGACATTGCGTAGATACTTGTAATCTTGTTTGTTTTCCTGTTATCTATTATTAGTAATGCTCTAATAGATGTTGTGCATTGAATGCATTAAACTGCACCACGCCAAATCGACTGAAAAGATCGGAGCGTGGTTTTTCTGTTACTGTTATTGTTTGTAATTCCAAAAGTATTCGAAGCCTGCTACGCAGGTAAAGTTATGAATCTGGTCTGACCAAACATTGTCCACGATCATGCCGAGCTTCATATCTGCTATTTTTTTCCATACAAATATTATTATTTCCTTTAGCTACTTCGAGTAATCATCGTGGTCTCGAGGGAAGAGCTCGTGGTAGGTTTTAACAGAGTATCTACGTATGGAAGGTACCTTTTTTGTAATCTTTATTTTTCTTTACGGTTATCTGCTAGTTTAGTTAAGTATACCTGTTTGTCTCTCGATCCGTAAACGTGCGACTACTTTAAACGTGTCAGGGCAGGACATGAAATGTGTAGCTATTTATGTTGATTCTTCATATTTTCACCTACAACTTGATTCCGTTTGACAGATACCTATAGTAAAACAAATGGATTTTTTAACATAAAACTACCGTGACACTCGGACATATTAAGTAATAAAACGGATCAGTCACGTATTTTTACGTCGAGAAATACATGACATGTTTCGGACCAGTCCGTGGGGTCCAGTCCTTAATCATGAGCCCCCGCGGCGGTGGCGCGAAACATGTTGGGCATTTCTCGACGTAAAAATACGTGAGTGATCCGTTTTATTAAAACAAATGGATTACATTCATGGCAGCTTGTTTAAGGGATGGATCCAAGACGCGCGACACACGATCTCCGTGCTGGGTAGTTCGTTATCCCCGCTCGGCTAAATATTGTTGGCCGCTTATCAAACGAGTGCAACGAATTAAGATAGTGCGGTAGTGAGGACGTCCTCGTGGCTGTGGGAAACAGCAGGACGCGTGTAATGTTGGCAGCAGCTAACAACCTCGAGAGTCCCAGGTGAACTCAAAGGTGGGCTTGCGTTTATTTGACACCCGACACAAAAAGGGGGAACTGAACTCCTCTTTTTACCCGACTGCGCGATGCAAAGGATGGCAAAGGGAGAAAGGGTAATGTGTTTATCAGCTTATATATGTATGTACCTATGTTGGTTCCCTTGTGGCGTTCGCGTTCTAGAGAGCAAACGCTCGGACCAATTTGGATGATTCTAACGTCAACCAATATCATTGATTAGTTATTTGAAAATTATCTTTAGGTTTCTCGTATAATTTTTCTTTTTGAATGACTATTTAGGATTTATAACGATTTAAATTTGATTACTTAATTCGAACCAAAAAATGTTAATTAAAAAATATAAACCCAACTGCTTAAAAAAGTAAATAAAACTAAAAGAAAAACCGGCCAAGTGCGAGTCGGACCGAGGACCGTCGCGCACCGAGGGTTCCGTACAAGCTTAAACCACCGAACAATACTCTAAAGAAAAGATAAACTGGATTGAGGAACAAACCTAACTTTGCCATTGGGTAACTGTTGTCGACGTAGATCGCGGTCAGTTTACCAGTGCAAATTAAATTTGTTATCGCAACTTAATATTTTATTTGTAATGTAAATAACTACAGATTAATCCGTTGGTTCAACTCAATAAGGTGTTTGCAACTAGCAGCGACACTCGCGTCGGATAGCAGAACTAAAAACACGTCCACGTCCATGGGAGACGTCGAGGCGTCTAGCAAATGTTTGGTGTGTTCTACCTACAAATTTACGGTTTTCAGTTACGGTTTTTTACTTGCTTCTTGCCAAATTTCATAGTTCTAGGTCAACGGAAGTACCTACCCCATAGGTTTTTAAGTGCGAATGTATGAAACATCATGCGGCATAAACGGCCGTATCTTTTCATTACGTTGACTTAGAAGTTTGATTTTTTCACGGCTACAGATTTAAGTATTTGGTATTAATTTAAACTTGATAGCTCCACGCGTTCCTGAGAAAAAGGGTATTGACAGACAGACAGACGAACAACGAAGTGATCCTATAAGGGGTTCCGTGTTTTCCTTCTGAGATACGGAACCCTAAGAACAGTCCAGTAGTCTAGAATTCCGTTAAGTAATATTAATAACTACACGTTACCTTACAATAGTTTCATGAACTTTAACAGTCGGGACGCATTAAAAATGTAGGCCGGCTCAAATCTTCCCAATAATGGGTCCCGACTGTTGAAATCATGTAACTAGTGCAATGGTGTAGTTATTAATATTACTGAACAGAATTCTATACCACTGAACTTGTTTTATTTCTTCTCAGTTTTTTTTTTTACTTTTTACGCAATTGGGTTTTTTTATTTTTTATTTACTTTTTTACTTTACAACCAAACTTCGCTGTTGGGTTCGGTTTTTCTTTCGTTCGGTGAGTTGTTTTGGTAAATACATATCACAAATAATAAGTACGAGTACCATATTAGTATTGATACCAAAGCCTGTTGCACTTGGCCGGTTTTATCTATTTATTTGAAAGCAGGTTAAGTCTCCTAGCATAGGTATTTAAAATTGTTCGGGTGTAATTTAAAGTGTTCGTTGCTTAGGTCATTAGGCTTTTTCAGAGATTAGTGAATTATCGGCAAGAAGGTGCAAGGCGGCCGCGTCCGGGAGCGCCGAGGGCGCAGGTCGTGCGACCTGGCCTGCGACGGCGCCCCGCGTGCTCCAGTTCCGGGAGCCGGCGGGTCGCGGCAGTCGTTCGCGCCAGTCACCTCCGCCGCGACACGCCGCGGCCAAAATCCGCCGCGAATCCATCCGCCAGAAATATTCAGCTCCTCTACAACCCCAGTATTACAACACAATTCCAGAATTGTTGAAACAGAATTGCGTATTAAAATTTGTCTCTGCGGAGTAGAGAACGGGATAGCTCCGGGCGGACCCCTCCAAAAATTCTTCCGATGGTAACTTCAGACACGGGCAAAATTTGCATTCAGAATTGCCCCGGCCCGCGAATCGATGCATAGGTTCTCTAAGTTTTGTTTCAACTTTCTAATGACATAATGGATTTTACTAAAGCTTTATTTAAGCAATGTGAATCCTGAGGTGACTGACACAGATCAAGTTCGTTAATTACCAGATATCGCATTTTTTATCAATTTCATACAATGGCATAAGTTTCTCGGCGAAAATTATAATGTTTTAAACGGCTCAATTGCTGTATTTGTTCAAACAATAACTGAAGTTGGTTGACATAAATATAATATTTAAAACCAACTTATTAAGCGCTTAAAAGAGTTAAGTTCTCGCGTCCGCGTCTGTACATAAAACGGCTTTTGTTTCAATATTCGGCTCTTTTAAGTCATATCAATATGGTCGTGTTAATTGAAAGCCAGTCTCAAGTAAAAATGGCTTTAATGATCACCGACCTCCGTTAGAAGAGGGCACAAGAAGAAAAAGAAGAAATCGAAAGGGGCTAGGTGAGAGTCCGTTCGTTGGTAACGCTGTGTCTATTCTTGTAAGATTAAGAACGTCGTATTGTCAGTCCCCTCGACGTACCTACCTATCGATTAAGACGGCCCTACTAATAATGATAAACGATCCATTTTTATCATGATAACTGATCACCTAATCAGTGTGTCCCAATAGAAACAGACTTAGTCTGCTCGGCTGGCGTGAGCTTACTCCTCTTGTTGACTATTACGGAACGTGTACACTTGCGAATACTAATTTGAAATGAAGATCATATAAAAAATAAGAAATAAAACTCTCAATTCAAATCCACTTTTTCCGCGAAGTCCTGCCTACAAAGTCTTTTAAAATGAACTGATAAAAAAAATAACCGTGCAGCCGTTCGGCGAAATGTCAGTATCATTAAAAATGTAGTTGATAGGCGCGACGGGGCGCGACACGCGACCCCGGCGCGATAGCGCGGGACGCCGCGCGGGGAGATCGGGTCGTTAGTTGGCACTGATAAGTTGCCCTTGAACAGCTTGTGGTCGGGTGTGAGAGACCATTTCTGAGGACAGTGTGGATGGGCACGACGCCCTCGGCACACTGACCCGCCTCGACCGAATTGATAATAAAGATAAAGAAGAAAAATCGGAAAACTGAAATTCGATGCAGGAGCATGCGTACACTGTAATTGTGGAGTATGTCATGGGACCAAATGTTTTCTCTCCCCCTAAAGCGAAACTGGCGTTGACTACCTCTCAAATGATAGCAATAACAAATTGAATTGAATTCTTTCTATCTTTCTTCTTTAAATACTTATTGCAGATAGAACAATTTATTGAAAGAAGACTTCATTTTGATTTTAAAAACAATTGAAACAGCATTCAAAGACTTCTGAATAATCGCCTGTCTGCACCGGGAGTCGAACCCGGCAAATGGTGAAAAAAACACCCGTAATCTTTTATGTACAATTTCATTGTCTTCCTTTTATTGATGATGCATCTTGGAATAAATAAGCCTTAAAATTGAATCTTTAGATCGGGATCGTAAAATTACTTGCGTTTTTTTAACCATTTGCTGGGTTTATTCCTGGTTTAGACAGGCCATTATTTAAAGAAAAAGTGAATGCAGTTTAAATTGTTTTCAAATTCATAATGAAGTATTCTCGCAATAAAACTTTCTATCTACAATGTTTAAGATACTTTCCCTTTATGTGGCATAGCCGTGGGACAACCTGTATATATGAAGTATACATAATTTAATAATTGTACATTTTACATCACTCCCGAGTCCACCCGCTGCCACTGGACCATCAACGCTCTCGAACTACAATCTGTTAGCTACTTTGTAGCTGTAGCGTCCAAACAAATGTACCTATTATAGCTCAGCTTTTGTTTGAAAATGGATCTGCGGGCGCGCAGTGGCTTTATCTACTGCGATACTGCTTATCTGCTTCTATTGGGTAAAAGGGTCCGAGGATGTAAATCCGGCAGGACTTATCGGGGCTTAGCCGGTAAACAAAACAAGAGGCCACTGCTTGTACTTAGTCCTATCCCGGCCTTTTACTTAAGTTCCTTTGTACTGACATAGTTTCGATGCCAGACTCAGTAGGGATTGTCCTGCGATGTCGACCGACCTGCCCCTGCCCCGCTCCGCGTCGCTTCTCAGGCGCTGCTACCGAGTGAAGCTGCGGTGGAATGGCTTAGATCAGCGTTTCTTAACCTTCTTGTCCACGGACCCCTTAGGAAATCAAGCACAATTTTAAGAACCCCTTCAATAAAAAAACCAGCAATAAATTTCGGACCATTTATTTTAGTACTACAAATTAGAAAAAAATATGCATGCGTAGCGATTACGAGACTTTTGGTGGCATTTATTTATGATTGTTAAATGGTCAATAGATAAGACTGCAGACCCCCATACATATGCTTGCGGACCCCAGGGGTTCGCGGACCTGAGGTTTAGAAACACTGGCTTAGACAATTCTGTTTCGACAGTACACCACTACATTTCGTTGTCCGTGTCCTTTACGGACCGAAGATGCAAGGAATCCTATTTTGGCCACCGTCATTGCCAATACATTACATTGATATAAAGTGGCAGCTTTGATTCAATGGTTGCGGAATGTTCGCCCAGCTCTCGTGCGAAAAAGCCGCTATGGATTCAAATACACTTAAATTTATTGAAGAAAGAAAAAATGTACTTATAACATTATACAAACATAAGTAAATTAAAGTAAATTATGGAATTTAGCTCTGCAGCACAATTTGGCGCGAGAGCCCAAACAACTGATAACTAGATTATTCGCAGTTCGGGAGACATCACTGCTGCTGTTATTCAGGTGTAATGATGCTAGTTTCCGAGGTGTCCTCTTCAAACCCGCGCACCATAAACCCATTATTGTGACCGCATTATCGCGGCGACAGATTAGGCTCGAGATAACTATCTGCCGCTTAATTTCCCACCGCGATAATGCGGCCGGCGCTGCGCATGGACGACATCACCAAAGTCGAGGTCAGTTTATTTCATCTCATCATAATGCTAACACTAGTTTACTCATTCGGCTTTACATGAGATAGGTGTACCAGTGCACAAAATGAAGATCTGACTTTGGAACCCACGATACCCATAATTTAATGTTGGAAAAGAATCTACCTAACTGCAGTCTAGGCTAGTCGATATGGAAATAGTTATAAATACTAAGTTACCTACTTCAGAATATTTCAAGGATGTGTTTTGTACTTCAACTTGTTATTGAGCTTAATTGTTCGTAATTGCTTCTAGTCACTAATTAAATTAGCTAACGAGCGGGATCGAGCGCAGTAAGTAAACAATATTAGCATGCGTAATGGGGCTAACGCGAGCGATAAGGGCGCGGGGCGGCGGGTCCGCGGAGTCAACAAACAAATGTATTGGATAGGTTTCCGGAACGCGATAACATATTTCTCCTGTCCGATAACGGTTCAATATCAAGGACCCCTGAGTCACAAAAAATACTGGACATTATAATACATGAATTATTACGCAGCTATGGTCAGTATCGGAATTAATTAATCTTGCTCATGCAAGTATTTAGGAGTTTACACAACAACATATTATACATAAGTGCGTATGACAGTGTGTTCGTGTCAAAAAAAAAAATTACGGCGGGGCCTGAACCAGCGTCCGCCGTGTTATGACGCCACTCTCGTCGCTACAAAACGCCACCCACTGTCATTTTAAATTTCATAAAGGTGTCTTATCTGAGCGACGTATGGCCGATACAAATTGAATACACAAGTGTGTATTTTTTGGGAAAATACGATTATGATGTCGTTTACTTAAATTATCTTTTGGTTCGAAGCCCTAAAAATTATAAAAAATCCAAAACACACGTGTGTGGCAAAACATTTTTTTTGTTCTATCGTTAAACACCTGCAGATTATGTAGATGACTATTATTAAAAAATCTCTAATTGGGAATTCCATGTTCGTAGTAAACAAAGACTACAGATTATAGAGGTAATTTACCATTCATTGTTGAACAAACAAAATTTACGGACACATTGCTCGTAAGATTAGGAATGACTACATTTCTTAGTAAGTAATTAGGAAGGTCCAGGAAGCGCAGGATTGTCCCTTTGTGCAGCGGTGACAGTCGGCAGACAATGAGCTGGCCCTTATCTCAGCACAAAAGGCCGATGACGAAGTGCCTTTACTCATTCGATTCATAAAAAAATAGTTGTTAAACCTTAAGCAGACTTGATAAGTGTGCTATGTCATTGCATGTTCATTATTTGTATGTACCAGGGGGCCTAGCACGCTAGCTTCTATCGATGACATAGAGCACTCATCCCGTTCTATCCCGTACGCGTGTGCGAGTGGGACCAAAGCGTTTATGTGCGCGATAAACGCTAGCGTGCTACTACGTGTATAGTCGGTTCAGATAGTTTCGCAACTGTTAAATATTGTAATTACCTATACTAGCGTCCCGCCCTGGGTTCGCATGAGTGGAATTAGGGTGTAATAAAAACCTGCCGCAATTTTTTTCTAAATTATAGTGAAAATCGAATAAAAATCCGGTGCTGTTTTAGAAGGAGTGCTTAAGCGGCGAAAGCTATGAGGGCAGACAGAGGCGGAGAGTATTTTAATAAGTAAGGTATTTAACTACTTATATCTATTTTTGTTAGAGGTGGGTAAAAAAAATAATGTTAAAAGTAATAAATAGTCAGGTGATATTATGCTGTGAATCAATGGGTGTCTATATTCTAAGGTGACTGCAGGTGACTGTATGGTCGCGGCCCGTGCTTTAACAGACGATCGATGGATCGAGAACTGTTTACTTTACTCTACTACCTATCAATGTTTTGTTTAAATAAAACATTTTGAAGCAACAAATTATAAATCACGTCTTCTATTTACAACCTCGATTTGTTTCTTCTTGGGCGATAACGATGTAGTAACACAAAGTGAAATAGATCAGAATCTTGTTTACTTAAGTACGTGATAAGACAAGTATGGATGAACAGACTTGGGGTCGTCGTCGGCTACTTCTGGTTTGTAGAGATGGCTCTGCCGCCCGTGCCCGCCGCCCGGGCCTCGAGACCTGACGTCGTCACGGCTTCTCGGAAGTGTTAGATGGCGTGAAATTTGGCGATGTAAGCCACCAAATATAGCTGCCCGTAATCCTCGCGGGGATTACAGTCAATAAACTCAAGTAAACACATAAAAACTCTACCCATCTCTACATCTGGCTGGACAGACGTTATAGTCGTGAAAAAGTAACAAACTGACATTGTTGCCTGTCCAAAACTATACAGCTTGAATTCATTTTAAATGTTACACTTAATGACAACAAAAGAAAAACCATGGTAATTTGCCTTAAATTAAAAATGCAATGGCCGTAAAACATAGCACATTGAAATCTTCGCAGTCTCTAACAGACTCGCCTGTAGCTGAACTGGTAGCCTGCCCTTCTATTCGTACAGCAACAACGACTAGCCCATGATGTACCTACGCTTACCATAGCGCGCCAAAATAGTGCCTCAAAAATATTTCTCACTTTACGCCTTGGCTTTACACATGCGAGCCGTTTTTTAATATTATTTAGTAAAAAAAAATGTTGTTTTATAACTTCTTTGTTGTCATCCATTAGACGTACAACATGTAGGTACCTACCTATTAAAAAACGCACTGGAAGTGTGTTAAAAATGACGTGTTAGATTTCACCCGAACGTAAAACAAAGTGATATACAAACAGCCCATGCACCACGGCAACAAAAGCTTGTAAAAAAAAGTCAGCTACCTTTAGATCAAGACTGCGGGCAGGCTGCTGGCGCGGCTGTGGCGGCGAACTGCGCGGGCGCCGCAGCGCCGCTGCCTGCCCGCCGCGGGCCCCGCAGGGCTGCTCCGCGCCGCCTGCAGGTGATCGGACCGATCCTTATGGATCCTTCCGAACCTCACACATATACCGCGTCCCATATTCAAACAACGGGTCGTTTTACTTACCAATAGTTCTATGGGAATAATCTGTCAATAACTGCTGGTATGAGGTAAAACGATTCGCCACGCAAGTATAGGCAGGGACGCGGCATAAGAAAACTTGTCGTTCGTTACGTCTTTATTAAACTTAACATCAGTCAGCTGCAAGAGTAGTTGAACGAACGTCAAGCCTTGCATCCGCTCTAATGCGTTGGTACTTACCTACTATTGGTTCTGTCTCGGTCAGAAGAACTAAAACTAGTAAATACATATATTATAATATTATTTTACTTATATATGGTTTTGGTTTCTGGTCATACCCTTTGCATTCTTACATTCTACTGCTTCTAATAATTATATACTCGTACGTCGACCGAGAACCCCTGCGAGTGGTACGCAGCCAGCCCTGGCGATAACTCGGGACCATAACACCTCTGTATTTATGATAAGTATGGTCTAATCAAGTGACAATGCTGTTAATGTCACGCGCCGCCCAAATCCAGCGCGAGCCTGCGCTTACGCGGCGTAGTGGCTGCGCCCGCGACGCGCCGTGCATGCCGAGCGGCGCGGGCGCGGCAGGGCGCCCGCCGAGCGCGGGAATCACAACCAACAACATTGACAACACGGAACGATTAAAATGATTTATTTATTTATTATAATAAAACAATTTGAACGGTTTATATCGCGTATATTGTAACGAATCTAATTCCCAATACACGACATTTACCGTAGTAATTATTTAATTTCAACGAAAAATATTAATTAACCTATACGTTCGGAACAGAACTTGGCCCGGCGCAGGATTTGGATGGTTCGTTTGATTCGAAGCACAAACGAGCGTTTGTTTATTTATAGCTCGTGGGTACCTTCCTGGCGCACAATCATCGTGACCACATACACTTCCTGACTGTGTCAACCTGACGACTACGTTCGTAGTACGTGCTGTATCAAGGCCAACACCCACGAATACAATGTTCCACTCTGATACAATGAAGTTGACAAGTGGCGCAGGAATCCGTGTTTTGTATTTTCACTAAGAAACCGGACAAGAACATCTCGGGATATGTTCAGTGCAGAGCTCTGTAGAGACACATTACAGTAAACGATACAAACAATTTACTCAGGGTTTTTAAGGTTTAGTTAGTATTCTATTGTAAGTTATTTTATTTGCAGGATTTTCAATAGGTATTATTTACAAACATTTGAATCAAAGTTTTTGCAGATTAGGCTTATAGGAAGCACTTATGAATATCAGATATTACCGGTCTGGAAAACCTCGGGTGAAATGATACAGGCAAGAGACTCAACAAGGTGAATGAAGCTATACATGAGTATGTTTACTATGTTTGTAAGATCTTTTTGCACTATGTTCCCCTATTTTCATGTATGAGAGATACTTTACTTGCCTACCCTAGATTTTTTAACCAATTTTAATCTTGGTCCTTGCGTGCGTTTACAAAAGAGGGCTTTTGACTTTTATGGGTCTGCAAGGATTCTGCAGATTTGAACACCGCTTCAAAGTCTCTACTCATTGGCTATTATATAGTGTTGTTAGGTGCTGTACGGCTGGGAGCGCGTGCGCTTCACCAGTTGTGTCTGAGAATCGCGTAAATAAAACGCCTGTCGTTACGCGATAATCTGACCATTTGCGACATTGCTAAATTTTTGATAATATCATAATTTCCCGTAATTTGTACGATACGTTAGTCAGGTATGAGGCCCTTTTTGAACTTGATGAAATCCTTACATTTTGAATATCAAAATTTAATAAAGGTAAGGATGACCCTAGAGTACGGAAGAGTACCTACATAGAGTGACTGAGAGTGCGGTAAAGAACCGGGGAGTACCGATCGTGGCTGGAACAGAGTCGGTATTCAGTTGCCAAGTTGCTTTTGCAATAACGGACACTGTTACTGGAAAAAGTCATGGGAGATCACAAAGATGTACAAATGAAATTTTTAAAAGGCACTTCACACTTCACTTAGACGTTGGTAATTCGCCAAGTACTTATTCGTGATGCGTGCCTCGACATTGAACAGGGTACAGTACAGGCTATACATACATATCATGCATTAATGTAAATTGGTATTAAGTACCCAATAAACAAGTAACGCATATTTGCCGAATATGATGAATCCACGCCCTAAAAGTTTACTTTTTCAACCGACTTCAAAAACAGGAAGAAAATCTCAGTGGCCCTAACATGCCCGGCCAAGTTTATTTTATCAGAGTATATCTCTATGTGCGTCCCTTTCTTATGACACTAGTTTGACTGAGACGCAGGGAGGGATAAATTAATTGAATTTGAATTAAACCTGGGCCGGTTATATTATGGCCACTGTTCGTCGGAATCTTTTTTAATCATTTAAAAAAGTTTTGTATTTAATTTTTTTTTAATTTTGAATTGTTTGGAAAGCTAGTAATAAAATGCAGTTAGCGAAACTTCAAACCGAACTCATTTATCTGTCGTTTTGGATCCATCCCGTTAAACTAAGCTTCAAACCTGTTTTTGCCGTAAAAATACTATTCCGAATGCAAGTAAGATGCTTTTACAAGTACGGGATCCATGACCCATGGCAGGAGAAACGGCGCCTGCGGCTGCGGTGGCGGGGCGGCGCCGGCGCAAGCCCTGCTCGCGCCGCGCGCCAGGCGCTTACGCAGATCGATCGGTAATTTATTTGCTTATATGGTACAAATTGGTGTTTTAGAAAAGCGGTAAGACATGTACAATTTACTTATAGTATACTAACCAATAAGCCTCAGATGCTAGAAACATACGCAATGCATTTTTAAATTCTTTAGTGCTTTTCAGCTTTAAAATCGTTGCATAATTTATTCCTGTATGCTATCCTAAATAGGTATACTTTTTTAATAGTAAAGCGGATTTGAATAGCATATGATTTTTTTTGTTACAGTAACTATTAAATAATCTTGCGCATTGGTTCATGCTACGTAGGTATGTATAAATATGATAACCGATAATTATGACATATACAGAAGCGGCACAGAACCGCACGTTAGTAGGGACATTAGTTCTTCTGTGCGTGCAGGCGCGACGGATATTCAAAGAACTTTTTTGTTCTAAGTCATTTGTTGTATATTCTCGGCTCCAAAACTGCATGGTCAAGGTCGCCACGCGGGGTTGCTAACTTGTTGCGGGGCCCAACCACAACCGCCCCAGTTTTATCCCTCTCACTGACCGTAACATGACTGGCCAAGTTTAATTTATGTAAGTTTATCTCTGTGCATCCCTTTCTTATGACACTAGTTGGACAGAGTTGCACAGAGGGATAATAAGCTAACCCCGGGCCGGCCAAGTTAGGGCCACTACGGCTCTGTTACCAGTGTCATATCATAAGAAAGGGACTCACAAAGAGATTGTGTGCCAGTTGCTATAGTTGACGGACGAATGGGCCGACTCGAACATCAGGGTGCGATCCGGAGTAAGACAGTTTTCTTGGGCCATTGCTCCGGCCCCCGCCAGTTCCTTCGATTTAGATACTTTATTTGGATCGCAGAAAGGAATATCCCAAAGCTGAGATCAACTTCTGCATTTTCTTGCAATGACAGATTGGTTGCGGTGCCAGTATTTAACGAAATATACTTAAAATTATTACATTGACAATGTTGCCATGCAACAAGTACATGCTGCTGTGTTTGTACGGTAAGTCCGGAGAGCCGATCAGCGATTCTCTCGGGGTGGCTGGTTTCCACAGACGGTGGCGATCGTGCCAGTATCTTTGTCTTTGAAGAGCTGTCGGGTGGGAGCGTCCCGCAAGACATGAAGATATTGTCATGGCACAAACTGTGGCCTCAGTTATTTATATACTGTGCTGTGGCATTACTTACATGATGCATTAATGACACTAATCTAATAATTCATTTGGATTTTGCTAGGAATTTTCACCATGCACGTGTTCCCGATGTTACGTACTGTAATCTGTAATGTAGAGTCAAGTTTAAGTAGAGTCCTCACTTTGTAAAAAAAATCCTTATTTTTATTTTATTTTGTTTGTAAGTAAGTAGATAGGTATACTTAGTTAGAATAAAACGACGAGGTGCGTCACTATAGCTCGCTGGGATGGCTTGTATTCCTATTAAAATATTACCCTTTGGGACTAACTATCGTATATGTGTGCGGGCTTGAGCACTCGCCCTCTTATTCCGCCCCACAAGGCCGGCAGGGCGCCGACTAGATTTCACGATTTGACTGTCTAGACCACAAACTGAGTTGGTTTTGACTCCACCGCACTAGTTTCTGTGGACGTCACTAATTACATCGATTTTCCTTCTTTCTGGGTTCCTCTTTATTCGGTGCGCGAGGCATTGGATAAGGATATGCACCTGCACGAGGCATTTGAGGTGGATTGGCCGTAAGATCTTGTTGGTTTTCACCGTAACATTTTGGATGTTTTCCTTAATACATTAGTTTTAATGTAATGTCTGTTAATTGTTGCGGTTTGGTGCGTATGGTGTAGTTGCGTGTGACGGGGAGACTCAGGCAATAAGCTAATATCGTTCGCAATTAATGTCAGTTCCTGAGCTGTCTTCGCCACCATTCTCAAAACCTTATTTTTCCAAATAAATTGAATACTTCGAATTTCGTTTGAAATAAATTTGATCCATAATAACAATACATATAACTGGTGACGTTTTATCACGTAGATTTTTTTTTGCTATCGCATTTTTTTGCGACGTTCCTAAGAAAAAAATGTTTCTGGTTTTTAAAATGTTATATTTAACTCTGTGATATTGATTTTGGCAATGGCTAAATCTAAACTGATGGATTTATTTAACATAGGACTCAAAATGCTTTGATACCACAACCAGTGCACTTGGGCTCTCTGCTACCGAGAGGTCCACCGACAGCTGGCGGCAGACAGACGACTATTGATGGAAGGCTTGCTGTTAAACACACCTCTTTTACTGATCCGGAGGTTATATATATTAATTATCTCATGCGTCTCAGTTTTCGTGGAAAATTATAAATATATGGATAGTTGTTCAGACGTGTAAGAAAGAACAAACATTTTGTTGATTTGAATATCTACGGGGCACTGCCTCCATCAGTCATACCTATATCGAAACAGACACTTTCTTCTGGTTTTCATTTGAGAGGGTTTCGGTTAAAAATAAAACAAATGTGTGCGATGGATCACGCTTTATTTTCAAACTCCTGGCAGTTCCGTTACGATCTATTATGCCGGTACATCAAACCGTCTCAGGCACAATCATAGTATGCGCAAACGTTTGTTCTAGTGCATGTTTTCGTGTCGTGTTGTGTGGCAACTGGATCGAGCTGCCGTTTTCTTGGTTGTCGCTCAGTGCGTCGCTTTCCTACTGAGCAAGTTAGAAGGGGACGCACACAGCGACAGAGCGAGTTGTGGGCACTAGTGATGGGTGGTGGTCGCCGACAACGCGAGTCATCACGGAGTGTCTTTCGGTTGTCGCGCACTTGCACGGGGCGCGGCGAGGACGCGCCGCCCACAAACTGCCGCCGCAGCGCACCCGGTGGCCCACCCTACACCTCCTACATCCTAATCCTGGAGAGCGGTGCGCCGCCCACCGACCGCGGCGGATCTGCTCCACTATTTACCTATCACTGCCACTAGATGGCGTCACGCAAATAGACAATGAAGAGTCATTCCCTGTCCATAGTGAACAAACCTATACTCGGACAAAGTTAGCCTATCCCAGAGGGATGATATTTGTAAAGTCTGTTCGATTTCATTTCTCTCTCCGGCTACCCGCTAGAAGCACGCGAGAATTGTCGCATAAATCGTCTCATTCGTGCTAGCTGCTTGTCGGATTTCTTGTCGGTCGGTATGTTCACGTCAGCGACGCGCGCCTTAGACTGCGTTCTTTTTCTGAGCAGTTATTTCATTTTGAGTTCAGTGTACTTCAAATAGAGTTACTTCCGAGCTCAGTATCCGTGCATTGCTCGAAAGTGCTGCAGTTTATAGCTAATATAAGTTCTACTACCATGCCAGCAGGCTAGCACAAATTTGTGGGACAAATGATAGATCCATCTACTTGGGCCGACAAGGCTATATGGGTAGAAACAGACCAAAAATTACATTTGCAAATGCTGACCTCGCTCGTCGAGGCCGCGTGGACCGCTACTTTAAAATGTTATTAAGAGCTAGGTCGTAATTAAACTATATCTGCAGGAATCGTCCGTATCGAGGCAAATGACCCTTTCACCTCATCTACTTGCAAATTAGTAATACAATAAATAGGAATAGAAGTAAATGCTTATAAAAGTATAATTAAATTCTGGCTAATTTAGTAAACAGGAAAACAGTACGGCGTCACGTGCCCGGCGCGGGGGGGCCGGGGCGGACTGACTAGGGTCACCGCGGCGGCGGCGCGGGCGGCGCGGGCGGCGCGGGCGCGGCGTCGGCGGGCAGGAAGCCCAGCTCGGCCAGCGCGGCCGACACGCGCGGCACCAGCGCGTCGCGCCAGCGCCACAGCGCGGCGTCGCGCACCGGGTCGGCGCGCAGCTCGCGGCACGACTTGCTGAGCGCGGACACGCAGTCGGCGCGGTAGTGCTGCAGGCGCGCCTGCGCCGTGTCCAGCGGGTAGGAGCTGCAGGCGGCGCCGAGGCACGCGAACGGGAAGTGGTTGTGCAGCGTGAGCACGCGCGCGGTCTCGTGGAAGGCCTTGACGTACTGGCCGGGCTTGGTGAAGTTGCGCGTGCGGTACACGTGCTGCAGCATGTGCATGTAGCGCGGCGCGCCCGGCTCCCAGGCGTGCTCGTGCCGCAGCGAGTCCAGGTAGTACACGTTGGACGCGTGGTAGGAGGAGCGCGGCGGCTTGCCGGCGGCGGGCGCGGCGGCCGGCAGCACGCGCCGCATCAGCCCGCCCCAGTCCGCGTCCTGCAGCGGCACGATCACCTCGTCCACGTCGAGCAGCGCCAGCCAGCGGTAGCGGTACATGTTGCGGTACAGGCAGTCGTTGTACGGGATCAGCTCCATCTGCCGCTTGTGCGTGGTCTTCTTCTTCAGGTACATGTGCTGCAGGCCGGGCAGGTTGGGCTGGCCGCCGGGCAGCGTGATGGGCGTGACGGCCACGGCGCCGCGCCGCTCGTAGTACTGCAGCACCTTGGTGATGTTGGGGTGCACCTGCAGCTCGTAGAAGAAGATCTTGTCGGCGCCGAGCAGGCGCACCAGCTCGATCCACTCCACGAGCCGCACGGAGAGGTCCTCGTGCTGGAAGTCGAGCCCCTTGACGCACACGGCGAACTCCTTCTGCGGCTCGGGCGGCACGGGCGGGTCGTAGTGCACGCGCAGGCAGTTGGTGGCGCGGTCGCAGGGCCGCTCCACCAGCGACACGGCGGCCGGGCGCAGCGCGCGCACCTCCGCGGGCAGCACGCACGCCAGCAGGTACGGCTGCAGCACGTGGTCGCGGTAGTTGCCCCACTTGCTGTTCCACACGTACTTGTACTCGAGCACGCGCACCACGGCGGGCTCGGCGCGCTCCTCGAACCACAGCTGGCAGTGCGTGGCCAGCGTGGGTTTGATGCGGTCGTGCACGGCCAGCAGGCGCACCGCGGGTCCCAGCGCCGACGTGTTGCGCGCGTCCAGGTACGCGCCGTACAGGTGGAACACGCCCTCGCTGGCGCGCAGCGTCTGCCAGTACGTGTTGTGGAACTCCAGGTCGAAGATGTAAGGGAAGGGAGCGCACTCCTTCTTCTTATAGAACTTGTTCTTCTCGTTGCGATGCTTGTGCCAGTAGGTGAGCGGCAGCGAGGGCAGCTGGCGCTCGGCGTCGGCGCGCAGCTCGTCCTCGGACAGCACGCGCGAGTCGACGGCGGGCAGCGCGCCGGGCGCGGCCGTCGCCACGGACGGCGTGGGCGTGGACGCGGCCGGGTCCGACTGCAGCAGCTGGCGCGCCGGCGCGCGCGGCGCGGCCGCCGGCGGCGCGGCCAGCCGCGGCAGGCACACGGCGGCCAGCGCGCCCCAGCACACGAGCGCCAGCAGCACGCGCGCGCCGCGCCAGCCGCCGCAGCCCGCCGCCCAGCGGCCCGCGCCCCCCAACACGCGCATCACCTGGAACGGACAACACGACCGTCAGTATCACACGGCACCGGTAAGGTACGACGACTGAGAGAGGAGTACCGGCGCTCCGAGGGCCCGGGCCCCGCGAGGCGCGCGCTCCGCAGAGGACTGCCGCGGCTGGCCGCGCGGCATGCCCTCCGTGAGGTGTACGTGGCGGCGGGCGCTCGGCCCACCCCCGTCGCCGGCGCCGCTGCCGCCGTCAACCGAGCGTGCTGCGCGGCTCGCACCATGTCGCCAGCAATGGTTGCCTACGACTAACTTCGCTACTACTCAGTGCAAGCCATATTTTAGGTTAAAACATTTATGTCATTTTGTCAACCAGTGACATCCACGCTGAGAGGTATTTATTTTAGAAGAAAAAAGTTTGTCTACAAAAAAAGCGCATATAGCTCATTTAAAGCCATAGAAATGTTTAAATCACAGTGCGCTTAGCTCAGTGGACAATCCTTCTTGACGACGGCGTGTTATTATAGTAAATCAAGGTTTTTTTCTTAAATTTAATATTGCAAATATCTAATTTTTTATAACCGAAATTTCTTTCGAACTTTATTTTTAAATGGTAAACATTCAAATCATTAAATTAAAAACCTATGCAATGACAACACAAAGAAAAATTAGGGTAATATCAGGGACTCGAACCTGCAACGTTAACATTCCGTGCCTTGCGTTTGCCAGTTTCGCCACATTACCACTACCATACCCTCCAAATTTTTCAATGTGGTTCGTCTTAAATATTTAATCATGATATCGTGCAAATATCTCTACATCATAAGAAATCAAAGAAAAACTAGTCAGTCTAGTCAGTCTAGTCAACGTATGTGTTGCTGTCCTAGGCCAGCAGGGACCCGCGTTACCCATTTAAAGGGATCGTAACATCTTTTGCGCAGTAACTCTTCTCTGACATTACAGTTATATATTATAAGCTTTCATATTCATACAATACAATGTTATTATATGAATTCCAACCATTATAAATATGATCTGTGGTATAAGGTAAATGGGTCGATAGAAAGGCCGCGGCGTGTGTGCTGGCTGCTGGCGTGAGAAATGGACATTATCGCGCGCGCGCAAGTATCACGCTTCACACTCCAGATACGCGGCTTCAATTAAAGATGGCCCTCGGAGCAATTCATTCAATCGTCTCGAGCGCGCCGTCCGGTGTTTTTGTCGGAGCAGCTAAATAGGATTGTTTTAAGCGGTGCCCCACCACCGCGCCGCAGCCGCCGCGGGGAGCGCAACGGTAACTGAACACCACAGCCGCCGGCGCAGACTGACTAACATCAATTCGACTCCGGTATAAAAGACAAACAAGTCTGACGATCGAGTCTGTCTGGCCGTGATCCGCGGTAAATGAGTGCACCCCGCTGTGCCAGCGGAACCTTAGGGCCAGGGGGCGCCGCTCAGGCCGCGAGATCGATACGTGACAAACAACCACGACATCGCTGCCGCGGAGTCGGCGCCGCGTGCGCCGCGACCTTGGCACAGCGCCGCACGTCGCGGCACTCGCACGTCGCTCCTACGTGTTGTTGTTGGCTTATAGCGATAATAACACTTTTCCTCATTATCTGATGTTGCTTAGATTGTCGTTTCCGTTTTGGGCCTAACGCTTATCCAGCCTGATTAAGGTGGAAGGTATAGTAAGATATTTATTGGGCAGCTAGCCAATTGGTTGAGTAGTTGAACAGACTGCAATGATTACCGTTACAATTGCTTATACAGGTGCGATCGATCGAAGCGCATCCGTTGCACTGATCCACCCTCAACCAATGATCGCCTGCAGGCTCTGTGAGCTGGTGACGTCTCACGCATGTGTGCGGTCGTGAAACGGTTTGGTGTAGTAGGTAGGTACTAAAGTAGAGGTCAGTAGATGCGATAGTCACCGACAAAATATGACGCTTAATGGAACGCCGACACTCGATTCTGATGACACGCCATATCTGCGCAATTCATTAGGTTGTGAAGATGAATGAATGAATGTGCCACTCAAGGAAATACTACAACTTTTTTGCTCGCTCTAAGTGCTAAGAAAAAACGGCCAAGAGCGAGTCGACGGTTGGACGGACACAGAGACGGTTGGACGGACAGACGGCATCCCAGCATAGAGTTCCTATTTTCCATTTTTATACTTCCTGTACTGAAGCCTAAAAACTGTGATGTCGAATCTGATGAGACTTTCTCACGGGGCGAGTCGATCGGCAACTTTTAGTTTCATGAATACTTACTTATAGAGGAAACATCCTCCCCACCTCCCCACCGTAGCTCATCCTCGGCCCATCGCCTGAGTCACACGTCGGGTCTCAGACAATAGACGCGGAAACCAGGCGATGTTGCATTCCAAGATACTGGCCAAGATAGTGTCACTCATATATGGCACTATCAAGATCTCAGTGGGATCTCAATTTTCCATACGAACGTTTTGAAATATAGCATTCAGCAGCAGTCATTGGTCTTGTTTATTATGTAACCCTATAAACCTTCGCATACGGTCTCTGAAGATAAATGTTGTTGGCTACACTAGAGGCATTTCGAGAATTTCATTTTATCACGACACGTACCTACATACATAAATAATACATATTATATTGTGACGCATGAAGTCATGCCCGCAACTGATCGATACATTATATGGGCTTGCGTTCACGCACGGCGGTGGCGGAAGTCCGCGCATAATGCAAGCGCGCGCAGGGCCGGGGTTAATGCCCCCCTCCCCCCTCCGGCTCCGAGAGCCAGTTCCTCCTCCGCGCAGGACCAGTTCTCCCGGTTCCTTGAAAAACCACTTTGCTTGCAATCGTTGTACTTAGTTTGATCCGTCTTTTAAGTTTTTCTTGACGGATACTTAGCAGCTTAGGTACAATTGCTATACAATAAGTTTGAAGCCTGTGTCTAGTGTGTCTGCAAGCTTACTGAGCTGAATTAGAGAGCGATTTTTTTATTTGAAGGCAGGAGTAGTAGTTGATGTGAAGCACTTACATTTTGCAGAATTACAGTAGCTACATCGCTAATATGTTTATGTTCGGTGGCAAACGGTTAGCGGTAGTTAAAGTAATAATTTTTAAAATGTGCCTGGAATTAATTGGAAGCTCTATGGTTATAGTTTATAATTTGAATTTTGTTTATGATATGATACCAGTGAATATAGTTTCCTCCGCGTTGCAAACCGTTCACGGTGCGGGGGCGATGCGGGTTTCGCGGCAAGCAGAGAAACTCCTCGAGCGAGCCGAGCCGAGCCTGCGGGCGCAGCCAGCACCTAAACGAAGTCTGTGTGTTGCAGCATAAAGCTGCGTGTGGCGACAATGCGGCTGCGAGCGGGGACGCCAGCCACCTCCGCGGTTATGCCTCACTTTTTACTTAGTAAACAAATGGCTGCAATTATGGGGTGTTGGCGAGCGCCGGCAACAAAGTTACCGGTTACACAACGCGCGGAGATGCACGCCGCAGATGAGGTCGCCTTTCTCCGGCACACGCGGCTGCTCCGGCCGCAACACCATAGCTGCGCGACGCCGGGCTACATCCGATAATCGACTTTAAGGCCAGTAGCCACGTCGAGAGGAGCCAGGACCGAGAATTCCTGGTCTGGGCACCTGATTCGCGTCGTGTCGAATCATATAGGACTCTTCATAAACACCGTCGGAAAATATACAACTGATTAAGTACTTTAATTACTTAGTAATATTTAGTTTTATCTGATGCTTGTTCGTAAATACCATAAACATTATCAGGCAAGTAATTCAAAGATATACATGTCTTTGTATACCGACAGCAAGTTATCTACACAACTATTTGAAGACGTATTTGATTAGAGTAATACTTTCAGGATGTTACAGCGACGTGCAAGATTAATATTGATTATTGATATTGCATCTGTTGGCAATCTGTATTTTCATTTTCATTTTGTGGCATGCGATTGCGCCGAAGCAAAAGAACCGAACCAAAATGATATTATTATTTAAGCAACCGTAGGGTCATATAAAAATAAATTAATATAAATATGACTTTTCACAACAAATACTGATGTCTTGTTGCTATGACTTGTTGCAACGAAGGCTTTGCCGCGGCTCAGACTCGATAGTCTGACCACAATGTGGACCGTACTATCGCGGCACTGCTGTGACTGGAATTACGGGCGTCGAGCCTAATTCGCTCTGGCTCGCTATTAGACCCGTAGCGCTGAATTATTTTGAGGGCAAAACCTTCAAGAATTCTAATGTTTGATTAAATCTTGTCTGTGGATACATTTGCATATAAACAAAATATATTTGCGTTTTTGTGTCACATCCCGGTTGTGCATTTTTAGAAATTTGATTATTTGTAGTGGATATAAACAATTCAAATCAAAACTGACAAAATTGATTTAGAGTTCAAAGATTTAATGGTTTTGTATTTTAAATAGCCTGTCTAGTGTACAAACCTAGTTTGTGTCATCTTCGTCCAGCGAAAACTGACTTGGGGTCAGTACATTAAAAACTTCGACAAAAAAAAATTACAATTCCAAAAAGTAGTACCATATACCTCAGATCACTTAAATATCTCTATTAAATAAATTTGTGCCAAATTAAAACACGAACTTTTAATATTTCAGATTTTTTTGCTTCTCCAAGCTATAAATACTTAAAAAGAATATTACAATTATTAGAGTTTACATATCCAATATCATAAATGCATAAAAGATGGACACTGTGAATTTGTGTCATTTTCTTGCATGATATATTAATGAAAATAAAAACAAAAAAGTCAGCGGTCGAAGCGAGTAGGAGCGAGCGAGAGGTGGCGGCAACCGGCAACGGGGCGCGGGCGGCGTGACATTCGGTCCGTCTCGATCGGGTACTATACTTACTATTTACAAACGAACACGCGCGGCGCCTTCGTTCAGGTTGGCATGATTTCTTCGCGAAGCGTTAATGTAATGTGCTGAATTACATTCCCTTTTTAACCGACTTCAAAAAAAGGAGGAAGTTTATGTATGTTCACGGATTACTCGAAGACGGCTAGACCGATTTGACAAATTTTTTCTTTATTTGAAAGGGTATACTTCCAAATTGGTTTCACTGCCACCAAATTTGGATCTGATGGTGGGATCTTGGGGAAATCGCGGGATCTCTTCTAAAATGGTATACACACCTGTAGCGATTTGGATATTTTAGATAGTAACTTGTGCTTTTGCTCTCAGAAAACACCATTTGGTGAAGTGGAATTGATGATAAAGACCACAGACGGTCACCGGAACTACTCAATAATAAGTATTTCACAAGTGGCGATACGGTTTTTTAAATTTAGTTGCTTAGCAGTTTAAGCTCGTTGCAAGGCATATGGTAAAGTGGAGCTGATGTTGAAGTACCAAGAGAACTCCTAAACAATTATCGCCCCAGCATTGGGAAAAGCAATATTTTGTAAAAGGTGGTGAGCAATTTACATTAAATATGCAATTGTAACTTAGATAAATAAACCGACCCACTAAAAAGCGAAAAAAAAAACTGAAATTAATTTTAAAATGCTAAATAATGAATGACAACACAAAGAAAAATTAAGGTAATGGCAGGATTCGAACCTGCAACATCAGCATTCCGTGCCTTGCGTATTCCAGTTTCCGCCACATTAATAAATAAATGACCAAGTTGAATTAGATAACTTGATTAATTTCTCATAGATGACATCAAGGGTAGTTTGCCCAAAGAAAAAAAAAATCAATAATGTAATGACCGTAAAGACGAAACACATTGAAAAATTCGCAGGGTATGGAAGCGGTAATGTGGCGGAAACTGGAATACGCAAGGCACAGAATGCTGATGTTGCAGGTTCGAATCCTGCCATTACCCTAATTTGATTTGAATGTAAAAAAAATACATAAAGAAAAATCGAAAAAAAAAATCGATTTCGATTACAATAAAAAAAACTGACATCAAAAACAACTAAAAAGCAAACTAATAGTCTGTTAAGTACATCTATATCCGATTAACGATCTGGCAATAAAAGTTTATTCATACAATTTCATGATAGAATCGGAAATCGGATGAAGATGTATGTAACGGATTATTCTCTGCTTTTTTTAACATAAAACTACCGTGAAACTCGGACATATTAATAAAACGGATCACTCACGTATTTTTGCGTCGAGATTCTCTCTCGACGCAAAAAAACGTGAGTAATCCGTTTTATTAATTTGTTATTCTCTGCTCTTCAGTTTTTTGGTTGTTTTTTACTTATACCGCTTTTTGATATGTTGGTTTGTTCCCGTCGAGTCACACTCTCAACTGACACACTGTGACTCGTTGGGAATATTTTTACTAAAAAAAATCCCAACCAGTCACACTGTTACTAGATGGGACAGTATTTAATATTTATTCCCAACGAGTCACACCCATTGTGACTCGTTGGGAATACTCTTTTCAAATTAAATTTAAAATGCTATATGTATATAAAGAATGTCAACACAAAGAAAAATTAGGGTATCCTGCCATTACCCTAATTTTTATTTGTAGCATTTTAAATTTAATTTGAATGTGTAAAAAAATACAAAAAGAAAATCGAAAAAATTAAAAATAAATAATTTCGATTACAATAATACTCTTTTCTTCAAAACATCCCAAGTAGTCACAGTGTTACTAGATGGGACAACATTTAGTATTTATTCCCAACGAGTCACACCCGCAACTGTCACACTGTGACTCGTTGGGAACAATTCTTGCTGCAAAAAATCCCAACCAGTCACACTGTTACTAGATGGGACATTTTTTTAATATTTGTTCCCAACGAGTCACACCCGCAACTATCACGCTGTGACTCGTTGGGAACAATTCTGGCTGCAAAAATCCCAACCAGTCACACTGTTACTAGATGGGACATTTTTTATATTTGTTCGCAAGGAGTCATACCCGCAACTGTCACACTGTGACTCGTTAGGAACACTTTTTGCTACAATAAATCATTACCTAATAGTAGACTGTGAAAAGAAAAATCAAACAACGACGAACTGTTACCAGAAAAGTACGTTAGGTTAGGTTTGAACCGCATCACCAACAGAAACGAACTGCTACCAGAAAAGTAGGTAAGGTTAGGTTTGAACCGCGTCCCCAACAGATACGAACTGCTACCAGTAAAGTAGGTTAGGTTAGGTTAGAACTGCGATCCCAACAGAAATAAATTGCTACCAGAAAATTAGGTTAGGTTGGGTTAGAACTGCGACTCCTACAAAAAGTAGGTTAGGTTAGAAAAGAATTGCTGCTAGGAAAATAGGTTATGTTAGGTGAATACTGTCATTTCAGTCATATTTCATCACCAAACTTAAATGATTGTTAGAAACAAATAAAATTAACTGTCTGATCGAATAACAGTGATAATTGATTGGAAATTCGATACTAAGATACCTTTCTATAGTTACAGTGTGACAGTTGCGGCTGTGACTCGTTGGGAACAAATATGAAATATTAACCCATCTAGTAACAGCGTGGTTGGGATTTTTACAGCAAGAATTGTTCCCAACGAGTCACAACGTGACACTTGCGGGTGTGACTCGTTGGGAACAAATATAAAAAATGACCCATCTAGTAACAGTGTGACTGGTTGGGATTTTTTGTAGCAAAAAGTATTCCCAACGAGTCACAGTGGGTGTGACTCGTTGAGAATAAATATCAAATACTGTCCCATCTAGTAACAGTGTGACTGGTTGGGATTTTTTTAGCAAAAATATTTCCAACGAGTCACAGTGTGACAGTTGAGGTTGTGACTCGTTGGGAACAAAGGCTTAAATATGCCAATCGTTGTTTTTAAGGTATTAACAGTGGTAAGAGGTAAAAACAATTTGTGGATCATAATACAATATTTTTATTTTTATAATAATATATAAAGCACAAAATAATCGTAAGCCTTAAAAGTTATAATTTGTTCTTACATAAGAAATTTTTTTTAGGTCCGTGTTACAAACACTTCAATTCTTTTACACATAATATAATTTTACCACCGTCGCCGTCGCCGTAATAATTGTTAATTGTCATAATTGTAGTTTTTATGGGATCACTTTCATTCCCATTTTTTTCTGAATTTTGAAAGTCAGACATTGAGACACTTATTCTTTGTGTTCATACTTGTCTGTAATGATCATAAAAATTAGAGGCCGTCATTGCTAATAATTTCTTCTAAAATCACTTTTAGTCTTGAACACTACTTTTAAATTACACAAAACAATCACATACTATCTATGACAATGTCAAAAAACTTTTAAGAACTAAATCACAGTATACCATTATTTTAAAACCTATAAAGTTTTAGGGCATTTTCATAAACTATTAATATTTACATAATTATACATAATCTTAATATGTCGTGTATCACATATTTTAATATCTTCACTATTTATGCCAATAAATTTGACATTACAATCATTTTCATTATTTTTATATTCTTAACTACTAATGTACAATTTTTTACCAGCTTTAATAATAATAATATAATATAACACTTTATTTCAGACATTGTCCATAAGGTTAGGTTAAGGTTAGGTTTGTTTAATAGATTTATTAATAAAAAACAAATTAATATTTGAATAAGATACCTACCTGATTAGTAATATTGGTACAAATTTGTATCAGCCTTAGGAGATTATTATTTGTAATACCTTGTACTTGTAACAATTTGTAATAATATTATTTGTAACCTAATACTTTCATTTTTAATTATTTATTATAAAGTGTCATCAGTCTCATTTGTAAAGCGAACTTAAGTAGTTAAAATTTCGGCAGGGTCCTTAAAACAGTCTACTTTTCCGTCATCGCTAGCAACGCTCGAGTCAATGAACTTTAATATTCCTTTTCTTTAACGATCACAATATTTACGTCCAGTATGAGCCCACATACAACACATTTATTACTTTCAACTTCCATTTTAGTATTTCGCAGCTTCATATTTAATTCACAACGCGGTCACATTGCACTTCGCACTTGTCGCAACTCGCAATCGAATGTAAACAAACAGCAGGCACGCGGCCTCGCCGCACCCCGCCCCCCGTTCCCCGCGCGTGTATGCTTTCTCCGTCCTTCGCGCTAAAAAGTTTTCGTCTTTCAACTGTATCTTAATAATAAGATTTCATGAATAAGAACGACACAAATTGTGAATAGTGTTTCGTTACACCGTAACAATAATAAACACATGAACTCTAATAACTTGAATTTTCTTTTGTGACTTTTACAGGGTGTTTTACAAAAAAAAATAAGTAGCTAGAAATACCATGGGTGAATTCGACACAGAATACTTTGTACAACAGATATCATTGACCTAAAACATCTACCACTTATTTGACCAATTGTAATATTCTTTTAGAGCTACTAAGGCGACATCTTAGGTAGTGGCTAAATAACTGTATTTCCATTGACAGAGATGACACAAAAGGCTCATGTACGTCGGTTACAACTTCGTCATCATCATGAAAGTAAAATTTTCATCTCTAATTTTCTTTTCATCCGATATTGTTAGAAAAGACAAAAACCTGAATTACTACTTATGCACAACCCTAAACTGACACAAACTCATGTGTTAGGTTAAGTAAATGGTCAAGAAACTATATACGAAAAAAAGCTAACATTAGTATTTTTGAAACCTCAAAACCCAGCGCTACGCGTCTATATGAAAGGACACGTGAATGGGGTAAGCCGCACATGAAAATCAAACTCGCTAGTCACTTAACGAGGCGTTGTCGGCTGCTTTTATGTATGGCAGTTTTGTAATTAAAAGTTTTGGATCGTCGGAGAGGGATCCATCCTCCCGTGCTTCTGACCTGCCGGGCTTTACTGGTGGCCTGTGTTGCCGGTTGGCGAGGCGTCGCGTGCTACGCAAACACACTGGGGCTATGGCCGCATGTGACTGCGCAGGCTAGTTTAATTAACGGCATTGTATTCGGATAAAGTCAAAAGAATTACCATCGAATACATGATAGCATTTAGCGAGCCGATGTTACTGTCAATTGACTCGGTTCGAAGTGCGCCCGCGCCGCACGCTAGCTCCGCGGCGCCGCATCCTGCTCACTCAATGCACTCTTTAGTTTCTGTTTTCATAACAAAAGAGAGCGGCGTGATTCGTCGTGCGTGCGTGTATCGGCTGACGGACAGACTTATGCAGCCAATCGCTTATCGAGGACCCTTCGGTGTCGGGGTTGCTGTCGGCTCGGCTTGCGGTGCAATGTTTGTTGAAATTAGCGCCCTGTGACGTGGGTGCATGGTGCATGCGGCGCGCGGGCGCTGTGGCGCTGCGGCGCCAACTGTGTCAGTGGAACGACGGTTTCCCAAGCGATGGACCGCTGCCCAGATCGACGCTCATCCTCTACTATCCGCGTAGGTATCCACATTAAATAATTCCACAGGCATGAAACAAACGAAACGCTTACACAACTATATTGGAAGTGTACTCGTAAGCTTTAGAGATCTAAACGGATACTGCGGGTGGATCGCAGACCTATGTTGTGTAACCAATACCGTAAATAACAGAAGATTTCGCAATATATGAGTACCGAGCCGAGCTTAGCATACGATGCTGCAGCGGAGATTTCTATTTGTACACAGGCAGATAGTTTGTGATGCGGCTGTGAGTGCATAACGGGCCTCGCTCGCAGTGCAAAGGGCACGGCCGCGTTGCTTTCACTGCAGCCCCGCCAGCCGCGAGCCGAAACCTACTAGAGGTAGGCATCCCACGTGGCTACGCTCTCAACGATGTGAATCACTCTGGAATTACGTAGTTACGAGTTTGGAAGAATAATCTCGGCATCGTTTACCGGCAACGACTTAATGAGTCATCAAATGTAGGTGACCTTTTAGTGGTGACGTCGGTTTTCGGTTTCGGTTGTTTCGGTGTGAGGCCTTGAACCGGCCTCGAGTGGTGGCGGTGGGGGTGATCTCGCGCTGCGGGCGCGTCCCCTCACGCCGGCTCCGCAGCATCCGGGCCGTCACCAGGTCCCTCCTCCCTCCCAACGCCTTGTCTTGTTAAGTTACTACTACTGTTTATTCTGTGGTTTGTTGCGTCGCTGCGCGTGGGGCACTGCATCTAGCGAGCCCCCGAATGCGCTGCTGCCATCGCGCGTATAAATCTCTCTTACAGTAGGAAGCGAATTAGCATAATTTATGAACATGAAGCTAATCGCTGTGAGCCCAGCGATCCGAGAAAAGGCCGCAGATCACGTCACGTGAAAATGTTGAGCAGAACGTGGGGGTATAAACAAAATCGAATCGAAATAAAATGAAGAATAGAATAGAATGTTCATTTGTATGAAATTATTATTATTTTAGTACTCAGATACGTTTAGGATAGAAGTATTCTCTGATCAAAAAAGCAGAATCACTGGATAGTTGCGCACCCGGCGGCCTCTCGTTGTATTCTTTACTCGTGTGTATAATTTGAAAGATAATTGCAGGAAATTTTGTTCGCTAGTTAATGAGATGAGCGGTTAGCGGCGGCGCTGCGCACGCGCTCGCGGTGGCCGCGAGTAGGCAAGTAGTCCGACAGCGCCGGCGCGGCGAGCGGCGCGGAATGCCGGCACAAGCCACGCTGCGGTTGGAGTTAGAGGTGCTTGCTCTTAACTAACACATAAACCTACAAGTCATTCTGTTTATTTCTGCAGACAGAAAACAGTTGAGAGCGCATAAGAAACACTAAATGGCTTTTTAACGATCTTATTGTGAATTTATCATGTTTGACATTGGTTGTAAATTTAATGTTAGTAATTTCCAATCAGTAATAAATGACTCTAAGTATCTATTTATCTATCTATTCCTCGAAATAGTTTTACCCTTTGTAACGTGTCGTCGAAGACAATAATCCCAATTGCGGCTACAATCCGTCGGCGAAACTAGCCCGTCCACCTCTGGCTTTAGACCGGGTAGCGGTCCTCAAATAATAAGTTCAGAAGCATATTGAGTACTTATTGATTGTGTATTGTGGCCACAAACATGGCCGATATCGTTTTTCCGCGAGGTATGAGTACGTACGGATCAACAAAAAAGTTCAATTGGCCAATTACGAATGACTTTACAGATTCATACAGATTGTGGGGTTACATTTGAAAAGCAGATTTGAAGCGACGCACAAAAACGATCGGAACCAAGTCGTGCCGTAACGACTCGTGTGAAGGTGAGTTGCCACGACTAGGGATGCGATGTTTTCGACTCCTCGCTAATTCAGCTTCAAAGGACCACAAAGCCATCGACTATCGGGTTAAGTAATTATGATTACTATTTAGTATAGTATTCCAGTGAGTATTCCCTATAAAAATGAACACATGATCGATTTATTGTAGATAGAACATATTTCATATGACCTTTGAACCTGGCACAACGAATTTTTTTTTAATAACAGTTTTTTTATTTCGGTTTATAATATTTGTTTTTGATCTTAAGTATGTATTATTTAGAAAAATATTACAATAAAGAAATTTAACAACAGTGAAACTAAGTGTAATTTTCTGGCGAGTTGATATTTCATGACCTTCAAATGGAACACATCCCAAGAATCCCAAGATCGATACTTTAGCACACGTCCGCGCATCCTTATCAAATCCTCACAGCGGACAGCAGATGAGGCGAGCGCGCGCCCGCGCGGCCCCGGCTCACTCACGACACGACCTACACGACACGGCCGACACTGGGTATAACACATACTATTCATAGTGCGTTAAGCGCGCACACCATTGTTTGCTGTATTCATACATAGTTCTTACTAAGCTTGCGCTGCGGCGTACACGTTAAGTACCAGCAGGTTCAGAATCATTATGGACAGCAAAAAAACAAACAATGCTTTGCGAAGATCCACTCGTATTACACGAACAAGCTCTTGAGCGCTCATTTGTTTTATCGATATTACTTTACTACCTGATAAATAAAGATACGAAAAGTAGTAAGTAATTAAGTATAGGCCGTTATGAGTTACGACGAACTAATCTCGGCAATTTCACAGATGAATGAGTTTTAGGTGTGCGTTCTTAATGACTACTTACCTATGTGCTGCGTTATAGCTGATTTAAGACGTACAGCTGTACTGCTTTAGTCGGCATTCAGAAGTACTTTGCAGGTACGAGTACATACCAATGTAAGACGTCATGATTTAGAAGTAGTCTACCTACTCATCAAGCGTCAACTTCTAGTCGCAATTAGTCGTCTTGGTCTCATCTCTCATATTTCAGCGAGACAGCTAAATAATGGGGACTGACAGAAAATATTTAATTTTTCCATACAATATACCAATTTGAGATAAGTACAAAAGATATCGTTTTTTGATATGAATTTGATAAAGTAATTATTGAAATTTAAATTAAGCTGGAAAAGTAGGAATTAAAAAAAGAAATTATGTTAACACTCCCATTGTTGGAGCACCCTTCGCCTGTTCTCGTACTGAGAAATATTACGTTGCGTTGTATCCGCCACGTCAGGAACGCGAGTCAGCCAGAAATGATTCTGGTTTAGTAATTTGAATATGTACATAAACTGTTATTGTCAACATCGTTGTCAGAACGTGCTGTAGCTGAAATATTTGCGATTTTTGAGGTTCTGTACCTTTTATTATAGGATCATTTCCGACGGTCAGCATTTACAAAGTTGTCATGACATGACATTTCATTTCATTTATTTATCCATTTACAAAAAAATATTGTGCCTGAATGTAGAACTAAATCTGAACAACAATAAGTTCAGCGTCACTTTTTGTGAGCAAGTAGCAAGTGGGCCACGGAAAATCCAGTTTCAGACAATGATGACGCTGATAAAGTACGCTTTCGGGCTACGTTGGATATCGATACTAAGTCTATTTTTACTCACGTTTCTGACAGATAATATGTTCTTTATCAATTTGAGTAGAATCGAAGGGCATTCTGCCTATTTTCGCAGAACTTAGTCATTTCAGTAGGTTACACAAAACAATACACTTGACACTTGATTGATCGACACACAGGAACAGTTGAGAGCAAATGAGAAACACTAGGTATTTTTTCAAATAGTTTTTCTCTTCGTAACGTGTCGTCGAATGTGATCAATCTCAATTGCGGCTACACACTGTCGACAAAACTGGTCTACCTCAGGCTCCACGCAGGGTTACGGGCCTCGAGAAGTCGTCAGAATTAATTTTAGGTTATTTACTATTGCTTATGAACATTGTGATGTCTGTATGTTCACTAATAATGGTTAATTCTGAATAATGAATGAATCATGAACATGAAAATCTAATTTGATTGCAAAACATAGAAGTAACTTGTTTCCAGCGATCAAAAGTGGACCCATAGTCCCATTCCAATGTGGTCGAAGTGACGTAACCGTACCAGTAGGGACACGCATACTTAGGGCATGTTATTACCAGTGGTTGACATCATAGCCTTTCATTTTCACATATCATTGTCAAGGACTAGGATCAAAGGCTAAGTTAAGATTATTAGCTCAATTCAGAATATTCCTGATTCTCGGAACTTCTGTATGACGGAAATTTTATTTCGTTCGATGTTAGTCTTCCGTGTTTTGTCACATTCACTGGTTGTCTGTGTGTGTGTGTGTTGTCTAAGCATTAATAAATGTTTCGTTTTTCGAAAGATATCAGTAGTTTAGTCTTTCTTCACTGGGAGTATTGTCGAGAGATGCGCCGCACGGCTTCATTGAACTTTGCATTTCTATTGGAAAGCGCAGCGCGCGCCGACGCACGCGCCGCGGATACAGAGAAGCTGACTTGTCTTTTCTTAAAAAAAACACCGCACGTCACGTAATTAATGGACGCCCCAGACGCCCCTAAGAATAAACTATCTCGTCCTCGACCACGAGATTTCGAGAATGCGAACAACCGTTTCGCAACGTCTAAGGTGTTTGTTCCGAGATGTCACGATTTTAACTATTCGTCTCGATGGCGTGCGGTAAGCAACGGAGCTCTGCAGAGTGAGCACCCGAGGCGATGGACGGTGCGCATCAGCGTTACGGCAGAGGAAAGGATTTTAATGGCGCTAATGATTTTGCTCCTTAATTATGATACCCTTGGCGTTCGTCGTTGATATTTTGACGAAGGCAGTTATAAGATGCAGCTGTAGGTTTTGAATACATAGAAAAATTTTTGAATGTTAAACTATTAAAAATTGGGATTTTCAATCTTTTGTGCTACTAAATTCTTTGTGCCCCGTGCTGCTGTGCTGGTGAACGCTGGCCTGTGTTGTTCTATCTCCAGCGCGCGAGCATAAAGAGCAGAATGCACCCCTAGTTCAGAAAAAAATCCGTCGAAAACAAGCCGTCAAGAGAACAACAAAGAATCATTTCTGTTCAAACCGTTGCCTTCTTCCATAATCGTATGTCTGTTAAAGCCGATTTCCTGAGAATCAACTTGTCATGAAAGCTTGAAACTTAGCAATGTTATTATTTGCACCATTGCAATTTCCATCGTTCCCTTGTTTTGATATTATACGTACAGCCGGTGTCACTGGTAACTGCGGGGCTCGTCGCCTGGCTACCGGCCGCTGGGAATCGTGGAGTGCGCGGACTCTCGGCATTGTTCATTTGTTTCACTGAGTGTTACACTTTGAATAAGGTTCTCGCACCGCTATTCCCAGTCAGCACTCAGCAGTGTGGAATAAACAACAGACAGTATTAAATGTGTGCGCATTTCTGCAACATCTCTTACTTGTACGCCAGCTTAATTTCGAAGATAACATGGGGTAAATAGGAAAAATAATGATTTAACATCAATTACAGCATCAATTACAACATTAACATGTTACCTATGATGCCGTCTATGATCGTTATTTTATAATTAAATTATATTCTGTATGAGTCGGATCCCATGATAATAGTAAAGCGTTTTGTTGTTAGTATCAGTTTCCTACAATCAATAGGTAGTGTAGGCAACTATCTGGGGCTAGTTTGCGCCCGTAAGGAAATTTAAGTCAAGTTAGAAACCGATTAAAGGGGAGAAGGGACTTGCACTGCCTGAAGGGCTATAATTCTGTATCGTACACCTAACGTTCATATCATAAACCTATGCAGTACCGGCGAGCGTGAGTGCATTCCCGACATTCCCAAGGTAGGTATGTAAGCCATGCGCCATGCGGGAGCCCATGAGCGGGGGACGCGAGGGGGGAGCCGGACAAGAATAGCACAAGTGCATCCTGCACCCATCCCCCCTCCTCCCCCCGCTAACGAGAGTCGAGCGAGATCAATCGCTCCAGCGCACATAATTCGCGTTTTGCAACAACGGGGTGTTTGTTTTCTTCAATATGTAGTCTGATACGATAACTGTTTGTTTCTTTGTAATTGTAACGTGCTGAAGTCAAAGTCAAAATATCTTTATTCAGATTAGGCTTACAGGAAGCAATTATAAATGTCATAAAAACCACCGAAGCTCGATTGGTTGACGTTGCCGTTGGGGCCTAATCGTGGTTTGTACCCTGGCCGTGCATGCGTGGCCTGGACTGGCTCACAGCTCTCTGAGCGGGGTCCGGTGGGCAGTACCAAGTCGCTTGCGTCGGTGGCTATATAATTGAAAATATCAGTTCCGTAACTATCTATTATTGAGTACCTTCATCTGAATACAACAACACTGTCTAAATACCTAAATGAAAACTCGTCAGGTTATTTGTATTTATTTTGAACTTTTGGATATTTCGAGATACAGTCGAAGAAATTGTCAAATCGTTCAAGTCTTTTGTGAGATAGGGTCACTTTTCACCCTGATGTTCGAGAAAACAAAGTGAGTGTGCGTTGTTTTAGTTTAGTTATTTTTAACTATCTAACAAATGGCTTCATTAAAAAATGAAATTAGCTGATATCGGATCAATTACAGCGATAAAATATAATTTGCATAGAATCGGATTTGGCGACCGGACCGTGTCAAGGCCGCCGCCACCACCACCACGCACCGCGCGGACGCGGCGCATGGGACGCGGGGCGGTTCGGCATGCGCCGACGCTAATCTAACTTTTATTTAAATAGAGTGACAAAAATATCAGGTTGGGCTAAACTAACCGTTCCCTAACTAAACAATTTTTGATAAACCAGTCACAGGCAACCCCCCTTTTTTTCGGAGTGCATGCCGAGCTTTATACATTTTGATATTCAATTGCTAATGATCTAAACAGGGGTATCCGTCCTGATTATTTTCTCAAGCCAGGTCTTTTTCCTCGGAAGCGGAATCGGGTCACTTGCACGAGCTCGATTGATAATGGCACGGAATTCAGAGAATGCAGATTCCAGTTCTGCCTAGATGACTAAGATTTTTTTTCGTGTCGGCATTGCGATTGCATCTATACTTCAAATTGAATTGGTTAATCCACAAATATGTACAAAAATGATATTTTCAATTTTCATATTTGTCATGCATGGATTTTGACAACGCAAGTGCCGAACGGAGAACCGCGCGGCCGGTCGCGATGTAGCGCGGGACGATTAAAGCTGTTAAAGTGGCTCAACCCGCGCCGCGACTACTCCACCACACTTTCATGTGAGCCAATTGACGTGTTAATGCATTCAAATTGAAGTGTTTCACAGACATTAAAAGCAGTGGCCTCTTAGATTATATCTGCGAAGAAATAGTAAAGTGGAGCGTGGTGGGCGGCGCCCGGCGATCATCCGCACCGGCGGAGTGGAGCCGAGTTCCGAGTGTTTCGTCACTCCGCACTTCCGCAGCCCGGATGCCAGCGCCGGCGCCGACACGGCCAGGGTTGGGTCCCGGGTGGTCGTGCCGAGCTACACTAAGGTCCTCGGCGACAGCAAGTCGAAATATTCAAGTTCGTGAGCACAAAAACCGCCTCCGGAGGGAGCGACGGGTGACGTGCAACTGCCGAGCACGACCAGTGAGCAGTGTGAGTATGTATTGTATTGACCATTTACATTTCCGCTTCCCTGCTCACTACCACGGAAGTGCGCTAGTTTTAAAGTGGGTATAAGTCATGTGAGGCTGACAACTTTAGCAAACCTATGTCTAAACTATGTCTAGGGGCCGTTCCTGATGGGTCAGTTGAATTACAAAAAGCATTTTAGCAGCAGGCGTACAGCGATTCGACGTTCTGGAATCACGTAACCCTACCACGCAGTCACAATAGATACTCGTTTTGTGCAGCTCTTCTACCCGGCGCGTAAAACAATGAATTCAGAGTCTAATCGCATGAGTAAAACGACGTCCCACGTCGCGAGGGTCGCGTTGCATAACTGCACGCGGCCGCGGCCGGCGGACTGCGCGAGAAAGTTCATCGACGAAGGCGCGGATATTTGCGCCTCTGCGCAAACACGAGTGCGCGCAGGCTGATTACTTCTGTTTGCGCATCGCTACATGCCACTTCCGTCCTTGCGTAAGCGTCGCCTCGCGCTCCCCCGGGAGCGGCAGACGGGTGCGTTGCTGTGAATGAATGAGTGGAAAAACATTCTAACCGCGATTAAAGGCCCATCAGTCGTGCTGCGTGCGCGTAGCGGGGAAATCTCCAGGCACAATATAGTTGATTTACTGCTTAGAAATGATTGTAAATCTTCACGGAAAGAAAATTCTTCGTTCGTCATAGACGTCCAGCGTTTGCTGACCTACGGTTTTTTTTCAAGTCGGTCAATCTAAAAAGGGCGCCCTGTAAATAGACTAACAGACGCGGGTGTATCTGGTGCGGCTGCGCCGACGGCTGACCCACTTCCGTTTGTGCCACGTGCGCCCGCGCAAGGACGCGTCTTGCGGCGACGTCGGTAGGGCGAGAGGAGACTGATTAAAAGAAGATCAAAGCAACGTGAGTGAACATCGCAACAATGAGTTGGCTATGGCGTTTTTTCTCAGGCGCCCATCTGTTTAGATATCAGATGTTACTGCACAAGGTGACGTCACGGCCCCCATTTTGTTCGCTAAGCCCACTTTATTACTCGTGACGTCACCTTGTGCAGTAACATCGTACACGGGAGACAGCGCAGCCGTCCCAGCGGGCGGTTCTCGTTTCGACATACAACTACGCTCACTACCCGAGCCAGGGCATACGGATCTTCATAATATTGCTTACTCAATATTAGGTGAGTATTAGGAGCACTCGGGGGATCAAGATATTTGGAGGTATATGTTTTGCATTTTGAGTTAACCTACTCTCCAGAATCAATTCGAACTAAAGGTTGCTAACGGAGGAGACATGTCGTTTACAATTATGCTATTATTGAAACGCGGCCGGCTACGGCTGATGCATTTGGCACTAGAGTAGAAGATAACTGTGAGGTGCGATTGCGCTGACGCACGTAACGGCGCTTATGGTGCCCTCCGGCGCGCCGACAGTGGGCGCGGGCGCCGCTGATCACGACGAGGCTCTCTATTGATTCACTAATCCTTTGAGACGCGACAAAGTCGAGCCTTTTCTGGAAAAATCCTTTCGTCGTAAACATTTGAAGGTTGACTGAACCGCCGCTACTCGTGTGCAGCGGCGTACGGTGAGCGCTGGCATCCGTGACGAAGTAGACATTAGTCATAACGGAGTAATAATGGTTAAGTGTTTGTGATAACAAGGATAAAATTCGTAATCACGTAATTGTTAATGAGTTTAGTATCGAGTTTCTACACGATTACATTACGCAGAGCGCATGATGCTATAGTAGATTTATGGAACACGAGATTTGTACTTTTTGGTTTTTAGCTCTTCTTCGCGGCTTGTTTAGCTTGTTATTTTGAAGCCCTAGAGTTTCATAATAGGATCACACGAGTGTTTTAAGGCCTAATTATATACAGTTGCATACATTACTTTATCTACACACATATCATAACTGCAAAAAACCGTAACAGCAAAAAACCAACAAACGAGTAACGGCAATTCGATCTATCCGTCAAGACGAACGTTTTTTTAATTATAGACAAACGAATGAAGTCCCTATTGTCATGTCACTCGAGATCAAATGTCGTGCGTTTAAATTTAAAAAAAATACTGAGTTGACGTTTCGTATCGATAACTGTTTTAATATCTGTGGATACTAGAATAGAGACCAACTTGAATTTTAACAGCTGTTCCAAATTTAAATTCATAACGTCACGAGATATCGGTAATGTGATCACCAATAAACACAGACTACTAAGAGATACTACCCAATAGAGAACAAATTTACCTACATATTAATAAAGCGGATCACTCACGTATTTTTGCGTCGGGAAATGCCCGACATGCACTAATAATAAATTAATAATTAATTAATATGTCTGAGTCTCACGGTAGTTTCATGTTAAAAATTTACCTACTATCACAGACAAGAAAATTCTTATAATAACATTGGTTGTAATAATGCTGGCCATTTTCTATGGTTTTTGAACGCGTTATTGAGCATTTATTTTATGATATGTGTGTAGATAAATAATAGTAATTAATTACTCAAAACCATATTTAATAAATGTTTCTAAGTAAGTATTTGAAGCGAGTCGTGAATATACGAGTGATTATGCATATTTAAGCACCTAAAATAAACAATGGAGGAAGGTCTTTTTGCAAGCTAAAATAAAGTAGCTGCAGGCGAGGATACGAGTGACCCATCTCCTCGGCCTGACCGCAGGAGTCCTGGTGCGTCAGTCCTATAGCTGTCCCAGTCCCGGCTCAAGGACTCCGGCGCTTGGTCCTGTTTGTATTGCATTTTGCATGGGATTTCGTACCTCACTACGCAATCTGTATTTTGCCCTCGGGCGGGGTCTAAGGACTTCTACGTTTCTGAACTGAAGGTAAGTATAGTAGCGCGAATGCAGAGCAGCGTCGCCACCGTTCCGGGCGGAGTGTATCACGACTCACGACGCCCCGCGGTTTCGGCGAGCATTGCAGCCTCCGCGTAGAGTAATCTGCTCCCGACTCAGCGGTGGTGGAGCAACAGCGCGGCGACTGTCGTAAGAATGTGCGCACGACACGACCACCTGAATATGGATGAACGAGCCAGAGTCTGTCTAATATCTAATTAGACGTAGTCCGTCCGCCGAGCGCATCCGCTGGAGCGGCGGAAGCGGCCGCAGCTCGCAGCTCGCGGTCGCCGCCGCCGCCGCCAGCCGCCGGCGGCGCGGGCACCGCTCGCAGCGCGCCGGGCGCCGAGCACGAATGCGGAGGTCAACACCATTCTACCGGGTGACGGTTCGCTTAATTCCGAGCTTGAGATAAAATTACCGTTATCGGAATAATTTAGCATCTCTTTAGTCACCTATTGGGCCCGCGATTAAATCGTTCGAGATCGGCGATGGGAATAAAACACGCGCCATCAGAAACCATTAATGGAAATTTTAGAATAACAAGTAAGAGGTCTCCACTCCAATAAGCGACCGACTACCGGATGAATATGAAAGGGAGCGGGAGCGAATGGTGTTCGGTGTGCATGTGTCGGGTCTGGGGGACGCGGGCGCACCTCACCTGTGTCGGCGCTGTCACTGCGAGGGTCCCGGGGGCGAGCGCGCGGGGCGCGGCGCGCGCATGTCGCGGTCGACGACCCGGGCAGCGGCGGCTGCTAACTGTACCGCGGGCTCCGGGCACTCCACTGTCACAGACTCACTGCACTGAATCGCTCGGCTCGGGGCGTCCGCTCAGCTGCGGCGCGCGGGACAGACTGAGACTGCGGCGGCGAGCGCGCGCCGCCCGCGCCCGCCGCGGCCTTGACCGCCCCTCGGGCCCTGCGCCGGCGCATCCGCGCTGCAGCCGCCTGCGCCCCGCGGACCCTGCGTGCGCCCAGGCGCGGACCCGCCGGACCGGCTCCGCGATCCAACGAGATGTCAATAAACGATTTGTTTTTGCGCTCAATGAGCCGTTGTTATCCTTTCTTTCTCCTCTCCCAATGAGCAAAGGCACACCATAAAATATTTGTCTCTCCTCTCCTGTCATCAATACAAGTACCCGAAACTGAGTAAAGCTTTAACGAATATACTTCTAAGATGATTAAAAATTCCTGTTAAGTACCTACCTGCCGATATGTAAAGGGTAATCACAAAAGCAAAATAAAAAACGGCACTTGACGAATTCTATACACGCTCTCAAAGGATGCAAACTACGTTATGCTGCCATTACCTATCTACGAGTACGAATATTTAAGATCACTTTCTGGAGGCAAGTTGACGCATCGCCTGCGCCCCGGCGTGAGTCAGCAGTGGTTGTGGTAGTTAAGTGGCGGGTTTATTCTTAGCCGGCGGTTCCAGGAGCACAAGCCGCACAAAGCCGCGAGCTCGGTCAACATCTTGCGAGCAACAGAAAACAACTCACTTCGCAACAAGCAAAATCAACGAGAGCTTTCCTTACCTAACATGGATAGTTTTATATGCATTTCGTTTCAGACATACTAGCTTCCCCTTTCTTTGTTCAGATTTTGCGTGGGTTTCTTCAAAATACTATTATCGAGGTGTTGCCCGCCGTACCTAGGCGGTGATTGTCTGCAACCCTCGCTCACCTAAAATTGCTATGCTAGCGGGCATTAGCATTAAAAGAGACTCACGATCAAAGTTTCAGCCCTTGTTTTTCTTGCATTAAAGGGCGATTTTCCAAAACTGCTGATTCCTTTGGTATATTCCACCATGTCATAACAAAGACAGAAATAGAAAAACAACAAAAAGGCTCACCAAACAAACTTAAAAATTTAAAACTATTGTAACACATAGTCTTTCAAACGAATAGGCAAACACAAATGCGCCGCGAGCGCCGAGCATTAAGGGAGTTAGCACCATGTTCGGCCTGACCGCCGTTGTTCACAGCAGACGTAGTACGTGGAGGGCAGGCGAGCCCTGCTGGTTGTTGTCAGTAGCACCACCACCAGGTGGCGCGTCTGCTGCAGTAGTATGTGTTTATTTGTTTTCAATTATACCAATTCTCATAATTCTATCTTCAAAAATAATAAGGGATGCCAATACAAAACTTCTTCCTCTTTTGAATCCTTTAGGGATTGAATTTGTTAAAATCCACTCTTATGACTTTTTTTAGTAAGAAGATAAACCTTGTGATCAAACTTCATATTCCTAGGATGAGTCCGCCAGTCAACCAATCTATCAGTTAGTCAAAAGTTATCTTTTTTAATAATGTTAGTAAAATGAGTGAGTACTGAAATTAGTCGTCACAGCGGGCTCCAGAACCCACTGTTGATTCTCCCTGTGGCTCGGGGCTCTATCTGACTCTATCGGAATGTTGATGCTGCGAAGGATCGTGCAGCGTCAACGTGTTGAGCTCGAAGACAAAGTTGCTGAGTGTGTATCAGGCCTAACTGGAAGCATGCTTGCAATGTACTATTGTGTGTTCGTACCGGGATGTCGTCCCGTAGCGAGCCAGTGAACGCGCTGGTCGGACGCGCGGCGCGGCGGTGCTGCGCAGGCTTCGCCATCAGACGGCGCTGGCAGATCTGGCAATGAACGACGCGGCGTGTGTACACAGGCCGCGGTGCAGTGCACGTACGTAAGCACTTTAAGGAAGTGATCACGACACCGCGGTGTTTTAAATGAACCATTGTTTAAATTTTAAACAAAAGATTTGCTTACTGAATAACTCCAAACGGAAACAGATGTTCATATGTGATCAGGTGAATGAAAATGCAATGCACATTGATAACTGCCGACTTGCTTAAATTGTGAAAACATTTTCTTGACTGAAATGAGACGAGACCTATACCTATTCTCTAAAGAATCCACTGGTACCGTATTTTTAGCACGAAACGAGTCTAGCTCGATTCGACGACTGTAGAGCGTGTAGACAGGTAAATGTGGCTAGACGAGTGCCAGCGCAACTCCGCGTGTGAAGCTATTTTATTTGCCCCGGGGCAGCGCTGCGCTGCTCTGCGCTGCTCCGCCACGCGGACCGCTCCGGCGCCGCTGCAACCAGCGGTCACCTCCGCGCTAACGACTTCCTGTGATGCATTGTGGACCTTAATGAAATATGATTAACTTTGATTAGATTCGGCGGTGCACGCGGGAGCAGCAATCACGATCCGCGTTAACTACGCGCGACCGCTTCGTGCGCGCGCGCCGTGAAATAGCGAAGGTTGCTGATGAGCTGAAAGCAGCCGCCGTGTTTGACGCTTTTCGCACGTGGCTTACGCAATATTTTCAGTAAACAACTCTCTTGTTTATTGTTTGCGTATTATCTAATGCTTCGTTTACAGCGTACCATTTTACAATGTGGGTGCAGTGCGATAAAATTTAATTTACTTTCGCGTAAATTTTTACAATTACTTGTCACTTTGTAACTAGCCATAACCAGGCTAGTACTGAGCAATAAGTAAGTACTGAGCACGGTGCATGCTTTGCCTAATGAACCATCTCCGTTAAAACACTTGGTTACAGCGAGCGTACCAAAGGAGCAACAAAAAACAACGAATCGCACGTGTCCCGCTATTCCTGTAGGGGCTGATTACCTAAACGCAGCCGTATAGAGCTTAACGTGGACGTCAAGACAGGGCGCTGGATGCATCCAGCGCCCTGTCTTGCTCTATTGCGCTTGCACGAGTAAGGGTCACGGAGTGTGCCTCTTCGTCGAGCTAGACGCCGTTGAGCTTAGAAAACAACAAGCCTGCTCCTGCGTCGGGGGGATGCCATCACTCAGGCACCGACGCGATGACCATGCACCACTGCAGTGACTAGAGCATGCGATCCCGAGATTTTTAATATGACCAATCCCGGGATCCCGGTAATGAACACTTTAAAAACCCCGGAATGGCAAGCTCTACGCAGTCCCTAGACAGACTAGTGCAGAGGTGTCGATGGCAACCTTTTGGATATCAATTGCCTGGTATCGATGGCGCGTCAGGGAGATCCTTGCGCTTATTGCGTCGGTAAACAATGATCCACATAACTATCCCCCCTAGGCAACTTCTCGTCTTATAAGCGGACCCGCCCGGTTACCTTTTCCGGTTTTGTTTGGGTTTTACGTTACAGTTAGTTAACGAACTCTTTCCCCGTCAAACAAAACCCAAAATCAATTGGGTTTTAAACAGGTATTTAGAAACGGTAACACGTTTGATTAAGCGGTAACCAAATAACCTTAAAAACGCTTTTCAACAGCTAACCTAACCAATGCGAAAGGGTTAGCTTATCAGGTAACCCATTCAGAGTAAAAGTATACAAGTCTTTTAAGATTTTATTACGCACATTTTGCATTTCGCATTATTCGAAGCTGGTAGCTAGGTACTACTGATAGGTAGCGATGCGACGTTGACAGCGGTTATCTTTTAATTGAAAATCGAACAGCATTTCATTTTGTTTGATGACACTTTTGTTTTCAACGTTTTGTTTTGTTTTGGCATTTTAAAAAAGGAAAGTTTTAAATTAAGCACTAATATCGTTCTGATAACCCTTACAAACCCATTCAAACCCTTTCTTAATAGAGAGTCAAAAGAAAGGGTTACCACTAACCAATTTCAAAATGTTAGCTTTATCTTTGGGTTCCCTTTTCGTAAAGGGTAGTCAAACGAATGGGGTATCATTAGAAACGGTAAGTCGATTATTGAATTTAAAAGGTTAGGTTTAAAAGGTTACCTTTTAAAGGTTATTCTTTTTAAAGGGTAACCTATTTATAAGCTTAACCCGATGAATAGGTTATCCGGTCCCTGGTTTACCGTGGAAGGTATCACTCTAAAATAGGGTGACAGTTTATAGTTGGGCGAGTAAGTTCGTGTACTTTCGGTTCGACAAGCTTTTATCGCCTAAAATTACTTACTCGCGTTACGTGCGTGCGTACTTAAGCCGACACGCGGGCGATACAGCTCGACGAACCTTAAGTACGCAAACTTACTCGTCCGGCTATCACCCCTTTGAAGCTCGCCAATCGTTACGATGTTTTAATGATATAAAAACACCCTAAAAAGTAAAAAGTTTCAATAAAAAATAAGAGGATGGCGAATAAATACATTCAGGGAAAAGTTTTTGTGTGAAATAATTGGATTATCGTGAACATTGCAACATAGTAAACGTAAACAGTAAACAATTGTGAAGCAAACAATGAAAGTCCTGTACTCCATTCTCGGAAACGTTCATTGACACTAAAATCATTCATTAGTGCAGATTTTTTAACTACATATATTTATAAAGAAACCGATCAATTGCGAGTTGGCTTCCTCCGCGCAATATATATATACATATGTGCGTTATGTAGCTAGTTTCCAAAATAACCCGGGAATGAAAAAAGACCAGACGGCGACACTAATATTGCTTGTGAAATATTTTTTATGATTTCTTAAGTCGTAAGCAGATTGTTAACTTGTGGTGGGATGTGTTCACTTTTAAGGTTCCAACCCCACCTCTCGACCCCCTTGACAGAGTGAATATAAACATTATGTATATTTATTAATTTGTAATAAAGTAGCGTAAGAAATACTCGTAGGTATATAATGACAACAAATACCTACTCTTTATTGATTTATATAGGCAAATGAAAAATGCACGCAGGGAAATTTTACAGGGGATTTGTAAACCCAAAACTATTCTAAATCAATATCATACTAGTGGTAGTTGCTGAGTTATGGCGTCGATAGACAGACAAACGGACAGTCGGAACAGAACATAAGAATCACAACAAAAGAGTTCCTGTATTACCCTTTTGTTGCGGAACACCAAAAAGGACCAGTTAAGTTAACTGTCATTTATAATGTGTCCTAGTTAGTAGATACGTAAGATACAGATTGTGACAAAAATGAAGACCCCTTCGCGTCTCAGGGAGTTTTGACTTACCGACAATTAAATACAAGGCGAAGCCGCTGCCTGCGGGAGCCGCGCTGTCGTGCGGTATTAACAAACACGCATCTGCGGCGCGCACTATCAGTGCCTGATAACGCTAATATTAGCGCTGATAACGCAACGCAATAATCTGATGATTCGCCGCAGTCGGCTACTGTTTGTTTACTCGCCTCGAAATCTACTCTTCAAAATGCACGCATGACTTCGGAGCACCTACGCAGCTTCAGTTATAAGTACAGAGAAGCACGCGCTCGTGGCTAGCAGTTTTTTTTAGAAAAGACATAAAGATGTCTCTAATTACATTTGCGCCGATCCGTCCACTCGGCGCGTTATCCAATAAAACTCGGCAATCAGCGTAATAAGCAATAAGTAAAGGCCATATGCAACGATCGTACGATCCGTTGCGCAAGCGTGCGTCAGCGCAGAAACAAACGCGTTGACAAACGCGTCTCCACTTAGCTCGCGGGCGCCACAAGTCGCATCGGCGTTAGAATCAGCCGAGTCAACACGCCGAGACAATAGCCCGAGGCCGCGGCATTTGCGAGCCAATTAACTACACCATCACATCAATTATCATTGTTTTATATGCCTAACACACGCGTGCTACATCCGTTTCTGTCCTGGCAGGAGGTCGCGTCGTGCGGAGGACCCGCAGTCGTGGCCTTTACTGAAATTGAGATGAGCTTAGAGTAGTACTTTCCTTAATGGGAAGAGCAGAGGACCGCATCGAATCGCATCCGAGTGATCTATGCGCGGCCACTCCACTGACCTTCTCACAAACGACACCAATTGAGCGTGACTGATGTTAATATGAATTAAACCGAGGAACCATTTATATGCATTAGTGAAAGTCATTGTAGATTTGAAGATAGTGACCCCGTTTGGTCGCTTTGAATTACTACATGGCTGTGTAAAAATATCTCACGGGTTGATTGTATCGTGGTTTTAGAAAATGGAACAACGAAGCTGCATCTCTTTCACAGGGTTCCACGCGCCGCTCGTCACTCGGCACCACGCGGCACTCCCGACGCGCCGACACGTGACAGCTGCTGCCGGAAGCGTCGCGTAGGATAAACGCCAGGCCCAAGCCAGGCCGCAATACGATATCTGTCAATTAGTTTGTGTATTGTTGAGCATCGCACGAAGAAGGTCCTACACTAAAACATAGACCGATGCTAGACCGATGGACTCAGAAGCCATGCAGGCATTCGTTGTAGAAATATTTGAGGAGGAACCACAGTAAAGTTGTCATGTAGAAAAATCGATCATGAAGATGATTGTTTGTTAAACTAAAATTCTCTATGATACCATGTTATCTCATCCGCAGTGCCGTTTCTTATCAGTATAATCCTAATCAAAGTGGGCCGCGCAATCTGGGGATTACCAACAACTGCTGGGTGCTGCTGGTTTGATTGAGTGTTGTCATCGTGTTTATTACACAGAAATAGCTTCAGTCTTAGTAAAAAGAAGACGAGGAAGCGTGTTAAAGCCTATGGTAGTCTGGTAGAGTTAACGTACCACTCACGTGAGGTCTTCTTTTGCGCTTCAATTATTAAGTAACCTAACCTAAGTTTTATTTAGCCACAATAGCCATTCAAGCTTGGCGACGTGTTTTTCTACTACTGCAACCAATTGAAGAACAGGATAGCTGTCCTTTGGTAGGCGCGAGGAAGATGAGCTAATAGGAGAAGTCAAGGATAATTGTATCCGATTGAATGTTTTCGTATCGGTGGGTTTTCTTTTACACCACTCATCGTCTTTAGACTAGACATCTCTGGTGGGCAGCCAACCTTGTAAGGAGGGTGTACAATGGGGAAATAGTATAGCTCTGCGAGCAACGTGTCTCATCATCGACTCATCTCAAGCTTCAACTACATGTAGATAATGGTGCCGGACTCCTTAAGCTTTCTTCACTGCTTTCTATTATGGCTTGCGCTCATCCCGTTGCTAGCCAACTCCTTAATGTTGTCCTTTCAACGCATCTGGAGTCGCCCTGTAGTCTTTTATGCAGGCAAGATCACCTTCAATCGGTCATTAGGAGGACTACATGACCGGCCCATTCCCATTTCAAGCTTGCTACATGTTCTACCACATCGGACACCTAACCGATGTATCGCATTAGCTGCATGTGTTCATGATTAGCGTCGTAGCGTCTGCGCCGGCGCCCGCGGCGCGGTCGTCGCCCCCGCCCCCGGCGCCTCCCCCGCCCCCGCACTGACCTATAAACAGTTTGCGACGGAGTTCATTACCTCGCTAGATCACAACAACATTGCGCTAAGAATAGAGTCGTCGCCGTTGCCGCCGGCGACGACGCCGGTCCGCGCCAAGTACTAGACTCAAATTATGTCGATTACCTACTGTTTGTTGTTGTTACAAGTAAGTCTCAAAATAAAGAATAAGATTACAAAATAAAATAGCAAAAAGATAATAACAAGCTTTTTCTCTTAAAAAGACATCAACGCGAGTCGTAGCGTATGGGCGCTATCCCAAGGCAATCGGTCACCTCAAAGCTGCTATAATTTGAATACCTTCGAAAAATGTATCGGATATGATTGCGATATCACTGTGATAAGTTTGTTTTGATAAAGGCGAGATTGTGGTCACACGTGATATTCGCAGATAGCGGTGCGCCGCTGCGTTACCCGTTACCGGACCGGTCCCGATCCGTCGCCCCGTTCGACGGTGACAGCCGATCCGTCAGCCGATCGCCGCTACGTTGTTGTTGCTACGCAATCTCTCATTAGCGGCCACACTCGGCGTTAAGGTGGATTCACATTGCAAAGTGCAAGCGATAGAAACGTGGAAAGCAATCTTTTCGCTTCAATCAATCAGAGATAGCGATATAGAGCCGCGCGCAAGCGTCGCCTGAGCAATGAGCGTTTTTATCGGTGCAAAACAGCAGGCGCTTTGGATCCTGAAGCCACTCAATATAATCTATTTAGTATCCTTGTTCTGATCTTCAGCTTAGTAATAAATGGTCTGGTGGAATCACCTGTAGCGTAATTGGTAAGAGCAAACGGAATGTCGAGGTTTTTCTTTGGGGTCTAGCTGTGGTACTTGTTATATGTAGGTGTTATTATGTGTTCTTCTTTATTATGATTGTTTTTGATAACTTTGAACAAGATACGAGCTACTACAGACGCGTGGTCGCACAATGTGTCGTTATAAGTATGTCGTTAAACTTCGCGCGCGCGTCGCGACACTCAATCGTACAAAGTCGCCGAGCTAACACAACCAAGTCCGACACGACACGACTACTGCAATGGTAGCGTAATTAGAAATATGTTGGGTAATTACCAGTTTGTTGGACGTGCTTCCCCTCTCAGAATTGTTTATTTTATTTTTTTCTAAATCTAAAAATTTACATCGACTTCTGAGACTTCGCATTTTAATATTAATACCTTAACGTAACCTTTTCTATTTCCTGCTGAACTTTGTGTTTTTTTTTGTTTCCTCATTCGCAATCACTATTTAAAAAAATGTGTACTTGTGAGAGACAAAGGAAAATATTTTGTAGCCATTGTTTTTAAATCGTGGATATTGCAGGCAATCGATATCTTAGAGTAGTTCGATGAGCCTGTGTGTTAAAATTACAGTCTCAATTATGACGTCACTATTGTTGTCATCCTCTTTCGTAACAGCAATTCCGCTAACATTAATTGTTTCGATAAAAATAGTAATACTTGTGCCTTAACCTTCCTGTTATTCAATTTTTATAAGCCACATGTTTGGAGTCCATTTCTGAGGTAAAGCGTCTTCTTCTTCCGTAACTCTCCCTTTGGTACAACTTAAATTCTTTGCGTACACATCAAAGCTATCCTGCATCTCCTTTTTGCTTTGACTCGTCACCGCTAGTCTTTCTGCGGCACCCACCAGGTGGCCGGGCCAAGTCACCAAAATTACTCTAAATAAAAAAACTTGTCTATTGCTTTAGTTTCGATTGGTCGGCGGTTTCGCGGCCACGTTCTTGCGGTTGAAAGCGTTATCTCTATCGGTCGGGGAATTCCGAGTAATTAGGTGTATTGTAAGCTACACAGCAAACAATAGCTTCTTGCCAGTACACAGTTCGCCGGGATATTGATAAGGACTTTCGAACTCAGAGGTAGCCAAGTAATCAATACATAATTATACATTGTTGCGACAGGCAGATTTCGTGTGTGTCATGTCCTGGGCCGACTGCGCATGCGGGCGATCTCTCCGCCGCGGCTGGCAGCCTGCGTACCCACATATGTTTTGCTGACTAATAAAATAACCGCGTCATGTTGTTTGTGTAATTTGCTACCAAAAATGCGTCCCATATGTTCCGGAGAACTGTGAAATCATCGAGCGGTCAGGGTTTTCTCCATAGAATGGTTCAATTTTACCTAATTATGATTTCAGAATTTCTGATAATTAATGGAAAGTCCCCGTTACTTATTATGCTACTAGTTTGAAACATAAAGAGCTTCAACGAGGATAAATTTGAACTAATCATTTAAAATAATCAATATAAGCGTACATACCCACGGACATTGATAAACCAAATAAGGCATTTTTAAGGATTTGTAAGTTTTACTTTAGTGCTTAGTTGTTTAGGTTAGTTATGTGACAAAATGTAAAAACTCTATTAGGTACCTCATATATGTATATTTTACTGGTAGCGCAACCGTGATATCGGCCATGCCGGGATCATGTGACGCGTCTGTATCACTGCAGAATACAAAGCCATGACAGGTGATGACAGTTATGTCACGTCAAGTCACAAACTGACGAAAATCTCTTGAGACGCGCTCTCCCGTGAACGTATTGTCATTGTCATGCCGTAACACTGCGCGCGCGCACAATGCGCGTCTACAAGTTTGCGAGGAATTTAACGTTGTTTTGAATTAGAATCCGTCGACCTTCGCTTATCGCTAACCTCTGAAGGCCGCGCGTGTTTGTGCAGGTTTCCTCCTCATGTAGTCTTTACCAGCCAAAGACGCCGTCCTAATAATCATTGTCATTTCATTTACACTTGCCGTCATTTGATAATTTATTTTTATCTTCATAGTTAGGTATGACTATCTTTAGTTTTTATCTTAATGTAACATGCCTTACTCTATAAGGAGGAGGGGGGCTAGGAAATTTCCTAGCCCCCCTCCCCCGCTTTGGACGGGTCTAACTAGGATGTAATAAAAACATACATAGAAAAACCCTAAAAAATCTCTAAATGACAGCGAAAACCGTATCAAAATCCGTTGCGTGGTTTAGAAGGGGAAGGCGATCGAACAAACACATTAAGGATTTATTACAGATAGGAACGGATAGCGACTTTACTTGATACTGTGTAAAGACGAAGATAAGAAAGTTGCCGAGCTATAACAGGGTTCCATGTACCGATTACCAACTACGTAATCACCACTAATATCTAATTTTTTTCTTTCCTTGGACTTGGAGCGTTTCGCATTTAACTTCTGTAATGAACACGATGGCAATAAATAGATATGAATATCAAGTATACTTAAAGCACGACGATTCGTTGAAGTGTGTCACATTCTAGAAAAACAACTTATTATGCTTAACCTTAACTAAATACAGATTATAAATAACTACCATTGATTAGCATTCTTACTCATTGGTATTCGTTTGCCCGTCATAAAGCCGCGTGTGACCATCCAACACCACTTCATTGTGTGTGTAATCTAGTAAACTGTAATTGCACAGCAGTTTTATTCTCTTAGGGCGACACAGCTGCGTCTGACGACGCTGCGTCAGCGCTGAATTAACAAATCGGCATTCTCCGTAAACTTGTACTTAACGATACACAAAGAGCTAAGTTACGCTTTAATTAGTGCAAGAGTTCATAAATTCGTAGTTAAGTGCAAGTAGCAAATGTATAGACTCGCATCTGCACTAATCCAAGTGTAACTTAGTTCTAACGCTCGACGACGAGTGCGGCGGTGAGCGAAACTCTACTCATCATCGTGAGTTTTGACAATTCTCTACGGATTTGTAAATCTCTAACGAAATACTGTCCGAGTAGCATTTATTGCTTTTAACGCACGCAGACAATCAATTGCTCACGCGCATTTGACACTGCGTAACTAGTGTTTGCAAATTTTAAATCAGTAGGTGTCTGAAGACTAGGTAAGATAGGCGGGCTAGGTTGCCTCACAACACGACGAAACTTCTGTAAAATTATAGACCTAGTTCGAAGGCGATCTGTCCCAACCGCCGCGTAATCTGCCAGCAACGCTCTATATTACATCGCCGCGGCGATTACTGCTCGCCTGAAAGCTGCTTATTACCCCCGCGCCCCATGCGGCTGCGCAGCCGGGTGAATCTATGGAAGTTCCAGCTAACGCGATACTATTTATATGTTAGGTAGCCGCAAGACCACAACCGCAGGAAATTTCAAAGAACAAACAAACACGGGGAGTAGGACATAGGAGCGCGTTGGTCTTATTCTGGATTTAATGTGTATATCAGTGGCCCGTTTCACGAAGCTACAAGTTACAATTTTACAAGTCTAAACCGGCAACATTGATCATTATGCCCATTGCCATTGGTCATTATTGACCAGTGTTGCCGGTTTAGACTTGTAAAACTGTAACTTGTAGCTTAGTGAAACGGGCCACAGTATATTAGTTACTTAGAAAAATCAATAATTCTGACTAACAAATTAACAATACTTACATTTTCTTAGAAATAATTTCGACCTAAGTAAGTATTGTTTTTTGCAACTAATATTTACCTACTCAATTATTTAGACGTGTACCTATTTTTTTTTTGTTGCATTAATATTATTAATTCTTATACATTTCCTGAACGCTAAGTGGCAAAACGTACAAAGCTTCATAAAATTACGCTAAATTATAAGATTATTTTTATCCGACTGCCGCCGGAAGGGATTAAATAATATAACTTCTTAAACACATATAATAAGGTATTGCAGGTGGGGACAAACCCGTAACCAAAATATATGTTTGATGGGGGTCAAATATGTTTTGTAATTTTTATTTATGTATTTTGTTAAATAAAAGTACAAGTAGGCTGTGGATTCACCCGCCGGCACCCGCTCGTTAGGTCGGCACATCGAGGCATTACATTCGCGATCTATCGTCCGCCGCAACGCCGTCGCTCGTCGGAAGCGTAGCAGCGACGCGTGTTGCGCAACCCCACGCACCTTTCACTCCCGACGCGCCGACAAAGGATCAGGAAGGATAGACCACATCACCGCATTCGTTATGGAGAAACAGTTCACATTAGCGACGGTTCCGCGAGCCACCGCACAGAATCGTTGGCACTGTGTGCACTTTACGTTAGCGCATGACTCGTGACGTAAGCGCTAATGTTTATTTAGTGGCTCGCAAATTTATGAGCAAGCACTAAAATATGTAGGTCAGAGTAAACGGACAGTTGGCCGGCTGACAAACATGTTATTGTGTGACAACAAGTATACCAGATATGCAGTTCTGCGCAGCGGGGTCAGTGACAGGCGCCAGCGAAGCATCATCGGTCGGTCATTGTCTCGGGCCACTAAGAGATATCAAGTTTAGATCGTTCCGAATCTGTCTGTCATTCAGACAAATAGGTACATTACATCTGTGGACAAAATCAGTTCTGAATATGGGTCGTGTCTTAACACTTCCCCACTTAACGTAACTAATATTTTATTACTAATTCAGTCAATCTACGCTTCACTTACATTAAGTCAGACATACCTACAGATACAAAACTATGCAACAGCGCCAGCAACTGTACCTTTTTCGGAACGCGTCAAAGTAACATGGGTCGTAAAGGGGTGAAAGATGGGCGAGCCAGTGCACCTAGCACGAATCTTCTCGACACGCATTAACTCGCTACGTAACTCAATGGGTCACTATCTAACTAGCCCAGTAAGAGAAAGAAGCACTGAGCTACGTACCGAGTTAACGCGTACCGAGAACATTCGTGCTTGGTGCACAGTTCGCGTACTTATGGCACCTTTATCGCCCGCGTACGCTAACAACGCGAGCGATTTTGGACTATAAAAGGTCGTCAAAGCATAAAGTACGCGAACTTACTCATCCGTCTGTCACCGCTTTTAAACTTTGTAATTTTTGTCGGGACACGGTTGATGTTACTTAGCGAGCCACTGATACGCGGATCAGATGAGGTGTCGCGGCGAGTGACACCTATTCTTGTGCAAATCGGTCGCGATCGTGACACGCGTTGCGCAGCGGCTCGGCGACGGTGTAACCCAGGTACAACCGTGGCTAACGCGCGGCATGTCACAGAAGGCATCCGGCAGATTATTTTAATTGCTTATATGGTTAGCGATTACCGCAGCAATTATCGTGCCTTATAAGTTTAGCCGTGAATCAACTATTGCCCGCGTGACTAATGATGTGTAGGTCCCGGGAACATTGCGCCAGGTGAAAATATAGCCGTTAATTAACATTGCAGTGGAGTGGCAAACTGTGATAGGTAATGGGATATTTACAGAGTTGCAATTTGAAATGTTTTTCAACCTCTAAGTACACTCTTTAGAATAAACGAACAACAATTTTAATACATATCTGTTATGCACATGTACGGTAGGGCCTGAATTTGTACAGTATATTTATTTGCTCAATAAAAAATTGCCGGTAAATTGCTTAATTGTCGGTAGCGTATTCCGGGGCATAAAAGCATCGGCCCATCGCTGAGCGTGTCTATACAATCGAAAACTCACGTTGCTTCACTTGGAGTCGTGTCAAATTATTACTCAACTTAGGTGCTTTAAATTAGGTCAAAATAAATGTAGCTCTAAAAAGAAACAGATAAAATATGTGCATTATCTGCATTGTGTTATGTAGTCAGAGAATTGGATTGTACAATCGATATCGCGATCGCTGAGCTTGTCGGAAGTGGCAAAGCTGCAGGCAGACGTCTATAGGTTGCGTCAGTATGCACGTCCACTATCAGAAGCTGACTTCATACGCAACGTCCAGTGCTTTTTTATCCGGAAAGGGGGTCAAACGAACACGCGGGACGACTGATGGGAAATGACGACTGCCGGCTGTGGGATCCGGTAACACCAGAGAATCTCTGATCCGTTACTGATGGCCTTAACGTACTTGGGCCACCACGAATATGAAATCCAGTAGCAAGCTACAATAGGTAAAAAACTGAAGTTAAGATCCTTTTGTATGTGGTAGTTTACTAAACTGATATGGACCCCCCCTCTTTCCGGTAAGCTGACAAAGCCAACTGAGCTACCAGCACAAGTCCATACGAAAAATGAAATGGAACTTAAGTAAGCACGTCATTTTTTGAATATGGAGCGTAACTTGTCTATACGGACACGTCACTACTGCATGCAAGAGGGGCTTTATACATACCTATAGGTTTTTTACCTGTACTTCACGTCAGTATTTGTGAGTGAGGGGCCTCACTTCACCGACTGCAACTTGTCAATCGCATTGTATAGTCTGTCTGAGTATAAAAGGACTATAGATAGATCTCAAAATGTTTTCGTTTGTAGTTTCATAGTGTTTGATAAAAAAAGTCTAATTCATAGAGTTTGGATTTTGAGTTAAGCTCCTTCTAACATCATCAACTCCCATCATTGTAATGTTCTTCAAACTCATCATGTTTGTTTATTAATTCTTGGTATTTGAGATTAAATAGAAGAATAGGTCGATTGATAAGAACTAGCATCGAAAATGTATGAGACTGTCATTAATTTCATAGACATTCGGTGCCAAATCCGAATCGACGTATATTTTTAGGTCTACATTAGTAATCGTCAATAATTTGGTCCCTTTAGGACGGTGCGTCGCGCGGCGTGCGCGGGCGCCGCCCCCGCGCGTCACGCCCACTGTCTGAACTGAACCCATTTATTATGCAAATGCTGCAAGTGCTCACTCCGCTTATTATTATGCATTAGTGTACGGTTCTGGCACGGTTATGTGCTCTTATTACGGCTAACTGGTTTTGCGAAGATAACATTTTAATTAAAGAGGACTCGATATTGTGGTTCGATTTATTCAACGTCGGACGCGTATAATTCTGATCTGTTACCTAGGGCTCATCTTTAGCTTTTACATATATGTATATAAATTTTACAGCTGGGCACACACCTCCGCTGAACATTTTAGACATAACGTATAGGTGCTCTGTGATCTATGTGAGGTCGTGATCTGTAATCTTGTTTTGAAAAGAGAATTTTTTTTTTCTGCGCGCTTTAACTTAGGAACATCTTCCATTTTCCGCAGCGCTGACTCAGATATGTAAAACGTGGCCTTTACTTCGATAATATTTGTTTCATTTTTCTTATTCATTTTATTTTCTCTGCTTACAGAGGGCTAGATCAAACCATTAAGCTTCCACGGTTTTTTTTTTTGCTTTATAGACAGCAAAATCGAGTACTAATGTTGTCTACACAACACTTCAAAAGTCTAATAACCTAATTTACCACTAGGACACAATATTGCAAAAGCAGTTTTTTTTTCAGTAAAGCGGAAGTCTTACCTCAAAAGAACAGCTCAAATTCAAGCGTACCTACATTCCGCAATGTATACCTTAGTTATTTAAAGAAAATGTTGCCCACTAAAGATTTCTCTACAAAGGCATACGTTTCCTAACCCAAGTCACCATCTGTTGGTGTGAAGTTATTGCATTCGTGAAAGCCTCCGCAATATTGACACTGTCAACATTCAACTACCAGTTGACTGCGCTTCCATACACGCTAAAAGGTCGACAACTTTATCTCCAGTGGTTAAATAATGCGGGTACTCCTACACATCCTCCCGAGGGGCTCGATGGAAGCCAGTCGGTCAATCTCTTTTGAAAATATGATGAGGCGTCATCTAAAGCGAGGTATCAACTGTCATCGGCTTCTTTAAGACGCTGATACACCTGACCAGTCACTCGCGCAGATCATCGAGCCGAGCATTCGACTGAAGTAATACTCTATTCGGCATAAGTGCGTGTGGAACTCGCGAACTAAGAGTTGCGTACCACCGTACTATTTTCATAGATTTTCAAATTTCGCTACGAAACCCTAAAAGGGACAAATGACTGGGTGTTTAGTTAAAAAAAAATCTTAGGTGTATGTCCCATTAGAGACGTCCCCGTTAGAGGTGTAGGAACGTAGACTTTGACTAATTTTGGTTTGTATGTAATCACTGTACCACGTTCGGGTATAATCTTGTAACCGAGTTTGGATCCACTTTTTGTTGTCAGATTGACCTAAAACTCGTTATCGGTAGGTACGTAGTTCCGATAACAATGCAATACTAAATAAAGCTGGTATAAAACATGAAATTAACTGCTTCTTCGCTTTATCGACGTAATCAGTCAACTATGGTCGGGAGAGCGTGGCAACACTGTAAGCAAACAATAGTATATTATAATATGAGTGTGAAGCGCCTTAAAAGAGCCGCTAAAAGCTAACTGTCCGACCGCCGCGGGCGCAGGGCTCCGGTTAGCACCACCTACTTTACTTCGCGCCAAGCCGGACCTCTAGCCAACGGCCAAATAATCAAGCCTCTTTACCATCTTCAACAACTTAAACTGTGCACGCGAATCTGCGTCCACTTCAAGGTAGCGATTGGCGTACAAGGGGTAATAGATGGACGAGTAACGGACGAGTAAGTTTGCGTATTATACCTTGACGTCCTGTGCCCCGTTTCACGAAGCTACAAGTTACAATTTTACAAGTCTAAACCGGCAACATTGGTCATTATGCCCATTGCCATTGGTCTTTATTGACCAATGTTGCCGGTTTAGACTTGTAAAATTGTAACTTGTAGCTTAGTGAAACGGGCCACTGTCATCGTTCAAAATTACTCGCGTCGCGTACTTAGGGCGATGCAGGTCGGCGAGGTACAAGTACGCGAACGTAATCGTCCGGATATTTCACCCCTTTGACGCTGCGCAGGATTGGAATAATTGGCACGCTTTCGTTTTGGGCTAACATCCGTTCTAAGGGTGGTAGTTATAAAAATTGTAAGCCGAACTCAATTTTGGGTCGCTTGGAACTTGAACTTGAGTTCGGTTTATAATACCACCCTCGGTCACTGAGTCATCCTAGTTAGTTGCTTATAGGTAGTTTATTATAATCTTAGTTTTAAAAAAATAAGAAAATTAGATGCCTTGGTCGCATTTTGCTAAATGACAAGCACCTAGCTCATTATGCAAGCCAAGATTCAAGGAAGTCAGTGACGTATACAGCATCTTATTGGCAAAGTTTTGTTGCATACGCCTGTATATGAATTATTAAGTATTATAGAGAAACCAAATAGAAGGCGGACCTGGTGGCTTAAAAATCCTAAGTTTACGCGGTTCCATTTAAACACTAGACCTTTGTTCCAGTGGCCCTAACATGACCGGCTCAGGGTTAACTTATCCCTCCCTGCGTCTCTGTCAAACTAGAGTCATAAGAAAGTGACGCACATAGAGATAAACTCGGATAAACTGAACTTGTCCGGTCATGGTAGGGCTACAGGTGCAGTGTCCAAGACTAGCCGACTGTTTAAGCAAACTGTTTATACTTGTCTCAATTAAGGCACGTCTCTATTGAATGGAACGGTTTGCTCTAGGAAGTGTGTACTTGAGTAAGAAACACGTCGGGCAGCTCGCACGCGGTCGCTAATTGTTTGCTCTCGCGCCACGCACAAGCTCGCACGCACCTATTTATAACAACTAGGTAGTTATTCCAATCTGTACGTGTCAATGTACTGGGGATTGCTGACTTTCTTCCGTCGGCGGCAATGATTTCAAACGCCTTGAATTCAATTGAGACAAGGGACCTTGCTCTAGTTTTCAGTAATAGACATGTCTCAAATATTTCCTGCTGCCGCGGCTGCTGCATTCGCGTCGTCGGACTGCTAAATGTATCCGCACAATTTATTACGCAAGACGTGACCCCACCTTAACACTTAGTCATAAAATAACACTAAGCCAATTTTGAAATGCGATTGGGATCGACATCGAGCTGATTGAGACGGATATACATTATAGTATGGTCAGTGTTGAACACCGTAAAGACAATTGCCTAAACATGCACAACAACTTAAGAACTACCTACTCGTATATTTAGGTGCTCGAACTCATAAAAACTGAAGCTGAACTAAGAACTATACGTGACGTCGCTTTTTTAACAAAGGCTTATTTTAAATCAATTACAGGGTCTCTTAGGCCCTTATAACTCATACGATAGCGATGTACAGTCGAGGATGTAAAGGTTGGCCACTTCTGCGCGCTCCTGCAATGTGACGCGCGCCTGCTAGTGATTATACGTCTTTATTTCACGTGCATATCGGCTATCGGGTGGTCGGATACTGCGTCCTTTCAGTGGCAGTGACCCTTCCAAGAAATTAAATTGAGTCTTAGAAGATAGTTTATGTAATGAGAGCGGCAAACGTCACGTGCGCTGTTTGCATACAGGTTTAGTACGTAGGTACAGTCGTACACACATTTTCGAGACACGTTTTTCATACACAAACACAATAGACTGTGACGCTGAAAATTGGGTTTATTCGGTTATTTTCATTTCTCACTCGACTACTGGCTGTGCTATTAGTTTCTTACACTGACGGTACTGCCCTCGAAACCTTTAGCTGACACCAAGACCTATACTAACACGCTTCTTCAATTGATGTAACACATCGCTTCAAACTAAAGATCTAACAAACTTAACATTAGAATTCTAAATATTAACGACTTCATAGCTGTTGCAAAAATACGTTGTTAACAAAGTAATAAACCGCTCGCGAATGTAATGTATCTTTATAATTGGTCGTCGACACCGAGGCGGCGCGGGCGCTGCTCTGCGGCGACCTTGGGCTCAGGAGCAACCGACCAGACCAGTACTAGTCTAACTAGCTTCATTAAGTACACGTCCATTAAATGTACACATAGTAAACTGGAAGACACGCGAATAGACTGGCTGAGGCATGAGGGTGTTACGACAATCCCGACCGACGCGACGTCGTATAGGTCCATCGATGCAAGGAAGAGATCAGCAGGCATGATAGCCGCGGGTCCTGAAGGTATACTGGTACAATATTGGATGATCTTTGTGTCATCCAGCTAGATCGATGATTTAGCGTGAAAATGAAAATAAAAATTGATTTAGTAGGCCAGTATGTTCCTTTACATGCCGATATGGATTCTACCCTTTGAAAAGTAGCTTTGTCTGCTTAGAAATAGCGCCGCAAGATACTCAGCAGCTTATCCTTGCAAATTTTAATCTAAGGAAGAATCTCTACGAGTACCATAGAAAAACTTTACAAAGTTTTCCTGTTTTTAACAAATCCTTGGCCTTCGATTATACCGCGTACGTCGTAAAAAGTAACGAGTGATTTTTAGAAAAAGCAGGTCCCCACCATTAGCCCGGGGCAAGCTGGAGACGCGGCGCGTAATCCGCCAGTCGCATGCTCGTCACGCGCTCCCTGCGCCGGCACGCGGGGCCTTGACATATCTAACGATGCCACATTGTCGCATGTCACAAAACGCATAAAAACTGCTCTTAAACATTGACATTTACATAATAGCAATGTTGGTAACAGTCGGGCAGGTTTTGTTCACAATATAATGTTGTGTTGTGTGTAAACTTACTTAGGTATAGGTACTTGAGTAACTACCAGTACGTTTTTGCTGTCGTTAAAGTAAACGACACAGCAGCGTTGCGAGTCGCTGCCATTGCCAATGCGTATCCTCATTACACCATTGAGTTTAAGCCAATTCCTCTGGCCGTCTCCTTTTACTTAATTATGCTAGACCACAAAACTACAAAAGGAAATTGTGTCGGATGCTTAGGCAAGTACCATGACACATTTCCAGGTTTGACTTCGGTGTTCGGTAATGACCACTTATAATACAATAAGCAGCAGATGTAACTGAACTCCTGAAGATATCAAAAAGATCAACACAACATCTCCTTTGAAAAGAGAAAAAAAAAATTAACTGCTGAGTTTCTTAAGCGGTTCTTCTCAGTAGTATCTTCCATTTTCCGAAGCGCTAGTAGATTCAGACATGTAAAAGAGCCTATATGGCCTACTTGCAAAATAAATTTTTCATTTTCATTTTCACATTATATGGAGTCGTGTGCATTGACAACGGATTCTTTATATTTGTGCCCCAGTACTTCACCGTGTCACCTAGAGCTGTGGCCGTAGATTGTTACTTAAATGTGGCAGTGGAGATTGAACCCTTTTAACTGCCACACAGTAATATCAGCAGTAGTCAGCAGTAGTCAGCAGTAGTCAGTAGTCAGCAGGTAAGTAGATGCCGGTCCCGAGGTGCGAGGCCAGCCGATTGGCGCCGCGGCATCAGCACAGCCAATTAGCTAATGCAGTACTCGTAATGCGGTGCGTGCTCATGCAAACACGTAATTGTAAACAAAAGCACAGCTCATTAAAGAACTATTAAACATCCTGCATCTTTTCTCAATAGCATATACCGCTAGTATTAGTTCAACTGTTAAGCATGAACCGATATGGGTTATGGGATAACTCACCGTACGAAATGCAGTAGCAAGCTACTTCTTCATACCGGTATCCACTCTTACAAGAGCGTGACTCTACCACTATTAAGCTCTATGCGATAAGACCGCGTATTGTCTACCTTACTAATTTGTTTCTTTGTTTTTTTCTGTATTTTTTTATGTGGTGTACAATAAATAATATTTGTTGTTATTGTTATGCTCCTTCCTGCATAGTTCAATGTTGTTAAAAGTTAACTAAAACAATGCAGAAGCAGAGATCCGCGTTGCATCGGGCTCGTGCGGCGCCCTTCCTGCGCACACGCAGATACAGTGAAGACGTACGTTTACAAAGGTGCTATATGTACGTTGATTCCTTGTAACAAACTGTGCATATTGAAAATCAATTCATGGTCATGATGATCACAATATCCGAGAAGCGAGCAGACGGATGTGAGCTGAACCAAAAAAATTACGTCCGAGCACTGACAGCCGTGGAAGCGGATTATTGCCAATTAGTTAATTAAATGTGTTTTGAACATGTTTTTGTTTCAATGGGCTATTGACAGGGTCATAACCTGGGATATTTGTTTAAAGTAGAGTCATGAATTTAATTTGGTAAATCCATTAGGGAGTTCAAAAACGGAAAACAAGATTATCCACTGTTGCGCATCAGGTTTTTTATCAGATATTTTAGATTAAGTTTGTAGCCTACACATATACATATTTACTATACATTTAATATACATATTTGTCAGTTTGAAGCACTAAATGGATGGACCAATATAAAAGTTTTTTTTTTAATTTTAAGGGAGGTTTTATTACGTTGGTTTTTAGCTATATTTGATGGAAAACGGGCTAGCGGTTATCGTAATTTTGCTTTTAAAATACCTTCGGGCATTTACCTATAACTTTTATTTATCGTGTTCAGTGAAGCCTTCCTTTTACCTACTTTAATATAATATTTATATCCTACTTCCTACTAAGTTATAAATGTGAATGTAATGATGTTTAAATGTTTGGATATTTGGATGTTTGTTCCTCAATTACGCATTCACGGATGGACGGATTTATATGAAGTTTGCAGACAGATAGGACCATGAGTCATGACCTGTATTAAAACGTAGGATGCTTTTTGCCCGTAAAATGCATAGAAAATAATATCAAAACTTTATCAGTAATGCTTTTTATTATTCATTGTAAAAACATCCCGCTTCTAGCTCGGTTAGCTTATGCTGTAAAACCCTAAGTGTAAATTTCTGTTTTTTATTATTTAACGATTATATTTCGATTGTTCATCATTTTCCGCTGTTACGTCGTAGTTGTAAAACGCCGTACGTAATGCTTACAACCATTGTACAATACTTTATTATTTTACAGCATTGAAGTCGTAAACACATTGTAGAGTTATTTTAAGTAATTATATTTCTTCTTTATATTGCCTTTGATCATCAGTACTGCCGTTAGGATAGATCGTTATTCCCACGGCTGAATGTTAGCCAGAAGCACTGAACTGTATCTCCGTACAGAACAGAACCTGGTAGAGTCAGCTCTGAGTACAACTTTTGTCATAACGGATAACATTCTTGAACAGTCAGCCTCAGAAGTTTGAAAGTGGTAGGACCTTGTGCAAGGTCCGTTCGGATCGCTACCACCATCTTGCTCGCTAATCCTGCCGCTAAGCAGCAGTGCTTGCACTGTTGTGGTCATGCGTGGAAAGCAAGACAGCCGGTGTAATTACAGGCACAAGAGGTATTCCATCTTAGCCCTCTGGGTTGGCAACGCATCTGCAATCTTCTTGGTGTTGCGGGTGCCTATAGGCGGTGGTGATCACTTATCTACTATATCTATAATGAATAAAATTGGTTGACTGTAGAACGCAACGTTGTCGCAACTCGCAACGTGCCATTACCGAGATAATATGACATTCATTGAGAGGTCATTGTGAAACTCATAGTGATGGTTCTACAGTGGCCTATAAATCAATTAAATCTGTTGACTGTAGGATGTCCGCATCGTACCTATAGATCGCAAAAGTATTCAAGTCCGTTGTAGATATCTTAAACAATGGCCAGCGTCACCGCTGCGTTGTCGCTGCGCCGGCGCTGAGCTCCGCGGCAACGCTGACGCAACGCTGATGAGAGCCACAGGACGCATTCTCCGCGGCGCGTGGCGCAACCCTCGCCCCGGGATAACGCGCCACTCTGCACTTCCTACAGCTTTTCTAACAACAGTATTACATGCATTATACTCGCATTGTTATTATACCAGGCTGTCGTAAATGTCAATACATTTGAAAACAAGTTTTTAAAGGTTCCTTGATATTCAGTATAGCACGATTAATAGCTAAATGTAAATTCTTCCTGATTGAACACCGGATTTGAAGTGCACACAGACGGTGTAGCATACTTGCTGCAGTGTTACGTTACGCACGTATACGTTTTAAGAATTTACACGATATTCGGAGGTTATTTAAATCACTAGGTACAATTAAATATTTATTAGCCGCTTCGTAAGTCGTCAATGTTACGAGAATTCGAAGATCGCAACACCTCTACAGTTCTATTAGCAACTTGACGTTGACTAAAACAATGTTTGGAATGTTTCGATGCAGGCAAGGGTGCGGTTATTGTCACCTGCCAAGGTTCGATTAGCGTCGTGGAGCCACTCTGGCGCAGCTCAAGTCGTCGGACTTGCAGGATACGTCGTATCCTGCGCTGGCGGCTCTCCGCCCCCGGCATCGGCCGCGGAAGCAGAATTCTTGCCAGCAGCCTCACCGAGCCGGTTCCTTGTTTACTCGCAAACCTCTTCGCCTAAAACACGTACTAATTGGGTTGTTTGTTTAGCAATAATGGTGATTGAATTACTCGCGCACTTGATAGTCTTGTCCAATAAATCTCCACTGAAGGTTTTTTACTTTTAAATTGCATACCATTCGATTTGATTGGTTTTATTATTTGTGCCCATGTACAGCTTGATTACTCGTCATATCCCCGGTAGATCTGTACTCGCCGCCACAGCTCCTTTGCAACCGCGACTTTCTCGCATTGTTCTGAACCCCCGTCGCACCGCAACCATCTCAAGATCGCCTCACGACTTAACACAGTCGCCAAGTAGCCAGCAAGCAGAAGCGAATACAAAATTTTAAATCCAAAATAAAAATACAAATACAAATCGTTTACTGTCAGAAAGAGAGTGAATAAAAATGGTAACATTTGTATTACTGTTCGTCGCAATCGGCCAGAATCTGGCGCACGATATTTGCTCCGTAGGCTTCGTGCGTAATCCTGCGATACTTGTTGCCGGGCGTTGTGTTGCCCCTATCGATTACCGCAGCAGCCGTAACCCCGTCCACGACAAAAGTGCTTCCGTAATTATGAACAAGTATTCATATAAGTACATAATGATGATTTGGGCACTCGCACAGTGTTACGCGTGTGTTACGTAGCGCGTGAACAGACAACCGTTGCCAATGAAATAAATTGTGCAAGCCGCGGTATGTGATACCGTTCATGCAGTCGTCGTGGAAAGGACTTCTTAATAACATCTTTCAATGCTGCCCATTAGCCGATCGGTGGGTAGGCTCGCTTAGCGCCTCCCGCGTCGGCGCAGCGATCGAGGGCCGTTGCGCAACGTAATTGATCGATAATAGAGGTCGCACGTGCGACGACACTGAGTGAACACGCACTACTCAGCCCCTTTACAACCTCGTAAAACTAAATGACCAGTCCGTTCTGAGACCAAACTTAATCGAGTGTTTGTTTTATTGGAACATTTTCTACTGCAAAATCTATAAACTTATAATTATGTTTAGTTATTATAAAATCATCACTTCAAGATTTTATTTAGGTAATGCCTAAAAAAAATCCGTTACAGACTGACAGAAACGCACAGCCTAAACTGATGCACTTCATTAGAAACATGAAATTTTTAACAGGTGTTCCGTAGGAAATGTACAGATAGACTATAAGAAAAAAGTGTTTAAAATTTTACCATTACCTAAGGGGATAAAAAAGAGATCAGAACTTAGAATGCATTAATTAAAAATCCCGGGCAAGACCAAGTATTTGTGTGTCCCTTACCGGCCACATGGGGAATATTATGATTCCCTTTAGACATCCAACATAACATAATAATATATATATAACCTCTTGTGGTCTTGTGGTTGTCATTCAACTCCATTTGCTATTACCTCCTAATAACTACTAAGTTCTAGTGGCTTCTAATTATGCTACATTGCATTCTTAATTCTACCAACCGATACAGTCCCTTTCAGATTAGGTAATTCAAAGACAGCAGAGCTGAACTCACTTTTAAAATACTAAGATGAGACTATAACACACAAGGTCAAAACTTTAATCGATCTGCAGTCAGTAGCAGCTGCGTTGCATTTATCCTCGGCTCGTGACCGACGTGTGCAGTTTAACTAAGTGACTAAATGGGCTGCCGATCACGCGTCATGCACGGAAGGTACACAATCAGACTACCAAAAGATTTTAGAAGACCTTGTCGATCACAGGACTAAGTGCTGAAAATTCTAACCAACAGAAGGATGGGAGGATACATAAACATATCAACAATGGCCGCCACGGTGCCTACTTAACCTAAAGTAAGCACAGTCGAAATATCTTTATTCAGATTAGGTTTACAAGAAGCACTTATGAATGTCCGAAACTTACTACGTTACATTCTACATCCGTAGCCGAAGTAATCGCTTAGAATCGAGGCCCCTGGCTGTCCACCCCAGGCCCCAGCCCCGTGACGTCACGTAATGACGTCACCAGCTTCCTCGGCACACCAGCCCATCGCACGCTCATCCTCGCCCGGTCACGATCACGACGCGATGAATTCATGCCTACTTACCTCATCGTTTATTTTTTATGATTTTTTATTCATGCCTAAACACTGCGCTATTAACACATTGTGCAATACCTAATCACAACGCGAAGGCAATATTTTTTATATGAAGTTTAAGTACCGTGACACAAAACAAAGCGGAAGTGTTCTTAGCTGCGAGGATTCAGCAGATTTTTTGGAAGTGCATCGTAATTTCGAATTGATAAGATTCAGCCCTCGGCATTTAGTAGCCTATACTACTATCACATAAGGTAACGGTCCCATTGCAGCTGTTGTTATTGACAAAGACCCAGTAATTGACGAGAACATACGGAAACAAACGAGGAAGTAGGAGAGACAATTCAATTCAAATCATTTATTATCAGGCTACAAAAGGCCCGTACATAAAAATATAAAGCACAAAATTCAAATTAATTATGTCGTGGCTCCGTCGCATCGTCGATTCTGGTGACAAGGTCTCCAGTGGCAGGCTGCCGCTGAACCGCCGGAACATGACAGCCTTCGTCCAGAAGTCCGCACATGAGATGATTAAAGCATTGCCCTTCTCGTGTCAAGACTAGGACGGTTACCTTACATGTTACATGATGAAGACGCTGGGCATCAGCCTTTCTCAGATGCCGAAATCGAAGAGGAATGGAATAAAAATCTCACATCTAATAATATTATGTACATGATGTACCTACACTGGGGATTTAACAAATCGTCGGATTGCTTTATGCACTTTTACCGATGAAACCTCATGATAAGTTTGAAATTCAATTCCGCAATGAATAAAAGTCAGAAAGTGGAAGTCCAGATGGAGCGCCTCGATTTAGACCCAGGGGTCCATAGACCCTCCGCTTGAGCGGAGGTAGGTCATATAGAGGTATCAGTAGGACTCGCGTTATTTCCCCTTTCGTCTGTTGCACAATCAAGCCCATTCAAAGAGGAGGGTGCTTGAATTGCCAAGCAAACCACGATTCCTCGTCTGCACGGCTGAGCGAGCCCGAAGCAACTCGTTAATAGTCAGTTACCATGTTGCGAAGAAGCGGAAACCATCTCAACACACCATTATGTTCCGGTAAACAATGCGTGCGCGCAATCAGTTATCAGGCAGATCGAGCGCTGAGGCGCGACGAGGGGGAGGGGGGCAAGGTCAGTAGAGCCAGCGGTCGAGGGAGCGACGGCGAAGGCTGTCGCACTTCGGCTCTCGTTCACCGCGACGACAATAGCCCAACATTTATTGCCAATTATAGGCACAATAGATCTTAAATAATGTTTTCTGAGGTCATCTTTAAGGCCTGGTCTGCTTGTGATCGCATGATCATGATCTGCGGGTTCATTTTTGACTTTAGAGCGCTCGATGCTCGCCAGCCGCGGGTCAATCAAATACGTGAGCGTATATTTTAGCCGGATTTGATTGACGCGCGGCCGGCGAGCGTCGAGCGCTCGAAAGTCAAAAATCACCCCACTGTTCGGCATGACTAAGATATCGAAATAGGTAAATGTCAAAAACGACGAGAGCGTGCAGAGGTGGGACGTGAGAAAGAGGGAAGGATTTTTAGAAACTCTGCCATTGAGGAGGATAAGACGGAGTGGAGGTTAGTCTAAAATTAGCGAGGACGAAGTCGCGGGCAAAAGCTAGCCATAACATAACTCATTGACATGAGTTCCTTACGCAAACATAACTATGAACAATGGAGAAGATTACAACATGTTAAGTAGCTTTATCGCCAAAGGTAACTGGAAAAATCAAATGCCCATTTACATGTTCGATACGTGACAGCGCGGACCTTGCAGTGCCGCCTGCAATAACTCCTAATTAAACATAACCTCGCATAACCTTTACGTAAGCTTTATGACTCTGCTAATGACTCCAAAATAAACATAAATGTGATATCGATAGCGGCGTGAATGCAATCGGGCGTAATCGCGGCGACAATGGCGGAGGCGATCGCCTGGGAAACCTCGACGGGTTTGTTTGTGTTGTTCATGATACCATGTGTGTGTGGTCGCGACGGGCTCGACCGCCAGATTCTGAACCGTACCGCTGTGAGCAGTGCCAACTTCACATGCGTTTAGAATCACAACGATGGGGCTAGAGTTGCCTAGAGATCAAGACGAATATTTGGGATAAATATAAATCAGATGCCAAAATACAATAGAATAAAGTGTCTTATTTATTTTTCAAAACATCGGCATCGTGCTTATTCGACCTAATAGTCGTTTCACGATAACAAAACAAAACATAAATTAACGCCGCTTGTTCATCCTGCAGAGCAGTTTCTGAAATATAATTATTTTGGCTACTGTTTACTATTCCAAGAGCATCTAGTATTTTTTTAATTGAGCAGTACGCGTATAATATGTATTGCTACGGATCTGATTACCGATGTTATAAATTAAAATTGTTTACAATTTTGTTTTATTTCAATGCCTACATGTCGCAAAAACATGAGAGAGTATTTATTTAAAATTAGACCTAAGTTCTTAAATATTGCGTGCCTGATCCTGGCGGCTTGTGACGCTCAATAATCTGTTTAGCTTTAAGATCTTCTGTACTCACATTCGTGCAATAAACAATTTTGACTTTGACTTTGACTTTAAGTACATATAGTATCTTGGTCCACCAAAATATAGTAGGATGCCAAATTTGCCAACACTATGTGGGGCAAATACTGTTTGCAATATTTCTGTAGAATGTTTGTCAAAGCCAAATATTTATTGTAACACTGTGAGAGGTACAATGTATTTGTGTAGGTACGTAACTTACAGCGTTTGCCAATTCGAAAGTCTTTGCCTGAGTTCATGTTTACAAACGTCATAATCGTAAAGGTCAAAACCGACAGCTAGTGCCACACCACACCAAGCTGAACTTTTTACCCGACTACGATAAAGACAAAAGATAGGCTTATGATTTTGATTTTATACTATATCTATGTTTGTACGTATGTTCCACCATAATGCCTTAACCCTTAGTCCCTTAACGACTGGGCTGATTTTATTACGTTTTAGAGTTTTTTTTTTATGTAAACAGAAAAACGAGTTGTCCATGGTCGTCTGTAATATCAGAAGAATTGCAGCGCTCGGCCTAGTGTGTCCAAAAGCTAAACTCATGTGTTGGTAGCATGCGCCAGCGCAGCGACGGTCGCCGGCATCACGTCGCACCACGTGCGGGTGACTGCCCGCACTGGCCGAGCTTCGGCGCCTGCGCAGCCAAGACAATGCGCCGGAAGCCACATTCATTATATCATTCAATTAAACATGCCGCGGTTCCACCTACCGACTCCAGCAGGGGTTCCATGACCTGAGCTGCCCGGGTTTGGATTCTTACCATTTTCGGAGTTTGTTTACTTATTTATGGAATCTTATTGGTGAAGCAAAAATTTCGTGAATAAATCCACTCTCAATCTGCATTCCACCTAATTAAAGAAGCGCGCGAAGATGAAGTCTCCAATCTTCACTCGCTATCGACCCACATTAATAGAGGCGCTCTGAGCCCAGCAGTGGGATACAGCAGTCTCCACGACGCGACGGCCGAATGTGCTGTGTGGGCGTACCTTCCTACACAAACCTTTACGTAACGTGCTTGCTTGTCTGCAAAATCCGTAAGCTTTCTTTAACCTCGACTAGTATTTAAGATGCGGAGAGAATTGCCATTTTAATTTAGTCATAATTATAATTACCCTGCAATACCCTGTCGCTGGTCAATCTTACAAAAGCAACGACAGCGTGAATCAAAGTAACCTGCAACTTGCCGCCGCGGGCCCGTCGCCCTTCGAGCCTCCGGCGCGGTTCCGCGCTCGAGTGGCCGCAGCACGGTTGGCAGCTTTTCGAATTAACTATTAGGCAAAAAGTGCGAGAGCAGACATTTGCTAACGGTTGGGTGGCTGACCCTCCGGCGCCCGCGCACAATGCTATCGCGCATCGCATTACGCCACAATGCCGCCGCAAGCAGCGTTTATCACTTTATTATGAGCTTCCGCTTACATGGTTTCCATTTTCTACCAATTATTCAGGTATTTTACGTGTAATTTGATAAGTTAATACGAGTCGTGATTATGCACGCTCCGCCATCCCTCGCACGAGCGATAGCCGCGCGCATGCGCGGTGTTCCGCAGAACTTAAGGAGCATTCGGCTGTCGTTGTCACTTACCTTCTCGTGTTGCAATTTGCATGTCAGCTTTTGCAAGCCGCTAGCTCAGTCCTGGGACCCTCACGGGCGGCAGACTCACATCGAGCCAGTCCGGGTTGCGCAAGCGTCACCATGTCATGTCCAGACCACTGACGTCGTGCATAACCTAGATATCTCATTGTTTACAGTCTTTCTTCACCTCTCTCTTGACTCGGGATGGTAAATTGCAGAATCGTGACACGCGCCACGCGCGCCTCGGCGGCGCTGTCGCCGGTTATTCACAATTTAACTAGCACTATCGAATCACATTAATTACGAATTAATCATTAGCGATTCAAAATGGCATTCGCTAGCGGAAAGCCATTTCCATATGCAAATGAAGCGATTTATCGACGTTTGTTCGTCTAATAGCGGCGCGCGCGCCGTGTCGAGCAACCGCTAATTAGACGCGTAGCGCTGGGTTTTGAGGTTTCAAAAATACTAATGTTAGCTTTTTTTCGTATATAGTTTCTTGACCATTTACTTAACCTAACACATGAGTTTGTGTCAGTTTAGGGTTGTGCATAAGTAGTAATTCAGGTTTTTGTCTTTTCTAACAATATCGGATGAAAAGAAAATTAGAGATGAAAATTTTACTTTCATGATGATGACGAAGTTGTAACCGACGTACATGAGCCTTTTGTGTCATCTCTGTCAATGGAAATACAGTTATTTAGCCACTACCTAAGATGTCGCCTTAGTAGCTCTAAAAGAATATTACAATTGGTCAAATAAGTGGTAGATGTTTTAGGTCAATGATATCTGTTGTACAAAGTATTCTGTGTCGAATTCACCCATGGTATTTCTAGCTACTTATTTTTTTTTGTAAAACACCCTGTAAAAGTCACAAAAGAAAATTCAAGTTATTAGAGTTCATGTGTTTATTATTGTTACGGTGTAACGAAACACTATTCACAATTTGTGTCGTTCTTATTCATGAAATCTTATTATTAAGATACAGTTGAAAGACGAAAACTTTTTAGCGCGAAGGACGGAGAAAGCATACACGCGCGGGGAACGGGGGGCGGGGTGCGGCGAGGCCGCGTGCCTGCTGTTTGTTTACATTCGATTGCGAGTTGCGACAAGTGCGAAGTGCAATGTGACCGCGTTGTGAATTAAATATGAAGCTGCGAAATACTAAAATGGAAGTTGAAAGTAATAAATGTGTTGTATGTGGGCTCATACTGGACGTAAATATTGTGATCGTTAAAGAAAAGGAATATTAAAGTTCATTGACTCGAGCGTTGCTAGCGATGACGGAAAAGTAGACTGTTTTAAGGACCCTGCCGAAATTTTAACTACTTAAGTTCGCTTTACAAATGAGACTGATGACACTTTATAATAAATAATTAAAAATGAAAGTATTAGGTTACAAATAATATTATTACAAATTGTTACAAGTACAAGGTATTACAAATAATAATCTCCTAAGGCTGATACAAATTTGTACCAATATTACTAATCAGGTAGGTATCTTATTCAAATATTAATTTGTTTTTTATTAATAAATCTATTAAACAAACCTAACCTTAACCTAACCTTATGGACAATGTCTGAAATAAAGTGTTATATTATATTATTATTATTAAAGCTGGTAAAAAATTGTACATTAGTAGTTAAGAATATAAAAATAATGAAAATGATTGTAATGTCAAATTTATTGGCATAAAATTGGGAAGAGTACAACGAGATCTCGAGGATATAATACGTGTGTTCCAGGAAACTGACCCGGAAGCGCTCCCGATCTTTGTTGCTAAAGAATTAAATAAGTTGCCTCCGGTAACATTCGACCATATCGATGTATCGACATTATTAAAGGATATAGTGCGGTTAAAAGCGGATGTACTGGAAATAAAGAGTTTGTATGCAACAAATAAAAGGGTTGAAGAGCTCGAAGTTAAAGGTTATAATGATAGATATGCGTCTTTTCTACATAGCCAGATTAATGTGAATACCAGGAGAGGTGCGTGTAATAATAATAATAATATGTTAAACAGTGGCCCGATGGGTTTTTTAAACCAAAGTGATAAGTCGGTAATGTCCGTTAATTTTTGTAATAACGATAATGACACATTAACACGTCAGCTGATCGCAACCAACCCGGTCGAGCCGAACTCACAGCACTCGCCCTCCTTGTCGTGCGCGAGTCCCGAAGAGAAGCTACCTCACTCGCACTCCTCGCCGAATGAGTTGGTAGCTAAACCAGTCTCGCCGCCGATAGATAAACAAAAATATACCGTGCAGAGCGGTCCTAAAGCTGAAAGTCCTATGATACTTGAGTGTGCAACAAATTCAAATATGACGGTTACGACACCCAAAGATAACCTAGCAGCCACATTTAAAACGATATCTTTTGCACAAATGGCGGACAATGAAAAGGATTGGAAATCACCAAAATTAGATGCAGAATGGAAGAAAGTACAACGAAAGAGGTTAAGGAACAGGTTTATTGCCTGTGATGGGAAAGCAGAACCCCTAGCAAATGTGAAATTTAAAGCTGCGGCCGTGCGAATTCCTTTGTTTGTGTCAAATGTACACAAGGATGTTCTGGTAAAGGACGTGATTGACTATATTTATGAAAAAACGAATGAAAGGGTGTTTATGATTAAAATAAAAACGCGTCAACCGAAGGATTACCAATCATACAAGATGGTTGTGTCTCAAGAAAAACTAAACACCTTTTTGGATGACTCACTGTGGCCGGCCGGTATATCTGTTCGGCGTTTCATAGATTTTAAAGTGAGGCAGGATAAAGTAAATGGACAACAAAACACATAATATATTCATTAGTTACAATTGTAAAAATATTAAGCGAAGCGTGGGTTGTGTACAGTCTTTGTGTGGAACAGCTGACGTTGTGGCATTGCAGGAGACATGGTTGATGCCTCACGACCTGGCGTTTCTTGGTGGCATTGACAAGGATTTCAACTACACGGGTAAATCCGCAATTGACTTGACATCGGGTATTCATCGAGGTCGTCCACATGGCGGTGTCGCGTTACTGTGGCGAAGCAGTGTTTTTCGTAGTGTGTCGGTGATTAGGTGCTGTAGTGATCGAATCTGTGCGATGAGAGCGGTAACATCTAGACAGAGTGAAATCTTGATAATGTGTGTATATATGCCTACGGACCAGCAGGATAATTTACCTTTGTTTACTCAGTGCTTGGGTGAGTTACATGCATTAGTACAGGATAGCTGTATTGAAACTGTATATTTGTTGGGCGATCTAAACGCACATCCCACGGCGTCTTTCGGGGTGGAATTATTTGATTTTTGTAGTGAAAATGATTGGGTATGTGCAGATGTTGTGAAATTAGGTATTGCTTCCGATACATATACCTATATAAGCGAGGCGCATGGGTGTCAAAGATGGCTTGACCACTGTATAGTTAGTAAATCAGCTTGGCATACTATACGAAATATCGAAGTTTTGTATGATATCTACTGGTCAGATCATTTTCCTGTGCGTATTGTTTGTGATTTGGGGCATATTAGGAGTAAATTACAAGTAAGCTCTGAACACTGTAATAATGGTATTATTTGGGGCATGAGAAATGCTGAACAAATTGATAAATATACAAAATTATGTGACAATGAGCTAAAATTAATAGATTTTCCGACAGAGTTTCAATTGTGTGCAGATAAATTTTGTAAGGATGTCAAACATAGGAATGTTATAGATATGTATTACAAAACTATTATAAATGTGCTGAGGCGGGCGGCAATTGATTGTTGTATTAAAAAACCTGTAAGAAAAGCCAGCAGAAACAGATGTTTGCGAGGTTGGAATAGGCATGTGGGAGAGGCGCATAAACAGGCTAGGTTAGATTTTTCCACATATATATTGAATGGGAAGCCAAAGTGTGGGCCTATGTATGAAGCTATGTGCCTTAGCAGAAAGATATTTAAGTCTAGACTTAAGTTTTGTCAAAGTAATCAAGAGCAGATCAATATGGATATTCTTGCCTCGCAGCATACGTCTAAGCAGTTTGATAAATTTTGGAAAAGCACTAAAAAGTTAAATGGGAAGATATCTCTGCCTGTCAGTGTCGACGGTATATGTGATCCTGTAAATATTGCTAATATGTTTGGACAATGCTTTAAGGTAGACTCACCATTAAAAGCACGTGCAGTGCCGGATATGTTGGATAGTACAGTGAACCCTACCTTTAAAATAACGAGTACAATGGTTTCTCGGGCCATAAAAGGCATGAAAAGGGGTAAATCTCCGGGACATGATGGACTAAGCTTAGAACATCTCCAACATGCTGGACCACATCTAAGTAGGGTTCTATCAATGCTTTATACCTTTTGTGTGCGCCATTCATACTTACCGTGTGATCTCATGAAAACAGTTGTGACACCGCTTATAAAAAACTCTTCAGGTGATATTTCTGATAAGGCGAACTACCGACCCATCTCGCTTGCTACAGTTGTTGCGAAGGTGTTAGATAGAATTCTGGACGTCCACCTTAGCCAACATATACAACTATGTGATGCACAGTTTGGTTTTCGGGAAGGCCTATCAACTGAAAGTGCAATCTTAGCAGTTAAGTATACTGTTGATTATTATGTCAAGAGAAAAACGCCTATATATGCGTGTTTCCTAGACTTGTCCAGGGCTTTTGACTTAGTGTCTTACGATCTACTCTGGGATAAATTAAGGGAGACAAGCGTAGCACCTGAGGTTGTTGATATCTTTTCATATTGGTATAATAATCAAAAAAATAAAGTGAGGTGGGCAAATGTTTTTTCTGATGAGTATTCTCTTGGTTGTGGTGTGAGACAGGGAGGGTTAACATCACCACGATTGTTTAACTTGTATATTGACCAGCTGATTGGCGAGCTGGGTAGCATCCATGTCGGCTGTCGTATAGATAATGTCAGCGTAAATAACATAAACTACGCGGACGATATGGTGCTGCTCAGTCCGTCATTTTATGGGCTGCAAAAGTTAGTCAAAATGTGCGAAAGATATGCTGAGTCACATGGCCTGAGATATAATGTGAAAAAGAGTGAGTTCTTGATTTTCAAGGGTAAAAATAAATTGTCATGTTACGTTCCACCACTTCTTTTAAACAATGTGCCATTAAAGCAAGTATCACAATTTAAATATTTAGGTCATGTGTTGACTGATGACCTTAAAGATGATAAGGATATAGAACGTGAGCGGAGATCACTGTCTGTGCGAGGTAATATGCTGGCGCATAGATTTACTCGATGTACCGTGCCTGTAAAAATATCTCTTTTTAAAGCCTACTGCCAAAGTGTGTACACGAGTAGTTTATGGGTCAGTTTTACACAGCGAGCATACAGTGCACTAAGAGTGCAATATAATAATGTATTCAGGGCCCTGTTACGGCTCCCCCGCTACTGCAGCGCGTCAGGAATGTTCGCGGACGCAGCCGTGGACGATTTTCATGCAATAATACGGAAAAAGTCTGCGTCCATTATACGGCGTGTGCGGGGGAGCGGTAACAGTATCTTGCAGATGATCGCGGATAGGCTAGACTCGGCCGTCCTCGGCCGCTTCATGGATCTGCATGTGGTGAAAGGGGATCGGTGAGGCGGTGGAGAGGGGTGGGAGGGAGGATATCTCTCTCATCTGTTATATTTAAGCCTTATTGTATTTTAACTTTAATTTTATATTTTCATGGATCTAACATAGTATATAAGTCAATAATTGTTACTAACAAATATGGAACTAGTTTTCTGAAATAAATGATTTTTATTTTTATTTTATTTATTTTATAAATAGTGAAGATATTAAAATATGTGATACACGACATATTAAGATTATGTATAATTATGTAAATATTAATAGTTTATGAAAATGCCCTAAAACTTTATAGGTTTTAAAATAATGGTATACTGTGATTTAGTTCTTAAAAGTTTTTTGACATTGTCATAGATAGTATGTGATTGTTTTGTGTAATTTAAAAGTAGTGTTCAAGACTAAAAGTGATTTTAGAAGAAATTATTAGCAATGACGGCCTCTAATTTTTATGATCATTACAGACAAGTATGAACACAAAGAATAAGTGTCTCAATGTCTGACTTTCAAAATTCAGAAAAAAATGGGAATGAAAGTGATCCCATAAAAACTACAATTATGACAATTAACAATTATTACGGCGACGGCGACGGTGGTAAAATTATATTATGTGTAAAAGAATTGAAGTGTTTGTAACACGGACCTAAAAAAAATTTCTTATGTAAGAACAAATTATAACTTTTAAGGCTTACGATTATTTTGTGCTTTATATATTATTATAAAAATAAAAATATTGTATTATGATCCACAAATTGTTTTTACCTCTTACCACTGTTAATACCTTAAAAACAACGATTGGCATATTTAAGCCTTTGTTCCCAACGAGTCACAACCTCAACTGTCACACTGTGACTCGTTGGAAATATTTTTGCTAAAAAAATCCCAACCAGTCACACTGTTACTAGATGGGACAGTATTTGATATTTATTCTCAACGAGTCACACCCACTGTGACTCGTTGGGAATACTTTTTGCTACAAAAAATCCCAACCAGTCACACTGTTACTAGATGGGTCATTTTTTATATTTGTTCCCAACGAGTCACACCCGCAAGTGTCACGTTGTGACTCGTTGGGAACAATTCTTGCTGTAAAAATCCCAACCACGCTGTTACTAGATGGGTTAATATTTCATATTTGTTCCCAACGAGTCACAGCCGCAACTGTCACACTGTAACTATAGAAAGGTATCTTAGTATCGAATTTCCAATCAATTATCACTGTTATTCGATCAGACAGTTAATTTTATTTGTTTCTAACAATCATTTAAGTTTGGTGATGAAATATGACTGAAATGACAGTATTCACCTAACATAACCTATTTTCCTAGCAGCAATTCTTTTCTAACCTAACCTACTTTTTGTAGGAGTCGCAGTTCTAACCCAACCTAACCTAATTTTCTGGTAGCAATTTATTTCTGTTGGGATCGCAGTTCTAACCTAACCTAACCTACTTTACTGGTAGCAGTTCGTATCTGTTGGGGACGCGGTTCAAACCTAACCTTACCTACTTTTCTGGTAGCAGTTCGTTTCTGTTGGTGATGCGGTTCAAACCTAACCTAACGTACTTTTCTGGTAACAGTTCGTCGTTGTTTGATTTTTCTTTTCACAGTCTACTATTAGGTAATGATTTATTGTAGCAAAAAGTGTTCCTAACGAGTCACAGTGTGACAGTTGCGGGTATGACTCCTTGCGAACAAATATAAAAAATGTCCCATCTAGTAACAGTGTGACTGGTTGGGATTTTTGCAGCCAGAATTGTTCCCAACGAGTCACAGCGTGATAGTTGCGGGTGTGACTCGTTGGGAACAAATATTAAAAAAATGTCCCATCTAGTAACAGTGTGACTGGTTGGGATTTTTTGCAGCAAGAATTGTTCCCAACGAGTCACAGTGTGACAGTTGCGGGTGTGACTCGTTGGGAATAAATACTAAATGTTGTCCCATCTAGTAACACTGTGACTACTTGGGATGTTTTGAAGAAAAGAGTATTATTGTAATCGAAATTATTTATTTTTAATTTTTTCGATTTTCTTTTTGTATTTTTTTACACATTCAAATTAAATTTAAAATGCTACAAATAAAAATTAGGGTAATGGCAGGATACCCTAATTTTTCTTTGTGTTGACATTCTTTATATACATATAGCATTTTAAATTTAATTTGAAAAGAGTATTCCCAACGAGTCACAATGGGTGTGACTCGTTGGGAATAAATATTAAATACTGTCCCATCTAGTAACAGTGTGACTGGTTGGGATTTTTTTTAGTAAAAATATTCCCAACGAGTCACAGTGTGTCAGTTGAGAGTGTGACTCGACGGGAACAAACCAACATATCAAAAAGCGGTATAAGTAAAAAACAACCAAAAAACTGAAGAGCAGAGAATAACAAATTAATAAAACGGATTACTCACGTTTTTTTGCGTCGAGAGAGAATCTCGACGCAAAAATACGTGAGTGATCCGTTTTATTAATATGTCCGAGTTTCACGGTAGTTTTATGTTAAAAAAAGCAGAGAATAATCCGTTACATACATCTTCATCCGATTTCCGATTCTATCATGAAATTGTATGAATAAACTTTTATTGCCAGATCGTTAATCGGATATAGATGTACTTAACAGACTATTAGTTTGCTTTTTAGTTGTTTTTGATGTCAGTTTTTTTTATTGTAATCGAAATCGATTTTTTTTTTCGATTTTTCTTTATGTATTTTTTTTACATTCAAATCAAATTAGGGTAATGGCAGGATTCGAACCTGCAACATCAGCATTCTGTGCCTTGCGTATTCCAGTTTCCGCCACATTACCGCTTCCATACCCTGCGAATTTTTCAATGTGTTTCGTCTTTACGGTCATTACATTATTGATTTTTTTTTTCTTTGGGCAAACTACCCTTGATGTCATCTATGAGAAATTAATCAAGTTATCTAATTCAACTTGGTCATTTATTTATTAATGTGGCGGAAACTGGAATACGCAAGGCACGGAATGCTGATGTTGCAGGTTCGAATCCTGCCATTACCTTAATTTTTCTTTGTGTTGTCATTCATTATTTAGCATTTTAAAATTAATTTCAGTTTTTTTTTTCGCTTTTTAGTGGGTCGGTTTATTTATCTAAGTTACAATTGCATATTTAATGTAAATTGCTCACCACCTTTTACAAAATATTGCTTTTCCCAATGCTGGGGCGATAATTGTTTAGGAGTTCTCTTGGTACTTCAACATCAGCTCCACTTTACCATATGCCTTGCAACGAGCTTAAACTGCTAAGCAACTAAATTTAAAAAACCGTATCGCCACTTGTGAAATACTTATTATTGAGTAGTTCCGGTGACCGTCTGTGGTCTTTATCATCAATTCCACTTCACCAAATGGTGTTTTCTGAGAGCAAAAGCACAAGTTACTATCTAAAATATCCAAATCGCTACAGGTGTGTATACCATTTTAGAAGAGATCCCGCGATTTCCCCAAGATCCCACCATCAGATCCAAATTTGGTGGCAGTGAAACCAATTTGGAAGTATACCCTTTCAAATAAAGAAAAAATTTGTCAAATCGGTCTAGCCGTCTTCGAGTAATCCGTGAACATACATAAACTTCCTCCTTTTTTTGAAGTCGGTTAAAAAGGGAATGTAATTCAGCACATTACATTAACGCTTCGCGAAGAAATCATGCCAACCTGAACGAAGGCGCCGCGCGTGTTCGTTTGTAAATAGTAAGTATAGTACCCGATCGAGACGGACCGAATGTCACGCCGCCCGCGCCCCGTTGCCGGTTGCCGCCACCTCTCGCTCGCTCCTACTCGCTTCGACCGCTGACTTTTTTGTTTTTATTTTCATTAATATATCATGCAAGAAAATGACACAAATTCACAGTGTCCATCTTTTATGCATTTATGATATTGGATATGTAAACTCTAATAATTGTAATATTCTTTTTAAGTATTTATAGCTTGGAGAAGCAAAAAAATCTGAAATATTAAAAGTTCGTGTTTTAATTTGGCACAAATTTATTTAATAGAGATATTTAAGTGATCTGAGGTATATGGTACTACTTTTTGGAATTGTAATTTTTTTTTGTCGAAGTTTTTAATGTACTGACCCCAAGTCAGTTTTCGCTGGACGAAGATGACACAAACTAGGTTTGTACACTAGACAGGCTATTTAAAATACAAAACCATTAAATCTTTGAACTCTAAATCAATTTTGTCAGTTTTGATTTGAATTGTTTATATCCACTACAAATAATCAAATTTCTAAAAATGCACAACCGGGATGTGACACAAAAACGCAAATATATTTTGTTTATATGCAAATGTATCCACAGACAAGATTTAATCAAACATTAGAATTCTTGAAGGTTTTGCCCTCAAAATAATTCAGCGCTACGGGTCTAAATCGCGAGTTCTATTTTAGAACCTAATTATTCTTTGGGTTAAGTTAATTTACTTGAAGCCTTGACGTTTTTGCGGCCCGCCAGCTTTTTGTTGAACGTCTTCGGGGTGATTAGCGTCGTTGGAAGGTCGCAGTCGCAGTTTCTGAATAGCCGAGATGAGGTAAAGCTGTCGAATCCGTCTGTGCCGTAAGGTCCAAATGGCACGACCTCTCACATTCGCGCGTCGGCATTTGCTGCGCGTGCGATACAGATCTTATGAATCGTACGTGACAATACGCGACAGCGACAGAAATACTAAAGACATTCTTTTATAACCTACTTTAGCCGTCTATGGAAAACCACAAACCATTTCTATTACTCTTAGGTACAATGGTTTAGAACTAGCTAATCTTTTCACTCTGCCAATCAATTTTTTTTTTTTTAATATTTTTTAACGAATAAGCTTTATCGACGCTAATGCTATTAGGTACTTAGATTACATTTAAATTGATTGCAACGGTTCAAATAGGCCATTATGGATTACATGGAATTTGTTCTATTTCATTTCCATCGATTTAAACCGTCGTAGGTATAGGTACCGTTATGTTGTGTTATTTTAGTTATCACTTATTTATTTAGTATGCACCATGCAAGCAAGTTTCTGCAACGTAAAAATATTAATTTGATCTAAACGCAACAGATGGTTTTATTTACCTATACTCTCTCTCAGTAACAGAGGGAACAAAAATTTACATACTTGTTAAGTAGATTTAACATGGTATCTATTTCGAATCATGTCTCCATCAAAAATGTTGTTGTGGCCCTAAGCCCTAAACGGAGCTAAGAGGCTAAAATTCCTGTTTTTTGTTTGTATGATGAATAAATGCATGTTTGTACCTGAGTCGTTGACGTTCAATTGTTTTGAAGATATTTTATGTATTTATGGTTTAAAAATTTTAAATTAGACGATTCGCGTGTATTTTTTACTCGATTAAGGCAAAGCCTAAAAGAAGGATTGTTTTTTTTCATACTCGTATTTTTTCCCTCAGAAATCTGTTACCTTAGACTGAATTAAATATACTCTTTTTAACCATATAGTATACCTTCAAATTGCTCACATTAAGGTCAAAGTCAAGGTCTGATGATGACATCAAGGGAAAATTGGCGGAACTCCTCAATTATTAAAGGAACACTGATGGAATAAATCAGAGTCGTAGTGGTTTCAAGTAATATTGTATTCAGATGGTTGACGGTTGATTGAACAAATTTTTCATAATAGATAGGTAGCGTAGCAACCATTCAACACTTCCTCTCAAGCAACCATTCAGCATCTTAGAACTACGCAGTCTTAACGACTAAAACCTAAACCTAAACCACTCACACATCTCTCATGCTTAATGCGGGGCAATGGCTTAGTCAAGATATCGGCTAGGTTATCCTCGGTCGAGACGTACTCTAGCTGAATTAACTTGTCAGCGACGCAATGACGAACGAAGTTATATCGTATGTCGATATGCTTTGTCCGTCGGTGAGCAACAGGATTGTTTGCCAACGTGATGGCGCTCTGGTTGTCCACGAACAACTTCACGCTCTTAGAGTCCGCATTATTAGCGATATAATTGACCAACCTCTGTAGGTATACAGCTTCCTTAGATGCTTCCGATAAAGCGACATATTCTGCTTCAGTTGAAGACAGCGCCACACAGTTTTGCTTTCTGCACTCCCAGGATATCATATTCGGTCCTACTTTAAACATAAATCCTGAATAAGATTTTCGATCTTTAATATCTCCGCCCCAATCAGCGTCTACGTAACCTGTAATAAAATCATTATTACATTCTCGTTTCGATTTTTGAAATGTAAGTCCTATTTCGCAAGTTCCTTTCAAATATCGAAGAACACGTTTAGCCGCCTTTATGTGTACTGACTGGCAACATGAATTATATTGAGCTAAGAAGCTCACCGCAGCTGAAATGTCGGGCCTCGTGTTGCAGGATAAATAATTCAATGCACCTACCAAGGACTGGTATCGCAATTGTTCTTGGCGGTTAAGCTCACCACCACCCCCTTCTGCCAAAACTTTATGCAGATCCAGTTCCAACGGGGTTTTCATCGGTTTACACTGATCCATTCCGTGCTCGGTCAGAAGAATTTCAATAAACTTCCTCTGATGTAAGAAAAACGTACCTTCTTTACTCCGTTCTAAATGCATGCCTAAACATTGTCGAGCTTCCCCTAAATCCTTGACTTTGAAGTATTTTCTTAAGCCGTTCAATAATTCTGTTTTAGAATTAATATCCTTAAAGAATATTATAAAATCGTCGACGTAAAGACAAATAAAAATATATTCTTTAAAATATAAACAATTATCAATTTCTGAGCGTTGAAATGACATTGACAGAAGTACGTCATTAACTTTTTCATTCCATGATCGACTTGATTGTTTAAGGCCATATATCGCCTTCTGTAACAAACAAACTTTATGTTCCTGACCTTTTTCGATAAATCCTTCCGGCTGTTGCATGTAAACTTTTTCATGTAAATCCCCATTTAAAAATGCCGTATTCACATCAAAATGGTGCACGTTTAAATTACTTTCAGCAGCCAACGCCAGCAATAACCTTAGTGTCGATCTTCTCACGACGGGCGAGAACGTTTCAAAATAATCCACACCGTATGATTGGGTAAATCCTTTTGCGACGAGTCTAGCTTTGTATGTCTTGTTTCCGTCAGCATCATACTTGTATTTGTAGATCCATTTGTTCCCCACTACTTTGGCTCCAGGTGGTTTTTCAACTACCTTCCAAACGTCATGTTCTTTCATGGAATCTAACTCCTGTTTCATCGCTGCTTGCCAATCATGAATGTCAGCTCTACACAATATTTCCTTGTATGATTGTGGTTCATCATCTTCATTGAATGTACTGTTATAACAATATAGCCCACTATGTGCGTTACGTAACCTATTCCTCAATGGATATCTAGGCTCTACTTCGTTATGCATATTACTGGCTTCCTCATTACGAACTTCAACATCAGATTCTATTCTAGAAGCTCGATTCAGCTCGACAGGTTCAGCTGGAGGCGCAGTTTCCGCACGAGCTACTGCGTCAGCTGTGTCCAAACCATCTACAGCATCTTCATAAGAATCTTCTGTCACTGACGTCGATGGAACGTTCTTTGAAGAGTGATCTATTTCCCATACAATAGTGTCCTTTTCCCTATTAACAGTCTTCAGAAGAGAAGTATCTTTTACCAATGATCCAGATTCCGAACCTTTCAAGTCAGAATCTTCAGTAAATATAACATCTCGTCCTGTTATAATTCTTCGAGGATTGCTGAGATCTGCAAAGCGATAACCTTTAGTATCTTCACAATAGCCAATGAAAAGATATTCCTTTGCCTTTGCATCCCATTTCCTTCTTTTTTCTTTTGGAATATGTACATAAGCCGTCGAACCAAAAACTCTTAAATGATTCAAGTTTTGTACTTTCCCTGTCCACATTTCTTCCGGAATCTTCGCATCATTTGCGCTATGAGGCAGCCTGTTTTTGACGTACACCGCTGTATTACATGCTTCCGCCCAAAACTTAATATTTAGACCTTTCTCCAATAACATGGTTCGTGCCATCTCCGTTACTGATCTGAGCGATCTCTCTGCCACGCCATTTTGTTCCGCTGTGTAGGGAACTGTCAACTGATGCTTTATTCCTTTACTACAAAGAAATTGGCTAAAATCTTTATTAACAAACTCTGTCCCGTTGTCTGTTCGTAAACACTTGACTGTTAAACCTGTCTCATTCTCTACATGCGTCACGAAATCTTTGAAAAAGGTTAATGTTTGCGATTTTTCCTTTAGAAAATAAACAAACAATTTCCTCGTGAAATCATCTACTATGATAAACATGTAATGAGCACCCCCATACGAACGTTCCGACATTGGACCGCAAAGATCTGCGTGTACTAAGCCGAGTTTGTCAACAGCTCTACTTGCTTCACCTCTTGGAAAAGGTAATCTATGTGCCTTACCCTTTATACAAGCGACACAAGGATCCATTACACTTTTTCCTCCAAAATCGATGTTAGGTAGCTTGCGTAAATCATTCAGATTTACATGCCCAAGCCGTCGATGCCAAAGCGATAACAAGTTCTCCGCTTGAACTGTAGCCAAAGCCCCTTCTATAACAGAAAAACAGTCATCCAACATATAGATACCTGAGACTTCACTAGCAGTAACCACAAGCTTACTTGTTATTTGGCCTATCGATTGGTGAAACATCTTACAACCATGAGAATCGAATACCACTTTCCATCCATTCTGTACCAACTTAGATATAGACAAAAGATTAACTTTCAAATCAGGTACAAAAGAACAATCTTTTATAGGTAACAGAACTCCTTTCAAACTTACCATAATGTCACCCTTACCTATGCTTGACATTTTGTCATCATTCGCACATGTCACAACATTCTTATCAGTAACCTTAAAGTCTCTAAACCAATGTTTTTGAAAACTCATGTGATTCGAAGCGCCGCTATCCAGATACCACGTAGAGGGGCTGAAGGACTCGTGTACCGACAGTGAACAGCATAATGCAACTTTCTTCGACTTCGTAGAAACCGTTGATACGCCTTCTCTGTCTAATTCCTTTATCAGCTTCGGGCAGTCTGATTTCTTGTGACCTTTTTTACCACATTTAAAACATTTGAACTTTGGTACTGAATGCTGAGATTGTTTCTTTGCTAGTAACGCAGAATTAACAGTCGAGGAATCATTGGAAGAGCTCTGACCAGAGTCCTCTTGTAGAAGCTTTTGCCGAACTTTTTCCGAGGTAAGTTTCATTCCTGAGTGCTCCAAAGCCATACGCAACGGTCTATAGACATCAGGCAAACCGCGTAAAAGTACCACAGCAATCAAATCATCATCGAAACTTTGATTAATCTCCTTTAGTTTCTGAGCGTGACTCATAACAGCAGCTACATACTCATGCATAGAGCTATGCTTTTCCAAATGTTCATCCAAAAGGGAATTCATAAGACTTATACGCCTATTGATACCTTTATCCTCGAAAATTTCTGCTAGCGCGTCCCACACTTCTTTAGCATATGTCAAATTCTGTACGTACGGATAAAGTTGAGGCTCTAAATGAAGACATATTATGGAAAAAGCCTCTTGATCCTTCTCAATTTCTACAGAATCTTCTTTTTTAGGTAGCGTTGACGTAAATTTGAAACATTTTTCTCGAAGAAGTAACATTTTTATTGCGAATTTCCATGACGAGTAATCTTCAAGTCCGGTCAATTTGGCAACAGAAAATTTAGCGTTCTGGGCCATAACCTGATGGAATAAATCAGAGTCGTAGTGGTTTCAAGTAATATTGTATTCAGATGGTTGACGGTTGATTGAACAAATTTTTCATAATAGATAGGTAGCGTAGCAACCATTCAACAAACACGCATTAAAGCGAATTAGAATTTCTGAAATCGGATTGGATTCAAAAAACTTTATTCTATATTTATTTTACTGGCCGTGATATTCCGAATTGTTCTAAATATAACTCGACTGACCCTGATATTCCGAAAATGCTAAAAAGTATTTTACATTTTGACATAACATCAGCAGATTTGTTCGAGGTAGCTTTTGCCGGTGGTTTCGTGTGCGAGGTATTTCTTGTTAATCATAACTCTGCATTTAAAGTCAAAGTCAAAATATCTTTATTCAGATTAGGCTTACAGTGAGCACTTATGAATGTCATAAAATTTTGCATGTCGTGATGAAACATGTATCAGATTTTAAGTTACCTCCAGCAATACAGTTGTGAAAACCGCATCTAATTTCGTGCTGTAGTTTTTGCGTGATCACCAAACATAAAGCACTCTTATACGAAAAATTATTTATTTTCCTAATAACAGTGTTTCTGCCACTTACATCAAACGACAACAATAATATTTTTATACAGTTAGCAGCAGAAGTAGTGACATAAAGTTGCTGAACTATCTGTATCTGAGGTCCAGACGCCGATGTGTTCGCAGACGGCGACCAGTTATTTTTGACTAAGGTTCGCCAGTCTTTGTACTCCTTGTCTGTTGTGATCTCTAGTTATACTACTTTTGCTTTAATTGTCCCAGTCGACTTCCCCATATTGGCAACCCAGTATTACCATCACCCGGCTCGCCGGTGATTAGATGATGTTCGTAATGATGTTCTGTCATCGAGCATTGCGCAATCTTTGCAATATTAGTTCATTAACAATTTTGCGACTGTCATGCTGTGATGGGACCAGAAAGGTCACAAGCCGAGCCAATTATTAGCTCTTGCGAAATGCTGTGACCCCAGGCAGAATGCCGGGGTGTTTGTTGAGTAACCTACTTAACAAACGTACATATATGAATCTAGCTATGTGAAATGAGCTAAATAAATAAACATTAAACTTATTTTGAAAAACTACTTTTAATAAAAATATATCTGCAAGGGTAGTTTTAGCGTAAAGTCTAGAATGCAGTGACCGTAAAACGAAACATAGTAAAAATTTGCAGATCCGGGTTCAAGGGCAGCCTGCCGCTGGAAAAATTCACACCAGAATCGACGATGCAAAGGAGCCACGCCGAATTGTCGTAAAAATAATTAACTTTACTTTTTCTGTTAAGCATATATTGTTATGTGTGTTAGTCTGTAAGATGGTGATGTACGTCTATATGGGTTTTTCGTAGCCTGATAATAAATTATTTTATTATCTATTAGCACAGAATAAATAATAGTACATACTAACGCTATTAGGGCAATTTTAACGTTGTCACCTGCTGCGCGGAAGACAGACGTTGTACATGCCGAACTACTGACGAAGGTTCTTCAGCCAAGATGTTCTACGTTTGCCAGGTGGTCCGATTTTTTATAGACAGATACTAAAAAAACGGAGGTGATTGCAGATTTGTTGCCAACTTAGAGGGCTGAGATGAAATAACTCTTGTGCCATTAATTTTCACTGGCAGTCTTGCTCTATACGCAGGAATACAACACTCCAAACAGAGCAAACAGTGCCGTACAAGCAGTTAGTAGATAAATATTTTTCTTTTTGTGTGTCGAATTTGAGTAAACAAACGTCTTTTGTTTGTTTCTTTCTCTGAGTGCCGAGAGCCAATCTAGTAAGGGTCTCGACGGTGTCATACAAGTATGTAACGATTAACGTGCCGTACCGTGTGTTCTGCGCGGGCGCCGGTCGTCGTGCAGCTCGGAAGTCACGGCTGCACGACGCACTCAGCTACGTTTGGCAACTTAAGTGTCCATCAACAAATCTGATCATCCATGAAATCATCATCACCAATTGAACGCATCCACTTTGTGCTACTACCGACCCGCTCTGGCTTTGCACGGTCGCTTTTACTAATGAACACTTAATTACAATGTATTGTACATAAATAATCTTTAAAACCGTATTAAAATCCGCTGCGTAGTTTTGAAGGAGTAAGTGGCGGACATAGGGACAGACAGAATACTATGTAAAGAAGAAGATAAAGACGACGACGCTTAGGTTGACTAGATTAGATTCATTTATTACTTAATAAAATACATTAAATTAAGAATGTCAGAACATAACAAATTCACAATAAAATCGTAAATGTAAAAGGTAAACAAAGTAGTAAAATAGAACCTCGAGTATAACTAATTCAATTAAAAAAATAATCATTGAAATCGGTTCACAATTGGCGGAGATATCGCGTACCATACACACACGTCTTAATGTATGAACCTTTTTTTTTATCTAACACGTGATACCTCTGCATTTACTACATTTATTGCAAATAAATATTTTATTTCATTTCGCCATAAAAGTAAATATTCAGTCGAATTGAGAACCTCCACTTTTTTAAATCGATTAAAAAATATCTAGAAATACGTCCAGAAAATGTGAAATCTAACGACGAGTCGATTATGATGTAGGGTTTATTAGGGTAAAAAAACCGTCCAAGTGCGAGTCGGACTCGCACGAAGGGTTCCGTACCATTATCTATAAAAACGGCAAAAAAAAACATGTTTGTTGTATGGGAGCCCCCTTAAATATTTATTTTATTCTGTTTTTTAGTATTTGTTGTTATAGCGGCAACAGAAATACATCATCTGTGAAAATCTTAACGGTCTATCTGTCACGGTTATTGAGATACAGCCGGGTGACAGACGGACGGACGGACAGCGGAGTCTTAGTAATAGGGTCCCGTTTTACCCTGTTCTTTGTTAGTATCTTCTTTACGAAACAAAGTCGGTATCCGGTAACTGTCTCACATCTTCGGCGCCTACTCCTAATGCAACTGTGAAAATTCAGTCATTACCGTTTTTCAGGAAAACGCGTAGCCAGTCCTGAAAGTTGCTGGAAAAAAATCGAAAAATTCATTCATTAGTTTCACTCTGAAGGTTTCACTAATTGCAACTGTTATCTAATACAGCCTGCCTGCAGAGTCGGTTAGTTGCCGCCTCACAACCGTCGCCTGTGCACCTAGCACGAATATTCTCGATACGCGTTAACTTGCTACGTAACTCAGTGCGTCTCTCTCCTACTGGACAGGTTAGAAACAGACGCACTGAGTTACTTAGAGAGTTAACGCGTATCGAGAATATTCGTGCTAGGTGCACTGCTCCGGCTGCAGTGCAGACATAACTCTCCCAGCAAACAAACTCTCGGAAATATCACATGTTTTCTAAGCATGTTTTCCGTCAACCGGTGTTTACGCATTTTCAGTAAACATTGCTATCTCTCACATTGGCGCGATGGTAAATAAAAGACGTAGAAACCAGTGTTTTTTATTTAAACTCTGGCTCAGTATATTTCCAGTACTTGTTAATAATATTTGTACTTGCAAAGCTCTTGCTAATCTAAAATCTTAACCAACCGGATAGCCTAGTGGTTAGTGATAGTGACCGTGACTATGAAGCTAGAGATTTCGGGTTCGATTCCCGGGAGGGGCAAATGATCATAATCGCTTTACTGATGCAAACACAGAATAAAGAAAGAGTAAAGTTTCTGGCATTAGTGAATAAATTAATTGAAACGAAAAGTCTCATTTTCACTTAGTACAGTTAGGTAGTATAGAAGATAAGTTGACGCGAATAGTGGAAATCTGTTCATACTCCTCCGAGAAAGTAAGCCCCGCGACAAACGAATGTCGGCGCAATAGATACTTATGCCACTTGTCGTATACTTATGTCCGTTTACAATTCCGCACATTAGGTAAGTTCCGTTGCGTGACTATGATTGATGATGGTGTTTACCCATTACGAGCCATGTAGATATTGTAGGTACGCACGTAGGTACGGTTTGCTTCTAAACAATTGTACAAGCAAAAGGGCCTTTTACAGAAAAAATCGTTATTTTTATTTATTTGCTTAATCTTTTTACTCTACTAAGACTAATACTACTAATCGTTTTCAACTACATGTTTTTGGATTTTAAATCTCGTATTACAAGTGATCCCGCCATCGCCTTCTTGGTCTGCCTCGTTGTCACTGCCCGTTCTGCGGAACCCACCAAGTAACTGGCCTGATACTGCGCCAAACAGGAAGTTGTGGAGGTCAAAAGCCCAGCAGTGGGACAAAAAATAGGCTACAAAAAACATTTCATTACTAATTTTAAGTCTTTTAAGTTACAATAACTTCTGTTTACGTTCCATAACTTTCAGGAATATCAATACTACATTGTCTACATCCGACTCCTGCCGGGTCGCGGTCAGCCCGCGCCCGCGACCGCACGGCTGACATTGGCGGCGGCCGCGTTACATTACACCGCGCAATTAGTGTTACATTACATTACAACTGTTCGCATTGACACGCGCGGGTTACTGACACCTGCCCGACGCTCGCCGCAGCGACGCGTCGGCACTCGCTGACATCATTGCAGCCCGAATTTAAGTTAAATTAAGTTTATTTCATGAAAAATATTTTACAAAAAAAACTTACCGCTAGAAGTCTATTCCCTAAATAGGTAAACCCCTGTGTCTTGATAAGCAGCGTTCCTTGCCGTCGCGAAACATGTTTGTATTTGAAACAAGTAGTAACTTAACAAAAGTGTGGTACGTGTTACAATAAATACAAACATACATAGACTGCTAAAAACATAACCCTTCCTTTTAGCTTTGCCGCAGTCGGGTAAAAACGACTTAGTTCGCGTGGACTTAGATCTATGATAGGTACTTATGTTAATGCTCTATGGGATTTCTAACTAAACTTAAAAATAATATCTTTTGGTTTTGTAGGTCGATTTTAATGAAATAATTAATAAACGATCAAGTTTACTCAAAGTAAAGCTTCATTTTTTTGTAATTAGTTTTTGAATTAGTGGCTTTGGCGTAGTGCGCGCACGAACGAACAACAAACGAATATTTCAATACGTATTTCTAGAGTCTCCCAGTTATTTTTTTTGCTAAAATTGTTTATGATCACCACATAAACAATTAACGTTGAGTAACATTATATTGATCCAAAAGACGGATAGTCAAAGAGTCGGCATTTTGGGTCACTTGTCGTATTGAATAGATAACTGCTGCTGTTTTTACTAAAATGTCATTCTGTCATTTACATATAAGCCCAGAATTTAATATGAAAAAAAAACTTAGTCGTAACTCAGTGTACGAGCATGGCCCCAATATATGGTAGTTAAGTAACCATATTTACAGAAAATGTTCCTCCGGTGTACAAGATTGCGTCAAAAAATTGCCGCCAAGTAAACTCACTCGAGTAGAACTTTCGGTAAACCATGTAGTAATACGGTTGTAATAGAACGCTAGCAGCTTTGAATGGGGGGGTTTGGTAACCGCCGTGTACCATGACGAGCACATGGGGTCGGTTGGCCAACGCAGGGCGCGGGCCCTCTGCGGCGCTCCGCTGCTTACCGTTGCACCTAGCACGAATGTTCTCGACTTGAGTTAACTCGCAGCGTATCTCAGTCAGTTTCTTTTTGACGCACCGAGTTACGTGGCGAGTTAACGAGAAGGTTCATGCTAGGTGCACAGTTTAGCTGTTGATCCGTCCGAGTTTCCCCGGATTTGTCCTAGTTTAGAGGGCATCCGGAGAACGTCCGGTCGGGGCTTCATTTGTAGTCCGGGTTTAAAATTTTTAAGTCTTGGGCCGCCCACACACGCACTGTGCCCGCACGCCGCGATGAACCGGGTTCTGGGCTTTACAATCTGGGATTTTCACGCGTCTTGTCCTGGTTGCCAAATTTTAGAGATGGCAACCCTACTTGAATATCGTCTCGTAATAAGAATGTTAAAGTGTCACTTTCAAAGTCTTAACTTAAATCAAACGAGTGTCAATTAAATTCCTCTGGCTCTAACACGACAGCCTAAGTTAGTAATATAATGCGACGCTGAGATGTGCTTCAATAGGCGAAAAGTCTCACAATCATTATAATAAGTATTAGTGTGGGTGATGACTAAACGCACACTGTTACAGTGCAGTGTGCGTACAGATGACCGAATGATATTTTTCATTTCTATGTGCTTTCGGATTCTTTCTTAAGACTTAGCTAGACAGAGTCCCGGGAAGGATAAACTTAACTTTGGCGGTCACGTTAGGGACGGGAAGAGGGAAACTTCATGCTTATTTATCGAAAGCGAGTTCGGACACTGTTTCAATAGCTAGCCCGCGCGAGCTTTGCACAAACGCAACGACAACGAGCTTCGAGATGCCAACGTTGTGCAAGTTTCGCGAGCTGCTAATAGCTGAGGGAAGTGTTAGGTAAGACGTCGAACAATCGGCCGCGGAGCCTGTCGCCAATGGATTCAGTCTTCATTATACACTTAAATAATCCACTCGAGTTGTTCAGCCATGTCTGATCGATTAGCGTGTGTTAAGTTGTATAAATATCGTTTAAATCCGGCAAATTCTTTTGAGCGCATTTTAAGCGGTGTATATGCTGGTTTATTTCAGGTCAGTTTGATTGATCTGCGACTGTAGCAAACCAATTGCAATTTGCAGCAACTAATTCCGATTTACCCTTGAAAGTAAACTAGCTCGATAGTATCGCCACTCGCAAGGTACTGCAATACCTATCCTATACTAATAGTAGATCGGCGCGCGCGCTTTGTCACGAGCTAGGTCACGACTCCGCACCATTAGCTAAATGACGGTAATTCGTACCCTCGCGGACAGCGACATCTCTCGCCCGCTAGTTGCATAACGCTCGGGGTTGCGCAAACGGGCTCGTAGGTTCGAGTCCCGCGGTGAACCAAATACGTCAGTTACACAGCACACGGCAACGACTCGCTCCACTAGCCGCTCAGTTAGACACGCTAGGCTAAGCTACACTTTTTCATTTAGGCGCAGGTTGCATGTGGGTATCTAGGCGATGTCCAGCGCAACTGCGGGTTAATGCTACGTCTGCGCGTGCTCATTAGAAAACGGCGCGTTGTGGGTCAAACGATTCAGAGAAGGAAAGTCATGTGCAGTCACCAGTACGAGAAAAACACGACATTAGAAATTGAATATGTTATTATATTTTTATGGTTTCTAAACTTAATACTTGAGTATGAGTGCAAGGAATGAATAACTACCGCCCGGTGCAACGCGCATTCAGCAGAACCAATGAATCAGTGCGTTCTGCGCACCAACGTACTGATAATACAATTGTACGATAGCATGGACATTAAATTAATTGAAACATAAAATCGGCCAAGTGCGAGTCGGACTCGCGCACGAATGGTTCCGTACCATTATCTATAAAAACGGCAAAAAAAACACGTTTGTTATATGGGAGCCCCCTTAAATATTTATTTTATTCTGTTTTAGAGTATTTTTTATTGTAGCGGCAACAGAAATACACCATCTGTGAAAATTTCAACTGTCTATCTATCAGGGTTCTCGAGATACAGCCTGGTGACAGACGGACGGACGGACAGCGGAGTCTTAGTAATAGGGTTCCGTTTTACCCTTTAGGTACGGAACCCTAAAAATGTACATACTTAATCCTATTAGCATGCAATGGCACATTTAACCACATACAAGAACTAAACCCTACAATAAATAAACACAAAAGATTTTATTCCCGACTTAAAGAAACAAAGAAAGAAAGAAAGAAATAATTATTTATTTGGTTTTCTTTATCATTTTCTTCAGTTCCTTAAGTGACAATAAGATTGGACCTTTAAAAAGTTATAGTGGTACTTACTGGTACTCATTGAAATATTTTCTGCATATTAGGAAACCCTTCCCCAAGTAAGAAACGAGAGACTTTCGTTCTTCAGTTGAGATCAAGAGAACTTCGGTCACAACTACGTGTGCAAAAGCGTGATCGAACTAATTGGTAATACGTCGACTGCCGAGTGCATTGCGTGCTGTAAAACATCACTAATCATTTGTCTTCCTAGTAAATTATCAATGTATGTACAACACGCACAATTTCACAAACAAGTTTCGCTCGCTCGTATCTCGCTCTTAAAGAAAAATTAAGTATTATAGAAATTACTTTTCCGAACCAAAGGGTTCTATTAAAGCTCAATCGCTGACCGGTGTTGACTTCAGTAAGTAATTGTTAAACATTTATATAATTTTAATACAAGCTGTATTTCACTAACTTCAGATCACCATAGGTATTGGCGGGTGGTAGGACCTTGTGCAAGGTCCGTCCGGATCGCTACCACCATCTTGCTCGCTAATCCTGCCGCTAAGCAGCGTGCTTGCCCTGTTGTGTTCCGGCGTAGAGAGCAAGACAGCTGGTGCAATTACTGGCACAAGAGGTATACCATCTTAGCCCTCTGGGTTGGCAACGCATCTGCAATCTCTTTGGTGTTGCGGTGGTGATCACTTACCAACAGCGTGACTCACTTGCTTGTTTTCCTTCCTACTTAAAAAAAGGGTACATATAAAATGTTTAAAGTCGACCAGACTACCCAAAGGGGTTAAAAATCGACTTTCAAGATTTCACTCGAACCTACAAACCGATAAATCATTGGTATAAAATAAAAAAAAGGAAAATGAATGCATTTTTAAACGGTTTAAAAAAAGGACGACTTTCTCAATTGGAGTGTTTTTTGTATTATCCTCAGGGGCGTAACTAGGGTGGGGGTGTAAATTTACAAAATAAAAGTCTTTTGAGAATCATTTAATCCTCATTAAGTATAGATACATTTATTCCAGACGGGGTCATATTTGTGGTATTTTGTTTGTTTTACATACATTACATTACAAAATCAGTAAAATAATAGAAAAAATATATGTAGGTATCTGTTTTTAAAATAATTTACAAAGGGAAAGGGACGCAGTTTGGATGCGAGCCCTGGGCGCCATTTTACGTCGCTATGCCCCTGATTATCCTTATACTGCCTAATTATCCTGTCATACTTTGCAGTAAGTGTAAGTGTGTTTGTATTATCAGCTCTTTGTTTTCTGTTGTTGTTTTCATTGCATTGGCCAATTCTATTGAGTAATACTTTAGCTACATACAGACGGAACACATAACCTTCCTTTTGTTTTTTTGCTTTGCCGCAGTCTGGTTGAAGTTGGCAAAACCGTCTCTCGGTTTGGCTTGTATCACCACGGGCTTTAATAAAATTGTAAAGCCGATTTGGAACCTTGTCACAATTGAATAGTACCATGCGTTTTCATAAGTTTACTAGCGATCCGCCCCGACGTTGCACGGATACAATTAGGATGTAAAGTAAATAAAAATCTTCCGTAAAAATAATCTAAATGCAGTGAAAATCGTATCAAAATGGTTTAGAAGGAGTAAGTGGTTGAAAATATGAGGACAGACAGGGCCTAACCTAACTTTATACTATGTATGTATATAGTGATTGGAACGACAACTTGTATTAAAGTACCTTTTCATGTCACCTTCAAGCCCCAATTCTTGCAAATTAATTGCAGTACAGTTAATACTTGATAAGTGATTGAACTGGCCTCGTATCGCGAGGGGGACGCAATAAGTTCAGTATAGTGTAGCCCTCGCGTAACATCGTTGGGCCATCCCCGCTGCGCTTGCGCAACCCGGACAATGGCGCCGATTTAAATGATCCGAGATTCGTCTCGCATTACTTAACCTAATGAGTGCGTACAGTTGGCAGATGTGTTCATATGTATGAGCCAAAGTTTAAAAGTGTACAGTCAGCATGTAGTACAAGGGGGCTGAAGTTTAACTTTTTAATTTAGAATAGAGTAGAATAGTCATTTATTTCCTCGAATGTGGTACATGGTGAGAAGATGGTACAGGAAATTTAGTTCAGCATATCCTGCCAGATTAGGCTCCATTTATTTGACTCGCCTCGGGACGTGGGGGGCATGAAATGTGTTCTATTACTTATTTAGTTGTAGTGATGTGTGTCTGTCTGTAGATACGTGTATGTTTGCCTATGCCTTTGAACTCCCGTACAAAGAGTATTAAACTCCGTCCCGCGGCTTGTAAGTTACGATGCCACAGACAGACAGAATATAGACACACAGACTGACAAACAGTCAGAAAGATGCACATGGTTAACATTATGTATAGCACCCCCCTTTTTTCATTGGGCATAAAAAATAGGGCACGTCCGCCCTATCGAGTGGGGTATCAAAAACCAGTACATTTTCAAAATACTTAAACTGACCAGCGATCAGCCCCTACACACCTGAGGGTAATTGAAGATGAAGACATGGACCTAAGGTACCCTGTTCAGTAACGCCTAATCACTATTGCCTTGAAATACTTTGAAATACGACTCTGGCAGCGAATTTCATTGCTCATCGGTTTGTAATTTAGAGTGTTTAAAAAAAATGTAATACAAAGTTTAAAAAAAACTTATTTCCAAAAATTCAAAATGGAAGGTTAGATATGGGTACTTTTGTTTAAAAAATATATTCGAGACTTGTTTTTAAGTCACTAATTGATCTCGTTTGCTGCTAACTGTACTTCGCATCGTAATTGTATCAAAAAGTAATCTATTATAATTATTTCCCTAATTACCTATTAAATTTAAACCACTACAAGGCTTTAATTGTGCACAACTCCAAGTGACTGTGTAATACACCATAATCAGAGCTGCGCCATATTGTAATTAGTAAGTAATTACTAATTCTGGCGCTGCATATGAGCTGCGAACTAGACTTGCAGCCGAGCTATTTTAGTCGAAATTCTCAAACTAAAAGTATGCAATAGCAATAATTTCGCGGTTAAAATTGAAGTAATTAAACACTGAGTGAAATCAATTTTAAGTTTTCTGCGCGAGAAACACATTTAAAACGTCGCGCCTTAACTTTACGCCACAGAACTGCTAAGTGTCTCAAAAGTAATAAGGTTCGAGTTTATTTTATTAACGCAATTATAAAACTGTGTTTGTAATTCCATGATTGAACAATAAGAATAGTCGTTGACCATTTCAATTATAATTACATTAATATTTAACTAAATTGTACTAATAATTAAAACAATTTAATTTAATTGCTTATTCTATTGTGAGCTTAGGGCAGGAAAAATCAACACTAGAACGTACTAACAGCTGATTGTCAGTGTCAAATATTTTACATTGTTGATTCAGTGTGACCATATGTGGCAGGATCCTGCCTTTTTGGCAGGATTAGACCGTCATTTTGACTTCTGGCAGGACCGGTTGAAGTTTTCGAAATCTGGCACTATTTGGCAGGATAGCAATATGAGCTGGCACATTTGGCAGTATAGCCTTAGACTGGGTTCACAATAGGCATTTGCAAGCGATGAAAACGCAAAAGCGCAGCCATTGCCCAACCAGAGACAGCCATTGACGTGTTTTTGCGTTTTTATCGCTTGTAAACTCTGATTGTGAACCCAATCTTGAAGGAGTAAGTTTATAGACGGAAAAAAAAGCAACTTAAAGAAATTTGTTTTGGCATAGGGTAAATAAATTCTTAGTTTTGGCCGTCTACGGTTTTGGGGATTTTCCTTGGCATTTCTTATTGAATTTGTAGCTCGTTCAATTTTCAACTGACACTTGTTTTCCTAATTAGTCGGAAACACAACACACTGTCATTTACGATTTCCTGCGATGGGAATGTTTTGCTGATTTATCATGAAACGCAAATATGAAGGATTATATCGCCCGGAGTGGGAGCAGAATCCTACACTTTCGTCTTTGAAAGTGAAAGATGAAGATCTTGCATTTTGTAAAGCATGTAACTCGAACTGTAACTCTAGGTGGTCTGTAATTTAAATTCTTGACTTTTTCTCTTTAAATAAAAGTATAAAAAAATAGGTGTCTATTAATTTTAAATCTTAAAAATGTTTTGGCATTTTTTCCGGCATTTTGAGCATAAGACTTTGGCAGGATTTGTCAGTTTTCTGGCCTAAGTGGGGCAGGATCTCTAATTTTAAGTTGGTCACACTGTGTTGATTTCTTGTGATGTCATTATGAAATCATAATTACGACGATTTCTAGTTTTAATTTGAGATAGTAAATAATAAACAATGCGTACCCTTACGTTCAGTGTGCTCCGAAGATGTAAGGCGCGGCTGTGGAGGCCTGGGCCCGCGCCGCGCGCTTTCTGCAGCCAGCCGGAGCCCGCCACCGCTGCTGGTAACCTTTAATAACCTCATTTAAGTCCTATAAATCTACCTAGTTAGTCAGGCGAGTTTGAATTATTTTGGCTCTAGTCTAACTAGAAAAAATCCTAATCATTATTAGCCAAAAAGCCTGTTGCCAAGTTTCCACGGCAGCACACTTTAAGTATGATGATGAACTCGTGTGCAAGATATTTTTGTTATCTTATCTACTAGGGGCCCTTTTGGATACAGTTTTAACCGATGGTATCTTTTATGCAGGAAGATATTCTTGTTACTCAGTAGGGTCGCAAGCGCTGGTGGAGGTGCAGGCGTCGTGGCCCGAGGGTGAGGCGCCGGAGCTGCGCGCGGCGGCGCTGCGCGGGATGCGCGTGCTGCCCGGCTTCGTGTCGGAGGCCGAGGAGGAGGCGCTGCTGGCCGAGCTGGAGCCCGTGCTGCGGCGCATGCGCTACGAGTTTGACCATTGGGACAATGTGAGTCTACTGCTAACAGAACTGTAGCGGAGCAATCTACATCATACTTCTATCTGTTTTTAATATAATGCAATGCAAAGTGCTGACCCCAATTTTCGCATTATCAAGATCCATGTCACGCTTAAGCTGTGTGACTTCATCTCTACTGACACGAGACTCGGCCCGCAGGTCGTTTTCCCATTTAGAATCCTCATGGTCTATTTTCTAGAATAAAAGTAGAATCTATTGTCTAATATGATAAAGGGGTAACATCAAAGTCAGAGATCATTGCTTTACTTTTAGCTGTAACTGTATTGTTTTTGGGTTACTTATCATAAATATGAAGTTTTGTTGTGGTCAGATAACAAGTAAATCCCCCATTCTCTAGTGCTCAGTTCAAATAACATATTTTTGTTTCAAGAAGCAAAACCAATCTGGTTTAAAAAAACTGTCAACATATGGGTATGATGCAATTCACGTTTAACTCTGCCCTCTTCATCGGGCAATTGTGTCTCTGGTAATTTGTGTTGTAGTCTTCTGGCAGTTCGCGTATCTGGCAATTTGCGTGTTGGTTTTCTGTCAAATTGCTTGTGTGGCAATTCGCGTATTTGGCAAAGCGCGTCTGAATGCCCTGGTGCGGTATGCAGGCGATCCAGGGCTTCCGCGAGACAGAGCGCGGCGCGTGGTCCCCTGCCTGCGAGGCCGTGCTGGCGCGCGTGCGCGGCGCCGCGTTCCCGGCCGACGGGCCGGATGCCGCGCCGCTGCCGGCCGCGCACGTGCTAGACCTGGCCGCCGCTGGGCACATCAAACCGCACATTGACGCTGTGAGGGTATGTGGCGCGACTATAATGGCAGGGATGTATACAGTTGCCATTTTACTGTTTTTGTCATGTACTTTTTTACCCCTAACGAAATAAGTTTAATCTGTCTGTATGTAGCATTAGAAGTCACAAGCTGAGCTGGACGGATTTTGATAGCCTTTTTTATTTGAAAGCTGACTTAATTGAGATAGTTCTAACTATAATTTATAGAGCCTGTGCAGCCACTGGAGGACCATCAGCTCTTTTCCTAGTCGATGAAGGGATCTCAGCTGCTTTCACTGCTCCTATTGATTTGAAATTTGCTATACTGTAAGTTATTGTGATAAAAACGTGTAACCTTGACCCGATGCTGCACCATCACCTAAACTTTAGGGTAGTTAGTAGTATATTCCCCGTATTCCGCTGACTTTAGGTCCAAAAGTCAGCGGAATACCCAACTTCTCAATAACTTACAACAGATGTTTCATGTTTGGGCTTATTTGTATTGAACCGGTAGTTCTGCGGCGGCGTGATCGCGGGCCTGTGCCTGCTGTCGGACGCCGTGATGCGGCTGGAGCACGAGGCGCACCCGCACCGCGCGCTCGACGCGCTGCTGCAGCGCCGCAGCCTCTACATCATGAGGTTCGTGCCTGACCATAGATTGGTAAACGAATAAATGTTCGCACCGAGAAACGTGAGTGAGCATGAACAAAAACGCGCGCGTAAGCACGCTCCACTCACACATGTTCGACAGGCCTAACTTTCCACCTTGACTTTAACTCCTGTTTTCGCTTCGAGTTTAAATAAATAGTATAACGGTGAGCAGCAAAGGTGGCTCAACACTCGTGGGCAAAAAGATTTTCATAGGTATCACAGTCATGTGGAGTTATTTTTGACTTTTTCTATTGTGCCATCACACCGACGCACATTATGTGGAGGAGTATGTGTTGAGCATGACCCCTCAGAATAGTGAACTGTAGAATGGTCCGTCCCGCAGCGGCGTGGCGCGCTACGAGTTCACGCACGCCGTGCTGGGCGGCGAGCAGAGCGCGTGGCGCGGCGCGCGGCTGCCGCGCCGCCGCCGCGTCGCCGTCATCTGCCGCAGCCGGCCCGCGCCGCAGCGCTAGTTCACGCACGCCGTGCTGGGCGGCGAGCAGAGCGCGTGGCGCGGCGCGCGGCTGCCGCGCCGCCGCCGCGTCGCCGTCATCTGCCGCAGCCGGCCCGCGCCGCAGCGCTAGTTCACGCACGCCGTGCTGGGCGGCGAGCAGAGCGCGTGGCGCGGCGCGCGGCTGCCGCGCCGCCGCCGCGTCGCCGTCATCTGCCGCAGCCGGCCCGCGCCGCAGCGCTAGTTCACGCACGCCGTGCTGGGCGGCGAGCAGAGCGCGTGGCGCGGCGCGCGGCTGCCGCGCCGCCGCCGCGTCGCCGTCATCTGCCGCAGCCGGCCCGCGCCGCAGCGCTAGTTCACGCACGCCGTGCTGGGCGGCGAGCAGAGCGCGTGGCGCGGCGCGCGGCTGCCGCGCCGCCGCCGCGTCGCCGTCATCTGCCGCAGCCGGCCCGCGCCGCAGCGCTAGTTCACGCACGCCGTGCTGGGCGGCGAGCAGAGCGCGTGGCGCGGCGCGCGGCTGCCGCGCCGCCGCCGCGTCGCCGTCATCTGCCGCAGCCGGCCCGCGCCGCAGCGCTAGTTCACGCACGCCGTGCTGGGCGGCGAGCAGAGCGCGTGGCGCGGCGCGCGGCTGCCGCGCCGCCGCCGCGTCGCCGTCATCTGCCGCAGCCGGCCCGCGCCGCAGCGCTAGTTCACGCACGCCGTGCTGGGCGGCGAGCAGAGCGCGTGGCGCGGCGCGCGGCTGCCGCGCCGCCGCCGCGTCGCCGTCATCTGCCGCAGCCGGCCCGCGCCGCAGCGCTAGTTCACGCACGCCGTGCTGGGCGGCGAGCAAGCGCGTGGCGCGGCGCGCGGCTGCCGCGCCGCCGCCGCGTCGCCGTCATCTGCCGCAGCCGGCCCGCGCCGCAGCGCTAGTTCACGCACGCCGTGCTGGGCGGCGAGCAAGCGCGTGGCGCGGCGCGCGGCTGCCGCGCCGCCGCCGCGTCGCCGTCATCTGCCGCAGCCGGCCCGCGCCGCAGCGCTAGTTCACGCACGCCGTGCTGGGCGGCGAGCAAGCGCGTGGCGCGGCGCGCGGCTGCCGCGCCGCCGCCGCGTCGCCGTCATCTGCCGCAGCCGGCCCGCGCCGCAGCGCTAGTTCACGCACGCCGTGCTGGGCGGCGAGCAGAGCGCGTGGCGCGGCGCGCGGCTGCCGCGCCGCCGCCGCGTCGCCGTCATCTGCCGCAGCCGGCCCGCGCCGCAGCGCTAGTTCACGCACGCCGTGCTGGGCGGCGAGCAGAGCGCGTGGCGCGGCGCGCGGCTGCCGCGCCGCCGCCGCGTCGCCGTCATCTGCCGCAGCCGGCCCGCGCCGCAGCGCTAGCCGCCGCGGCCGCGCCCGGGGCTGCTGGCACGCTAAACCTGCAGTACGTCAGGCGTACTAAACGCAAAATATACATTATGCCAAATGTATGCACAGTACGCAAAATGTGCATTGCGCCAAGTGAATGTACAATCCGCCAAATGTATGTGCAATACGCAAAATGTACAATACCAAAATGCACATAACGCAAAATGTGCATCGTGACAAATGTATAATACGCAGAATGTTCATACGGCGAGTCCACAAAACGAAAAAGTAAAATGTACGTTTTGCGAATTGTTTTATTGCCAAATGCAGAACACGCAGAATGCAAACTAAACAGATCAGAGCGTAAATTGTACAACAAGCAAACTATTCAAATACTCAATCCCGCAGAGAGCGTCACCCGCGTACAGTAGCTAATAATTTTTTGGTTACAGATTTGTCTATTTTTGCATTTGTAATGATGTACATTTTGCGTAAATTGTATTTTTTCAACAAGTAAAATACATTTTCTTAAACCGCCTCTTGAGGATTTTGAATTAATGCGTAGTCCAAATACAGTTTGCGTTTCGTACGTTTGATTACATTTTGACCATTTTTGTATTTAATATTTGTCACAATGTATGTAAATTTTAGAAAGCGTGCACATTTTGCGCGTTGTAACCATTTTGTGTTGTGAATTGCCTCTATCAGCCGGAAGCTCACTGCTTATAGCGGACCCATTTGTCGCCACCGTACACGCAGTATACCAGAATACTTACCAACCAAAAATGTAAATTCGATTTAAAAGTCAGTTGATTCCAGTAACAATATCCAAAAGTAACAAAGTTGTCTTAAGACATCCTTATTTCTGTGTTATTCTTCTACTATTTTAAAGAAGTTAAAACGTAATGTGTAGGTAACAGACTGTTTATTGCTTTTTCATCAGAGCTGTGGAAAGCTAAGCAAATGAGCCACCCAGTAATCTTATTGGTCGATTTTTTTAAATTCTTATCTTGGTTACACACAGCTGTGATTAAAAGAAAGACACTCTTCAGGACAAAAATCTGTTAGATTGTTATAAAAAAAATGGACTATTACGTCATACTATTATAAACTACAGGGAAGACAATTAATTCTGTTAAGAAATAATTTAATGAACACCATTGGAATTAATCCAATAAATTGTTATTTAATTTTATAAAAAAGAAGCAGTATTTTATTAGATTTTTGTAATATTGGTGTTATGTTATGAAATATGAAAATGAAAATGAAAACATGAAAATGAAAAACATTTATTTCCTTTTTAGTTTTTTCACAATAATGTTAAGGTTGAGACCTCCTAGTAAGTATAGAGATACTTGTGACAGGAAGTCCCGCTCTTCTATAACTGTTAGTCATTATTTTAAACAAAGGAAAACAGGAAAAATAAAAGAAACAATAAGAAGTAATAATAATAACTTAACTTAAATTACACATTTTGGGAACTATGAGTCGCATAGACTCAGACCAAAGTTTGCCATATAACAATAAATATGTACTTCGATCTGTGTAGGTGATAGTGCGCATGTGTTAGTGTGTGTGTGTGTGTGTGTGTGTGTGTGTGTGTGTGTGTGTGTGTGTGTGTGTGTGTGTGTGTGTGTGTGTGTGCCTCGTGCGTGTGTGATTACTGGCGATTTAGTATAATATATTAGTATTTCGCACTAAATGTCCTTTAACATAAAATCACCGAAATTAAAAAGCCTATAACGGCAGTAACTATTTCGGTACTGTAAGGATAGGAATGAGGAGGAGGAATGAGGCGTTTTACAATTTGAGGGGTCACTTAATAGAATGTACTCTCTTAAATTAGTATGATACTTTATAAAGTAATAACTCAGTTTCTTCATAACTCAGCTGTTTTAACCAATCGATAATGGCTTGCTTACACTTATAGTATTGTAGTTCATATATGCCAATTTTATTATTTATGGCGTTGTATAGATATGCCGATTGTGCAACATACTGTCTTTTTGCGAACATGGATTTATATTTTGAGAGGGGGGCAACCCTACATTTTCGTCTACGATTTAAAACCATAGGTTTATAGACCAGTGTTCTATGTAGTTTCAGAATTGCGCTTAGAATATACAGTTTTCTCATTGATAGTTGATCACTAATATTATACAATTCTTTCGTTGGAAATCTGAATGGCTTAAAGTACATTACCTTCAACAGGCAGCGTTGTCCTCTCTCAACCTCTAGGAACTTACTTTTGTTGCCCCCCCCCCAAACGCTTATACAATAGTTCATAACAGATTGTGAGAGTGTCATATAAAGTTGATTTAGGAGTTTTTTTGAAGCAATATGTCTAAGTATTTTAAATAACCAAATTAATTTTCTTATTCTAGTATTGACATATTCAATATGTATATTCCATGACAAACGCTGGTCCAACATAACACCAAGATATTTGGTAGAGTTAACCTTCTCTATTTCCTTACAGTCACATTGGCGATTGTTAGTTCGATTACAGGTATGTATTTTTAATCTCAAGTTACAATCAGGTTGATTACTATTATACTTGCTGAAACATATGTAATTAGTTTTATTGATGTTGAGAGTTAGGAGGTTACGGTTTAGCCAAGACATTATCTTGCAGAGCTCCAGCTCTGCCGTTTCAAAAACTGACTTCCATGACTGCCCTTCAAAGATTATTACAGTGTCATCGGCGTAGGACAGGATGTGTCCATGTTTTATTGTAAGATTAGTCAAGTCATTTATATATATTAAAAATAAAGTGGGTCCAAGAACGCTCCCCTGTGGGACGCCAAATGTGATTTCGGTTTCATGACTGGTGTACTCCCCTATCTTTACTTTTTGTGTTCTTCCCTGTAAGTAGTCACTGAGCAGTCTTAGCGGAAGCCCTCTTATGCCTAAACGTTCCATCTTGTGTACTAGAGTGGGGAGAGAGACGGTGTCAAATGCCTTTTTTAGGTCTAAAAATACAGCTATACACTTCTTTCCAGAGTCAAGTTTGCTAGTAATTAAGTCTGTCAGTGCTAGTGTTGCATCTTCGGTCGATTTGTTTTGTCGGAAACCAAATTGATAGTCTGAGAGGATGTTAAATTTGTTTAAATATGATATAAGTCTTTTATTAATCAATTTTTCAATTACTTTAGAAAATGCAGGAAGGACTGAGATGGGTCTATAATTATTTGCATCGTCCCTCTCACCACTCTTGTACACAGGGGTAACAATTGACTGTTTAAGCGGTGCAGGAAAGACTCCATTATTAAAACAAAGGTTAGCCAAGTGACTCATAATAGGGGCAACATCAGCTACGACTAGCTTTAAAAATTTGGTTGGTATGCCATCCCACCCAGGAGCACTGTCAGATTTTAGGCCCATAACAATTTCCATAACTTCCTTGGGGTCAGTATCAAAAAGAACAAATGATGATGATGTCGCTCTATCCAGCTGGTCTTCTATAGAGACCCTGTCGGATCCATTGTACACAACTCGTTCAGCGAGTGTTCTGCCTATACTAGCGAAGAAATCATTAACATAGTTTACAGAGTCCATTGGAGATGATTTAATATTTAGCAGTTCAGTATTCGTGGTTTTATCTGTTTTATAATGAGTAATTTTTTTTATCGTTTTCCAAAGTGCCTTTGAGTTTCTAGCAGAGTTGGCTAGTTGTTCTCTTTCATATTTCCGTTTAAGTTTTTTGATTAAACTATTACAAAAATTTCGATATCTTTTAAAAGTAACCTTAAGGATCTCATTGTGTGGTTCCAAGCGCGATTTAAGCTGTAGCTTGTTTCGATTTCTAATGCAACGCAGAATACCAGGAGTTATCCATGGTTTTATAATACGTTTACTTTTAGGAGTAAATTTGACAATTTTACTTTCCTCTAGTGCCTGATTGATTGTTATGATTAGTTGGTGTATTACATAGTTGGGGTCATTACATAGAAGGAGAAGTTCGAGGTTTTTGTTTAAAAGTTTTTTTACAGCCTCCTCATAATTTACTGTTACATATTTATTAGAGATATTAGTTGTTACATTATTTGTTAAGGATAAAAAAGTAGTAAGGTGATCGGTGACAGACGTGTTAAGAATAGCAGTGTATGCAGTTGTCTTATGGATTTTAATTTTTAGCATAATATGGTCTAGACAGGTAGTTTCTCTAGTCGGAAACACGTGTCCGGGTAGGATCCCATGGGTAGAGAGCATATTTAGATACCCCTGTCTGTTCAAGCTTTCATGTGTAGGCTCTTGAGATCGCGGAATAAGGTTGATATTAATGTCTCCGCTTATAATAATGTTGTTATAAGACTCTAGTGTTCCAAGATGGCTATTCAGAGAATTTATGAAGAATATGGCGTTAGGATTAGAAGGCGAACGATACATTCCCAAAATTACTGTGTTATGTATTTTTATTTGTATGCAAGAAGAGTGTTCAATTTTTATTTCTTCGATTTTGGCTTTTAATTTGTTTTTTACGTATACTACGACCCCGTCGTTTTGATTTAGGTTACACAAGGAAGCTTGAGAATTATAGGTATCTAGTTGTGGTATCGGTTTGTGCGGACTTAACCAACATTCCGTCAGGATCAAAATATCGATTTGCAAGTCCATTTCAAGAAGTGTTAATACAAAGTCGTCAAAATTACGATAGATACTCCTGATATTCTGCGAGACAATATTTAAGTTAGTATTAGATGTAGGTATACATTTTTTAAGATCCGTAGGATTACATTGTATTGAGGAGGCTAGTTCTGTGCTGTCTATTTCTTCTAAAACATTATTTTGCCAACTCATATTTACACTGAATTATCATGACGTTATAGTAAGCAGTGGTATTGTTGATTGTCTGATACGGTTTTTCACATATATAATTAGTTATTAGATGTATGAGAGTTATAATAAGGTATGAGTGCTTATGTGCGGATAAGCGCGAAAGTGTGTGTAAAATGAGAATGTGTGTGTAAGTGTGTTGAATATCTTTTACATGCTTTACATAGTTTAAATTTGAAATTAGACAGATTTTACATTTATAATAATGCTGAGAGAAATTGATTTTCATATCATTTTTAATTCCCGATATAGTGGTAGTGGAAAATAGTCAATCCATATTGGAGAGCTGCGTAATTTGTGTTTCACTGGTTACCTGAATTATTTGCGAGTTATCCTGTTGCCTAAGGTAAACGTTGCCATAAGAAGTCCAGCAATATTTGAATATATTTCTCCGTTTAAGTTCTCGTGCCAGGAAAAACAGGCGGGCTGCCTTTGGGGTAAGCTGCTCCGAGACATAGATTGGGGTTTCTTCTAGGGCGCGGAGTCCCAGGTGCTTAGCTCTTAATTTTTCAGTATGTGTTTTGTTGTAGTCTTTACACATCTTCAAAGTGTTATTTTTTGTTATGGTAGACACAAACTCAACAATTATTGGCGTGACCTTGGAGTTATCCTGTTTACTGCGGGTCCTATATACATCTTTTATATCCTACATGGTGATTGGGCAGTTGATTGTTTTTGAGAGGCTCGTTACGACTTCGATAAGGTCGGTCTTAGTTTCGTCCTTTTTTTTCGGAACGTTTTTAATTTCTATATTTGATTTACGACTATTTTTTAACAATTCTTCAACCTTGTCCTCTAGGAAAATTATTTGCTTTTTGTCCTCTACGGACTTGCGTTCCAGAATTTGAATTTTTTTATTTAGTTCTTCATTTTGAGATGATAAGAATTCAACTGAGCTCTCGATATTATGGTTGGTCGCTTGAATTTCCTTTAGAGTTTCAGTATTTTTTTGTATTTCCACAAGTTGGGTTTGCATCAGAGACGTAATCATGCTCTTCATGTCTTCCTTGAACTGTGCTAGATCGGCCGGAGACTCGCATTCCCGCTTACGTTTAGTGCGCGTGCATTCATAGTTATTTGGCGGTGTTGATTGCTGGTCGCCTAGTACATCCATCTCACTATCGGATGACATTTCTATTTTAATTGCGTTGTAAGTACCAGGCGCGAATATGTATTGAGGAGGTTACCTGCTCGGTGGTTGATGTGTGTCGTCAGTTAACGGGCAGGCGCAGGCGGACGGTTAGTCAATCACGCGGGCCGTGCGTGTGTGTGGTCAGTCGCGCTTGTCAGGTAGTAGTTGCACGTCGGGCCGATGTACCAGGAAAGCAGACGATCGAAGTGTCGAAGTATTTCGTTTCTCGATTTCTTGTGATTTATGCACTCCTATTTTTCCGAGTAAGTTTTAAATCGTCAAAAACTATTTAATTTTTTAAATTAATTTGAAATAATGATTATAGGTACGTGTGCGCCAGTCGGCGGTCCGAGGGGAAGAGGAAATAAAAATATAATTGAAAAGTTAAAATATGTATTAAAAAGTTTAAATAAAACGTTAATTTTAAAGATACTTTTATTTATTTCTTAAAATAGAAACGGTCTGGAAACAAGAAGCCTTTTAGTCTCATTATTTACAACTACACAACTACAACCATATCCATTCTTTAAAAAAGCATAATAATTTTGTAAACTATTTATTGTATTTGATATAAAGTTATAGAGAAAGTTTAACAGAATCTAAACTTATGAAAACCAAAATCTTTTTAATCCATTGGAGGCTTAAGGACCTATCTGTGCCTGCAGGGCAATTCTCGCGTCAGTAGAGATGAAGTCACAATCGATATAAGCCAAAAAGAGCTGTCAAATCCCTTCAAAATATGTCATATTTTGACACATCTCGAACGTCAGATGAATCTCGATGAGCGCCAGAATTGGGGGCCTGTTCATGGATGGCTTAAGCACGGATACGTTCCAAGGCTACCAGCTCACTTTTTACTTGATTTTCACTAACGACACACTGACGTGTCAAGTTTTAATTTCGGCCTCGAATCCGATGGGTTATCACGATGTGCATTATTGTAACCATCAATTAAGATATACTATACATTCTAGAGTAAATCGGGTAGCTTTGAAAGGTACATTTTGAACGGCTATTTTGTTTAACTTCGCTCAGAGCGACCCTTCCTCGTGCAGGCACAGGAATTTACCCTACGACCGTATCGGTCTGCTCTGCACGGCGCGGTTACGTTTATCAGTTCACATCGACGACTTCGTGCTTGAGATGCTAGATTTCGGGATGGAAATACTGGTTGTGGGCCGCGTGGAAAGCTAGCGTGCTCGGCGCCCCCAGCTCGAGGTCCCCGGTCAGCCTCCAGCCGCGGCCCAGCCCGGGCGGCGGCGCTAGTGCAGCGCCAGCAGGTCGGGCTTGCGCTCGGGCGGCGCCAGCGCGAGCTCGGCGTCGTCCAGCGCCTCCACCTCCAGGTACTCCACGTCGCCCTCCAGCTCCTCGGTTTCCATCAGCAGCATCTCGACGTTCGCCTCCTGCAAAAGAGTTCCATTTCCGTTTTCATTCTGACGTTAATTTTAAAAAATCAATTACCACTTTGAGTGTAATCTCCGTGTACGGTCTGTGAAATTGAGCGTGGGCGCACCTGAGCGTCGGCGGAGAGCGGCGCGGGCGCAGCGCGGTGCACGCGCGCGTGGCGCTTCAGCGCCGCCACCGACGCGAACCTGCAACCGCATGCCACGTCAGCCACGGACGCGTCGAGTCCGCTCATCACTACTAGACTTATAAGATAACTTTCACTTTTTGTCACTTTAATAACATTAGTAGCCCGAATATAACAAATTGGGGCGATAAATAGAAGAGGTGACCTATAATTTGTTGCTTTAGAATGTTCTATTTGTACAACAAACAGTATTTTGTTGGTAAAAATGAAAATTTTAGGTTAGAATTTTGTTTACTGCTCAAGACAACGAAGGATGAATTCGGTTTAGGAACATCGTGGTAGATGGAGCAGGGAAAGAAGGGGGGAGGTGTACTGACGTGCGGCCGCACTCGTCGCACGTGGTGGAGTCAGCGCGCGCGGCCGCGGGCTCGTCGCCGCCGCCGTGGCACTTGCGGATGTGGGACATCAGGTTACTCCTGCAACGGGCACGGCGATACGTTAGACCCACTACTTCTGTCGAGGTGGACGCACACGAGCGATTCGAAAAACGTCGAGCGGACTCGGACCGACCTGGTCCCGAAGCGCAGGATGCAGCCGTCGTGGCCGCAGACGAACTGGCGCGCCTGGCGGTGGCGCAGCAGGTGCGCGGACAGCTCGGCCGGGCCGGCCAGCAGCGCGAAGCAGGCGGGGCACGCGGCCGCGCCCGCCGCGCCGCGCCCGTGCGCCGCCGCCACGTGCGCCGCCAGCGCGCCGCGGTCCGCCAGCAGCGCGCCGCACGCCGGGCAGCGCGCCGCGCAGCCCGCCGCGTGGCGCCGCAGCTCCGCCGCCGACTGCAACACGCCGCCGTCAGCATCGGCGCGTCGCCGGCGCCGGCTCGGCTCCGCGCGTCGATTACCGCACGTACCTGCAGCGTGGTGTGGCACAGGTTGCAGGTGGCGTGCGGCTGCGGCGCGTGCGCGGCGGCGTGCTCGCGCAGCGCGGCGGGCGACGCGAACTGCGCGCCGCACGTCCAGCACGAGTGCAGCGCGTCCGCCGGGTGCGCCGCCGCGTGCGCGCGGTACTCCGACACGCGCTGCCACCGCCCAACAGACGTTAACGCTCGCTCGTCATTATTATAATCCAATAAAAATAAAACATTATGCGAGCAAACTGGAGGCCGTTTTGAACGATCGAGTCTACCAGTGCTTCCAAAATTTAAGATTCTGCTGGGAAGAAGCACCACCATGATATAAGGTATAAGGGCTGGAGATATTGTGTTTCTGTGTAAACTCGTAAACGGCCTGATCGACAGCACAGATCTGCTTGAGCGCGTTGGGGTTGTTGTTCCACGGGCCGCCAGTAGATTGTGCAACAGAAGACCTTTTTTTCTACCCTGTTGTCGAACGAATATAGGCAGACACGCACCTCTGTATCGAATGATCGTATCGTATAGGGGGGTTAAGACGAAATTTGATTTATATTGCTGTTCTGTGGCCTCAGTTAGAAATAGGATACGTCAGTAATAATGATTCTGGGCCTTTGGGCCTCTTGCATTTTTGTTTATATAAGTCTCAAAGTTTTAAATTACGTCTGAAGTGGCTAATTAAGGACTTATACTTCAATAGTTTATAGTTTTTTTTTTATCCGCTGTTTATCGTAAAAACATGCTGTGTCTACTGTTTTAGGATTTACACGAGATGCACTTTAATTTTAAGCATTATGTGTTGTTAGTTTAAGTTGTAATATCCAGTTTGTAGACCGATTAAAAAAAAAAAAAAAAAAAAAAAAAAAAAAAAATCAGCAGTAGCGTCAAGCGCCTCAAGTCGGCAGCGGGCGCACCTGGAAGGAGAGCGGGCAGACGGAGCACTGGTACACGTGGTCGCCGCGCGCGTTCCTCGCGCGCTCCAGCTCCTCGTCGTCGGCCGCCGCCGCCGCCGCCAGCGCCTCCTTCTCCACCATGATGATGTCTGCACAGCGGCCACGCTCGCATTAGTGACACCAGAAGAAGCAGAAAAAGAAGACGACTAACTTTTTCAGTTCAAGAGAGGATCTACTAGTCTAGTATCATTTGGTGAGCGGGTCACACCATATTTATGGTAGGCAGTGGAGTCTCGTGCTCAAATCTACGCGAGCGCTCGGCCTCGCTCACTCTCAAATCTGTCTGTACTGTCATATCTGGTGCAACGTGTTGCAGGAATCTCAGTCGGGGCGTCACCTTCCTCGCTGTAGGTGCCGGCCTGCGCGCCCGCGCCGCCCACCACGATGAACACGTCGATGCGCTGCGTGAGCGCGTGCAGGCGGCGGCGCAGCGCGCGCAGCTTGTCGCCGAGCGGCGGCGCGGCGCGCGCCGACAGCGCCGCGCTGAACTCGTGCGCCTCGGCCGCGCGCCGCGCGCAGCCGCCGCACAGACGCCCCTCCGGCAGCACCTGCTGGCAGCGTCACCACACTGAAGCCTTCAGTAGAGGAAACGTATTGGTTCTGCTGTTCGACTGGAGGGCCGATATTAACACTCCCCCTATCCGATCATACCCATAAATTATTTTAGCTGAAACGGGAAGGGACAAAGTTGCTAGATCAGCCAAACGGCTGTGTCCGAAATTATAATTACATTAAAATAGTGATATTTCCGGCTCCGCATGATGTACGTGCACAGAGACAAATTGGCCACTGTAGTATGGGAGTGATCAGTTCATAATTAACAGCCTCCAAATCTTCTAAGACGCTTCGTATGTACTGAAAGCTGGGGATCTCCAATTAACTACCTCCAGATCGACCTCAACTGGCAGCCTTAAACCTGTCAATCAGGTCACAGTAACGCCTCCGTAAGGCAGCGTACCTTGTTGCCGTTGAGCTGTAGCAGCATGGTCCGCAGCGGCGGCGCGCCGGCCAGCGGGGGCGCCGCGGCGTCGTGCTCCTCGGGCGAGAGCAGCTCGCCGCCGCCGCCGCACACGCAGCACGCCTCCGCCTCCGTCTCCACCTTCAGCACCGTCGTCGCCATCGCAGCTCCGCACGACTAGCGGCTGTCACAAATACTACACGGAATTAAGTATCTATTTCGTTCGCCAAACAGATTCACAAGATTTCGCAAGGGAATTTAGAGAATAACGCCGTCTCTGATCTATGGAATTGACGCTATTGACAGTTGACAGTTAGCTGACAAGCGTCAGTTCAAAAAAATACTGCGATACCATAAACTAAATTTGCTGCTTGTGGTATTTACAAAAACGTCAATAAGTAAATGAAACATAGTATCATGTAAAATAAAGCCCTTTAATATAAACTTAATCAATCCATACACGAGGTATTACTAATCAGTAACTATTAGCAAATGATGATTTATGGTAATTAAATGGTTTGTATCTAAGGTTTGTATAGATGAGTTTTAATTTCGAGTGAATAAATGTACCTCGAAAATATTACGTTATACTCGACTAGTTGGTTTAAACGCTGTGACTTACTTTAAAAAAAACTCTTTTAAATTGTATTTCATGACGACAACCGACACCGTCGATTTTAAGAATACTTTTTATTTTAAATGATGACTTCAATTATTTATTATACGACGATGTAAGTTTAATCTCTTTTTTTGACACATTCTGACAAATTGCGCGTTTTTTCAGCTAACCGAAACGCTATACTTTATTTGACATCTGTGAACTGTCATCCGGTCAGCGTCCTTCTGCCGCCATTATTATTGTATTTTTTTCGTGAATTCGCGAAATAAATCGCTAAAAATCCTTTCAACAGCCTGAAAATCTCGTGATATCTGTAGCTCATTCGTGATAATTGCATCCAATATGTCTATCGGTGTGCCTATTAAAGTACTTCACGAAGCGGAAGGTCATGTAGTGACCTGCGAAACGAACACCGGTGAAGTGTACCGCGGGAAGCTGATAGAGGCCGAGGACAATATGAACTGCACCATGACGCAGGTGACGGTGACTTACCGCGACGGGCGCGTGGCGCAGCTCGAAAATGTCTACATTCGGGGCTCCAAAATCCGCTTCCTCATACTGCCTGACATGCTAAAGAATGCGCCGATGTTCAAGAGACAAGGGAACAAGCCGACTGCCGGCCGTGGTAAAAGCGCAATATTAAGGGCACAAGGTTAGTAACTGCCGCTCTACCAGTCCAATACTGTGTTTGTTTATGTTGTAGTCAAACAATATCTCTTGTGGCTTTTATTGGGTGCACCTGCTATGTTAACTCGAGCTCAGTAAATGAGTAAGCTCGACGTAGATAATGAGTAAACTTGACGGACAATTTTTTTCTGTTTTGAAGCCTAGTTTCGATGATTTAGATGATTAAAGATGTCATTAAACTATGCTACTTACCTGGTTTTTTTAAATTCATGCCTACACTATACCATTTAGAGGTGACGCTGTGACATTTATACAACTTCAAATAACCATACTTTATTATTTACAAATAAATCGACTTATGCTGGAATCAGATGTTAGTGTGTTGCCATTTATTTGTAAACAACAAAGCTATGATTTTAAGGAGCTGAAATGCCATACAATACCTGGATGAGTGCTTTCCATTTTTAATTTGTTAATGTTGGTTGAAATTGACATAGTTATTTTGTTAACTTCCAGCGGCTGGTCGGGGGCGAGCGGGCGGGCGCGGCGGGGGGCACCGAGGCGGGTGGCAGGGCGGCTCGGGGCCCTCGCGACGCTAGCCCTGCGCCTCCTCTCTAGGCTAGGTAGGATAAGTTAAACTATTACAAAGCAGGCTCACTTGTGTGCCGCCCCCGAGTTGAGTTATGTCACATGAATATACTGTGTACCAGTGATCCTGTATTTTATTGACTGACTTGTCAGTTCTTCACTACTGGTATTATTTTGATATGTGTAGAAGCTTGTTGTTTATTCAGTTCTCTTTTTTTGATTTGTGGTTGATTTCTTGTGTTTAGGGAAACCAAAATGTGCAGTGATTCAATTGAATGTGACTTGCTTGGTCTGTCTTTGGAAAAGTTGAAAAAGTTATGTTAAGGGAGGTCTGTAAAGAGCGAATGCAGCGTTTTGAAATTATTTTGAGTATGCAACCCCTTTATAAGTCAAAAAATGTGGTATCCCCCTGGGACCGTTACAATGCGGCGCGCAGGCGGGCGCACTTACTAAAATTTATTGCAACCATGTCCCCCACATGCTGATACTAAGGGGTCCTGACCCACAGATTTTAAAACACCGATCTGAATTACTTTAGGAAACCTTATGGTCCGATGTTACTTTTCATCTTTAAGGGCATAACATGAAATGATTTGTAAAAAATGTATTTTATTAGAAGGAGACTTGAGGAGCAAGTTTTTTTCCTAATTTTTAATCACCACTTTGAACTTTTCTGCTGCCCTGGTATCATGTCTGTGACAAAAGCTACAAAAATAACCAAACAGTTACTAAGATTCTTGTCACAGATTTTGAATGGAATCACCAAAGTTGTCATTTAATAATGCCATCATGTGTGAGGGCTCTGCCTGATTTTAACTTTTTTTAATATTATGGTTATGATTAATAACAGACTTTAGAAGAAAATCAGTACTTGCAATGCTTTCAATGGGAATTTAATTAAATCTGTAGGATTTAAAAGCTTGGATTCATAAAAAAGCTATAAGATCAACTCAATAGATCTAGTTTGTGAATATGGTCATTTACTTAGCCACTTAATGTTTTAGACATAAAACATCGAGCAAATTTTGCCATAGTCTCAAGGTGCTGATAGATTTGAGCATTCACTTGTAACAGAACACTGAACATTTGCCGTTTTTTTTACACCTGCCTGCTGCTCACTGTTTTCTCTTATTCATTTCGTGAGCTTAGTAAAATTCGCTGGAATGCTCGTTACAAGTAAATGCTCAAATCTATCAGCACCTTTAAGACAGATGTCATATACTTCTTTAAAGGTGGTGTCACAGACATGTCTAGTAAAAGGGTGTCAGTGTCAGTGGTTAAAAGGTTCTGATTTCATTTAATATCCTAAAAACTGTCTAGTTTAAGAGAAAAATATCTATAAGGGATTTAACATTGTCAAAAAAGCTGTGAGCTGCCTCACTAACTTGTGTAAAATATTGTGATATGTGTGTAAGGAGTGTGTACACAATAAACAACAGAAATACCACGGTTTTGTTTATTTTATCTTCACAAGTATTAGTTTAGTTAACCTTTAAGCCTTGTGTTAACCACACCACTTGCCGGGCGTGTATGGGCGTTCTAGCCGCCGTCATGCCAGCAGCAACTTGTTGATTGAGTTTTGAAGGGATGGCAGCTTGTATCAACTATTTGTGGAGTCAAACCAGGAACTACTCCCAGCAAAGCTGCGGCTTATAGATGTGGATGCTAATTGCCATCCCTTCACAATTCTGGCAGCAATAGTTGCCGACACTGACGGTTGGAACGCCCGAATGTTCGCCCTGCCGTCCCTAACTAATGATATCACAAGCTAGCGCCTTACAACATCCAGAGAGCACTCGGCACTCCTTACAGCTAGCCTAACCTATTCATTTGTAACACTTAATACCTATTGGATAACAGACAATCAGAAATGTCCAACGGTAGGTAAAGGCAACGCAACGAGAGATGGGGTTGATTGAGGTAACCGATTACACAGACGACTACACATCGCCAAACAAAACGAACGAAACTCCTGTACACACAGAACATGCAGCAGTGTGCGTGACTAACTCTAATTGCGTTACCTATACCGAACAGATCTCCGATACAATACGCGAGATGAAAAATACATGAGAACGTTGTAGGGTGTATTATATCTTGAAAATATTGATTCTCTTGGTGTATTTTGCGCATATTTACCAAATATTAGAATTAAATATGTGTAAATGTCTAACAGAGTCGCGGCAGGGAAGTCTTTGTTGTTTTTTTAAATCTCGGAGCTTCTTGCCGTTTTCTTCTCATCAGAAGTTTTTTGAACTGGTTAAAAATTTTCTGACATTCATCAGTTCAAACTTATTCAGTTTTATGTGTTTTTTGTAAGTATGTAATAATTATTACAGTATTCCGACTTTCACAGCGGCGTCACTGTGTATGCTAAAGACACGGTTGTAAGCAAAATTGTAAGTCCCATTTTTCTAGTTTCATCTCGCGTGTGTCGTCTGTTGAAATGAGTTAAAAGTATCCACTTTCCAATTAAGACAATTGACGGATTATGAACATTTCTGACTGTCTGTCAACTCATTATCTTGAGATTCCGATTGTTTGATTACAATTAAACCTTGCCCCATCGGCTCCCTACGCTACTGGTTCTTGGATCTCCCATTAGACTAGATAATTATATTTACAACATTAATGTACAATGACACTGGTTTTGTGAACATCTCTTGCGTCCGAGCGTGACGTATAGTCGACCAATAAGTTGCTTGACCAGTTTTCGACCGCGCCTTATTACAAAGGGTTAAGGATCAAAAGTGGTCAACCAACTACTTGGTCGACTATACCCACAGCCGAGGAAATGCATTCACGTATTCTAACGTAAACCTTGTCGCAACGACGCGACGACTTAAACTCTACTGTGTCATACAATTGTCATGCGGATGTGCCTTCGATAGGGTCTACGGTGGTAGATGCATTTCCTTAACATGCGAGCGCCAAACGTACAGCTGGCAGCGACACAAACGATTTTTACGATAGCGATAACACAATGGCACCGCAACGACATTGCAACTACACCGCCAAGATCTCGCAGCTGAATCGCCGCTACTGTCTTGACAATACGGTCGTGTATATCTTTTTGACGTCTTCCTCTGTGTAGATATACTGCTGCTGACTGTACGCGCCTCCCGCACAACTTCTAATACAGTTCCCGGCAAACATCTTGAGCACTGACCTTGACTGCGCAGTAGCAATTTCTGATACAAATGTGTATGCGCAAACGTACCCCCTCCACTCCTTAATCGACCGTAATCATTTTGCAGATCTCGCGCACATGTTATTGTATTCGACTGTTTTCAGCTCCAAGTACTCCACTCGATTTATGCTCAAGATGTTTGCTTGCAACTTCAGAACAACTTTGCCTTTTCTTTACATTTTTGTAGTAGGTAATTTATGTTGAGACAAAATGTTTTTTAAGAGCAAATAACTGAACAGTCGAGGTAATATGTACATGTAATCGACGGTACAAGCAACTAAAAAAAGAATCTGTTAACAATTACAGCAGCCTTTTAAAATTTACCTTACTTTAAATTAAACTTAACGTGTATTGTTTCGTCCAGATCAGGAAATACTTCTAAGTTCTAAAGACAAAGTTGCGACAGTCGAAGATACCAAGCTAGTTTGCTATCTTATAACTCTTGCAGTAGCAAGGGATCCTTCAGACCTGGTAACCCTGTTGGTTCCTAATCAACAACCATATTCGGGAGATTCAACTCGTAGACCTTTCGGTCTTTGAGATGTGGCAGAAACATGCCATCTGCTTCTCAAGTTTGTCCCTGACAAGCGAGAGAAGCATCCAGTCCGCTTCGCAAGTTGGTCCTTGACGAGCGAGAGGCGTATCCCGCTTCACAAGTTGGTCTTCTCGGCGGGCTTGGGCGGCGCGGCGCGGCGCGCGGTGAGCGCGCGGTGCAGGCGCTGCGCCGGCAGCTCCACCAGCAGCGCCAGCGGCAGCGCCGCCAGGTACGCCGCGCCCGCCACGCCGAACCACTCCACCACCTGCACACAGGGATCCGTCACTTGTTGCCTTGGCCATATGCACATATACTTCTTCCCCTCCACCCATCAGGTCGTTCATCGGATAGTTATCCCGGGCGTACAGTCACGATCAGCGCCAACATTATACAGCTAATGTTTTGCAATCTTTCAAAATTATGTAACCCTACTGTCAGCGACATACATGCTGATGCTTAGGATTGCGGGCTACTGAAATAGGCATTTTACAAATAACAGATATAAAGAGTACTTCGTTTCCCTCCATGATGTTAACTTTAAAAAGAAACTTGTTGAGGGGATTGAGGTGCTAATTATTAACAGACTTAGACTTGAGCATTCACTTGTAATAGAACATTCTTTTCCTGATTATTTTGCGAGCTTTGTAACATTCGTTGGAATGCTCATTACAAGTGAATGCGCCATGTCTTTCGGCACCCATAGGGGTCGCCTTTATTGTATGCCTACTTGACCCCAGGGGCAATCACGTTATATTCTTGAGAGCAGCGGCAGCCACATGAGCACTGGCTAAGGCGAGTACGTGTTCAATGTTCATGTCCACTCTCCTGATTACTGGCACGCAGAGGCGGATTAACTAAATGTCGAGAGCACCCTAGCTAGGCCAGCACCTCATAAGCGTCTCTCTAGCGCTACATTTTTATAAAAAGCATGATAGTAGGGACAAGTTTTATTGTTTAAAAACTTCCGCGCTCGCCCTTTTGTAGGTTACAAATTGTAACCTTGCGCCCCCAAGCACGTGCCTAGTTTGCCTAAAGGATAATCCGTCACTGCTGGCACGGAAGTGGGAATTGTAAGTTTACGCAGCACTCGGGTAGGCAGTGGTGGTCATATGTCAGACGCCGGGGGGTGTGTGTACGTACGACGGCGTGGCGCGTGAGGCCGGTGGGCGCGCGGCGCGCGGCGATGAGCGCCTTGTTGAGCGGCATGTGCAGCAGCAGCGCGCCGAACGACAGCCGCGCCGCCGGCGCCCAGCCCGCCCACGACAGCGCGCGCACCCACACCGCTGCAACACCACAACGACACTGCACATCGCGACAACACACAGCAGTGGCCCGTTTCACGAAGCTACAAGTTACAATTTTACAAGTCTAAACCGGCAACATTGATCAATAATGACCAATGGCAATTAATGGGCATAATGCCCAATGTTGCCGGTTTAGACTTGTAAAATTGTAACTTGTAGCTTTGTGAAACGGGCCACAGGAGATATCTCGTAACACCTCCTCCTTTTTGGACGTCGGTTAAAATGATAACTGACAAACGTCTATGATTGATCCGATCGTTCATAAACATGGTAGGTGTCTACCTGCTCGTCTGAGTAAATATAACTTTTAAGGTCAAAGATGATAGCAGAATAGATCGGGGGTTGCGAAGTTCCTCGCGAGGACTCTGTTCGGAGCGACATACGATCAGAATGGTAAGATCAGGACCATCACGGCTAGATAGCAAGGGTAAATTAGTGACCAGTGGCCCGTTTCACGAAGCTACAAGTTACAATTTTACAAGTCTAAACCGGCAACATTGGTCATTATGCCCATTGTCATTGGTCATTATTGACCAATGTTGCCGGTTTAGACTTGTAAAATTGTAACTTGTAGCTTAGTGAAACGGGCCACTGGTAGTCAATGTCACGATTGTTACCGTGGCATTGTATAAATGAAGAGTCAGCAAAAATTATTATTATGAGTAGCTTTAACATGACCGGCCCAGGTTTATCTTATTCCTCCCTGCGTCTCTGTCGAACTAGTGTTAAAAGAAAAAGACATACACTAAATTTAACAGTTTTAACAGTTAACGTAAATATCAAGGGCGGTGCAGGGTAGGGCAGCTGCCCTCCCTTGAAGATGCAGCTGATAAGCGGGAATGCTCACGAACCGTAAAGTAGATATTTTAGTTAGTTAAATTTTTCTTCCCCCCTTCCTCCTTAATAGAATCCTGGCTACACTTGATAATGTTGGCCGGTCACGTTAGAGTCTGGCGGTAAGTGTGGCGAGCGTCACTCACGCCGCACGCCGTGCATGGCGCCCAGCAGCGCCAGCCCCACGAACAGCGAGAACACGGGGCGCTCCAGCGCGGCCAGCGCGGCCGCCGCGCCGCGCGCCGGCGCGCCCGCGCCCAGCAGCAGCGGCGATGCCGCCGCCCACCACAGCGCCAGCGGCGCGCCCGCCCCCGTCACCCAGCGGAACCACTGCCGGGACACACGCGTTTTTTTTATATACAGCAGTGGTCCTAACATGACTGGCCAAGTTTAGTTTATCTCTATCTGCGTCTCTTTCTTATGACACTAGTTAGACAGAGACACAGGGAGGGGTTAAACTAACCCTGGGTTGTCATGTTAGGGCCGCAGGAAGGCAAACGAGCGAGCGCCTGATGGTAAGTCAGGCAAACGTGTTACATAGATTGTAAGTAAGCTATCTAGTATAAGTGATCACCACCGCCCATAGACACCCGCAACACCAAAGGGATTCCAGATGTGTTGCCGACCCAGAGGGCTGAGATGGAATACGTCTTGTGCCAGTAATGGCAGCGGCCGTCTTGCTCTCCACGCCGAAACAACAGCGCAAGCACTGTTGCTTACCGGCAGGATTAGCGAGGAAGATGGTGGTAGCGATCCGGGCGGACCTTGCACAAGGTCCTACCATCCGCAAAACCCGCCACTCTTTGCTTTAGGCAGCTTTTCCACCAGAAATTTGCGAAGATGCGTAGCGAGGGTTTGTAAGAACCAATAGAATCGCTTCATTTACCTCGCCTCGGTCAGCACAGCTCTGGTGAAAACGGCTCATTGTTTCTTTACAAACACATCCCTCGCTACGCATCCTCGCATATCTCTGGTGGAAACGCAGCCTTACGGCGAAACCCCACTGCGGTGCACGCTACGCACGCTGCATACGAACCGACCGTGTTTGATTTTTGGGTAACAAGAACTTAATCCAACTACTAAGTTGTGTTTAATTTGGAGTGGTGAAGCTAAAGTACAACGATAATACGAGAACATACGAAAAATGGCTAACTACGAGTACCTAGCTATGTTTGTTTTACAAAACAAAAGTTAAATTGATACAATTGATGGAAGTTTATGAAGATGTTAGTCTTCAGGTACATTTTTTTTACTCATAGGCGTAGATAGAGTGGAAAGCAGCAGATTTGATTGCTCGGTGACGTCGAATAGATTCAAACTCAATACGTCACCTTCGGCGTAAATATATCATTTCGCGCCCTTGTAACACTATCTCCTATGTACAATCATTAGGCCAATTAATTTTAATATTTGCGAAAGGTGTGCAGGTGAGCATAGTCCGCAGTGAGCCTAGATTATACAATACGTCCTAGTATCGGAGATCGCAATCAGTATTGCAACAGAAAGGAGTGGAACCTGTCTGGTTTGTACTCGTATCTAGTAGAAAGTAGCCAGCTGGCATGGTTTCATAGTGTTTTGTAAACATGCTCACTTGTTTAATTAATAGTGTGTTTACGACACCTCAGATTAAGTACATACTCAGTTAAATACATGCTTAGTTCGCTTAGCACGTGATATCAATCAACGTAGGGTTTGGCAGAGCAAGAACATCTGCGGCTAGAGCTGTAAAATGTTGTATTTGCCTAAACATATACGCACAATAAATGATCTATTTGTGTCTAGCAGTACATAGTGTAGTGTAATCAGCACTAGCGTTGCTTGTGCAGCACTATGTAGCGTAGTGTAATCAGCACTAGCGTTGCCCATGCAGCACTAGCACTCGCATACAGCACTACGTAGTGTAGTGTAATCAGCACTAGCCTTGCCCATGCAGCACTAGCGGAGAGGCACTGACCCGGTATTGCTGCGGCTGCGCGTCGCGTGCTAGCAGCTCGTGGTGCACGTGCGCCAGCAGCAGCCCCGCGAGCGCGCCCGGCGCGTTGCCCAGCGGCGACTGGTACAGCACGTTGAAGGACGACTCGCCGCGGTACGTAGCGCGGACCAGTCTGTGGATATATCATGCGAGGACTTCATGCAACATTCCATTGTAACTGGCGAAGCCTTCGTTCACAGTCAAAAAGTCTTTATTCAGATTTAAGGCACACAATAAACAAAAATTTAACACTGGTTTATAATACGCTTAAGAAATAAATATCTTCTTGACAATAGTTTTGATTTTGTACCGCTTTGTTCAGTATCAGCACAAAGGTATCAGTAACATTCTTTGTTTTTTTTTTTGTTGTAAAATTGTACGCCATTGAACGACTTCATGGTTTTATCGTACGTTGAAACTTTAAGCTCTCCGTTTTTCTTTGGCTCAGCGTTACGTTAGGTTAGAAGGAAAATGCAAAAAATCTTCCTACCTTAAATAATTACTTCAAACATATAGCAATGGCTAATGGTCAATGGCTTAAGTGTACGGTATGTGGTAATATGGTACTGACTCAGGGTTGTGCATGACGAAAGTGGAGACCAGACGCCAGGAGTAGGCGAGACCGAAGACGAGCGCCACGGAGCCGGCCAGCAGCGCGCTCAGCACGGGCAGCGCCGCGCGCCGCCAGCGCGCCAGCACCAGCGTCAACAGCAGCGCCGCGCAGTACAGCTGCATGTCCGCCGCCAGGTACCTGGGACATCATCACATCAGCCGAAAGACGTCCACTGTTGGACATAGGCCTCTCCTAACGATCGTCACAAAGACTCGCCCGCTGAGGCAATACTCGTTAAAGTTTTTTTTTAACACGGGAAGGTAAACAAGCAAGTGGTTCACCTGATGGTAAGCGATCACCACCGCCCATAGACACCCTGCGGATGAAGATGCGGATGCGATGCGATGCGGATGCGATGCGGATGCGATGACAACCCAGAGGGCTAAGATGGAATACCTCTTATGCCAATAATTGCACCGGTTGTCTTACTCTCCCCGCCGGAACACAACAGTGCAAGCACTGATGCTTAGCGGCAGGATTAGCGAGCAAGATGTTGTTAGTAATCCGGACGGACCTCGCCCAAGGTCCTATCCGCAGAAAGTAGAGTAAACAATAAGCGAGGAACTGAAGGAACTCACCAGGTCTGCACGAGGCACTTGTCGTCGGGATACACGACGTTGTTGAGGTACAGCAGGTGCACCCACCACTTGCGGCGGCAGATGGCGGCCTCGGCGCCCACCAGCGGCGCCCACTGCGGCCCGCCGGCGCCCAGCCGCGACCACCACGTCGCCGCGAACCACACCACCATGTAGTAGCTCGGGCTGACCCTGGACGGCAATAAACAAACTCTTGTCCGCTCTAAACACTCTCTAGTTGCTATTATTAGTATCTATTAGTATACTACAACTCCAAACAGTATTCGATATAAAACCCCTCACTGATCCCCAGCCGGCGTGACATGCTCATAAATTCTAAAGCCGACAACTGGGCAAGGGGTTCAACTAAGCCAATGCTAAGTGATCAGACGTAAAGTTGTGACCCTAAACAACCCAAGTATAGTTTTAGGTATCTCTTAATGCATCCGTCTCTTGTTATAACGTTCGTTAGACAGAGCCGTACGAAGGGATAAATTAAACTTGGGCTGTTGTGTTAGTGCCGCTGTTGTGGTGGGCGCTGACCTGATGATGCGGTTGAGCATGGTGGAGAAGAAGGAGCTCAGCGGCGGCGGCTCCCCGCGCGCGCTCTGCTGCAGCACCTTGTGTGCCAGCAGGAAGCTGGCCATCAGGAAGAAGATTTGCACCACCAGCGTCGAATTGGTGAGCAGCATCACGTCGCCGGCGCGCCGCAGCTGCACCGCCAACCACCATTATGTAGGTACATTGATGACCAGTGGCCTTAACATGACCGGCTGAGGTTTTTAACGTGTCCCTCCCTACGTCTCTGTGCAACTAGTGCCATAACAAAGGGTCGTCCATAGAAATAAACTCCGACAAACCAAACTTGCCCGGTCATGAGGGCCACTGAAGTGAACGTGGTTGCAGAAATTACGAGCAACTTTAAGCTATTCTAGTTTTAAAACCTGCTATAGTAGCAAGCGTTCATCGCGTACACAAAAGCATCCGTCCCTCTCGCACTAGCTGTAAAGCCCTATTCTGTAAAGCCCTGTGTGGTGCTTTTAAGTTCCCAACGCCTCCGGTCCTTGCACCCAGGGCTCTAGCCTAATTAACCTGCGGGTAAATCAGCCCCTGGATATATACTTTATGTCAGCTATAAAACCTAGCGTGCCAGAGTCTCTGTTCACTCTACAATATTTAAAGACCACGCGTTTAATCGCTCTAGATATTCTATTCTAACCATCTCAAAGTGGCGTATATTGTCAACGTAGGAGAGCGCGCTGAGCCAGCAGACGTGCTCGACGATGACGCACATCATGCAGAGCACGCGCATGCCGTCCAGCCCACGCAGGTCGCCGGCGGCGCTGGCGGCCGGCGGCGCCGCGCCCAGCGCGCGCCAGCAGCCCGGCAGCGACCAGCACAGCGCCCACTGGTAGTCTGCAACAAACGTCGACTTTAACAACCTTCCCTAACTAGTGCGATAGCGTTACTGTTCTGCTGAAGGCCGAACCGGCGTATACGCGCGTAACGCAGCTCTAAGAAGCTAATTGGAGCCGTCACGCATACGCGACGTGTACGCAACCGCCGTGCTCTGGACCTGGCATGCAAATTTTCCTTTAGAGGGGCGGGTTCGTGAATCAACCAATCACAGTACTTAAAATATCCATTGATCCAGATTTCGAGCACTGTGATTGGTAACGTCAATTAACGGTTCACTCCTCTCCACTCCCGTCCAACTCCGCGTTCGTAGAAACGCACCATCAATAATTCCAAAACGGTACCCCCTGAAATAATTATGCAAGCTTGCAAACAAAAATTAAATTCTTGCTATAAGTTGTTTTCAAAAAATATATGATCCCTTCTCATTAAAAAAAATGAAGAGGTTGAGGTTTAGACGGTGGGAAACGGTACCGCCGTTTCTACTGAGAGCGCTTTTTGAGGCTTGTTACATAAACCTGTTAAATATAACTCAAAGCACCCAAGTGATTAAACAAGGCTATTAAAGACCTTGAGAGTGCCGGTCTCGTAAGCTCGCGCCTATAAAGCTTTACACAATGCGCGCGCGCAGTGTCATAACGTGCCTTTCTCGCTGACCCCGTGCCCCACGCGCCCGTGACCCAGGCGCGGGCTCACGTGTCGCCCGGGTTTCGGCAACACGTGCTTGAGCGATTGGCCCGCGTTAAGTCGATGACATTGCCAGTTACAACATACTGTACCATGGGTGTTTTTGAACTATTTATGCATAACGCGATGTTATGCAAGGTGGGTAACGCTTGGCAACGCTGCATGCACGAAATTGTGTGCCGCGAGCTTATACTTATTTTTCTAGCCGCGTTTAACAATCTCCGAGTTTGAGCAGATTGTTGGCTGCTGTGTTGCCCTACCTAACATGACCGGCCCAAGTTCTATAAATAAAAAAGCTATTACAGAAAAGAAATAGAAAAGTTAAACTTCTAATTAAGTTAATTACTTTCCCTAAGCGTATTAGCATTTCCATTCAAAAAGGTAACGCCGCCAGCCTTTTGGGCACCGTACCCAGAAACAGCGATATTTTTCAATAAAAAAACATTTATTGCCACCACAAAAAAAGGCTCAATTTAGATAAACCTTAAACTTTACAATGTTTAGACCAGACTAGGGAAAAAACGAAGGAGAAACATGGTCGAGTGGCAAAAGGCTCTATGGCCCAGCATTTGCGGCGAGATAAGACTCACCGCGCTGATTTTCAGCCTGCACCTTCATTCCATGTATAAACTGTACGCAGGTCCTGATTTAGATTTCTGACAGCCCTAGGCTAACCATAAACGTCCCCCCTCCTCTCGCGCCTGTCCCGCATGTGTTCGCCTAGCCCTGTATTCTGTATTGTGTAAGCCCTGTATTTATGCTTGCGAAGGTCCAGCGCCCTTCAATCCTTGCGCCCTAGGCTTACTTCCAATTAGCCTGTGAGTAAATCAGGCCCTGTATGTACGTACTGCAGGGTAGGGCGAATACTTACAGACCCTGCGTCTGTCAAACGAGCGGCATAAGACAGTAACGCACTAGAGATAAAGGCTGCTTTTCCACCAGAGATGGGCGAGGATGCGTAGCGAAGGATGTGTTTGTAACAACTAATAGAATCGCTTCATTTACCTCGTCTCGGTCAGCACAGCTCTGGTGGAAACGGCTCATTGGTTGTTACAAACACATCCCTCGCTACGCATCCTCGCAGCCAAAGTCAGATATACTAAACTTGGCCGATCGTGTTCAGGCTTCTGATACAGCGCAACATTAGACAATGTGCATGGCGCATGGCGAGGTTTCGCATGTAGCTTCCTGAGTCAAATGGCGCAGCGTAATGAATCATTAAAGTTTTACGGTAACGGTAGTAAACAGAGCCATAAACAACCCGGACAGGGGCGCGACCCGCGATACCGGCAGGACTTTAAACGTGTCAGTAAAATGTTTAACATTATTGAATCATTACTCTTTATGGACTTTTAAGTACATACATGAACTATCAATTTATTTAAAGTCCTTTATTTAACATCATTAACAATGACAATTAAGGTAACGGTCCCAGTCGTCGACAGTGACCCAGTAATTGACGAGAACATACGGAAACAAACGAGTAAAAACGAGACAATGATGTCAACTACTGGTACAAACAATGTCCCATATAAGGGAAAGATAACAGAGAGTAGCATCCAAAATCACACAATTCTTTGTGTGAACACAAACGTTTTGCGTAAACACTGAAAAAAGGGACAACCGAACTATTTTGGTTAATCATGATTTTGGTTAATAGTAATCAAAGTTCATTTAAATTAGCAAAACTATTTGCTACTGATAAACATTTGATGATTTATTTGACGACCTACTTAGAGATTTGACGATAGCCGAGTGGTGACCCTGAATACTAAGATTCAAGGTTCCGGATTCGATTCCCGGGAGGGGCAAATGTGTGTATGATGAATACGAATGTTTGTACCCGAGTCTTGTATGTTACATATATGTATTTAAGTATCTATTTATCTATATAATTATGTATATATATTTTTTTAATGAAATAGAAAGGAAAACAAGCAAGTGGGTCACCTGATGGTAAGTGTACACGCCTATGGACACCCGCAACATCGAAGAGATTGCAGATGCGTTGCCAACCCAGAGGGCTAAGATAGAATACCTCTTGTGCTTTCCACGCCTTTGTCTAGTACCCATAACACAAGCAGCTTTAGTTGCTTACTTTGGGACTAGGTCAATTGGTCTGAATTGTTCACAAAATATTTATTATTCTAAGTACCTACTCTAAGTTCATTCTATTCGTGTGGCATAGCTGCATGCCATGATCCTGACGTCATCTCTTCCTGATGCACCTCAACCAACATCCTCCAATGATTCAGCTTTCTATCTCGCCTAACCAAACAGCGCGAGATTCGCTAACTGCAAGCCAAACACGCGGCGGGTGTCGCAAGGACCGGTCCCGATGATCTAACGCTGCGCCGGCGCAGCCCTACTTGAGACTGGGTGCCGGTTTGCGTAACTTTTTTATTTTTATTACACAAATTCTCAATGGTAATTAATAACCTACATGTATGGTACATTATATCTGTATGGAGGCTGCGTTTTTGTGACATACTTTTAGGGTTCAGTACTAAGCTAGGAGCTGTTACAGTTACCCAATTTCCGTGTCCGTCTGTCTGTATGTCCAACTCATTTTACCTGAAAAACTGTAAAAGTTACAAAGTTGGAATTGTAACACACGTATTTGATATTTATCCCAAGCATAAGGATCAAGAACAAAATTGGTATTTTCTATGGTACATGAAAGCATAGCATCCTGAGCCCTGTGGCGGCCAAGTACGACTCCCCTATCATGCGGCAGTATGAGCTTGTGATGTCCGCTAGGCGGTAGATTGTTTGTGTCATGTGTTTTGTGTAAGTTACAAACGTAGTCAATAACTATTTCAATGTTACTAACAAATCTGGACCAATTAGTAGTCTGCAATTAAATAATTTGAGTTTTGAATTTTGAATAGAGAAATCAGACAGATTTTTTGTATGATAAAAGCAAATGAGCATTTCTCCTGTACATATTATGTAATGTGAAAATTTTGTGCTTTGGTAACTTATCAATCTTATCATGTACAGTCAAGGAATTAAATTTCCAACCCACCTAAGGTTCAATAGCATATAGCAAACTGTCACCATAAGAGCTATAGAGTAAGACGTTAGTTTGACATATCGACCTTAATGCATTGCGAATGTCAGACGACATTTCAACGAAATGGGTAGGGAATTAAATTCCTTGACTGTACGTATATTTTTTATACATTTACGTATGTTGGCCAAGAAATTTCTTGACCACTTATCGACCGTGTTCCAAAGGGGAAGGTTCAAAATTGGTCAAGCAATTACTTGGTTGACTATACCTGCTAGAGGTCCTACGTGTTCAAGTAAGAAAGTAATGCATTTAAATGGCAATTCCTCACGTAAGAAAGAGACTACGGACGCAATGGCATTGCAACTTGTGCACCAAGCATGAATCGTTTCGGTACGCGTTAACTGCTGCGTAACTCAGTGAGTCTCGCTCCTACTGGGCCAGTTAGAAAGAGACGCTCTGAATTACGTAGCGAGTTAACGCGTATCGAGAGGATTCGTACTAGGTGCACTGGTTTGAATGAAAGCCCAAGTAAGCCTACTTTTGTATGATTTCTTACATTACACCAAATTTTGACCAATAACGTGGTTACGTGGTTACTCGGCAATGACCTCTTTGGTCTTCTAATACGCTATTTATGCCAAGTTCATGATTATTACCATACATACAATAGATTTGAGAGTCTTGTGAGCAAAGTAGGTTTTACCTACTACCAATCGTACCAATTATTTAAATTAATGTAAACACGATGTGGTTACGGAAGCACTGTCAGTAATTACTGAACCACGAACATAATTATGTTCGTGGTTACAATAATATATTTACTTAATTGTTTACCGCGATATCAAGTGAAGTTATTAGAAACAGTTTGCGCAGGAAAGGTTAGAGCTGTGTCTTCCATGTTTGTCGCTGACAATGGCGCACGTGATAGTATGAGATCTAACTCTAACACTTAATAGCAAAATAAATTATAGTAACCGACCGAAGTAACCGACATAGCCCAGCGGATTAGCAAGTTGAAATGGCAGTGGGCAGGGCACATAGAACGGAGAACTGATGGCCGATGGGGTCGAAAAGTTCTCGAATGGCGGCCGCGTATTGGCAAGCGCAGCGTAGGACGACCAGCCACAAGATGGTCCGATGACCTCATACAGGTGGCAGGAAGGCGCTGGTTGCATGCTGCTTCCAACCGGTCACTTTGGAAATCCATGGAGGAGGCCTATGTCCAACAGTGGACTTCTTGTGGCTGAGATGATGATGATGATGATGATGAAATTATAGTACAAGCACCTACAGAAGCTTTACTTCAAGGAAAAATGACGTTTAGGTATACGAAGAGTCCTACTGTAATACTGTATGCCGTTCTGTCCTATCGTATAACTCGTATTCATTCGCACACACGGCAGCTTCATTGCACCGGCCCCATTTGTAAACGTGTATCATGAATCATCTTAAAACATAACGCTTAATTTTCGATAGTTTGAAAGTATAGCTCCGTCCACTGACCTTTCTTCGTCTGGTCGGACAGCAGCATGTCGAGCGCGGTGGAGACGACGGCGAGCGCCAGCAGCGCCGCCAGCACGACGGGCAGCGCGCGGTCGGCCGCGTCCGGCGCGCGCGCAGCCGGCGCGCCGCGCGCGCAGTACTCCAGCTGGTACAGTCGCGCGGACAGGTTGTGCGACGACATGGTGCTCGCGTTCACGCAGGACGCGAACCTATGGACACACGTACAAGCAGTTAGCAACTTTCTGGCTGGCAAGGGCCACAACGCGCAAAGGTGCAATATAGTATTTTACAAAACAGCCTCGGAAATATAACGTTAACCAGCGATTTAAAATTTATTAACTATCGGTGACGTTACCTAACATCGAATCTCACAACTCTAATTTTAATAATGGTATAGATACGCTGTATCAGTAGCTGGCCATCGTGTGCAATGAACGCGCTCGACGAGATTCTTCACAAATACGAAATATTTCAAAAATGACGAATTGAAATGGATCTGAAAGTTCTTTTTGACATATCTCGAATGTGACTTCATTTCTACTAACGCCAGAATGGCCCCGCACGAGTCGTTGAGGGAAGTGGGTTCAGTTCACCCTAAGCCCGCTACTCGTCACAAGGATTATCAATTACGATTTACAATGTACTCCTGAACATCTGCGCCTGTCGTATCATTTGAGATCATTCTTTTTTTTAATTATCTTGAATGTGAAATGAATCTCGCACGAATAAGACAGGCTGCGTACGCCCCTCCCGTCTGCCGTCTATTTTTTACCGTAGTTTTAGAGGGATGGGTCCAAAAAATCAAGTTTTGATTTGAACGTCTGTCCCTCGTATTTCCGGACGCAGGTCAATTTGAAGCTTCTTGGTTCTCTGTTACTTAACTATTTATCTTTTTACTATTTGTTTGTATACATAGGTACTCGTATGTATTTAGCTGATGGCGACTGACTATAAAACGTTTAAAAATCAATATTCCCCTACGCCTAGGTTTTTCTACGACCCAAGGACCCGTCAAGTGCTGGCTAATATTGACCGCGGTAAAACCAACTCTCGTGCGCCCGCGCAGCGTGACGTAAACATCACGCTCTCGCGTCACGGCGTGGTATTGTCTAAAATGACTACATCAGTGATGTGACGATGTTTAAGGGTTATGGATCCCGGATGGAAACCCGAAGCGGAAAATTGCATACTTACCTCTTTCAGGCAAGTTTTTCCAGAGCTCCATTACTAAAACGTCTGTTCTTATGCCACAGCTATTTTAATAAGAGACCCCGCACGTCTATGTTAACTAAATAAACAAAATATATTTAGTTAACATAGACGTGCGGGGTCTTCAAAAATTAGACATGGTAAATTTTTATGTTACTTTTTTGATTAAGTTGATGAGACATGGGTTTCCAAAAGTCGAAAAAACCGTTTCCCTCTCTAACTTTTCAACTATCTAGCAGAAATTTTTGTAACCGAAATTTCTAAAAATTGTAATTTTTTAAAAAATTGTAATTGTTTTTCTTTGTGTTGTCATTACAATTTTAATTTAATAATTTGAATGTAAAAACATTTAAAAATAAAATCGAAAGAAATTTCGGTTACAAAAATTTAATAACAAAAACGGCGCCATCTCTCGCGAAACTGGCAAACGCAAGGCACGGAATGCTGATGTTGCAGGTTCAAGTCCTGCCATTGCCCTAATTTTTCTTTGTGTTGTCATTACAATTTTAATTTATCTAGCAGAAAATTCAAAAAATTCAAATGCTAGAATTTTGCAGAGACATCCACAGAAAACAACAGAATCGTCTTAGTTTGTAAAAGGAGGTGAGATGAGTGTCGTACCATGTGTCGAGGGCGGGCTCGGCGGGCGGCGGCGCGGCGGGTGCGCGCGCGCAGCGCCGCGACACGCACAGCCCGCGGTGCAGGCGCGTGTGGTTGAAGTTGTCCACCCAGTTGCGGGAGTATTTCTGCAACACGCATTCTTATTAGTCCACAAAAACTGGGGGCATTGGAGGGTCTCGAATCGACACTTGGGCTGTAAAGAAGTACAGTGCTAGAGTCGACTCTACCTACCTACTCTTTTAAATATTTAAGATGTAAAATAACATTGTCATTTTGATTTATTTAAAAAATTAAACCTCGTTGAGTTTCTTGCCGGTATCTTCTCGTCAGAGGTTTTTCCGAATCGGTGGTAAATTTTATGACATTCATAAGTCCTACCTGTAAGCCTAATCTGAATAAAAATATTTTGACTTTGACTTATTGTTAGTAATTATCATCTTAAATAAATACAAATTAAGAATAAAAAAAACAATACAAACTTATTCTAAACTTAAAGGTAAAAATTTTGTCCCAAATCGCCACCAATTTAGGGAGGGTGCCCAAAAACTGGCAGCATTACCACGTTGGATGGCAATGCTGATTCTTTGGGCAAAGTATTGCCCAGCTTTCTGGTCACGGGAAGCCTCTATAAGGCGCGCCGATAAGTCTTTGTATAGACGGCGCGCACTTGGCCCCCAGGGCCTCAGAGTTTCGACCCCAAACTTTTGACTTGACCGCTGTATAGAATGGCTACTAAAGCACAAGTCTGTTTGAAACGAAGCAGAGTATTGTGATACCGCGATACTGCATAAATGATTTGTCTATATAAGCTCCGCTATACTGCAGCATGAGCTTCTTTTGGATTAAAATAGCATTATCTCGTATACTGCAGCGTACCTAAATACTGATATTCCGATATTGGTTGTGGCAGCACCCAAAAGACTGGTTCAGGGTATAAAAAATCACAAATTTCTCTATCAGCCCTCCTCTTGGCGTATCGTAACTGATTCGTGTTATTTTTTAATGTTTTTTTCAAATCACGATCCCGCACAACGGTTGAGAATGCCTTAAAGCTTTAAGTCCGCTATTCTTACATTCATTTTTGTGTTGTGCAATAAAGTTTAAATAAATAAACAATTCGTTTCATACATTAATATTCCTCGGTTTCGTTGCACTCACTGATGAGTCAGGGTTGCTTACCTTAGCCCTGAAGGAGCAATGGCCGACTCCGGATGCCCACGGAAACATAAATTATAAAAGTACTAAGTTCTAAACAGCTTTGTTCATTCTCTTGGCCTGTAGTCAATGACGAGCGGCGACTTTGACATTCTTTATTACGGAAATGGACAATAGCTGGCGCCTGGCCAAATAAATAGGTAAGTAACCAAGTTTAAGCATCTCATTTCGGAAAGGGACAATAGCAGGCGCCTGACCATTAAGGAACCAGGTTTACGCATCTCTTAGCTAGAGGATCACAATGTTTAAAGATTAGGGTTTCATTTTGGCATTAACTATGCTCCTTAACCTCCAATAGGTAAGAGCTGAATCAATAACTAAAGTTGGTTTGGTAGTGGTCAAATACCTAAATGTTTTATGTCTTGGTTTGTCTCCGCCGGTAAATAAAAAAAAACAATTATTTGTATTTGTAATTATTTAAATAAATATCAACAAACTCCTATCCGCATAAAGTAAATATAACAACATTTTACTATCAATTACACTAGCGTTTAGCAAGCAACATCCCGAGTATTTGCATATAGAATTGAATAGACTACACCGCATGCTCTGATGTAACCAGCTAGGTTTTACACGTGGACTTAAATTGCAAAACCCATCGTTTCGTAAAGACTCCATCGCTCAAAGTCATCAAGCCACATTAGTCGCTTTAATATCGAATCGTGTTACAAGATTTAATTGCAAACAAGCTTCTGTTTTGCACAAGTTACAAGCTCGGCCATTACTTCATATCATGCAACGCAAAGTTACAAGTTATACGGCGATGTGTCCGCTTAATTATAGTGGTGGATGTTGATTACGGGTGATTGTTACAAGGTGTAACTTTAGAGGACGGGTTGGGAAATATATTGAAATACAAACAGCGTCGTAATATGCTTCTAAATAAGAAAGATGTAGAACGAGATTCGTACTTGTCGTGGAGACAAAATTTGAAAGTACATGGTCTCTAAACTAAACATTTACTTGTAGTCTGGTAACACCATAATGCGTCTGCACATGCAGCTGGTGCAAGCAAGTGGTATATGTATCTATTACATAATAAAGTAATGCGACTCAAATGACATTTGCAATAAGTCAACTATCGGACGACTTTAAAACCAAAATAACAGAGAATATTAACAAACAAAAAGTAACAATCAAATCTATTGTCATAGGTAAATTAAAGACTAATTTCCCTGACATACCTTCCTATTATAGAATAAATAATTGTATACTAACTGTCGCCAATTGTCCCAAGGTATTTATTTATTATTATCTAATTTTATATCTTGGACGGGGACGTTTGGAAATGATCTCGAATCGCATTGGTGATTCCCGGCTCAAAGTAAATGTCTTTTGTGTTCAATACTTAAGATTAACAATGTAACTGTGGATTTTTTATGATACCTCGTTGAGTATCTGCTGGTATCTTCTCATTAGAGGTTTTTCCGAAGCGCTGGTTAATTTCCGAACAATTATAAGTGCTTCTTGTAAGCCTAGTCTGATTTTTTTAATTTTGGTTTTGATCTTATCTAGATAACAAAATGGCATAAGGGTCGGCATTTTATATTACCATTTACAGCTACAGGAACTTTCACCGATGTCTTCCGTAATACGTTAAGATTTATCCTTCGCCAATCGCTTGTTTCATTGATTCGTAAAAAAACTCCCTTTTGATATCAATCTACGTAATTTCCTGCCCATTTTCATCACAATAATTCAGTGGAGTTTAGCGTTGGGAAACGCTACGGAGTCACTTTCCCTTCCATAATTATGTAGTTTGGTTACACGAATGGGAAAGTTAAATTTAGAGTCTCGAACATTCCTTATATTTGTGCAATTGTCGAATGAAATTTATGCATCGTTTGACCCGACGCGCTCGGCTGCCGCTAAGCGCATTTCGCAGCTAGTGAGTGAAGTGAGGTATTACTATAAAGTACCAATATTACTGTTCGATTATGAGCGGTCATCGGCCGACCGCGAGCATCTTTGATAAGTTTTGCACAACGGAGCGCTCGATTACGCGCAAACCGAGAGTTATGGAGTCACGTATTTTGCGGTCGGTTACGGTTGCGACACGGTTCAAGATTTTGATCTGCGAGATAGACCGATGGCGGCTAAATAATGACAAACAGGCGAATTCCAAGTTAAGTAATGTTCCAGTTATCAGGGACGCTAATTTAATACACTCTCTCTTTTTACAGTACTTGGTGGGCTAGCGTTTAGCCCTAGTCTTTAGCTGACAATGGGTTCAAGCAGATCTCTCCATTTAATTAGACGAGTAGGAGACTTATGCAGTTACAGCGTGGCCATCGCTACTAAAAAGGCAAGGCACAGGCCATGATGCCCATGATAGACTTAATGCTATCTCACCAAGAAAAGGATACTGAGATTTAACGCCTTTTTGGGGGAGTTAAACACGCTGGGCGACAATTGAAGCTGCTGAGGCAGTGCACATCGCGCCGCCAGGCAGCAGCCAGCCCTCAAACTACCCAGGTCGAACAGTGACGTACCTGCATAAGGTCGTAGACGCGGGAGTCTCGGTCGCCCGGCGACAACTCGAAGCTGCCGAGGCAGTAGACACCGCGCGCCGCCAGGCAGCCCTCGTACTCGTCCAGGTCGAACAACCGCGGCATCGAGTAGTATTCCTCCACTGGAACACAAAGCACAATGTTATACACGTAATTTTTACGGGTTCCGTACCTTAAAAGGAAAAACGGAACCCTTATAGAATCAGTAAGCTGCCATCCGTCCGATCGTCTGTTGATTTGCATAGCTTCGGCTTTCAACCACTATTAATCACGTTTTGTGATTATGTTCTAATAACTGACAAAATCGATTCGCATCAACAGCTAGGTTTCTGATGCTGTATACTCGTAAGTAATTCCGTACCTAATCCCTTTCAACGCAACTAAATAAACGAATAAATGCCACGGTAATCAAATGCTTTTTTAAACGCTATAGAAAAGCCCACAGAGGTCCTGGCAAACTATTTTATTGCCCCAGTCGTAGCTCTAACATGACCGGCCTATGTTTAATTAATCCCTCCCTCCGGGACGGGACGTCCATAGATACCGTCCGCGGAGCACCTTGCCTGCCGATGACGAGCGCGACATCGGAAGTGACGACAGTTCGGGGTCACGCCGTTTTGTCGCCAAAATAGGTTTAAGTTTTATCGCAATTTTTGTTTTATATGTATGTTAGTCTATAAATAAGGTATTTTTTGTATGGGTATGGTTACCTGAAATAAAGTTTTAATAATAATAATAGAGTGTTGTTGCCTCTGAGCCATTTTATATGTCGCTTTTAAAGGGGGCCCATCCAGCGGAGGGCGAGTCACCGTCTGCCAAGATCACTTTCATTTGAGACATTTTTATTTGGCAGACGTCCGGATGTCTCACGCAATAGCCCAGTCATTAGTCCATCGTTTTCCCCCTATAGTCTTGTATGGTTTAGGTCCCATCTTTCCACAATAGTCTATATGCCTGGCGGGGGCTGACTCTGCTCGTGTCCCTATGATGCGGGCAGGGACAGCATCCGCCCGGTGTACCTACCCATCACATTTCATTAAATTGTCTAAAGGGCCTCTACGTGTTGGCTTCGGCTCCGCGCACGCCTCCCAAAGGTCCGGGGCACTGTTGTCCCGTGAATGGAAAAGACATACATAATAATAGAGATAAAGTTAGAGAAACTAAACTTGGCTGGTCATATTAGGGCCACAGGATTGTGCGAAAGATATGCTTTAGGGCCTCCGCTAAGTCGCGCGGGTCGCGGGTGCACGGAGCGGGTGAACAATAGTATTGAGCACCCGCGAAAGTTAGCCGAGGCCCTTATGCCCACGATGAACGCTCGAGTGCAACCAATGCATGAGCTTTGCTAACTCGATAGTTTTATTTTTTTATTTAACCTTTGACCTTTCCGATAAAATGACGAAATGATGATGATTGATGATGATCTATAGCGGTGCAGGCCACAGGCGGTATATAAGTGCCTTCCCTTCATGACATCAGATTAAAAATAAAAGTTGTGAATCGACGCTTGATTCGGCGCAGGCGCTGCCGAACTTGAGCTGAACTTGGCTTACTTGTTGCGTCACAGTCACACGCAGATCGATTTAGCACCAATTCAATTATGTGTGTCGAAATGTTTGTTTTTTTAGTCTTACATAAACATCTTAAATAACTCTTGTAACGCTTAATATTTTAATTAATAGAACAGGCGTTACTTTGCGGAGGTCCATATGAATTAATTGGATCAAATTAAAGGTAACGCAAAGGGAATTGAGGTCACGCACACTGCTGTATGTCATGTGTAGGAGAGTTTCGTTCGAGTTTGAATATTAAAATTTTTGTTTTGTTTGTCTGGTGCTGTGTAGCCGTGTGTGTTTCACCTCAACTCTGGTTGCGTTGCCACCTTGCTACTCCGCGCAACGTACTCCGCAAAACAAACTTAAGGGCTTATTACACTACGCGGTATTCAGACAGTCTTAGCAAGCAAGTAAGCACGGCCGAACCCATTCGGTCGGTCTAATTAGACAGGCTAACTCTTATTACACTATGCTAAATCTTAGTAAGACAGTCTGAATACCGCGTAGTGTGATAAGCCCTTTATTTGTTTCGCGGAGTAGCAATGTAATTTGTTTCAATTTGCTTAATATTTTTGTCTCGACTTGTCTCAAGTTGTCTCATATTGCTGAAGTTGTGTTGTCACAGCCGGATTTAGAGGTCTGGAGGCGTCCTGGCCCCAAATTATTTTTCCAAATAAAAAGTTAAATTTTTTTCAGTCCCGTTTTCCAATAAATATTTTTTCCGAAGTTTATTGTGGGGGGTCTCTCTTTTGTGGAGGCCCCGGGGCTGTAGTACCGGTTTCCTTCTTCTAAATCCGTTCTAAGCCCTGTGTGTTGTTGTTGTTGGAGTTAACGATATCGATCGTCATTCGTGTTTTGTTTCGGAACACACGCAATAGATACGAAAGTGTAGGTGCATTGTAGGGCACCTTGCGTGCCCTACAATGACTGCACAACCAAGTGAACGCGGCTCAATTCATCCCCACTCACTCTCAACTAACGCAGTGGCTCTAAATTGACAGCCTAACTTTAGTTTATCCCTCAGTGCGTCATCTTGGGTTACTTGGTTTTGGTTAGACAGAGCAGCAGCTTACCGAGGGATAAATTAGACCTGAGCGGTTATGTTAATGTTAGGGTCGCTTGGGGTGTGATTCTTTAACAGTGACTCAATAATTGACAGGAAGACGTTGTTTATTGATTGCACATGTCATGTAGTTCAAGATACGGAGACATACATACATATATTCTTATTACAAAATTACGTATCTTAGTGGCCAAGTACTTAATCAAAGAAAATGGTTAGAGATACTGACCCCCTTATTCTTAACTCTTTATATGTACTTGTTGGATCAAGATAGTTCATTTTAACGATCTATTTTTTATGCAACATAGAACGCAAACGAGCAAATGGGTCACCTGATGGTAAGTGATCACTACCGCCTATAAACACCTGCAACACCAAGGAGATTGCAGATGCGTTACCAACACAGAGGGCTAAGATGGAATTACCTCTTGTGCCAGTAATTGCACCGGCTGTCTTGCTCTCCACGCCGCGCAACAGTGCAAGCACTGCTGCTCAGCGGCAGGATTAGCGAGCAAGATGGCGATAGCTATCCGGTCGGAACTTCCACAAGGTCCTACCTCTTGCAAGGCAATCTAACACAAAAACTCGACAACATATACGAAAAAAACAAAATTGGAAAAGTGGTACTCTACTATTGTAACATTCCTGTTCTACCTATGCTTGAGAAATAAATACTTTGAATTTGAATTTGGTCAAAATTCAGATATGAGTAAGACGACGATTATTTATTGCGACGATCAGCTGCCGGTTGGCGGAGCTCGCAGCCAGGAACGAGGAAGAGTTCGGGTAAGGCTGACCGAGTTAGAAAGTGCGTAGGCGCATTTAGCTCCGTTGCGTCACCAGAACCAGTCTGCCTAGCTCGCCTGCAATCAGCCCTAGGTGTTTAGATTTACCTCAAAAGGAAAAAGACAACTCACCTTGATACGATCCCTCCTTGTCTGTCAGTCTGTCTGTTAACTCGCTAGGGAATCAAAACCTATAGAGAACTTCCTATTAGAATCATGTTTAGACATTAGAAATATGTATTAGCGATACCTGGCCAACAACAACAACGTACTCTGATTTATTTAAAAAAAATACATCTCGTTATGTTTCTTGCCGGTTTCCCCTCATCAGAGGTCTTTTCCGAACCGGTGTTAAATTTTCTGACATCATAAGTGCTTCATGTACGCCAATTTGAATAAGGATAGAGTTCGACTTTGTACCTATACGATACGCTGGTAATTCTCCAGCGTTTTCATCGTTGTTCATTACCGTTCCTTAATTAATTGACGAAATTCGGCAATTTATTGACCAACTTCGGCTAAAACTAAGTATGAACACAGAATAAATAATAGTACAGAAACTTCTCTTTTACCTACGACCGCGATTAAACGAATTCCAATTTTATGAACATGCTCAAAAAGTTCGTATTACTTCATACACCACGCGCCAGGCGGCGCAAGTCAAAAGGAACGCGCCGCCCGCGCCCGCCTTTCCCCCGCTACTCCCGGCGACACGCTATGGCTGCACGGCATTCGTTTTCAATTACACTGACACGGCGGGGCCGAGCGAGCGGGCGCGCGGCAAGTCGACAGCCTACTGCAATTTGCCTATGCCATAGGCAAGTCGGTCGAGCATATCTACAGTGCGGAGTGGAACCCCCCTGGTATGAATAACGAGTACAGCTTCTGTTCTTGCCTGAAGTCCATGTTAGTAGAACTGTATTTCAGCTATTAATGAAGGAACAATAATGAGCAACGGTGAAGACTCTGGAGAATTACCGACGCCTATGACCCCCACAGCTGGGCACAATGATAACTTAACCCATAGTTGCCTCGTGGGCGTGCACAGCACGGCCTGGGAACTTCCCCAACAACGCATTGATTTCAAAACCTTAATCTCGTTAATATTTGTGATTTGGTGATTATGATTACATATTCCGGCCGGAGCGGGCCGGCCGTTGCGCAAGCGGCCCCGATCCACGCGCATGCGTCTCAACACCCTTTCGTTCACGTTCAAATACTACTGCTAGCTGCAGCCTTTCAGCCTGCGTTTTAGGGTTCCGTACCTCAAAAGGAAAAACGGAACCCTTATAGGATCACGTTGTTGTCAGTCTGTCTGTCTGTCAAGGCCATTTTTCTCAAGAACGCGTGGAGGTATTGAGTTGAAATTAATATCAAATAATCAAGGCTGCAGTCCCTAAGAATCGTGAAAAAATGAAACTTCTAAGTCAACGCAGTCAAAAGATACGGCCGTTTATGCCGCATGTTTCATACATTCAAAAGGCACTTAAAAACCTACGGGGGCTACGGGGCACTTCCCGTTGACCTAGACCTATGAAATTTGTCAAGAAGCAAGGTCTCACAGCACAAATAAAATAATAAATCTGAAAACCGTAAATTTGTAGTTAAACACACAAAAAACAATTGAACTTATAAAGCAAAAATGCGATACTAGATGTTGTAGATAACGGAACCCTCGGTGCGCGAGTCCGACTCACACTAGGCCGGTTTTTGTTTGTGGCCTGGGTCTCGTACGCTACTCACCATACGTCGCTATCGTGGGTGCAACTACGATCTGATAGTACCTACTGAAAACATATATTCAGATTTCAGTATTGTCAAATCATAGTTACAACCGCGATATCAGCCTATGCTACTCGCTCAACGGCAGATTGCAGACACTTCTATAGATCCAACACTCATTCGATGTAATAAGGCGTTGCTGGTGGTTGCAACGTTGCAACAAGATCTTGTGTCGAGTGAGATGCTTTGATAAACTTTAAGGCAGAGAGGGTGTTACCACACTCCGCCGACGGAGGACGGTCGACATTTGCAGACGCAATGTCATCAACATTGATGAATGAAACCAGGCGCACCTAACTGGGTGGGAAGCGACAATTTTTCCATACAAAAGTTATACTTTCTCCTTATTTTTTCTTGAATTTCGGTACTAGAAGATAGCAATGGTTTTTGGGTGTTATTTGAACATGTCCATCATTCGCGTAATGTTGTGCGAAAAAGGACTCGGGGATAAACCAAGATTACCTATCATTTATATGTCTTGTTAGGTAATTTGTCTATGACAGTAGTTTTATAAAAGAGAAGATTTGTTTTATCAAGAACGAATTGTCAATTGCGAAAATATTGTGAATGGAAGTCATAGCTAATTAAATCCGTAACAATCTTTATGGTAAATTATTAACATGTCTATTTTAGAATTTTTAAATGTATTATTTATTAGGTATTGTATCGATTATCATAAATCGTAATGACATCGCCTTACAACGTTGTTTTTTACAAGATATAAAACAAGGTACCTACTGTAAAATGTGAGTAAAGTACAAGTGTACTTTACTTACGCATGCATGTACGTTAAATCTTGTTAAAAATACGTAAATAGAAACATACATACATAGACTGCTAAAAACATAACCCTTTCCTTCTGGCTTTGCAGAAGTCTACTGGTAGTTTGGCTTTGTAGTAGGTAATAAAATAAGGTAGCGTAGCGACCAATACTGCCAAACATTATATAGTTGTGAACAAACAGTACCTTTATAAATAGGTGTACGAATATACACCGTAATCAAGTAAGACCTTTATAGATTGGATGAGCACAAGTTTCTGGGTTAATTTACTTTAATTTTATAAGTTACGAGCAAAGATTGCACATCGTATTTCCCGCAATTCTTATGTTTATTGTTACCACATTGTTACGCATTCTGCACTTTCTAGGTCAGATATTGTTTGGAAATGCTTACTCGCGTTTGTTTTCGGCCCCACCACACTATTTGTAGGGCCCGATACACTTGCGACATTTCACTCAATACAATTCTACGATGACGAGAGCCGGAGAAAAACGAGGGATACCACAGGTTTTTTAATGACAGCGGTATTTCAGTGGCCTAACACAACCGCCTGCGCTCTATTTATCTCTCTGTGAATCAATTTCTTATGGCGCTAGTTAAACCGATTGGAGGGATAAATTAAACTGGCTTAGAGCTTACTGTAGCCCTAACATGACCGGAGAAGTTTAGTTTATGTGAGTTTATCTCTATGTGCGTCTCTTTCTTAAGACACTAGTTGGACAGAGACGCAGGGAGGGATAAGGGTGCAGTGGCCCTAACATGACTGGCCAAGGTTAGTTTATCTCTATCTGCGTCCCTTTCTTATGACACTAGTTAGACAGAGACACAGGGAGGGGTTAAACTAAACCTCGGCTGTCATGTTAGGGCCGCTGTTCGGAGCAAAGCTACACTGACGCCAGGAACGCGCGTTTGTATCGCTGCGACGGAGCGATAGTTCAAGGTTCAATGTAAATACAGGACAGCGTGTACGAACACGGCGATATTGACGCGGCGTTTAACATTGCCGTGTTCCTAGACGCTGTCATGTATGTACATGTTTACATTAAACCTTGTATGTACTATAGTTCTGAAATAGTTAGAAATTATCTTCTTTCGGTACCTCGTTCCTCGTCAAAATTTTACAATAAGTCCTTCACTTTTAGAGCTATATGCCTGTGGAACTCATTACCCCTGGATCTAAGGCGAGCGAAATCTCTTCCCATCTTTAAAAGACTTCTTCTTGAACACTACCTGTCACTTCCGTAATGTTTCTCTTTCAATTACTTCGTCTTCTTTTTGCTGTCGGTAACCTTCATCTTTTGGCTGCTTTTTGGCGATGCAGTTGTGCGCTGTACATTTACGTATTCCATGTAAATTTATATTTTTATGTATATATTTATATTTATATGTATGTTTATTATTTATTTATTATTATCTATGTAAACTCTTATGTATGCTTATTGTGAGTGTGTTTGATTCTTTTTTTATTTGCACTGCCCGTTGTACTCTGACTATATCTCACCGTATCTCTTTCCAAAGGTTGTCTGGAAGAGATCGCTGCTTAGCGATAAGACCGCCTGTTGAATCCCATGTAAAATTTCCCTGTGTGTGTTCTTTTATTTTGTTTACTTGTGTGAATCAATAAAGAGTATTTGTTGTTGTTGTTGTTGTTGTTCTGTCGCAGCAATACTAATTCGGCGCTTCCTGGCGTCATTGACGCTTAGCTCCGAGCCAGACCTTTAAGTTAAACCTGAGCTGGTCATGTTAGAGCCGCGGTATTTATTAAAGGGCCATCTTGCATACTCAATTGGTTTTGGGGCCAGCGGCCAATTCTCGCGTCAGTAGAGATGTAGTCACACTCGAGGTAAGCAGAAAAGAGCTGTCAAATCCCTTCAAAATCTGTCATATTTTGACACATCTCGAACGTCAGATGAATCTCAATGAGCGCCAGAATTAGGGGCCAGATTAAAACAGAAAATGTCTAGTAACCTATGAAATATCAGTGCATGAAATAATATGGAAAGCATCGCGAGTCACAACCCCGGGCCGTATCAAACTTAATGTGAAAATATCTTCAGCTTAGGCTTATTCAGAAAATGTACCACCGGTTCGGAAAAACCTCTGCGGCTCTACATAGCCGGCAAAGTTTAATTGATCTCTACCTGCGTCTCTTTATTATGACACTCTAAGTTAGACCTCTGTCTATATATATAGTGCGTCTCTACGCAAGAAGGGATAAACCAAACTTGGGCTGTCATTTAAAACCGCTGATGCGAAGACGAGCAAGACCCTCGACAAGGTATCTTTTAGGTAATGCAAACCCGATTATTTTCTCATAGGTATTACCGGTTAAAACCGGTTTTTCCTAAGAAAAATTACCGGGATTGCCCTCCCTAGTATCTTTTGACATGACTGTCTGGATAGGTACTATAAAGAGATCAAAAATAAGGGTCTACAGATAACGTGATCTGTTAAATGTTATGATCAGGGGTGCAATTTTTAAATTTCAGCAGGTGACTAAAGCTCACAAAAATGGTAGAATCTCTATGAAAAACGGCCATTTTGGTGAGCTTTAGTCACCGGGTGAGATTCAAAAATCGCACTCGATCAGGAGCAATGTCATATGGTGTGAAGCCGACTAACAGAGCAAGACCCGACCACAGGAATCAGATAATGTCATCTGTGAGCCCTAACTTTTGTTCTCGGATTTAGTTTCTGAGTAAGTGTGTGTAGAGAGTCACAGTCACGGCGCTGCATGACCAGTTGACCACTTATCCTAGCAAACCTGCGCCTGCACCGCGTCGCGCGTCGCGCACTGCACATCCGTCCACTACACGCACACTCGGTTACTTAAAAAAATGCTCTAGCCAATAAATATACCTCACAAAGTAACACATAAAAACGTCGGGATTTATATTTTATATTTAGTTGATTTACCATAAAAACATATTTAATTTCTCAGGTTTTAATTTAAATTATTAGAAAATATATTGATGGAAAAAATTACGAAAATACTCGTATTTATACACGAATCTCTGATTTTGTCTCCGACAACAAAGTATGTATATCTAAATATTTAAAGTTATTTAATGGAGGATTTTATTTAGTATTTTACTGAGAATAATTTAGTTATTTTTGGTCATTTTACAACGAAAAATTACTGAAATATTCTTTAAAGTGAGGGGGGACTTTATCACGCAAAAGTACTAATTATTCGGAGGTATTGCTGAGCCCGGAACATCGTGATAATTAAGAAGTACGTTTGCAAGATTAAGTATATTTTACTATCTAAATGTAAGTGAAAATCGCAAATGTTTTAGACAGAGTTTGCTTTAAAAACATGAAACAGATTTTTCCTAAGCTTTTTTCACATAATTAGATGAATTATTACAGTTCTTTGCCTATAAGGCCTAAAGTCTCCTTGAAGGTTTCATAGCGAGATTTCACTGATATTTTTTGACAGACTGACTAGAACAAAGGCCATAAGTTTTGATTTTTAAATACAACTTATATTAAAATATAACCCTGATCCCATCTGGCGGCAGTCGGGTAAAAAAATAAATAAATTCTAATTAAGACCGTATACCCGAAAACTTAATACTTATAAGCTAAACAATCCGTAAAGGGCTGAGCACACTACCGGAGAGGTCGTGCGCGCCGAGCGCGGCGGCGCGGGCGCAGAGCGCGGCGAGCGCGGCGAGCGCGGCGAGCGGCGGCATGGCGGCGACTGGTGGCGCCCGCGCCGCCTTTCGCCGGTGAGGCAAGCGCAGGCGCAGCGCTAGAGGAGGCAGTCGGAGCCACCCTTAGCGGCCGGCTATTCATGACCTGAGCACTTACCACGAATTTTCTTGATACACGTTAACTCGCTACGTAACTCAGTGCGTCTCTTTCTTACTGGACTAGTTAGAAAGAGACGCACTGAGTTACGTAGCGAGTTAACGCGTATCGAGAAGGTTCGTGCTAGGTGCACTGCACGGCTAGCAGGCTAGCACGCGTTCTTAGTTTCTCACTTGCACAGTGCGTCTTTTTCTAACTGCCCTACTAGGACCACAGATTACTAATATGTAGCTAGAACTAGGACAGAATTTTGAAGGGATGGTGGGTGTCGGATCAATTTTTGTCGTCAAACCAGCAGTGGCGTAGCTTGGTGACCATATAGGACCTGGGGCAAAAAAATTAGGGTCCCATAGTATTTTTTTATAAATAGATATGTAATTCTGGTGGTCGGACAATATATTTGCGAGTAAGTAGGAAAGCTAGAATTAGAGGGCCAGGAGTGCGATTTTTGAATCTCACCGGGTGACTAAAGCTCGCCAAAAAGGTCGTTTTTCATAGAAATGCCGCCATTTTGGTGAGCTTTAGTCACCTGGTGAGATTCTAAAATTGCATTTGAGTGTCACCGGGTAACTAAAGCTCACCAAAATAGCCGTTTTTCATAGAGATTCGGCCATATTGGTGAGCTCTATAGTCACCTGGTGAGATTCAAAACTTACACCCCTGGTGCCCCCTGAGTTTGATGACCCTGGGGTACGGCACTGCCTGGCCCTTGGGTAGCTATAGTATGCCAGGTATTGTTCCCAGCAAAGCTTCGAAGTATGTCAAATGTGTTTACTACAATTAACACCCAACACCCATTCCTTTAAAGTTCAGAGGTGCCATTTTTGAATCTCACCCGGTGACTAAAGTTCACCAAAATGGCCGAATCTCTATGAAAAACGGCGATTCAACAATCGCACTCCTAGTAATAATTGTTGCCGACAATAAGTTTTTTTTTTAAACACCCTAATATTGACCTGGAAGTTTTTTAATTATATAATATTATGCAGGTTATCTGATGCTAAACGATACCCCAACCCCAAGGGAATCGCTGATCCATTGCTGCCTAGGTTGCAATATTGTTTATTTTCGTGTTGGCTATCTTTGACGTCAAAAACATGTCAACAATTTTGTATGAATATGTTTTAATAGTACCATTTTATTTAATTGTTACTCTTTCTTGGCGGGCTCCAGTGTTTAAAAAACGAAAAAAGTTACTTCTACTCGCCAATAGATGGCGCTGCATGCTGTTTTTTTTTTATCAACATCGTGGAAGTTTTCAAATTATTATAGTAAATATTGCAACAGTTATTACGCTATAGTGGCTATTACTATTAGATATCTATCTATCTATTATAGATCATTTAATTGTATGCTATTTTTTGTTTTTATTATATGAAAGATTGAGTATTTCAAACAATTAATATTATAAACTATTATATGTATGTATAGTCGCTATCGGACATGCAAATTTTATGCACCATTACCACATGTCCCATTTTCAAACAATAACTTAATTAAATATGGGAGTATTTAAGAAAAACAAGAGAAGAGCTCTACCATCTAGGCCGACGGCGCGTTTGCTAATCCTTTAGCGTTGCAAATGTCCCATAGGTAACGTTCTCCATCTTCTGTCAAGTGAACAGCCTGCGTCCTGTCGCTCCTTATTAAAAAACTTCTGCTGTTTATTAAATACAATATTTTATCTTTTGGTTTTCGCTTGACCACCTGTGGCCTTAACCCATTCATTGCCGAAGACGCGATATCGCGTTCGGCGATACCTTTATCGAAATGCCGCGGACGTGATTTCTGCAATGAATGGGTTAACATGACCGGCCAAGTTTAGTTTACCTGAGTACATCACATGGATGTCCCTTTCTTATGACACTAGTTTGACAGAGACACAGAGACGGAAAAATTTATATCTGCTCTAGAGCACGCTAGCGTTTGTCGCGCACATAAACGCATCTCTCACTCTCGCACTCGCCCTCTGGTTAAAAAGGGATGAATGCTTATGTCAGCGAAAAAAGCTAGCATGCTAAGGCCCCTAGGTCATGTTAGGGTCATGCACAATAATATACAAAACCCTCTTTTATAATGAGTTGTGCTCGTTAGATTGGTTCAGTGTGCCTAGCACAAACCATATCGACACGCGTTAATCTACGCAACTCTGGGCGTCTCGTTCTGACTAGCCCAGTTGGAGAGACGCACTGAGTTAGGGAACGTACCCATACTACGTATACATATGGTTTTTGCCAACAGACAGTAAAAAAAATAGCTAATAGTCTTTATTAATGGCGCTTGTCGCGTGCGTGATCCCAAAAGTGCGTGCATACCTACTTATAATTATATATTGACTACGTAACAAAAACCAAATCCTCCCGCCCTTATGGCCAAGCATGGTATTTTGAAGACTCCCCTCCCCCCCTGAATGGGTCACTTAGTATGGTACGTTCCCTTGCGTAGCGAGTTGACGCGTGTTGGGAAGTCTCGTGCTAGGCGCACTGCAGCGATGCAACGAGAACGAACGCAGTGGACAGCGCGCCGGCACCGCTCTGTTGCTGATTGCATATTGTTTGGAAACGTTTGTGTGCCTAATGTGGATTGTTTTCCACTTCAGTAACTTTCATACTTTTCCTTAACCCCAAATTCTTGTATTAATAATAATGGAATCATTCATTTTCAGGGTATAAAAGGCCCACTAACAAATACCTTACAGACCTATCACTACATAGTATAAAGTAGAGTCGATGCTCGTTCCTGTCTGTCTCCATATCTTCGGCCAATTACTCCTTCTAAACCACGCAACGGATTTTGATGCAGTTTTCACTGCCATTTATAGAGAATTTTAGCGGAAAGTTTTTGTATGTACCTACATTACATATTAATAAAACGGATCACTCACGTATGTTTACGTCGCAGTCATCGTCACGCCACCGCCGCGGGGGCTCATAATTAAGGACCACGGACTGGTCCGAAACATGTCGGGCATTTCTCGACGTAAAAGTACGTGAGTGATCCGTTTTATTAATATATCCGAGTCTCACGGTAGTTTTATGTTAAAAATTACCTACATTACATTAGAATTGTACCCATGCGAGCCCGGGGTGAGTCGATAGTTTTTACTAATGGAATCGATTGCTTTGCTAATCCGCGAACCCAGTGTCAGCAATCGTGAAAAGACAACGCCTGTGCTGAATACTTTATAAAAGACAGTTGAGTGTTTTGTAGACTGACGACAGTCGATAGGTGTCAATAGCTCCTGATGATGCCTCGTGGAGGTTGTGTTGTTTGTTTTATTTCTTTTAAAAAGTATTCAGCACAGGCATTCTTTTTCACGATTGCTGACACTGAGTTCGCGGATTATCAAAGCAATTGATTCCATTACCACAGCCATTAGTATCGGTATGGACCTCCGCAAAATAACACCTGAATTTTCAAACTATCACTAGTTTTTAATAAAATTTAAGTAACCGATCGTTTTACTCATAGGTCAACGAGAGTATTATAGGGTTCACACACAGCTGCATGTCATGTATCGGAGTTTCGTTCGAATTTTCAAAATTTTCTTTTGTTTTGTATGGTGCTGTGTAATCGTTCACCTCAAACGATCAGTGCATCGAGCACGAATCTTCTCGATACGCTATACGATAAAAATATGAGCGTTGTTTGAAAATGAGCGCAGCATTGCCGACGTTACTTAGCCACTTAAACTGTGCTGCGCTACCGGTACAGACAAAGAAATTGAAACACGTACCACCGTAGAACCTAGTTGAAGAGACATACGCATGACATTTGTATGACATAGCCTGGCGCTTAACGGGTTGCTTCATTGCGATAGGGTTCTAAGGTGGTACGTGAATATATTTCCCCTACTGTACACATAAGTCTAGAAAACTGGAAATCCCGCTATGGTTCAGACTATTGTGTAAGACATGACCTACTAAGATATGTTTAATAAATTATAGTAGTGTAGTAGCACTGTCTCAAAAAAATGTATTACGTTATTATTTTCCTCTAATATTTTGAGGGTGATTGTTATATTGACCGAGTCGATATTAAAAGCTGTTAAGCTTCGACGATTATAAAGCGGGATGACTAGCGGAAAGTGCCCGTCTCCAGTGGTGCCGCGCCCGACCTAGGTCAATAGACCAGTTTGCGCGCGCGCAACAGTTACGTCACGTCCGCTGACACACTGCCCTCGTGTTGTACAACGGCGCACAAACATCGAACGATCTGAAACCGGGGACTATGTTACAAAATACCTCTTAAAATATCTGGTGCAGTTGAACGGTTGCTCGAGACTTAGCTTAAAGGGAAGCTAGTTTTACGTTAGACCTAATTTAAACGCCTGGATCAAATAAATTGCAAACGTTACCTTTATACCTAATGATCATCATCCTGTAGGCGTCGTATTAAAAACTTTGTTGCAAGTTTTAGTGATTTAAACACGGCTTCAATTTTCTATCATCATTATACTGATTTTATTACCAAAATACTACCTTTTAGTGAGAAATGCTGTGTAACATTGGACTTGCCTAGCCAGTTAAACATTTACGTACCTCTTCATTATCATGTGATTAAAAGCTTATCTGCAATCATTTCTTGCTAACTGTTCGCGAACTTTGACGAAAAATAGCTAAAATAGCCAGTCTAATAATAAAGTACCGTGGTACAGAAATAAAAAAGAAAAACTGTTTGAGCAAATTATAATGAAAATCACAACCAACGCACGTTAGGTTAAACCTGAAAAACGCCTATAGTTTCTTAAGCACCTGACAGAACAGCTGTCACATCCCGCATCTGTCACGCACGTCACTGCCAGGCCAGCCAGCAGGCACTTTGGCACTCGATTTGCAAATAAGGACTCAAGTGGAGTCCAGTAACTTGTGGCCTTAAGTTATATAACTAGAAGTATGGGGGCCCATCACAGCCACGAGAGCGGTAAAGAGGAGAAGCAGGGAGGGGGGAGCGGACTGAGCACGCCGCGAGCGGGGTCCAGGCGAGGCACCGTCACGTCCGTGCCCCGCTCGGGCTCCGCTGGGGACATCCAGGAGCCCGAGAAGCCGCAGCCTTCTATGGTGCCCGTGGAAAAACTCGGCAAGGTAAGTGTGCCTAGTAGCGCGGAAAGGATCGCCAGGGTTGCGCTGTCGCCTCGTCACGAAGGCCAATGTTTGCTTTGGTTTATATCGGGCCGACGTCCTTGCTAAGTTTGCCGAACGCCCGCGACAAATTTATGAATGTGTCTGTCATTATTTTGCGTCCTCTCAATAGATGATTCTGGCAAATCTTTTGTTTCACAAGTATTCTTAAAAGGTTTTATTTAACTCCACCTGTTGGTTAGTATGCATGGGACAAACATTGAATGTCAATTTTGACTGACTTCTAGGGGATGGATTTTTTCCGAATTTGGTATGTCTATGTAGTTCTGGAGACAATGCTCTAATAAAGTACAGACAATAAAAAAAAAATGTTTTAGAGACGACATTTTTAACAAAAACCTTATTACTAGAAATACTTTGCTGGTGCTTCATCAAACAGCACAGACTGATAAGTGCTGATAAGTGAAACATATTCAGTCCTGTCTTGTCTAGCTGCAGTATCCTTCAATGAATTGTTTATATACAAACCAGATAATCATGATAAGATATAAATAATAATATTATGAATATGTTGAAAAATAACTTATAAACTGGAAAACTTACAGTTAACTTCCATAAGTTGAGTTAATTTCCATTAGTATCTAAAGTCATACAAGAGGAGACCCTTTCCCGTCAGTAGGATGTATATTTTTATGACAACAAAGGTACAAAGTACATAATATTTTCAATGCAATTTTTTAATTATTTTCAAAAGGTTTCAATTTATTTTATTCCACATCTAGAATTTCTAATAAGAAAAGAAAAAAGAAATGCAACTGTGTTCTTTTTAAAAGTGACGACATAAATATAAAAAATGTAAAATATCTTTAATATTAAGTTGTTTCCATATATTATGACAATTTTTACTATAGAAAATTTTAAAATAAATACCGCATTAAAAAGCAAAGTTTCCCATATTCAGCAACTTGTAAAGGAAAGATCCTATTAAATTAAGTGAGTATTTTTACAATTTTAAAATACAAATCAGGTGCTTTGTATTCTCGGCTACAGCCACAACAATACGCTGGCTTCTTCCTAATGTCATACCAATTAACACTTAGCCTATGACATAATGCTACATCTGGCCATTGTATTCTGAGCTCTAACACAATGGCATTAGAAAAGTTATTATGAACCAGCACAGAACATAGCACATTGAACAAAATGGCTTTGTGATACCTTGACCATCTTTGTCTATCATCCATTTGTTTATCATATTTTCAAAATGTCTACTGGACTAGCTTTCTTATTATGCCAACAATGCTTTAAAAAAATGAATTTACAACAAGAACAACAAATATTTTTGATTGTTACACAACACAAGAAAACAAAACAGATCTATTATTATAAATAAGGCCTTTCTGAACTGCAGCCCAGGGCACCGCGGGTATAAATGCCCCCCCCCCCCCCCCCTCTCCCATTGAAAACATAAGACAATATTTCAAATTAAAAAAAATTCAAGCCCTCCAAGCCCCACAAACTTACACCCCCTGCTATCAGGAAAAAAAATTGTATTAAAAAGGAAATTATAACCCATCAATTTATTGCTATTTTTTATTTTATTATGATAAAGTGTCACAGTTGAAGATAAAAATATAAGTTTTAGTAATTGAAATTTTTAACTAAGCCAAGGAATGCTGATGTTGCAGGTTCGAGTCCTGCCAATACCCTAATTTTTCTTTGTCTTGTCATTCATTATATAGCATTTTAAATTTAATTTGAAAAATATAAGTTTTTACTTCTATTGTATAGCTGAGCTCTTCTCAGAGGATTAATTTTCATAGCTTCCTGTCTGCGGCAATGTTGGTGAGCATATCATTTTTATTTTAAGTATCTCTTTGATCTGTTCAAAGTTATTTAGTGACAACTTCTTGGCTGACATTTTGTGGTTATAGCAAGATGTGTGCTGCGAAGTGGTTAGTTTGATATAATTATATTAGAAGTGTCAAAAGTTAAAAATATAATTGCAATGATTTCTAGGTGACTAGCAGCAAATATAATGCTAAGAAAGCTATTGTCAAGAAAGTAGGCGTTTGTGTTGTTCTTTATAATCTCATCAAGTATTCAGGTGCTTCTGCTGTTGACAGGGCCGGACCGTGAGTTTAGGGGCCCTTTTTTTTTTATACAACATAGGAAGGCAAACAAGCAAGTGGGTCACCTGATGGTAAGTGATCACCACCGCCTATAGACACCTGCAACAACAAAGAGAGTGCAGATGCGTTGCCAACCCAGAGGGCTAAGATGGAATACCTCTTGTGCCAGTAATTACACCGGCTGTCTTGCTCTCCACGCCGGAACACAACAGTGCAAGCACTGCTGCTTAGCGGCAGGATTAGCGAGCAAGATGGTGGTAGCGATCCGGACGGACCTTGCACAAGGTCCTACCACCCGCAAGAAGGCCCTGGGCTAATACTGCTTAAGGGCCCACCTAATTACTCAAAGTAAATAAAATAATAGATTTTTTCGCAATATCGTCTATTTTTGACTTTGACCTGACTTAGCTGGGGCCCCCTTGAATCCATGGGGCCCTGGGCTGAAACCCAAAAAGCCATTATGTTAGATACGGCCCTGACTGTTGACTGTACTTCATTAATAACAATGGCGTAACGATAGAGTGGCAGGTCGGCAAAATGCCTAGAGCCCCGGCCAGAGGGGGCTTTAAGCACTGGAGGATCCTAACGTTGATTGAGGAGGCCCCATCGGATGAATTTGCCACGGGCAATTTAAATTGAAGCCTAATTGAGTGTATACAGAAGTTACTACAAGAAGATCCAGATAAATGGCAATGAGTCACCTCCTAATTTACACCCGCTCACTCGTGCGACGGGTACATAACGTGAGTGTAGTAAATATCAACTCATCTTAATCCCAGGGATTGAGTCACCGTGAACAAGCTCCTTCTATTTGAACAAATCGCGAACAATGGTGCAATTTAGTTTTATTTGAACAATACAATAACACAAAGGAATTGTGTATTACCTTGCTACTACGCGAAACCAGTGCTGTACACGTGCAATACAGCTGCGTCTGTGCAACATATTTATGTTTCATGCAAAAACCCTCTTTTTTTATGAAACAGGAAGGGAAACAAGCAAATGGGTTACCTGATGGTAAGTTATCACCACCGCCTATAGTAACCCGCAACACCAAAGATATTGCAGATACATTGGCAACCCAGAGGGCTGAGATGGAATACCTCTTGTGCTAGTAATTGCACCATAACCCCTAACCTCAAAACTACCCCCCCCCCCCCCTTCCTATATCACGTGTATTTATTAGTACCAACAAAGAATCTTAATTTTTTTTTAATATTTATGAAATACACGTATAAGTATCATCTAAGTTAATTATAGAAAATTTAAGACTACATACAATTTTACTTCGTGCTTCGTCCTTCAAGATTAGAACCTGAAAAGCTGAAATTATATGTAGTTACACGCAAGTGACACCACTCAAGCACTAATAGTTTAGAGTTTTTTTTTTTTTTTTTTTTTAATTGGTATCCTAAGTACGGCTCACCCTTTGCTCTAGCTGTCATTCACGTTTTTAGTGCGAAACCACAAAGTGCGTAATTAATTAAATAACACGAAAATATAGAAAATCTACTGTATTCAGACTTCTCGGCAAAACTTTATGTTGTCAAAATGCCGAAACACAAACGGCACAGTGACGATTTCGAGAAATTGAGCCGGAAAATACGAAAATTGGAGCGCGAATTGCAGCGCGTCCGAAGTGACAATGATGGCGGCCAGTTGGATATCAATTCAAGTAAGTTATTATAACCCTTTCAGGCTAATATGTGGTCCAGATTTTCTTATACCATAGTCCGTAACTAACTAAAGTTGGCGGTATAACAAGGCTATTGTGGTAGCATTTATGGATTGTAATCTGAAAGGCTTGAGGGGCCGGTTCGCAGTCTAAGTATGCAAATACAACTACATTCTAATCGTTATCAGAACAGTTTTTGGGACTGCTTCGCAATGATTTGACATTTTGCTTTCTCAGGACAGTTTTTGGGACTGATCCGACAAAGTACTTATTTCACTCAGGACAGTTTTTGAGACTGATCCGACAAGTGTTTATTTTAATCAAGACAGCTTTTTGAAGCTGATTAGATTACATTTTCTTTTACTCAGGACAGTTTTTGGGACTGATCCAACAAAAGAAACTAATACTTCAACTGTGGCTGATGGGCTAACTTAATATAAGTGGTCTATACCTAACTAATATAGAGCAATCAGTTCACTAGAAATTATAGTGTTAGCATGGTTATAAAACCTTTACTAAGCTGTATGTTTATCGATTACAGTTGGAGATGAATCAGAAACCCCAATAAATGAAAGTATTTTTGGGGATATTGAACTAAGTCAAATGTCAGACAACACGGGCAACAAAGATGCCATTGCCAATGAGGAGCCAGCAACAGAGGCCGACATTGTGGAACCAGCACCCCCGGCAGATGCAGCCGTAGAAACACAAGAAGATGCTGGCTTAGATATTGCTGCACTAGAAATTCTAGGTGCGGACCCCGCAGCTGTAGTAGAGTATGGTAAAAACATTCACAAAGAATTAGCCAGCAGGCTAGAGCACATTGTTACCATGGGATTAACTAAAGAAGTGCGCAAAGAGTTGTCTGAAAAGTACCTTGTGCCAGCCAATTGTACCAAAATTGGAGCTCCATTAATGAATGCGGAAGTGAAAGCGGCCATCACAGACATAATAATTAAACGCGACAAAGGAATTGAAGGACGCCAAAAACAACTAGCCTGTGCCATAGCAGGTCTCGCCATGGTTGTCAACAAGGAATTAGACTCGAAGGAAAAAGACAGCGAACGACTGAAGCAGCTGATGGATGTATGCCGCATTCTATGCGATGTTCAGCATGCGGAGAGTGTAACAAGACGAAACTTTGCCATTTTCTCTATTAAAAAAGATCTCAAGGACCATATGGTTAATACAAAAATAGATAAATATCTATTTGGTGAAAACTTAGCTGAGGCACTCAAGACAGCCAAAGCTGTAACAAAATCTGGCACAGATTTAAAAGTCAAAAGCCAAGCAAGACCAGTGAAACCATCTTCGGCAACCAGCAATTTAAACTGGAAAGCCCCGGCCCTAGCTCGCAGGCAGCAAGGACCACTGAGGAGCCGCGAGCCTGCTCAACCACTGGCAGCGGGCGCTCCTCCGCGATACAATCGAGCGCCGACGCACGCACACTCGTCGAAACCATCGCAGCATCCATCGAAGCAAATACGTCGGCGCTAACACCGGTAAAGTATGCTGGCCAGCTCTCTTTATTCCACGAACAGTGGTCACTACTAACAAGTGATCTCACACTTTTATCGTGGATCAAGGGGTATAAATTAAACTTTACAAAGCCAGTTATACAAAATCAAGGCCCTAGAGCACAAACATACTCCAGGTCTGAGAAACATCATTTCAATGACGCCATCAAAACCTTGCTCAATATTGGGGCAATTTCCAAATGTACCCCATGCAAGGACCAGTTTCTTTCTAGCATATTTTTGCGACCGAAACCAAACGGCAAAATGCGATTTATCTTGAATTTGAAAAACCTTAATAAATTCATTGAGACCGATCACTTTAAAATTGAAGATCTCAGAACAGCAATTAAACTAATCTCAAAAGACTGCCTAATGGCCACATTAGATTTAAAGGATGCCTATCATTTGATTAAAATTCATGAAGACTCTAGAAAATATCTTAGATTTATGTGGGAAAATGACACTTATGAATTCAATGTTCTGCCGTTTGGTTTAAATGTAGCCCCTTACATTTTTACAAAAATAATGAAACCAGTGGTTAAGTTACTAAGGACATGCGGTTTCCTATCCACCATATATCTAGATGACATGCTCTTAATTGGCCAATCCCAAAAAGAATGCATTGAAAATGTAAGTTTTTCAATCAGACTGTTAGAAAGTCTTGGCTTCATTGTAAACAATGAAAAAAGCGTCCTCTTACCCTCAACGTCGTGCAAGTTTTTAGGGTTCATTATAGATTCACACAAATTCCAAATTTCACTTCCAAAAGAAAAAAGAATGCACATCTACTTGCAATTAAAAAATATGATGAACCTTAAACGTTGCAAAATTAGGAAATTTGCACAGCTAGTAGGGACTTTGATATCAGCATGTCCAGCTGTGGAGTACGGTATGCTCTATACTAAAGCCTTTGAAAGAAGTAAGTTCCTTAACTTAAAGAACGATGACGACTACGACAAATACATGACTCTTCCCGATACTTTGTTACCTGACTTCAAATGGTGGCTACAAGCTATTAAGAACTCTGTCCAAAAAATCAGGATCGATAATTATTGCACCGTAATTTACAGTGACGCTTCCACTACTGGATGGGGGATAGCTTGTGGTGATAAGACTGCTAGCGGAGTATGGTCAAGTCAAGAACAGAGTATGCACATCAACGGGTTAGAGCTGTTGGCAGCCTTTTTTGGTTTAAAAATATTTGCAAAGCATTTGACTAACTGCCAGATTCTCTTACGAATAGATAACTCCACAGCCATCGCATACATAAACCGTATGGGGGGAATACAATTCCCCCATCTAACAAAAATTTCAAAAGATATCTGGCAATGGTGCGAGACTCGTAAAATTTTCATTTTCGCTTCCTATATCAGATCAGTAGATAACGACGTTGCAGACGCAGAATCAAGACGTATTCATCCAGATATTGAGTGGGAACTAACTGACGCTGGTTTTAAACTTATCGTTAATAAATTTGGACCCCCTGACATAGACCTGTTCGCGAGCCGAGTCAATGCCAAATGCAAAAAATATATATCATGGCATAGAGACCCTGATGCGGTTGCCGTGAATGCATTTACAGTTTGCTGGTCGAATACCTTTTTTTATGCATTCCCACCATTTGCTATAATATTAAAGACGTTAAGAAAAATAATTTCTGACAAGGCTAGGGGTATCATGATTGTACCAAATTGGCAAACTCAGCCATGGTACCCCATATTCAAACGTCTTCTTATCTCGGATATTATTACTATAAAACCTAATCAGAAGTTCATTCTGTTCCATTCCAGCAACCAGAACATACAATCGAACCTCACACTGGTTGTAGGAGTATTGTGCGGGAAGCATTACTGCGACGGAGCATACCACCCTTATCCATAGACATCATGCTGGCATCTTTGTCTAACAGCTCATGGAAACAATACGACTCTGCACTTAAAAAATGGCAAGGTTTTTGTACTGAGAATAATGTAAGTTTCTTTGAAGCATCAACTCCTTCTGTAATATTGTTTCTTACTAAGGCTTTCTACAGCGGTTGTCAATATGGCACGTTGAATTGCTACCGGTCAGCACTTAGTCTAATTCTAGGACCGCGCATATCAAAAGATGATCGAGTTTCAAGGTTTTTCAAGGGCATTGCCAGGCTCCGCCCGCCCTTACCCAAGTATAATATTACCTGGGACCCTTCAGTTGTACTTAACTTCTTAGGCAATCAATATCCTAATGAAGGTTTAAAACTGGAAGAGCTGACCAAAAAGTGTGTGACCTTACTCGCTCTCGCGACGGCACACAGGGTTCAAACACTTGCAAAAATCAACATTTGCAACATAGAGTATTCTCCATCGCATCTAGTAATAAAAATACCTGATATAATTAAAACTTCTAGGCCAGGCTCTAAACAACCAGTACTGATACTTCCTTTTTTTACTAGTAAACCGGAAATTTGCCCTTCAAAAACCTTGACTACATACTTAAATAGAACTGAACCCCTTCGTAAGGATAACAATAATCTGTTCATAAGTTTTCAAAAGCCATATAGAGCTGTATCATCACAATCCCTCAGCCGCTGGATTAAGTGTGTGTTAAAAAACAGTGGCATTGACACATCAACATTCACAGCCCACAGCACAAGGCATGCTGCCACGTCCAAGGCCCTTAAGTGTGGCATTTCTGTGGATTTAATTCACAAAACAGCAGGCTGGAGCAACAGCTCAAATACTTTTGGAAAGTTTTACAACAGGGTTATTGTACAGGGTAATGATGGGGCCCTAGCCCAAGCAGTATTTACTGGTACTATTTAAGCAAATATAATTGTGATTATTATATTTCAATAAATGTTTCTTTGTTGATTTACATACTAAGTAATTATAGAATTGACAAAGCCTAAAGTTAATTGTTCTTTAAGACTGTTTCTTAGCTAATTAAAAATTAGCTATCTGAATGAAAAAGGATCTCATTTGATTATTAAGAATAACATATCTAATTATCTCTCTTGTTACCTAAATGTTTAATCATTAATTACATGAAGACTGAAACGAATTTAATTATGTTAATACTAGACAAATAAATGCTTGATAAGCAATCCATTTGTCTTAATTCACGGTTGACATTTCCTTGGCCATCTCTCAAGGTCTACATATAATTTCAGCTTTTCAGGTTCTAATCTTGAAGGACGAAGCACGAAGTAAAATTGATGATTAAACGAACTTACCTGTAAGTGAAGTTCTATCATAATTTTACGAGGTGCTTCGTCCGAAAGATTAGAATCACCCACCCACCCTATTCCTAAATCCCAAAAAAAAAAAAAAAAAAAAAAAAAATGGCTCTAGTAAATATCAACACGGGGTAGCTATAGCTATGCTAACTCTGAACTAAATGACAGCTAGAGCAAAGGGTGAGCCGTACTTAGGATACCAATTAAAAAAAAAAAAAAAAAAAAACTCTAAACTATTAGTGCTTGAGTGGTGTCACTTGCGTGTAACTACATATAATTTCAGCTTTTCAGGTTCTAATCTTTCGGACGAAGCACCTCGTAAAATTATGATAGAACTTCACTTACAGGTAAGTTCGTTTAATCATCAATAATAACGTTTAGAGGTTTAAACGCCGCTTTTCGGTTCAGTATCGCGCGTTTGCCGAAAAAATAAATACACCCCCGTCCCCTCTTGTGATATTCCGTGATTTTTTATGGACCCCTGCCCCCCCCCCCCCTTTTGAGCCTCACGTGATCAATGGACGGCCCCAAACAGCATGCTTTGGGTGGATGGATTAATTCTATATGAGATGACAGTTGGTTTTGCATTGTTTACGAGCTTTTAGTTAACTTGTAATTGTAATGTTAGTTGTCCGTTCCAAAATTTGCAAGGCAATTTTGACCCAATTCCTATGGTTGGACTGTTTCAAAATTTGGTATGTATTTAGCTCTGATGACAAAACAATTTTTTTTTTCACATAAAACTAATTAATCATGTGTTTTTAGAATATTTACAGCTTATAAAAGTTAAGCTAAGCTATTTGTCAATACTAAGAAGTCTGCTTATGAAATAATACAATACCTGAACCTGAGGCCTCAGCCAGCCCGAAAAATAAAATAAACATGAGTTGACAATGAACAACGAATTCCTCCGTGAAAATGGCTTAAGTGGCATTAATTATCTAATTATCCTGGTGATAGGAATAATCAGTCAAGCTCAAGAACAGCGTTAATGGCATTTGGTCATATCTGCCGTTATCGCCAATCTGGCGATTCTCTGATTACTCCGCGTTCGACACGCGTCCGCGATACCATTGTGATTTGTTGTGTTTGTGATTTAAAGGTATTTAATAAAAGCGCAGGGAATAAATCGACCTAAAATTACAAGGTGACGTCCGTGGTAAAAGAAATGGCGTAGAAACTTCACGCGATCAAGAATGATTGACCCCTTCCCCCCAAGTGGTCGTGCGATCATACGTTGTATTAATCAGTCTACCAAGAAATTGCTTAACCACGTTCGACCGTATTGCAAGGCGATAAGGTTTAAAAGTGGTTAGGCGGTATGGTCGACGATACGAAAGTGCGATCAGACACTTGTTTTTCAAAGTCTATGATCGCGCGAGCTTCAATTAAAACACCCGACGATAAGAGCAATCAGTCATGCAATGCGATCGTCACATGATCGCGCGACTGCTTGAAACGACGGTGGATGATAACAATTATGTTAAAGCAAGTTTGCCTTAAAATTAACAATAATTAAAAAACATTGTTGGAATTAAATTTTATTTCTCGTTGGTTCACTTTTGTTGCATATTGACACAATTTCTTTGGGGTAAATTGAGACAATGTATTTGGGGCACCTTGAGACAATTTGTTTGGGGCAAAGACATACAAACAGAAAAGTGAAAACACTTCCTATTAACCGTAGAATTAATTCCTCATTAGTAAAAAAGTATCATAACCCGTTTCAATTAAAATAAACCTTAAGAATCAGGTGTAAAGTGATATTTGTTTAAAAAAAAACAATAGATCCTTAAAAGCATAATGTTATTTGTTGTTTTAAATAAATATAGCATTCATTAATTCTCAGTTCTTTGTGTGAAAAAGAAATTAATTAAATGGAGAACTGGAAGAAGCTGCGAAAGGATCTCAGGTTCACCATAGTCGGCATCCAAGTGACCAGGATCAAGAAGAGGAAGTCAGCTGCGCCGACTTGCAAGGTGCGGCTTAATACTTAAATGTATAGACGACCGTCTTTTATCTCGGGTTACGACTGGCACTCTGTAAAAAAATCCTGCTCGTACCTAGTTTCGCCCTTGGTCTGTACCACTATAAAACTGTGATTTTCGGATTTTGTCCTTTATAGGTACTTCGTCGGTCGATTCACGAAGGGGCGTAACTGCTTTTTTGCAACTTTACACTAGATTTACGCCTTTTCGTCATGTTTAAAATCAGAATATTGATTAGTTAAGGCTTTTCGTTATGGATTGTAAGTCTGGTTCTAGTTGCGTGCATCGTACGTAACGTGCGCTGTAGTGGAGTTTCGCCCATAGTAGCACACTAGCATTTACCGCAGACATGAAGCATCTGTCCGTCTCGCACATGCTAGCTTGTTAGAAAGGGATGTATGCTTTATGACCCCAATTCTTGGTTCATCTCACATTCGGAAAATATCAAAAGCCAACTGTCAGATCCTTTCGGAATTTGTAACATTCCAAAAAGATCTTACTGTTGTTTTCGTGCAAGATGAATCTCCGCCCATGAATTGAAAATCACCCCGCTTATTAAAACAGCTAGCTTTTGTTGTTTTGTTTTCATGTATGTATAATTGAACATTTTATTGGTGTATAAAATAGCACCGAAAAGCGTAAACAGAATCTCAGAAGCAATAAGTCGCACTGGCACCCATTGTCCGATACGGGCGAATCAATCATGATTTACTTCCTCACGCTGATAATTACCGGCCAGCCTTGGCGCCGCGAATATGCGATGATTGCTGGCGATCTATTTATGATTCAGTTTCCAAGTGGTAGACATCCGTAATAATCTAATGTGAATGCCTCACTGCTGGGCACAAAGTGGGGACAGACCTCACACATTGCGCAGAATCGCATCATAGTTCCTACACAGGTGTTACTTTTTATTGTTTCTTGGAGCTAAATTTTAATTTAATTTGATTCATAATTAAAAATCTGCTAAAAGTGAGTCACAATCGCGTGCCGAGGGTTCCGAACCATCACACAATTTTTCTGTTTTGTTTGTACTCAAACAAGCACATAATTTTGTGGTGTTTTTTTGCAATAAGTATAAAATTCTATCACCGGATCACACCTCAAGTTTTAAATTTTTAAATTGAAATTTTTAGTGCAAGAACGAAACAAGTATGTTTAATCTACCCATATTTTCTGGAGGATCTGCTTAATTTTCTAGCTATTCTGCTGCAAATATATGTATTACTTACATTAATTAAGCAAATAATCAGGCAATTTAGTTGCCAGTTACGTTTACATTTACGGAAGATACGCACGTAACAATTGAATGCGGCGGCAACTAAACGTAGTCATTTGGTGTATCATTTGCGAAATCTCGCGGCTATCTCACTTAGTGGACTGGTCTGCGATGTCATAATAATTAATAACTAAAGCTTGAGAAACCGTCGGCCGAGTTAAAAATAGGCATGAGGTAATCTCTAAAATTCAATTTTTATCTACACAATTAGACGCCCATTGGTTGGTGACATGAGTACGAAGCTAAAGGAAGCGGGCGCGATTCCTGCGTGGAGCGAATGTTTTGTATGATGAATGTGTGTATTTGTCTATATATTTTTTTTATCACACCACATTCATAAAAAGATTGCTTAGATGGATTATGTGTATATGTATGATTTTCGTTGTCTAGTACCCATATACAAGATCTGCTTCGCTTCGCGATATAAAACGTACAATTTTAATTTAATGTCTACAACCCGGGAAAATATTTGAAATTATTAAAGCTTTTCTTGGTTTGGGACTAGGTCAATGGGTGTAAAATTGTCCTAAGATGTTAATTAATTAATAAGATATTAATGTCAGTATCGAACGACACTATGACTAAAAACATCACATAGCTAGATGTGATATAAGTGTTAAATTATTGTTCAAATGTCCTTCTTGTCCACAGTTGCTAGCGCAAAGATCTCAAAAAGAAGATGGAGTTAACGGCGTCACGGAAAAATCTTTTACTGTGAGTATCTTTATCTTTCATAGAAAAAACAAAGTTGCTATCCGTTCCTGTCTGTCTTCATCGTATCTTCGGCCGCCTACTCCGTCCAAACCGGTGAAAAACGACAGGCAATTTTTACAGTTTTTAGACAGTTTTTCACAAAGGGTCTTGTATAATAAATAATAGTAAGACGGTCCTTAATTAAGCAAAAATATTCATTTATGTATTTCGATTTATCCTGTCGTATTACAACGACGGCGGTCACGAATTCATGATTATGAGTAGACTCGAATAATAATAATAATAAAAGATTATTTTGGCATGAATAAGTCCCGTCTTACTATACGTTTATGGTCACCGCTTGTTCCAGAAATACCTGTTCCCGATGTACCCCGAGCTGGCGCACCAGTTCTACGTGTACGTGCACCACGCGGGCAAGTGCAAGAACCAGCACATCCCGCTGGCCACGTTCCGCACACAGTGCGAGCGCATCCTCGCCATGCTCGACGACGCCGCCATCATCGAGACCTACGTCAGGTAAGGTAACACTGACTGACCACCGTTACCCCTGTGGCAGGGAAACCAGACCGATAATATCATGGTTACACATGCATTTACATAAATGTGCAGATTTCTCAAACTGTATTTCTTCTCCGTAAGAACGTTGGTCTGCCAATACTTAGGTAATGTATTTGAGCTAGAAAAACTCATTTGTACATGACAACCGCTGGGGATCGAATTTAGTACCACATGACCCCCGAGACACTACGCAACAAACGCTCTAAATTTCATCTAATTCCGACGGGGTATAAATTAGTTCACAGCTTCGAATCGAAACATTTAGTAAGTAAAGGCGGTCAATATCCCGTAGAGCGATTAGTCTATTAGTTTAACGATATAATGGCATTAACGACATTAACGAGTCATTTACTTATATCGAGATATACGAATACGTTAATGTGAACAAGTATAGTTCAGTGGAAAATACTATGGAAGCGCAAATTTTACTCATAAAATACCCAGTATTTAAAGCCCACCAGGAGACACCACTCACCGATGTTCTCATCTCTAAGTTGCATTAAAATTGCCTTTATATGAATTAGGTTTAAAATGAAGTCATTACAAATAATATCAGATTATTTGGGAGAAATATGATACAGTAAGACAGCTTATAAATATTAAATGTACACATACAAGTAATACCCAGGGCTATTCATGTAAATCAGTAACCTTAGATCATCTTGATGTATGACTTTAGGTGAATGCTAGTTATAATGGACACAGAATAACGAATTTAACTTTTTAATTAACGCACTGGTAGCCGGCCCTTTTCCCCGGGGCTCTCTAGTGCCGCAAACATGCGTTCAAATAACTGCCAAAATTTTGACAGCAGCACCGTGTTAACGTATCGGAAGCGCATATATATGCGCTTCCGATACGCAAACGCATATGCGTTTTCGGCGGTGAACGTATTATTATAGCCCTGCTTTAATAATATCCAAAAATCCCGATTCAAAAAGTTAACAAATTCACATTCCCGCAAGTGGCAAACGCGAGACCAAGACAGCCGGTAAAATTATTAGCACAATAATTATTCCAGCTCAGTCTTCTCGTTTGGCAACATATGTGCGATCACCATCGGGTGACCAGCTCGCTCGTGCCTTCCTAATTTATTTTTTAAAAAATTAGTTTCAAAATGCATCCTACTTTTCACCCTAAACTTCGTGTGTCGGAGATGAGTCCCACACGAGTCGCCCCCGACCATCGCGAGGGTAAGAATCCTGGCGGTGGTCGGGGGTGCGTGGCGCGCGCTAACCCGGGCCGCGGCCGTGCGCAGGATGTTCTCGGCGGAGGAGGGCGAGGGCACGGTGTCGGCGGCGGCGCTGCGCGCGCTGCTCTACACCAGCTACAAGCTGTCCATGGACCACTACCCCGACGGCCCGCAGACCTGCCTCGCGGTAACCCACGCTTACCAATGAATTTGTTGCCTCAAAAGTCATTAGGTATTTTTTTATAAAAAAATATTTTGCATAGTAAATTTTTTCGTCGAACGAGAACCGTTTTATTTGGCTAGGATAATAACTTGCGTAGGTACTGGTCTGATTCTTTCTCATTTTACTTGTTACGATCGAAGCAAGAAGTGGCTGAAAAAACAACAATGGCTTCCGTGACGGCTTTAAAGAACTATGTTTCCGTTTGTAGATAAACAAAGTGCTAAACTCGGTGGTGAACGGCTGCTTCAACAAGAAGGACTCGCACTCCGTCGGCTTCGTGGTGCGCTGGCTCGAGCAGCACTGCCACCGGCTCATTTTCCCTGTTCACAGGTCTGTTCGATACGCCCCCCATGCTTTGCTCTTAATCTGATTCAATTTACCCCATATGGCATTTACTTTGTCTCAAAATACCCTAAGACGGTTATATTTGCTCAATTTAGTTTTATTTGTGTGGTTACCCCATGCATTTGATCGAGCTGCCCCATGGTGTGAATCAGCGTGCCCCACAAATAATTACTAGTGTTTGGTAATTAAAAAGCTGAGTTAGCCGAGAAAACTGATGGTTTGTAAACTGCGTTAGAAATAGATGATAAATTGAGAACTCATATAATATCAAAGCGGCGTAAATAGTGTCGAGAATCGGTCTAGCTTACTAAAATAAATATGTTTGAGGTTATTCTGATATTTAGCGTTTATCTTATTAGTCGTATCATTTAAGCGATGTTTGATTTTCGTTCAATGAAAATTGCTGCTAGAAACATATGTCTAGACCCTTGCCAGTATCATCTACGTCGACTACCAAATGCCTGCTAAAAAGCGCGAGTAAGCAAAGAGCGTTTCTGAGTGGTAAAATGGGTGCGCAGATACTGCGTGCACTTGCTGGCGACGCGGCACCGCGACATCTCGGCGCACGTGGAGTCGGACGGCTCGGGCGCCGGGCTGGAGCTGGCCACGCCCGTGCTGGAGCGCGCGCACGCGGGCGGCGGCGAGCTGCTGCCGGCGTCGGGCGCCTGGCTGCTGGCCGGCACCGCGCCGCCGCTCTACTCGCGCCCGCTGCAGCCGCCCGCGCCGCCGGCGCACGGTAACACGCTCCCGACGCACTACTTAAGAAAAGGACATATTTTGACCAGCTGAGAGTTAAAGCAGTTCGACTGCCTATATCAGCAGTATGTTCTTTCGGTTCAGCCTGCAGCTTCAATGACCGAATGGATGGTGGGGTGAGCGCGTTGGCCTCGCTCGATTTCGCGAATATTCTAGTTTTTTGTTCTCCGTTCGGTCAGGCGGCGCGCTGGCGTCGACGGCGTGGCTGGCGCGGCTGGTGTGCGCGCTGCCGTCGCACTGGGTGCCGCTGTACGCGTCGCGCGACCACGGGCTCGGCGCGAACCGCTTCCTGCACCACACGCTCAACTACCGGTACGGGATGGAGCTCACCGCGACTCGTTTATCCCCTCGGATGCCTTCGTTTTGTAACTCACCCGATACATCCTTGATTACTTTGAATTTGTCGACTACGAAGCGAAGGAAGTTAATTTCGGCATCGATAACTCGAGACCGCAATCTGTCTCCACTCATTTCGTATCATATTTTTTTTGTGTATCCCAGGGGGAGTCCTGAAAAATAAACTTATATCATGCGTTCGACGTGTTTCAGAGGCCCGACGCTGGTGGTGGTGGCGGCCGGTGGCGGAGATGACCTGGTGGTGGTGGTGGCGTGTCCGCAGGAGTGGCGCGAGACGCACGCCTACTGGGGCGGGCCGGAGAGCGCGCTGTTTCAACTTTTCCCCACGTGAGTTTGCTCCAGTCACCCCTAAGAAATAAAACTAAAATAAGACGTGCTGTCGCTGAAAAATATATTCGTTGAAACGAATCCTTCGAAATTACCCAAGGTGTTATCAACCTCGTTTTTACGACGCCGTTTTGATCTACTCGCCCCACGATTGTTCGAAGTTGCCCCACGTAACTCAGTTTGCCCCAGCCGTGTCTGACCATGCCCTGCCCTGCCCCGCGCAGGTTCGCGGTGGTGGAGCAGGCGCCGAAGATGCTGTACCTGAACACGTCGATCCGCGGCTACCCCAAGGGCCTGCGCGCGGGCAGTGACCCGCGCAAGCCGCTGCTGTGCGTGGACGAGGGCTTCGACAAGATGACGTTCAACGGCGTGCCCTACACGCTGGGAGCCATCGAGGTAGTGCCAGAACATTTTATTAAAAATTCGTAGACTTCCTTACTTTGTTTTCGTTATCTTTATATGGTATATAACGAAGTCGTTATCCGTTCCTGTCCGTTCTCATATCTTTAGTCGCTCACCCCTTCTGAAGCACGCGACGGATTTTGATACAGTTTCCGCTGCCATTGAGAATTTTATTTACGGAAGATTTTTATTTACATTTCGTCTTAATTGTACCCGACGAAGCCGGAGCGAGTTCCTAGTGTAGAATATTTTATAATCTAGTACTTTCGCGTATACCATATCCACAGATCTGTGTCAAACAGCTTCTGACAGAATACCAGCGTTGCGGACCTCGCATGTTATGCTGAGTCAGTGCCTTTATGTTTTTTTAGGTTTAATACATTTTTATGCTGTTGTTCTTTTGTTAAGTGTGTGCCGCGTAGATAACCAAATTAGCCACCACCAAGGTTCAAGTTGACAGACAACCACCAAGGTTCAAGTTGAATATATATATAGTGGTTATTTGCGCGGTACACGCCCTTTATTACTTCTTTGTTGTGTGTTCTGCAAAAAAAAATAAAACATTAATTAATAAACCAACCAACAATAAGTTCTGTCAATTATTGATAAAGAATAGCGCTGAATTATCGAAAAAAAAGATCAAAGTGTCAAAATATTTTAAACATGACCTTATCTTCGTTTAGGTGTGGGGTTGCGGCGACCAGGCGTCTAGAGAAAACCAAATGGAGGTCAAGAAGTGGCAAGTGAAAGAGGCCGAGCGACAACGACAGGTGAGCACTTGTTACATCTAGGACTCGGGTACAAACATTTATATTCGTCATCACATTTGCCCCTCACGGCAATCGAACCCGAATTCACAGGGTCACTAACTCATTAATAACTAGGTCATCTAAAAACCCGCCAAGTGCCGACCAGTGTGATTCCGCCTTTAGTAATAGGGTCCCTTTGGCATTTTTTGAGTATGGAAATCTAAAAACTATGTCTAGAAAGGAGATTAATTTATCTTCTTTATTAGTTACAATAAACCCTAGTCGCTTTGGCCAGCCAAATATTATTATACTTAAAAATATATGTTTGTTACAGGTGAAGTTGTCAGCGGCGGATTGGATCGAGCACCCGGACCGCTACCTGCTGGAGCTGGCGGGCCGGCCGCAGTACAACAACTCGGCCAAGTAGCCGGCGCTGCGCGACACTGACTGACGCTCCTAGTGCCACAGTGCTGTGAAGTGAAGTGTTTAGCATAACAATAAATTATTACTATACTAGAAAGAGGAATTACAATACAGATATAGATAAATAACTGAAACTATACCAGGTGTCCCAGGTCAGATCCATGCGGGACCTGCACGATGCTATGATATGCCAACACTATATGCTACACTTAGATCGAGCCACTTAGCAAATTTTTGTTTTGAAGCGTTTATCAATAAATATTGCGACGAGTTTTGAAACTTTCTTAGACTTAATAATAGAATAGAATAGAATTCATTTATTTCAAGTCATTTCGACTCACGACCCCTTATCTTCGTTTAGGTGTAATAAATCTTCTCAAAAAGTCTTAGGACTTTTATGATTCATAACAAGGATTTGCTAAGTAGCTCGATATAGGTGTCTGGAAGTGTATTTTTAAATTTTAGTACCTTTTTGTGTACTTATTTTTTAATGTAATTACTGGTTATGTTGCCTGTACTTTGTACATCGTTGAAACCGCTGCGTCGAAACTTTCAACACGAGACCACGACCAGGATTATGTGAGGGTCTTATTTATAAGGATAATGTTTATTAGGGATAAAAAATAAATCAGAGTTAGGTATTAAAATTGTAAATGCTGCTTAATGTTCAAACAACGCGTGCAAAGGAATCTTATGTATTTAACAAATTGTTTATTTCTATTTATTGTCGAGACGTTTGATTTTGTAGCACATTTACAGCATTATTTTGCTTTTATATTTGTTTACTGATATTACTACTTATAAGGTCGCCTGGCTTTAGGTCGAAGCTGTAGTTTTAATTATAATTTGAAAGGTTCTCATTCATACCAAATTATATTATTGGATCTGTAGGTGTTTTTGAAGCGTAAGGGCCAGACGTTTTAGTATTCGTTTTGAGCTAAAAACGAGTGACAGTCATATCGATAATTGTAAATAGATAGTTTGCTCAACAGAGATGATTCCATTTGGGCTTAAGTTAGCGGCGTAGCGATTATGACAGAAATGAAATGAAATGAAATGAAATGAAATGAATATTTATTTGCAAAAAATGTAGTAAGTGTATCACGTGTTTGATATATAAAAAAGTTTCATACATTTAGACTTCAATAAGTCATGCAAAATTTTTAGTACATGCATACAAAATAGGCAATTCAACTCTTTTTATTAATCATTTATCACTAATGTGTATTTTCAATATTTCTATCAAATAATGTCATATCAAATAAAATAGCTAAACTAATAATTATCATGAAAATAATGTACAGCAATTTAAAAAGTCAACAATTCAGCATAAAATTATGTCATTCGCTTATCATGTCAACCAAACAGAAACAAAAAAAAATATATATTACTACCCAGTGAGTAGACCGTCAGAATTGTTATGAACATTATACTATGCCACGCAGTAGGATAACTGTAAGTTGGGTTCTCGGCCTTGTTTCGGCTTTAGTTGAAAGAGATCGTTTTTATTTACATTCCTTCTTTGAACCATTACGAAATACTCGATATTCTGCCTAAAAGCAGCAATGCACTTAGCTTTTTTTACTGTCGCATGTCTGATGACAGGCAAAGTATCTTCTTGAAATAACCATCTTCTGGCTCTTTCCAGTATTTATTTGTTTAATTACAGATATAGACGTCCATGTTAGACGTGTCTGGCCAAGCTTTTTGGATCCTGTCTTATAGTCGAGCAGGCCCGCCGTAAGCAGGCGTGCAAGGCGAGCACCGCACAAGGGCGGCACGTCCTGGGGGGCGGCAAATCTTTTATTTTATCACACCCTTATGAGACAACAATAAACAGCCTTTCTGGCAAGCCCAGTGTAAATAGTCGTAGATAAACAGGGGCGACATAATCGGTATTGCACACGGGCGTTCAAATAGCCGGCGGGCCTGTAGTCAAGCACTTTTCTGGTCATGGGTCGTTGGGTTTTCTCATGATATGGGTATACCGTCGGAGTCGTGTCTCCGCCAGTTTACTTTGAATGTTCCCCTGGGCCATGATGTGGTTTGTCACGTTCACGTTATCTAAAAGAGTGACTTCTGGAAATAAACTACCTATTTTATTTAGCTTCGAATTCTGTAATATATTAAGCGCGAAAATTCCAAAATAATTTACAATATTTGCTGTGATGTGTTTTTTTAGAATATGGTTATCGTCCTGTGTTCATAACATTTCTAGACCAAGAAAATGGGTAATGCCGCGTTCTTATATTCAAAAAATGTTTATCTGGCAATTTCCCATAGAACATTTTCAAAATGTAACCGTTCGTTCAAAGTAAAACGATTTGTTATTTGAATATAGGATGCGCCATAAGTGACCCAAAGTGTCACTAAGTGCCAACAAGTGTCGAAAGTGGCATAAAGTGCTAAAGATTCGTTCCTAGAGTGTTAGCCATATGTTGTGAGTCATTAAACTTATTGTAAAACGATTGTTTTAAATTAAGTGCTTTTTTAATCATTATTTTATTTTAAAAAGCAGAACGCTTGGAGCACTAACAATCTCGGCTTTGTTAAACAATTTATTTCCTTGTAGAGGTTAATTATTAAAAGCGGACCAAATACTACCGTACATGTATTATTTAACCTTTCATTTGAACTGTCGCGACGCAGCGCTTCGCTGGCGATGTGAATAGGCCGTCGTGGTTACTCCGGTGCTGTTTGTTGCCTTTATATTTAAGTGTAAATGATTAATAAAGTATTTTAAATATTTTTGGTGCTTATTTTGTTACCAGGTGAGTTTGTACCTAGTACCTAGCCGATGAGTGAAAGTGCCATCAGAGTTAGCCCGATGGGAATGAGACGCAATGATCGCACTAAGGCATGGTTTTAGAAAAAGCCACTGTCAAACTAACCGAATCGTGTTCTAATTGGCCTTTTTAAAAACCCATCGTAAACGTAAACAGTATAGAATTAGGTAAATACTATGTTTAATAATGGTTTAATAGATAGATCGGTTATATTTATATCCATTTGTGCCGCCACAGATGAGCTAATGTGCCGCGTAGATAACCAAATAAGATTTGATAACCACCATACTTCAAATTGACATTTAGTATTATGGTGGTTCTCTATGCGGCACCAACTAATATTAAAACCTATAAGTACATCTAAGGATAAATCTAAAAACCTGCTTGCAATCATTAGAGTATTTTATTTTATAGTGTATGCGACAAAGAATCATTATCAAATGAAAAAGTCATCAATGATCACCAATACTTTGAACTGATCGCGAACTAAACGCATCTGACAAAACATGACATTTCGTAAGTGAATAAATAAAGTAGATAAACATAACCTCAAAACCGTAGAAAGAGAAAGCTATAGAACAATGGACGTCTTCCTTTTCATTTGCACAAGAATAAGATATAAATATGAATTTGCTTGTGAAAAAAAGAGACAGAGCTTGATATGTTTTGTCCCTCATCGCATGTTTAATTTTTTCAAGGTGAAGTTTGCTAGGCATACTTCTATGCTAAACAGACTTTGACGTTTTGTGACAAGCTCAATCCATGTCACCGGAAAAATTACAAAAAATGTCCGATTTATTTAAAATTACGTGGACTATTGTTTTAACAGGCGTTAAGAACAATATAACGAGTCTGCAGAATGGTGCGATGTTCTGTTTTAGGCTGCAAAAGTGACAGTGAATCGAAAATTGATGAACTATCTTTTCACTCTGAAGTTTTTAAAAATTTGATCTTATTTGACTTATTAGAACAGATGTTTCATATTGTGTGGTTTCTTCCCGCTTTACATACACATCCTAACGTGTTTCAAGATCAAATAAAAGCTGTTTTATGCATTTTTAGTTGGTGCTTTTTACATAACCTTAAAACTCAGTGTTGTCACTTTTTCCCACGAACATTACCCCACGTTAAGGGGTAAATAGTACGTTGATGAAATATTGGTATAGAAAAAACTTATACAGGACCCTATTTTGTAAAGCATGTTAGTCTAGTATTTTGATTCATTTAATCGTTTATTTTACGAGATAAAACACTAGTACACAGATAAAATATGCACTCGTGTAACTCGGAGGTCGACTCAAATGCTGTATGAAATGAAGCCCCGTGAAGTGTATTCTGGATTTAACTTCCAGATTCCCCCACGAACCACATATACGGGAATCATGGATTGCACCTACTGGAATCTTCCAGAATGTGTTGTTAACACTTTGACCGAAATCTATTGTTACAGTGTGGGTTTCGTGACGTGTCCAGGAGTACCGCCTTCTGTATCTGACCCTTGATCCAACCTTCTAGCGAGAGTCTCTTGAGGTGTTGGTCGAGACTAACTAACCATTATTATTATTATTAAGAGTGATTTTATAAATTCCTGTTAATTATTAAAAACATTTTCCAAAAGTAATTCTTCTTTTTTCAATTTATAAAAAGATTGTTTTTTTTTATTGACATCGTAAATGACCCCAGGGAAAACTGCCTTAAAGATGGTAACCCTAAATATTCATGTGTGTGTTTTTGCTGTCCCTTTCGGAGGCACGCTCGGCGTTAGTCTTCTCAATAGTAAGTCTATGCTCAAAACTGCAGCCTATCTTTAGTCTGTTCTGTAGTCCAAAGTGTAAATAATCGGTCATACGCAGTGTTGCCAGATCTCCTGATTTTTCGGGGGATTTACTGATTTTTCCAGAATTCTACTGATCTACTGATTTTAACTAAAAATCTACTGATTTTTTTAAACACTATCTTTTCTTTAAAAGATGATTTGTAATATAAAAACTTGAGTGAAATGACACACAAAATTATCACGGTTTGGTTGGCACTATAAAATAGTCATCGTAAAATAGACTTAACGGGGTGGACGCATAGTTATCTTGCTCCACAGTCAGCGAAATAAACCGGTTTGACAAACTACGCCAAAATGATTACATGACTAAATTAAATATCACTTAATAGGATTCATGGAGAAAGCGATACCATTTCTATTTCACTTATGCGTATTTGTATATAATATATACATTTTTTTAAATCAAAAATGCATCTACTGATTTTTTGAAAATGTTCCCGATACATCTACTGATTTTTTCTAGTTGCATCTTCTGATTTTTCGAAAATGGACCTGGCAACACTGGTCATACGTTATTAGAGTTAGAAGCATGAAAAACGATAAATAAAAACTACTACCGAATAACAAGAGTTTTAAGACTTCTTTAGTTAATTGAAACTGACACAGCCAGTGGTGGCTACTAACGCAGAATAGAAACTTTATACTGCAGTGAATAGTGTAAATAATGGCAGTGTACGCAGCTCATCTGACGCGGACGTTGCAGGGGACACCCTCGGTGTTCCAGGTGGTTGCCCAGGAGGCGCTCGGGTCCACTGTCAAGCCTGCCTTCGGGAAACTCATTGAGGTAATCGGATTGATCTTTGTAGTCATTCAGAGTCCCTTTTTGATGTGTGTTGTTTGAGTAGATAAACTAGTGATGGAATATAGGCCTAAAGTAAATGTATTTTTGGCTTTAACCTCTGAAAAACTATCAAAATCCGTTACGTGGTTTAGACGGAATAAGTGGCCGGAAATATCAGGACAGACAGGAATGGCAAGCGACTTTGTTTTATACTACCTATGTAATGTAAATATGTGCTGAAAGCTAGCATGTTAGAGCCTCTGATAATTCTAAGTGGAGTTTTACAAAAAAAAGTGACTGAAAACAGTCAAAAACTGTATAGTTCTGTTATATTGGTAAATGAGATTAGCCTGGACAAATATGCATGTAAATTCTTTATTATAAAACACATAAATGTTAAAAGAAGATACAGCCATCTACAAAGGCGAACTTACCTCTTTAAGAGATGTTTTCTAGTTAGCATTTAAAAATGTTCAATTTAAAAAATGAGAAATGAAAGGGAAATGTTTTTAATTTTTCATACAGACTCAATGCCTGAAAATTGTTTGAGTCCCATTGACATTCTTCACACAAGACATGTTAGGAAAAATAACTGTTAATGATTTTCAATGAAAAGGTATAAAGCGGTTCTAGGTCAATCATTGGTGTAAACAGATCCCCATCTGTACATTCATGTAAAAATGAATGTAATGTAAATGATCCTATAAGTCGGGTTTCCCAGTGGCAGGTGTTACAGAGGTCAGATGGCAGTCGCTAAAATAAAATAAACTAACCTGCTAAATCTGGAATTGTAGTAAAAGCGAACCCCGAACTAAAAACCAGGAAAAAGAGCTAAAAGAATGATGAGATCCCAAGACTTTTTTCTAGGGGATGTTGCAAGGTAACTGAATAAAGATGATGCTTTATCCTGATCCAGTCACTGTGTCCCATGATTTCCCCAGGTCTAACTTCTCAGATTTATTACATTGCAGTATCTTGGAGCTGTGTACCCGGACCGGTGGGGTTGGTGTGTCCGCTGGTACGATGAGCTGTTCCTGGTGCTGGATTGCTGCCTGCAGTACCACTACCTCAAACATTATGGTGAGACTTGTTGAATATCTATCAGCCATTAACAAGGGAGCCCTTTGCTTAAAGCCTTTATTTTTTATCTATAACAGTCTGATAACGAAACTTTAAACCCAAACTAATACAAGAATTTTGGATTGTTATAGACTTTACAATAAGAGTGTCCTGGGGTTGTTGTAAATAATGCATTATTTTCCATTGTTCCATGTCCAGCCGTTAAAATATTAAAAGTTCTTTTGTAATGAATGTTCTTGCGCTCAATCCAAAAGTGCGGAATTAAAAGTTGCCGAACTCCAAACTTCCAGCCGCTTCATTCTCGGAGAGTTTCTACGGGCTCCTGCGGGCCCCAGTGGCGCCGAGCGGCGAGTTCCACAGCGGCTCGCGGCTGCCGCGCTCGCTGGAGCTGGGCTCGCTGGCAGCGCTGGTGCTGCTGCCATACCTGCGGGACCGCGCCGAACGCGCCGTGCAGCGCTGGCGGGACCAAGAGGAAGATGGGACGCTCGGAAAGGTAATTGCGTGCAGTTGGGCTTCCTTTATAGTTTCTGAGTCTTAAAGCGCCTCTCCATCACTGAAGGTTGGCTGCTAGCTCCTCAAACTCTTTCGTCGTAGCATACCTGAACAACTGTTCCATTATCTTAATTCCTTTCAGTAGACTTCTGTGTCTGGATGTTTTAAGTGCATCATTTCAATCTGAGACGTCCACCGCTGAATAGCTCTCTTCTATTACGTGTTATATGCCTACCGTTTGAAGTATTTTCTTTGCGTTTCCATTATATTTGACATTGTTGTTTATATTAAAAGTGCGAATGCAATGTATTCTGTTCCCTTTAGGATTTAGCTGGCACAGCGCGACGCGCCGCCTGCCGCGTGTACTGCGCCATGCACGTGGCGAGCTCGGGCGCGCAGCTGCTGCAGCTGGCGGCCTACCTGCGCGGCGCGGCGGCGCCGACGCCCGCGCTGGCGGCGCTCGGCCTGACGCTGCGCGCCGCGCCGCCGCAGGACCGCCAGGACACCTGGGGGGACCTGCTCCGGAGCGTGGCCAGCGGACAGTTCGGGTGAGACTGCTTACCCAAGCTGCCCTCTCGTCGTACTTTTTGAACAGTAATCAGTACTTTATTTTTTCAAACATGATACAAGTGATACAAGTCCTGTGTGCAGGAACGCAGCGCTGACGTTCCCGATGCTGGGCGCGCTGGCGCTGCGCGGCGCGGAGTACGGCGCCTTCGCGGTGCAGTTCCTGCGCTGGTGGGAGGCGCGCGCGCCCGTCGCGCCCGCCGCGCCCTGCCCGGCGCCGCCAAAGGTGACCCTCAGTACTTCCTTTGCTCGCGATCATGTCCCAAACTTCTTTTGACTTATATGAGGTGTTCGGATGTTCGGTTTAAACTTAAGCAAAAGAGTTCACGAAAAAAGAGAGATACAGCATCATCTGATAGGAAGTGATCACCACCGCTCATTAGAACTTCGGCCCCAAGAGAATCGCTAATCGCTGATCAGTTGCCGGCCTTTATATACCGCCGATCACCCTCACCACGTTTTATTTTGTTGCACTCCTGTTAACCCTGTAAATACTGACTAAAATGTGGTTTCCCAGCGCGACGTGGCCACCGAGCGATGGAAGAATAAGTGCCCCATTTGCCTACAAACTTGGAAGACGCCCACGGCGCTGCCGGTCTCGGGGTATTTATATTTCAATAGTTAACTAACTCAGCGCCTATATGTTGCAGTTATTATTTACCTTCAGACGAACCGCATGCTTGTTTTAACTGCCACTGATCAAAACACAGGAGAATTCAGTATCCCTTTCTTCCCTAGGTTGATATTCTGCTACACGTGCATCTCGCGGCACCTGCGCGCGCGCGGCGCCTGCCCTGTCACCAACTATCCTGCCACTGAGCAGACACTCGTGCGCATGTACATCGACTGACGACTGTGTCGCTGCACGAACACAACCGTACGTCTGCAGGTTTACCAACACGCGACACCTTTAGTGTTGCAAGAATTATAACGTACCATCAGGCGTATTGGTTGACTGTTTTCCGAGGCGCGGTAATAAAGAGTTGTAATATGTCCCGCGAGTATGTGGAAAAATTACGTCATAACGGCTGGGACTCTACCTTATCTTCATCGCTTCACAAAATAAGCGCAGCGGAATTAAAAAACGAAAACAGATTCAGTGAATCAATTGAAATGAGGTCAAAGTTTAAAAAATCTGACTATCGGGCAACAATTTTTTGTTATTTCAAGATTAACGTTTGTGTCTAGTCTTCTGTCTTCGGACGTATCCCAGTAAATTAGTGTTATAACCGAAGAGTTGGTTAAGGCCCCGTGATTTACACAAACAGTACCAAATAAGAAAATTACTTTCAAGGGTGATAATAATGCGCGCGGTGTTCTCTTGGTTAGAGGCTCGGACTGACCGACGAAAATATGGTGCGCGGTAATATGAGCAAATGATTGGCGATTTGTCTTCCCTAAAGTACCAAATATAGCGTTTGCCATAATCATTCATTTGCCATAACAGATTTTATGCTGGTCGTAATTTATGCTAAATGTAAATATTTCAGGATTTACTAAAATATCGTCGTCTTGAACCCATCAGCTCTAGTAGCACTCTAGCGTTTATTATGCACACACGCTTACTGGATAGAAAAGGATATATGCAATAAAAGCTAGCGTTCTAGGGCCCCAGATTAGGTTAAGTTAGCTTTGTATTATAACGCTCTTGAAAAAAAATCTTTTGTGCCGTATAGATAACTTAATTTGATAACGACAATACTTCAAGTTGCCATTTCGTATAGTGGTTATCAACACGGTACAAACGGCGTAAACCCGAGTTATTGATTTGTTTCATTGATAGTAAGGTGAAAGATGAATGCAAAGGGCGGCTGGTGCAGAAGTGTGTTGTGTGTGAGAGTGTGTATGTTAGTACGGTGGTTATCAAATTTGGTTCTCTACGCGACACACACGGCTTACAGTTTCCGCCAAAAAATTATTACGGCAAATAAATGATTGTGATAAACATTCGGAACTTTACTTTTGTGTTACATTGAATGTAAAGGAAGTCTAGATACAGACCTGGGTTGTGTGCGAGTGTGTGTAAACGTCTGTATGTGTGGAGTTATTGTGATATAACGCCAATTTATTTATTTGATATCTATTTATAGTTAAAGACTGATTAAGTACCTAAGTGTATTAAATACTATTATGTTGGGAAAAGGTTTAAAATGAAACGTTATTTAATTATAAAGGTAAAGGTTTATAAAATAAACAATAAAGTTACTAAAGATGTTTTATTTAATAACATAACAATGGAATAATAACCATTGCTTATTAAAAGTACGTACAAAAAGAAACTAAGATTATTAGCTACTACCTATCTACATATAATGGTCAAATATGAAAAATAATAATTTTGCTGAAACAGCACTTTACACCAACCTCATCTTATTTGCTGTATTTTTGTCCCACCTTTTAAAGGGCTTTACATTGTAAACCGTATTAAGTAGGTTCCCGGTTGTAATCTAAGAATAAAAAACGTAAAGGGGGCCGTTCAAGTATTACGTAAGCAGATTTACTACAATTATTTACCCCCCCTTCCCCCTTGTCAGCAAAAGTAATCAAAGCTCTTACCCCCGCCCCCCATGCTTACGTAAACATTGGTATATGCATTTTTTCTTTTATTAAAAAGTGCTCCTCAATGTTGTATGTCTGCTGACTTTTATCCGATTTTGGAATGCCTACGTCGTTCTCATCTCATCGAACCATTCAACATCTTGGTGCTCTAAATTTTGAATAATGCACATCAGTTCCATATGTGTAAAAAAGTAAATAACTGCTGCTGACGTAATCACCATCTAGACCCCCCCACCCCCCATGTCATCATAAATAAGCACAGCCAACCCCTCCCCCCCGCCCCCCTATACTGCTTACGTAATACTTGAACGGCCCCAAGGTATAAAAATTAATAGTTTTTTTCTTTGTTGTGAAGCCTCTATTGTATCTCTATTGTAAGAAACAAATAGGTACTTAACAAAACTTGGCCAAGTGTGATTCGGTCTTGCGATAAAGATCCCAAACGGAATAAAAGAAAACTCTTTTTTTGTAAATACGGAGCACTCGGCCCACAAGTCCAAGTCGCACTTGGCCGATCTTATTCTTTACAATTAGTTCACGTATACATGTCTCGCTTTCGCTTATTTCTTCAACTAGGGCTTTCTTTTCAACACCGTTTATCACAATACATAATATACATATACTTTATAGCTGACTGTGTAGCATCTAAGTGCTGCATCTCACTCTTACGCATTATTATTCCGCATAAGAGTGAGATACAATATCTAGTTTGCTTTTCGCATTGAAATGATTTAAGCCGCGTCCACATTTGTATCTTCACGGCCCAGCGTATCGTATCCCCATCGTGGTCACCGATGCTTACCGTACCTAGTAGCTAGTAACACCTAGTAAAGTTGTCAATAATTGTGTAAAGTCGGCGTCCTTGCGTCGGTTTGAATTAAAATTCATTTGTAACTTAAGGCTATAATATCTCTGCATCACATATTTAATTAGGTTCTGAACGAACCCAACATGTATCGGTGATCGCAACAGGGATACGATTCGGGGCTGTTTTAAGCCTATTAGAGGTTCGAGGCAGTTTAGGATACCGGCCCTACGATCACAATACGAGAGAAGATTATTTCATCAGCTACAGCCAAGAGGAGTGGGTTGCTGATCTAGCAAGAACTGGAGGGTTCCATGAATCGTGGGGCTCTGAATATTCGTAAAGAACGGCCAACGGGGACTTGTCCGCCCGGGATGATACAAGCGTGGAGTCAGCGCGAATAGAAATCTGGGCTTCGTTCCGAATCACTTTACATCGCTCACATCGCTCACGTTTTTAGAGCGAATCATACTCGCAAGACTACCGGAACGTCATCGATGACGTCACGGATCTGGCTCGCATCGCTGACGTCGCCCAGTAAATCGTTCACGCCCGGCAGGGGCAGTTAACGCAGTCTCGGGAGCGGGATTCGGTCAAAAAACGTGAGCGACGGAGACCGATCCGGAACACGGCTCTGGTGTTCACCACAGTGACCTACAAGTACTCGACGTCGGCGATGACGCCCTGCACGTAAATGTGCGCCACCTGGCGGCCGCTGGCGGCCACGAGCACGACGCGCGGCGTGGGCGCTGTGTGCAGCAGCGGGCGCGCGGGCGCGGGCGGCGCGGCGTGCGGCGCGGGCAGCGCGGCCACGTGCGCGCGCAGCGCCGCGCGCGACGCGAAGCTGTGCTCGCCGTACACCAGCCCCGGGGACTGCAGCACCTGCCACGCCAGCGACGTGTCGAAGTAGCCGCCCTCGCCCTGCGAGCCGGCGTTCGAATTCAAATAAATTTATGAATGAACATATTATGAATTCTGCCGTTTGTCGGCGTTGAGACTGATTTACACGTATTCCGCTTCCGTGGCGAGTTCTTTTATACAACGTAGGAAGGCAGACGAGCGTGTGGGTTGATGGTGACCATCACCTCCGCCAACAGACACCCGTGACACCAAAGAGATTCCAGATCCGTTACCAACCCAGAAATCTGAGATGGAATACCTCTTGTACCAGTAATTGCATCCGCTGTTTTGCTCTCCACACCGAAAAACAACAGTGCGATCACTGCTGCTTAGCAACAGGATTAGCGAGCAAGATGGTGGTGGCGATCCGGGTGGACCTTACACGAGGTCCTACCGCTCGCACTTCGCGGTGTGCGAAAAAGAGAGCGCGAAAAGTTGGAAAACGAATGGCCCCTGTCGTAGTTTCTACATTTTTAGCGGATTTCGCGGAGCCTTTCCTTCATTTCCCGACTAGGTGTCGCGTGTATGTAATATTGAGACTCAATTTTTATACTTTACATACTCGCGCTATTCATTTCCCCGTTAATTACGGCTAGAATGGCCTAAATGTAACTCTGGAGTAACTATTTTACAGATTTTCTATTTATATTGCAGCATAAATGTAGTAGCTACGGTAGGCGAGTAAGGAGTACAACCACAATAAGTTATATCAAAGTGGCGATCGCGTTCAACAGTATCCTGAACACACCGCTACGCACTCGGCATTATCAACAATTACAACATTATAGTTTTTTTTTTTTTTTTTTTTTTAAGGCATCGCGCTCTTGGCGCACTTAGCCAAACGGGGAAACGGAATTAGGATCAAAAAAATACGAATTGGACGGAATTTGGAAAAAGGGAAAAATCAGGAAAGGGTCACATATTTAAAAAAAATAAACAATATAATAATTATAATTTAATATGGTTTTCAGTGAGAAATGAATATAGAGCTTTAAATATATACAAAGAATTATCATTAATAATAAGAAGGGGAGGAATAGATATAGGAAAAGGAACGTCAAGGAGTGACAGCTGTTCAAACAGGGAGGAATGCTCATATAGTGGACAGGCGAAAAAGATATGATTTAGGTCACAGGGAACAGCTCCACAATCACACGTGGAGCTGTCCACTATTCCCAATCTCGCCAGGTGCTCCGGTGTGCAGACGTGCCCTATCCTCATACGGGTCATCATGCTAGTTGCCGGTCTGGAGAGTGAAATTTTGGAAAACCAAGGTTTGACAGGGATTGTTGGTTGAATGCCACGGTAACGCAAACCGGTCCTTACATCGCAAGCAGCCCAGAGTTCACTCCAAATATCATGTAAGTAAGTCTTTGGAAGAGCCAACAGATCGTCCGCAATATTTTTAAAAGGAAAAGAATCCCCCCAATCAATAGCATCGCGAGCTAAGTGGTCCACTCGTTCGTTTCCTTTTATTCCTCTATGCGAAGGAATCCAAGCAAACGAAACTGAATATCCCTTTTGATAACACTTAAACAAAAGACTGCGAATTTTAAAAATGTGTGGATTGATGGATTTTGCTCTAAATGGAAATTTTTCAATTGATTGTAATGAGCTTAATGAGTCCGAGAATATGATCGTATTTTTAAGCTTCATCAAAATTATATATTCTACTGCTTGCAGGATGCCAAAACATTCACCAGTATACACGGAAGATTCAGGTGGCAGCTTTATTTTTTGCACAATATCATATTGAGTGTGCAGTACACCAACACCAACACACCCATTGGGATAAACCTTGGAAGCATCCGTGTAAATATGATGGGTATTCTGAGCATCTGTTCCAATGAAGCTCAAAAACTGGCGATTGTGTTCCACATCATTCTTAGAAATACCTATATTTAAGAGAACAGATGGTACAAGTGTTAAAGATTCATATTCATATTGAAAGATTGGTAGTGTTGAAGAGTTGAAAGTGGGTGCTGAAATAGACTTAAACCTTTCAAAGCTTTTAATCAAACAAGGAGGATCCTTATGTGTCCAGTAATTTGAAGAAGTTATTTGAACAGAAAGGTTAGGCAAGATGGACCAGAGCTGATGATTAGATAATTGGGAGCTTCGGAAGAGATACCTATCACTAAGAAATTGACGGCGTAAATGAAGAGGAGGTTCAACACATTCCACCTGTAGTGCGTTAATTGGACTGGATTTCATGGCTCCACAGATAATTCTAAGTGCCTTAGATTGGACATGAGTTAATTTCTTGAAACCAGCTGCACTACCAGGTTCCAACAAAAAAGACCCATAATCTAAAACACTTCTTATCAGGGCATTATACAGTAACTTTAAGCAAAAAGGATGTGCTCCCCACCATACACCTGATACACATCTAAGGATATTAATACTTTTTTCACATTTAGAAACAATGTAATCACAGTGAGGAAGACCAGTCAGTTTGCTGTCTAAAATGACACCTAAAAATTTTGTTTGATTTTTTACCGAAATTGTATGGCTACCAAATTTTACTGTTACTGGAGGGGGGAGCCGTTTTCTGGTGAATACAACGACAACACTCTTAGACACGGAAAGTTCTAAACCATTGGAGTCTAGCCATACCTTTAATAAATTTAAAGCTGAAGTAAGATCTTTACTAGCTTTTTCAATGGAGAGATTGGCTGAGTATAATAATAAATCATCAGCATATTGTAAAACTCTCACTGAACAATTTAAAGAGGATTCTAAATCGAATGTATAAATATTATACAACAGGGGGCTAAGCACTGAGCCCTGTGGAAGTCCCTTCCAAACTAAACGGGTGATTCGATTCTTGTCATCTATTAGTAAATTAATAGATCTTTCTGACAGCAAATTGATTATGAAGTTTATTAAAATTGTGGGAATACCTAACCTGAAAAGTTTTGTTCTTAATACTGATATTAAGACATTATCATAAGCAGAACTAATATCAAGGAATGCTGCAGCTACTGACTCGTTTTTTGAAAATGCCAAGCGGATATCAGAAGTTAATATTGCCAAACTGTCATATGTAGACCTGCCTTTACGAAAGCCAAATTGACTTGGAGCTAGCAATAAATGACTTTCTACAAAAAATTCTAACCTGTTTTTAATTAAATGCTCTGCAACTTTAGCAAACACTGATGAAAGGGCAATGGGGCGATAAGAAGATACGTCTGAAGCTGGTTTACTAGGCTTTAGAATTGGAATGACTATTTGTGATCTCCATGACTCTGGGACAATCCCAGTCAACATAACTGAATTTACTATATGTAGATAATAAGAAAGGATGTTGTCACTGACATTAGCCAGAAACGAATAAGGAACACCATCATCACCAGGTGCAGTATCCTTTAAGTTTTTTAATATACCTTTTAATTCCTCCATTCGAAAAAGAGAGCTTAAAGAAGATTGTAAAGGATCATAAGGAATGGATGACGGCTGAAAGACATACTCTTCAGGAACTGACGTAGGGGCTAACTTGTCCATAAATTTTTGAGCAAGATTAGGAGGAAGTATCTGCCTAGGAGTCTCATTAAATGCAGATCTAAACCTTTTGACATTGTTCCATACAATAGAAGGTTTTACATTAGGACAGAGAGACGCACAAAATTGCTTCCAGCCTTCATACTTTTTCTTACGCAACAATTTTCTAGTATCCCGCGCAACCTGCATATATAACTCAAAGTTTTCATTTGTCATTGAATGGCGGTATCGTCTTTCAGCCTCCTTTCGTTTTTTAATTGATTGAGAACATTCAGAGTCCCACCAAGGCGGAGAAGGAATTTTACCTAATACACTATTCTTTACAGGAAAAGTTTCATCAGCTGCTTCAACAATCGCCTTTGTCAAGGCAGCCGAAGAACTAACCACATCACTATCAGCAGTGCTAGGAAGATGCGACATTTTCCTTTCAACACATTGCTTGAACATTTCCCAATCTACATTACATAAATTATACTTTAGCCTAGGACTAGGCTTTGAATAAGACGGAACACAAGAGGGAAATGTAATGATAATTGGAAAATGATCACTTCCATATGTTGACTCCAGTGTATGCCAAGATAAAGAAGAGGCAAGTTGAGCAGAGCAAATTGATAAATCTACGACACTAATTGATTCACAAGGGCCAGTTCGCCTGGTGGGATAGCCAGTATTGAGAATGCATAGATTATTATTATCAAGGATGTCTAAAATTTGTTCCCCATGATAGCTAGAAATTGAACTACCCCAGGAGCGATGCTGCGAATTAAAATCACCTAGTATCAATATGGGCCTGGGAAGAGAAGATATTATTTGTTCTAACTCATGAAAAATGATTGATGATGGGTGAGGAATATAAACAGAGATGATGCAAATGTTATTTACAATGGCAGCGACAATAGATAAATCGTCACTGTGGGATGGAAGAGATATTGATGAAAATGATATTGTGTTCCTAATGAGTAAGGCTACTCCACCATACCCATCAGGACGATCCTCTCTGAGACATGAATAGCCTGAAACTCTAAAAAGAGCGCCAGGCTTAAGCCATGTCTCAGCTAGGGCCAAAACAAAAGGTTTAAAATTATTTACAATGTAAATGAGATCGGATTTTTTACTGACTACACTTCTGCAGTTCCATTGAACTACAGTGTCCATTATGTTGTATTGATGTTGCAAGTGTTTCAAGAAGGGGGGCAACGTGGGACGGTGAAACAAGATTCGATTTTGAAAGCAAAGTGATTAAGGCAATTATAGCCTCAGCTACTGATTGAGTTTGTGATTCAGTACTGTTAGGGTCTCTCAGACCACAACCATTAGATGGAGATGGGATGGCATATTCGTTAATCAAAGCATTATGAGCTGCCTGGTCATAGCCTTTATTAGTTTTAATTGGGGGCCCACGGGGCTTAAGAAAAAATGTTTTTCTGTAAGACTGGTTAGATGCATGCTGGTTAGATGCATGCTGACTACTTCCATATGTATTAGCATTACGCGGAGGTGAAGGCTGTGGGTGAGACAAGACATCTGCAAAAGACTTTGTAACGGCTGGGTGAAGCTTTACTGCTTCTCCATATGAAATGCAATTATTCGCCATACTTAATTTTATATCTTTTTGTCTTTTGTGTTCTGGGCATGATTTATTAATGGCAAAATGAAAACCATTGCACAAAAAACAAAATGCTCTGTCTTCTTCAGTTGAGCAAGTATCAGCTGCATGCATCTGACCACATTTAAAACATTGAGCCTTCGATCTGCAATTTGTTTTTGTATGTCCAAACTTGCAACAGTTGAAACATTGTACTGTGGGAAAAATATACAACTCGACTGCTAAAGAATTGTAGCATGAAAACACTCGTTTAGGTAAAACTTGCCCATCAAATGTTAGTACAATGGTTTCAGAGGGTTGCCATGTAACAGAACCATTAACAAAAACTCTGTGATTAAGTCGCCTAACTTTAACCACTTTACCGCAACCTATGGGTACAGATATATTCGATATGATTTCATCTTCTGACCATTGCGCTGGGATGCCACGGACTAAGCCCATGCGGGTAATCGAAAATGATGGAATATATGCAGTCAAATTCTCAGTTTCCAAGCGTGAGTCGTTGATGAAAGCATTAGCATCACTGGAATTAGAGAAAGCCATGGATATACGGGTCCTGCCAATTCGTTTCACACTTCCGTTAACAATATTGCGAAAATTGTTTTTCATCAGGAATTTTCCGAAGGACACTGGATGCAAGGAAGAGTTTGGGTCAGTTAAATGTCTCAGTTGTACGTGGATTGTAAATGGACCTACGTCGGAGCTTGTAAATAAAGCCCTGACAACCTTTGTAGTATCGTTTTTATTCACTTCCATGGTTTGAACCTTATTACCTGCTAAGGTATCGTTAGGTAGCTTGTTGATGTCCAGTACCGGGGAAGGGGACTCCTGCAAACCGTTGCTAGCGCAATCGCAAGAATAATCGCCATCGTGATTTTTCTTTCTCTTTTTATTGCAAGCCCTGCACACCTTTGACACCCTAGACGAACGTTTGCGAACCCTTTTACTACTGCTAGTAGAAGCGTCCGTGTCCATACCCGACTCCTCTATTGTTATGTTACAGGCCACCTGGAGGCTTGCACCTCCAGGGTCAACCAGATCAGGGGGCTCTTTGTCCCCCATTGCGAGAAAAAAGTTTATTTGAAAAAACTCACCTAAGCCGACGTATTTATTTACACTATACAGAAATAAATATTATATAAAAATAAGAAATAAGAATATATACAATGCAACCACTTATCTGATTCTATAAATTACATAAAATATTTTAAGAAACTCGAAGAAGCGAAAAACACAACCGCCGCGTTTCACGTTTCCCGCGCTTTTTTTTTCTTTTTTTTTTTCAACATTATAGTTGAAGACCACGCCTTTATTGACTGAGATCTGAGGCTAAACTGTGACGGCCACGGGCCTACCTTAGATAAAGAGCAGACGAACACTCACCTCGAAAGTGGAGACAGCGTAATGGTTCCCCTTCCTGACAGTGACTATGGAGACAAGTGCGCCGTCCTGGGAAACAATCGTTCTTTAGTGGCTGCACTGGGTTTTGTATGACTTTTAATGGGCGCCAGTTTAAATGGCATAGCGTTATTGCATTCGAGCCATCGTCTGTGTTTGGCTGTCCTTGAAAATTCTGTGTAAAATTCCTAGGTTAGCTGGAAGAGATCCTTTACAGGGACATGCTCATTTTAATTGTAATGTTATGTAGCGTGTTTTATGTACAATTAAGTGTCTAATTACTTAAAAGTTTATCAACAATAAATACACCTACACACTGCTTAACCGTCATATGGATAGTACCTGGTTGACGATGGGCGTGCCCGCGATGTACTGGTTGGCGGACTCGAAGCTGGGCGCGCAGCGCCACTGCGCCAGCACGCCGTCGCTTGAGCGCACCAGCATGCGCTTCACGCGGTTTATGAACACCTGCCGACAGCAACACGAAATAATAATAGGAAAGAGTTTCAATCAATCATAAAACGTTGGTAGGTAGGACCTTGTGCAAGATCTGCCTGGATCGCTACCACCCTCTTGCTCGCTAATCCAGCCGCTAAGCAGCAGCGCTTGGAGTGTTGTGTTCCGGCGTGGAGAGTCATACAGCTTGTGAAATAACTGGCACACAAGATATTTCATTTTAGACTTTGAGTAAGCAACGCGTCTGCAATCTTTTATGGGCGGTGATGATCATTTACCATCAGGTGACCCACTTGCCAGTTTTCCTCCATATTTGATAAAATAGCGTAATCTGAATAAAGATAGTTCCACTTGGACCGACCTTCTCGGCGGTCGTCTCGTCGACCCTGACGTAAGCCAGCTCGCCCAGCGGCGCCAGCGTCTCCTCCGTGAAGATGTCGCAGTAGTGGTGCGTCTTGCGCGACCACTCCAGCACCTGGTGGGACGGCAGTACACGAACTTTAATGCAAAGGCCCCATACACTAGTCGACCAAGAAATTGCTTAACCATTTTTGATCATATCACAAAGAGATAAGGTTCAAAAGTGGGCAAGCAATTACTTGATCGACTATACAAACAAACAATCAATTTAAGACCCACTACGTCATCGTTAAGTTACGGTACAGGTTAAGCAGGGACATTGTTGCTAAAAAAACCGAGATAAGTTACCTTTCTCGCCTATTGAATCAGTATTCAATATAACGATATTGATGCTTGTTATCAAACATTAACAACGTTTATAAACAAAACAGAAAGTAAAATTCATAACGAAATTGTTGGAAGCTACTAACCCGTTTGTGCCGCGTAGAGAACCAAATTAGATAACCTGCACCATACTAAATGTGAATTTGAAGTTATCTAGGCGGCACAAACGGATTAAACTTTTCGCATCGTATCTCTGTCGCACTGACTGACGCGTATCATTATCGCTCTGAGTGTACCACGCCATAAAGTGCCTCTGAGTTCCGTGATATGCCTACATGTGGGTGGTAGGACCTTGCGCAAGGTCCGTCCGGATCGCTACCACCATCTTACTAGCTAATCCTGCGGCTAAGCAGCAGTGCTTGCACTGTTGTGTTCCGGTGTGGAGAGCAAGACAGCCAGTGCAATTACTGGCACAAGAGGTATTCCATCTTAGCCCTCTAGGTTGGCAACTCCCTTAGGTGCTGCTGGTGTCTATAGGCGGTGGTGTTCACTTCCCATCAGGTGACCCACTTGCTCGTTTTCCTTACTATGTTGTATAAAAAAAATGTACCTAGGTACCAAGAGACAGCTTTCGAAATGATATTATGTCATAGCAGAAAAGGTGTACTTATGCGGGACTTACTCTTAGTTCTTGATTGGAAAATTATGCGTCAGGTCAGGACTGTCAGTAAGTTTAAACATTTTATATGCGAACTGCTAGTATCGCACCTCTTCTTCCGAACAGCAGTGTATGGGCACCGTGGAGCCGTAGCTGGCGAACTTGCGTCCGTCTCGCTCGTGCAGCTCAGCGGGGATGGCCCGCGACTCCACCAGCCCCTTGTACACCTCGTTGAGCACCGTGCGCTTCGTCATCTTGCTCTGCGAAGAATCACAGACTAAAGGCCTAGTTACATGAAGCGGGTTCTCGTATGCTAGTTGCACGACATTGCGGGGTTTGACCTAACGATCGATCAAATCATACCTTAGTACTTAGACCTCAACGTTATGCAACTCGCATACGAGAACTTGCTCCATGTAACTAGGCCTTTAATGTCGCTACTGAGGACGCGTCCAATAGTCCAAATGGGGTAGCCGACATTCCAAAGTTCACGCATCCATTTGGAGTGAGTACTTAAAAGTTGTAGAGGACGCCAATCTTAACTGGCAGTCGAGGCGTAAGTTAGTGTCAAATGTCTAATGCCTAGCGGCTAGACAAGGCATATCAGCCTCTAGCCTCCTACATTATTCTCTTTCTAACCAGTATGCGATGAAAGCTACTTTGATATAGTTGCAGGCAAACAACTTGAGCATAAATCGAGAGAAGGGGGTATGTTAACGCTTACATTTTTGTACTAGAAACGGCTACTGCGCAGTCAAGGTCAGTGCTCCTGTTGTTTGCCGGGAACTGTACTATAGCAGGTACAAAATCGTGTGGTGTGGAGGCTTGTCACCTGACAAATGTTTTGGAAAATACATCAAGGCCCGACCACATCAGTGGCCCTAACATGACTGGCCAAGATTAGTTTATCTCTATCTGCGTCTCTTTCTTACTTAGCTTTCTTATGACACTAGTTAGACAGAGACACAGGGAGGGGTTAAACTAAACCTGGGCTGTCATGTTAAGGCCGCAGGCATCAGATAATATTATCTGTAAACCCCATCGTCGTCGTCGGTCGTGGTTTTCATTTCTGAGTATACTTGGTGATGAAGACTGAGCGACGGGCGTCACCCGTTTGTTTCATAACCGAGCAAATATAATTACGTGCCGCGACGTCGCGCTACCGTGTCTCCCGAGACCAGCTGATAGCGATTATTATGATAAATTATACGATTGTTTGTTTCTTATCGCGACACTACGGCTGTCAACACAGGGAACTGTTTATTAATATTATAACGACGAGTTTGGTTTCACACGGGTTGCAACTGGGATTTAATTTACACAAAACCTCCCGTACCTATAAAGTTCTCTAAATGAAAACCTTATCAAAATTCGTAATAAGAGACATTTTCGTAGTGATAAAGCTACATACATTGTGACCATTTGCTGCTGGTAGTACCCACACTCACACTGGTGTGAAGTAGTAGTGTCCGCTACTGCGTTTCGTACGACGAATGAGAAACCCGGAGACTGGCCGAGACCGCGGGGAGGACTTAAAGGCTACAACGGATCATCGATTCGTGACCCGCCAACATGGGAGTAGTTTGGGGGGTGAGGATGGGCAAATTCCATCCTATAAAGATGGATCTTTCATTAAATAACTTGGTGGTGGTTAGCTCAGCTGGACGGCTGCCTGCCCTCAATACACAATATTTCTATCTACAGCAATGCTCGCGAGCTGCATTTCCTCTCTAATTCCATAATAAATTGAACCAATCGACTTTTAATAAACCACGATTAAGAACCAACTCGGAATTGCCTTTAAAGCCGGGCTACGCCGGATGCGTACGCAGCACGGCTCCGGAGACACGCGCGAGCACACGCCGGTTGAGAGCCATATCGCCTGCGTTGCGTGCCCGTAACGCAGCTCTACGAAGCGGGCTGGCGCTCTGCTGCGTACGGATTCGATGTAGCGTTTAATCTTATTTTAGTCCCGGCACTAATAGACAGACCGACAAAATCTTGAAACAAAACCTAGGTATTTGAAAACTACAGTACTTAACATACCTTAACAGATTTGAGCTCAATCGCGGTAGTTTGAAATGGCTGAAGTGTAGAAACCTGCGCCGACGCAGTTGCCGAGCCGGGTGTGGCGTCTTCACTGATTGATAAACAAATGTTTATCGCGTCTGATAACGGCTCTGGCCGCGTACGAATTATAATAAAAACACCGGTTCTTGCACGAAACTCGGAAGATAACTGACAAGCGACGTAACAGGTAACTTTCTTTTTTGGGTTCCGTATCCAAAGAAGCAAAATACTTGATTATTTTTATAAAAAAAATAAGTCAAACAAGCAAGTAGGTCATCAGATGGTAAGTGATCACCACCGCCTATAGACACCCGCAACACCAAAGAGATTGCAGATGCTTTGCCAACCCAGAGGGCTAAGCTGGAATACCTCTTGTGCCAGTAATTACACTGGCTGTCTTGCTCTCCACGACGGAACACAACAGTGCAAGCACTGCTGCTTAGCCGCAGGATTAGCTAGTAAGATGGTGGTAGCGATCCGGACGGACCTTGCCAACAATTGGGCAGTATCACACTCACAAAATACCAGCGTGAAGTAATAGCTTTCTACTGGCTTTCGTACGGTGGCTGAGAGATCCGAAGCCCACAGGGCGAGAGAACTTACAGGGCGGCTACGAATCAGCGATTCTCTTGGGATCGCTGGTCCCTATGTGCGGCGGTGTTTACTTTCCATCAGATGACCTGCTTGCTCGATACCTCCATAAAAAAGACGGTCGTGCGGGTCATGTTAGGACAACTGGATTGCCACATAACACAAACCCCTTAATTTACTATTCACATTGAGTCATCTAATGGAACTAAACAGCCATTAACTTGTTACCTACCTCTAGTGGGCCTAGTGGATATAAATTTTCTATGACACATTATTTTAATAACTCCATTGCCATCAAACACAGACCCGTAAAGATTTAATGGGAATGGCGATAGGTTGTAGTGTGGTGCACTGCACGCACACTCTCTCATGCTTGACAATCTACATCTAAACTAATATAATAAAGAGGTAAACTTTGTTTGTTTGTTTTTTTGTTAGTTTGTTTGTATGTAGGGGGTAATCTCTGGAACTACTGGACCGATTTCAAAAATTCTTTCAAAGATAGAAAGCTACACTATTCCTGACGGACATAGGCTACTAATTTTACGTGAACGAAGCCGCGCGCGTCCGCTATATATAATATGTTTGTATTGTAAGAGAACACACAATAAATCCAACTATAACCGCGAACAGTTGTCTCATTTTATCTCGTCACCACAAGGTTGACCAACTCTGTGTGCTCATTACAGGACATGTGATCAAAAATTACAGGATTCATGGAAAAAATACGGGACAACGTGTTTATTCGTATGGTACCGGTCATGTATTTGTCTTATTAAGTTTGAGGACAAGGCAAAAATGATAGCTGAAAAGCGGGACGTCTGTAAAATACACCGGACAGTTGGCCTCCCTACATGGCGACCTTGAACCCGTCTGAACATCGTCACCGAGCAGTGTGACCATATGTGGCAGGATCCTGCCTTTTTGGCAGGTTTAGCCCTTCATTTTGACTTCTGGCAGGATCGGTTGAAGTTTTCAAAATCTGGCAGTATCTGGCAGGATTGCAATATAAGCTGGCACGTTTGGCAGTATAGCCTTAGACTGGGTTTACAGTAGGCATTTGCGAGCGATAAAAACGCGAAAACGTGGCCATTGCCCAACCAGAGACAGCCATTGCCGCGTTTTTCCGTTTTTATCGCTCATAAACTCTGACTGTAAACCCAGTCTTAAAGGAGCTTAGCCATAAGAGTTTGGCTTTGGCAGGATTTGTCAGTTTTCTAGCTTAAGTAGGGCAGGATCTCTAATTTGAAGTTGGTCACACTGTCACCGAGGCCACTACAGTTGACCATGCGTTTAGTTTTATTGTTCGGTGTTACAACACACTAACCTGACTGAATTTTAATATCAGTTTTAATGTATTGTCAGCCGAAAAACGAAATACAAACCGGCGCTTTCGTAATACAGCGGACTGTCAGCCGTAATGTCTTGACGATACGTTGTACTTACTGGTTTTCAAATCATGAAAATTATTCGTTATATTTTTCAGAAGAATAAATACTTAAGTAAATGGTAAATGCAAAAATATTGTTTAGTGTAAAATTTAGACAAAAACGAAAAGACTTGTAACTATATATGTATTTTCTTCCGATTTCATCATTTTGAATGTGATTGTATTGTATAAGTACCTACTTAAGTATTTTTTATCGTAAAAGAATAAATGAAGATTTTATTTTAGTGTAATTTTATGACAGCTATATATATTTGAGGCGTTTGGGGTCGAAACTCGGGGCCCTGGGGGCCAAGTGCGCGCCATTTTTACAAAGACTTATCGGCGCGCCTTATAGAGGCCTCCCGTGACCAGAAGGCTGGGCAATACTTTGCCTAAAGAATGCCTTCTGGGCACCCTCCCTATTGGCGGCGATTTGGGACAATTTTTTTATCTTTAAGTTTAGAATAAGATTTTACTGTTGTTTTTTTTTCTTCTTAATGTAGACATTTCTGACTCACAACATGTCATGTGTCGTGACAAATATAATGAGATACTTTTTTATAATTTGAATAATTCAGGTAATTACTATACCACACACTTAGTAAACCTTTATTTTGTCTAGCTAGTAAGAAAAAATGATTCCTGTATACTAATGCAATTTGACACATAATGAATAGTAGGTATAGTTAATAAAGAAATTTATTTTTAATCATAAATTTAAACAATATTACAAAAATATTAGAAAAATCTGAAAACTATTGAAAAAAATTATATTTTTCTTTTCTTTTCCGAACGGAATTTTCCATTGCCCATTACGTACGTTGTACAAAACGGCGACTGACATTACGCCGGATTGTAAAATAAAAGGTGTGACCACAAACTGAACGAAGCGAGTGTGAGCATCCTCCACAAAGAGCTATTGAATGGCTTCAGTTATGGCTTATGACGTTCGCCGGCCGCTGCCGTGGCACGCTCGCTTCACTCGTCACACTTTGTACAAGTAATAAAATAACATCACCATAGAAATATTTGTTAATTACTTTAAACTAAAAAAATCACAATACAGTGGAACACAATATGCAAACAAACCAACATTTAAGGATAAAAACGAACGTAAACTACTTAAGTATGTGAATTTGCTATCGAATTTGTTTACACACACGTGTTGCTCCGCGTTCAAAGATCGTACTAAGTACTCTGACTACTCATGAGTCACCGTCACCGAATACCTAAACTAACCCAAGAAAAGATGAATAATAATTCCCCTTACGAATCTAATTCCTTGGTCGAGTACGTAGGTATAGCACTAGTTAAACAGTGATTATCATAGATAAAAGCATCCACCCCTTTCGCGCACGCTAATTGGTTAGAAAGAGATACACCTGCTGCTATATCCGCCACAAAAGCCAGCGAGCTAGGCCGCTGTATACACATTTCCAAGACATCTAAATTAATATGTCAATAACCTATCCTATATGGAGCGTTAGATCGAGAACAAAACTACACGTCGGGCAATGATATTCACTGAGATAAGGTACTCATCTAGGGGGTCACTTAATTGATGATAGTTATAATAATTATAAATAATAGGTAATAATAAATAATATTATTTCACATAAACAATCCTATGTGTTAGTAACAATAAAACTTGTCACTACATAACTGTGTACTTAAGTAACACTCATGACAAGTCATTCATTATGTTAGATACTTACCTACTTGATTTGTTACGACTTGATTTATTACGATACCTATTTAAATTGGAAATAAAATATTTTCTGTAATTTCGGACATTTAGAAAAATTTACAGATCCATGGTCACTAAACCTTTAAAAACCAATCGTTAAAAATGGTTACATTGATTTTTAATAAACTTTTAACTTTGACAATCTTATTACGGACACATAGTATATAAATCGAGAGACCTTTTTCCTATCTAGTTCAAAATAAATAATGTCAAATGTTACAACATTTTAAACATAATTACTCTAGCACTCTACTCACCTCTTAATCAGGAGAAATGAAATTTAAAAGCCAACGTCGACCTTTTATACGGAACTATGTACGAAGCTTGGCCTCTGTCTTGTCTATGACCAATAAAAAATCACAGCGATCTGAGAATCCCCGGTCACAAACACGCTGAGACTTGTCTTGTTTTTCACCATAAACTGCAGTGATGCTCTAACGCCTGGTATACACTTGTTGGGCCAAACTCAACCAACACGGACCACGAGCGTCGGCCAACCCGAACAAACACGAATGCGCCCATTCCATACGTAGGCTGCGTTCACATTGTTTGCAACCGAGCATTGAACGCGTCCATTTTAAATCCATCGGGTTCCAAATGATTTTTCTGCTTTAATTGGTAGTGGTTTAATAAGTTGTAAAATTTAATGTCTGCAAAAAATAATACAAAGCGGGCATGGCACGAGACGCTCGTAGCGTCGCGCGTAGGCGTCGTCGTGGAGCATGACGGTCTAGGTCCCACGGAACCTGATTGCAAACCGCTTGATGTTGGTTTTTAGTTAGGGTATGCCCCCCACTCTGGGGGGAGAGTCCCAGATATCCCCCGTGCAGCTCCAGGCTGGGAGAAGACATAAAGCTTTCCCAGCCTGCCAAAAAAAGGCTAGTGAAAGTTTCCCACCATTGATGGAAAGAGGGGACCATGCCAGGTGATCTCAGCGGGGAGTCCGGCACCGGACGCGCGCCTGAGGCCACGTGTTATACCGCTGAACAAGCCTCGCCCGCAAGGCGACGTGATTGGAACACCCCGGGGCTTTCCCCGTGGCGATGGGGAATCTGAGTGCAGATTTGCCCCGGGTTAAAAAATAAAAAAAAAGGCTAGAGTGACGGTTGTCGCATGCATGCATCGTCAAGTGTCAGCTAATCAGGTTAGTTAGACTTAGAAAAGTAGGTATTTGGTGCGTAACTGCGTACAGCGCTGTGAATCACACTTACCTATGCATAATCATGATTGCACAATGTTTTATAATGCAGTGGGGGATCAATTCGCTTTTTAATCTGACTATTTATCCCGCTTGGTGGCGCTGCTTTCAATGGAGAGGGCCTGTCACGAAACTTTCAGCGCCTACTTAAAATCATTAGCAATCTTCGACCTTTCCTAGACGACCGAAAAAAGAATGTGACAGGAATACCAGACGGATCACCTCAACAATGTCAAAATACTCTACTCATTTTCTATACCAACGGTTCCTCCCATCGCAGAACTTAACGTGGCTCCATAGGTAACCAGCGATGTACAGCGAGTGTCGCGACACGCACGCAGTGACTTGTTATTATCATTGCACGCACGTCGCCGAGATAACCATCTATAGTTTTGGTTAAGAATAATCCTTTATTATTTTGAGAACACGTGAATAATAATAGTTCTCTTGTTCCTTTTCCGCTTTTAATAGGTATAAAGAAACTTCTTGTTTCGTAGATTGCATCTCTAGGTAGAAAAAAGATTTGGTAAGAAAAGTAGCGCCTATCAGAATCGTAAAGGACCCATGCGACCTACTTGCAAAAAAACAGTAGCCCAATTTAACTACTACAATAAGTCCGAATGTCCAAGACCTAGTCATATACTTGTCATAACTACCTAACAATAAAGATCAACCTTTTTCGGCTATCGCAGGCCGGTCCGGGCCCGCGCGCCGTGATTTGACGACCCCAAGGTCGTAATCAAAACATTTAGTTTTATTGTAAAACAATCAACCAACCAGCCCTCGACACTTTAACTGATTTAATCTACCACGCAATATGACCTTTAACGCTACACGTTAAAATACAAAGAACACGCACTGCGTATATTGGTCGAAAGTCGCGGGGACTCCCCTACCATAGACAAAACGATAGCAAAAGTAGACGAATCTATTAATAGAAAAAACAATTGTGACATCAGATTTATGTCTTTCTGACCGTGGTTTATAATTAGAGGTATTATATAAATCAAGATTTGTACGTTGTAAAATGTTTATTTTATATTTACTGACGAATTTAGGACTAGATGCGATTTTATTAATGTCATATCGGGAACAATGTGTCAGTGGCAACTTTTACTCCATTCATAAAGTATATAGAGTTCAATCAATGTCTCTGTTGTTGGTGGTGAGTGCCTGTGTACCAGACTCTTTTATTTATTGTAATTTCAAGATTAACCAATGACCATACTCAAATTCCACAGTTCAAAATATTGCCTAAGGTAGATCAGTTTTGTGATGTGAAGCGATTGTGTAGTTAGTGAGTTCTTTTCACGACTGTTGGAACAATGATAATAGAAGGGGTGACCTACCTGTAAGTGGGGACTGGGGAGGGGGCAAGAGTGGGCAATTCCGCCCTAGAAAAAAATTACCTTTATTAAATGACTGTGGTTAGTTCAGATCGTCCTCTACGCGAATGCCTGCACCTGGTAAGTAGGGGTTTCTTTTATTTAATTTACTCACTTATAAATAAAATAAAATCAATCAATCATATTTTTTTATTCCCTGTGATTTGTTACATTTTTGTCATGAATAGTAATTCATAAGTCTTCTAAGTCATGGTTGATTTATGATATTACAAACGTTTACAACTTAATAGTTAGATTTCTTATAATACTTTTCTATTGCACTTAAGTAAATAAAGTTATCAAGTAAATAATTAACTAATTTAACCTCCACAGGGGTTGATTTTATTTAACGATAGTTTCTGTACCGACAGAATTTAACATCCTTAAAAAAATACATCCGTACAGTAACACATAGTAGATATGCCGTCTCCGATTGGTTTATATTAGCGATACGTACAAAATGCTTATTTGTGACGTAAAAATACAATTTTAGTTTAGAATTATGATTACAACGGTCTAGTCCAGTAGTTCCCAAACTATTTTTCTCGTGGACCACTTTCAAAATTTTACTGGTTTCGGTGGACCCCCTGCTGCTACATTTCTACACCCAGCAAGTCTCCCGTGGACCCCTAGGGGTCCACCTGGACCACTTTGGGAATCACTGGTCTAGTCTGTACGAGTAGATTTCTAGACTGAAGTCCTAGTATATGCTAACATGAAATTTTGATATTGTAATAAGTGAGCAGGCGCGACGCGTGTCTAGTGATGGGTAATTTTCCGAAAGTTTTCAAATCAAGGAAATTTTTCAATTATTTTTCGAAAAATTAAATAAATGGAATAATAATGGAAAAAATATTGTTTAGTGTAAATTTTAGACAAAAATAAATAAAATAACGTTTTATTGTAGTAAAAGTATTTCATAAAGACAAGAGTAGTATTTTCAGCTGTTTTTATCATTTCCAATGTTAATAATTTTTAATTGTTAAAGAATAAATGCAGATTTTATTTCGGTATAATTATCTTTATTAGTAAATTTTTAGATTAGGAAAAATTTCAGTAAAATATTAGAAAAATTGAAAAACTATATATATATATATATATTTTTTCCGAACGAAATTATACCATTACCGATCAGTACGCGTGCATCACATTTTACAGTATCTCTAACGTGTGCATGATCCATCATCACCTCCTTAAGTCTCCCTAGCATCTATATAATCCTTTATCACCTCTTGGTATCGCAGCGTCTATGTTCGCTCATCATCTTTGAAAGTCTCTCTAGCGTATCATGTGCATGATTTGTCATTACCTCTTAAAGTATATCTAAACCCTTAGCACACTAGCGTTTATCGCCGATATAGAGCATTCGTTCGATTCGCACACCCATGTCGGCTGAACAGAGACGAATGCTTGACGTCCGCGATATACACTGGGGGGTTAGCGTCTATGTGTATAATCTGTCATCACCTCCTAAAGCATCGCTAGCGTCTGTATGATCTCTCATCACCTCCTAAAGCGTCTTCGGCGCGTGCATCAGTCATCACCTCCTGAAGTCCTTGTAGAGCAGCACGACGTCGTGGTCGGTGGGCGGCGCGCGCGCGCGCTGCAGCGCGGCGGGGCGGGCGGCGCACAGGCGCGGCGCGCGCGCGGGGTCGCGGTACAGCAGGCGCCCGCGCGCGCGCCCCACCACCAGGATGAAGTGCCCGCTGAACGCGCCGCCGAAGCAGCGCCTGCCGGCGATCACTTCGTAAGTTTAAAGCGAAGCGGTTTTTCTGGTGCGAGCGGGGTTTCGAAGTAGCAGTCGTAGTTTGTTAGGGTGTACGATTGAGGTGATATTCTGTTGGCGTCGACGCTAATAGAAAACTGCACGGACTCGACGTGAGGCAGCGAAAACAGACGAAGAAACTCATCACCTCCTAAAGTATCTCAGGCTTTTATATGATCTCTCATCACCTCCTAAAGTCTCATCGCTTGGCACTAACACAAATTAAACTGAGCTGTCCATTTTGCTACCTCACTGTTCTGTCACCGTGTGAAATCAATATTAAAGTGACCAGTAGCTATAAACAGAAAGTTGGCAGTTAAATGAAACGGACCTAAAGTCGGCCTTCAGCTTGTTGTGCTTGCAGAGGTCGCAGACCAGCAGGCCGGCGTCGACCAGCACGAGCGCCGGGCCGCGCGGCAGGTGCGCCGCGATGGCCGCCGTGCTGAGCAGCTCCTGCGACAGCTGCAGGCCCGCCGCGGAAGCCGAGTCGAAGCGGCGGGACACCCGCTCGCGGTCCTAGTGGACAAATATTGAACGTAGGCTTTAGGCAGTGGCGTACGAGTAGCTTGGTGCCCAAAGGTCCTGGGGCAAGAAAATCAAGGCCCTAAATAGTAAAATGACATAAAATTTACTTCTGGTGGTCGAAGGCCAGATGCCCTTAAGTATAAGGGGTTCCGAGGCACGGCACCGCCTAGCTCCTTGGTAGCTACGCCACTGGTTTTAGATAGACTTATACTAGCTTTGTTTTGTCTTATATCTTGTAAGTCTCAACTCAAATATTAGTATGCCCATGCCATATCAAATATTTTAGTTAATTGTTAATCGTCTTTGATGCAATGTTATATGCAGACATCAAAAACTTTAAACACTTTTTTTGCATTTTTTGGCTAAGGTGTGACATATCGTTATTAACAATAAATTATCTAAATCTAGTGAGATATGTTTCTTAATGAGGGTGATTAAATGTTTTTAAATCGACATTTAAATCGGTTCAAGTGAATGTATTTGTTAACAAACACATAAAATCGAATAAAAGTTTATGATGTATGGTTATAGCGTTCCCAGCTTAGAGTCAAATAACTATAAGCGAATGTCAAAAGTCTGGAACAGAAACATGACGCTGTGTAAGACAGCAGAGGAACGCACCAATGACAGCGATATAAGGCCCCGCACCTACTAATTGGTAATGGAAAAATTTTGTTCTAAAAAACAGTTTTTTTTCCAATACTTTTCCAATTTTTCTGATATTTTTCCGTATCTAAAAATTTACTTGCTTAGAAATAAAGATACCGATATCAAATATAAAATCTACATTTATTCTTTAACGATTAAAAATACTTAAGTATACATTGGAAATGATACAAGCTAATGAAAATACTATTCTTGTCTTTATGAAATAATTTTATTTTAATAAAATGTTATTTTCTTTATTTTTGTTTACTGTAAATTTTACGCAACACAATATTTTTCCATTTATTTTCCGAAAAATAAAAACTCAAAAATTTTCATGATTTGAAAATTTCGGAAAATTACCCAGCACCCCGCCATTCTGCGAGTTCTGATTACGTTCGCCATTTTCGCTCACTGTTATCACTTTGTGCGATGTCTTTTGTATATCGTTGAATAAATAAACAATAAAGAAAATCTTGCAATTTTTACATTAAGCAGAATCTTGAGGATATAAGAATATGGTATGTAATGGGGTGGGAACATACCGTATCTAGAATCTTCTGATAGTAGGAGTGTTTCCGGTGCGCCTCGTTCACGCCCAGCATGGTGGTGTGCATGCTGTGCCGGATGCCGAACCTACAACAATGTCGGTAGCATGCTTTTAAAAAGGATAAATAAATCTACATCTACACTAATCTACACTAATATAATAAAGAGGTAAACTTTGTTGGTTTGTTTTGGTAATCTCTGGAACTATTGAATCGAATCCAATTTTTTATTTTCACTAATACAGAACTTACATTATCCCTGATGGACATAGGCTCCTAATTTCATGCAAATAAAGTAGCGCCCGTCCGCTAGTATAAAATAAATGTCTTGGGACAATTTTCCAATCTAGTCCCTCAGTCAGCAAATTAACAAATAAAATAAATGGTTATTTCACCTCACAAAAGATTTCACAATAACGTTAACGCAAATTAAGGGAGTGTTTCCACTGACATAGAGCTGGGCGGAGCCAAGAGTACCGGATAGCGAATTGACCAAACACAATGTTTGAAATCTCCACTGATTTGGATTTAGAGCATTTGGATTGGTCAATTCGCGGTCCACTCCGCGCCCAGCTCCGCATCAAAGAAACCCACCCTAGTAGTAAAGACTATAAAAAAAGACCCTTGTCAGGGGCTGGAGTTTGATATAGGAAAGATCCTGTAATACAGATTTACAGGCCTCTATCGATCCCAGGAACAAGACTTGTATATTTGGTCAAATAATTACTTGACCACTTTTGAAGTTATACCTTCATAATATGGTCACAAAGTTGTCGAGTAATTTCTTGGTTAACTATACTAATGGTTAATTTATTAGTGAATTCAAGTAAAACTTCGGAATTGAATTTTGACCCACTTACGGTGCTTAGATTGCCTTGAAATTATTGTACCTAAATCCAATGACAATACAATAAAAAATGCTTGTAATAAAACCGAAAACTAGCAATTCCAATACCTTTTGAGTAAATAGCACAAGTCAATAGTCCAGGTGATCTGGCCGAAGCCCTCCTCCTGGCAGATGCTGTGGAAGTTGTCCGTCAGCTCGCGGCGCTGCGCCGGCTCCAGCAGCATCATGACGCAGGACACCCCGCAGTCCCAGTTGTAGCGCTGCGTGTAGTGCTCCACCTCATGCTCTAAGTACTCTGCGGAGGAGTAGGAGAAAAAAATAATACTCACACAACACAGTAACAGACCTAATTAACCCAAACTTTAAACAATCTTTCTGTTATTTAATTATCATATCAGCTGATTTGATAATTAAATAACAGAAAGATTGTTTAGTTTTGAATTAAAGTAAACTTACAATGTAAATTTCTAGTGTGAAACTACATTCAAAATAATAAAGTGTAAAGCTGTAGTAAAATAATAAAGTACATGGAACGTTGAGCCACGAAGAAATTGTTTAATTTCAGCGGTTACAAAATGTTTACAAACATTCGTTTTGTTTGCTTACCGTCAGTCGGTGATGAACCCATGATTTGATGATCAGTTTTTTCTGTACTTCTCCGAGCAATAACTACTCTTATTACTACAGCTTCATTATTGACGTACCAAACATTAATCAAAAACTATAATGTTTTAATGAAACTGAATCCATTTCATTGAATTTGAGTTTGAGTCATTTCCTTTCTTGGAACCTTTATCAAAAACGTAAACATTCCATTTTGTACCGTCCCCATGTTTTACAAATAATTGTACTTAAAGTCTAACAAAAATATGACATAATAATTAAACAGTCCATGCAAAACTTAATTTTATTGTTGGTGTAAAATGGTTATCACTTGATCATCAGATATAATGTTTCTATTGAGATTTCGTGATTTTATTACAATACTTTGCTATTTAATTTTACGTAGAAAGGAGAGTCACCTTTATGCGTTTAATACAACACGATTCTCGACTACGGGATAACCGAAAGAGCTAAGTAAGTATTGAAAATGAGTGTAAAGTGGAGTAAAGTTCCTATCTCAAAGCTAAATATTTCTAAATTAAACATTATTTTGCGTGAAATAGCCACTTTGGCAGTTGTCCTTCACTCGTAAAGTCGTAAGTATTTTATGGTGTTTTTCTAATAATATTCAAACCAAGCAATCTCTGAACGCAAAACTGACGTTTACTTCAAACTGACAGAAAAGACAGCTGTTAATCAGCTGTTGATTTTCTTCGCTGCGCGTTTCTGCGGTCGCGTTACATTCGAATACGTATTGTATAAATTCGCAATGGCGTTAAGAAATATAGTTTTAAAACTGTCCAAAATAGGAAGAACAAGTAATCGAGCGTTACGACTGCGCACCCTGAGCACGCGGACCGCTGAAAAAGATAATGAAGGCGAGAAAACTAAACAAACACATTTTGGTTTCGAGACCGTCGACGAACAAGAAAAATCAAAGAAAGGTTATTAATGTTATTATAACTATTTTTGAACGCATTTAATAAATGTTATTTTAATTATGGCCTCGCATGTGGTGATGTGGCGGATCTAATAATAACCGCTGGAGCTTTAGTTTTATAATAGACAACATATTTATGAATGTCGCTTTCCTAAAATAGAAGAAGCGAGTTTAATATCAATTCACTTGTATAAAACAGTTGATTTAAAAGAGATATCTGCTTGGGCTATCCTGAGTATGGATGTACATATACCTATTGTTTTTAGAGGTTAAGAGATAAATTACTTAAGATCTCTAAGGCCTTTAAAACCTGACCTTTCTTCTTTTACATAGTTCATAAAAACGTTTAAGACACTCTAGTTAGTTTTATTGTACACATCTAAAGAGTGCAATATCCTATTTTATTGGTGGAAGACAAATTTAAAAAAAAAAGTCTTATACAAACCTTGTTCTGCCAATTATGAACATGATAAAAATAAAATGTGCCAAATCAGTCAAGCCATTCCCAAGTGATAATCTCTCATATAGATTTTCTTGTATACAATTGCCATAATCATTCTAAATTTAGAAAGGTACAGAAAGATTTGCCATGCTATAACAGTAAACAATCTGTGTATCTGTCTTGCATATCCAGTGCACAATGTATTCGAGACTGTGGCAGAGAAGTACGATGTGATGAACGATGCCATGTCCTTTGGCATCCACCGGCTATGGAAAGACATTTTCATGCAGCGCCTCGCTCCAACACACGGGACTAAACTGCTGGATGTAGCTGGAGGCACCGGTGAGCATTGAGCCTGTAAATATGATTCATCCCATCTCTCCAAACAGGGATTGAAATTTTTGTTGAAACCACAAAGTTTTTAGGGGTGCTATAATATAAACCTTATGTAACTTATTGAGCCCAATAGGTTGGGTAAGGTTCCTAATACAGAACCTGTTCATACAGGTTCTGTATTAGGATACATGATTGCAGTAAAACTACTGGTTTTCAAATAACACATCTGTAACACATGTGGTGGTCAAACGGAAATGATGAATTATTAATTATTCGTAGTTTACATGGCACATCCTCACTACTCCTTGAGAAATTGCAGAATAATTTCTTAGCTATACCTCGTTTTTTGAAGATGAGAAATGTTGTAAACAACCTTTGTCCTCGAGCGTTTTTAGGCTAGTTAGCAAGCCATTAAATTATGTTATTTCATAATAATCTACTCGAATTAGGCTAGGTATTTAGGTACATATTTTATATTAGAACTTTTGCAAAAAGACTTCCAAAGATTGTTTATAACATTTCCCATGTTCTTCATACTTTATCCACTAAGTTGTGTGTTTGTTGGCAGGTGACATCTCATTCCGGTACATCAACTACCTGAAGAACTTGGGCCCGGCTCCGGAGGGCAAGCGGAGCAGCGTCACGCTGTGCGACATCAACCAAGCCATGTTGGACGTGGGGAAAGCCAGGGCGCAGAGGTATGCCTCCCTCTCCCAGCAGTTGTGTGTGAGATATACCACATGTTGCATTTAGTATTTTATCAAGACATGCTCTAGGAGCACGCTAGCGTTTGTCGCGCACGTAAACGCTTCCGTCTCTCTCGCACACGCATACAGGTTAGAAAGGGATATATACTTTATGTCATCGATGAAAGCTAGCATGTTAGGCTCCCTGCTATGCTATAATAGCACACTACTGTTTATCGTGGACATAAAGCATCTTTCCCTCTCGCTCGCGTCAGCTAGTTAGAAGGCAACACAGTGGAATAAGTCTATAGGCGGTGGTGATAACTTACCATCAGGTGAACCACTTGCTTGTTTGCCTTCCTATTCTATCTTGAGACCTGTGACTTTAACGAATGGGGCTATGAGCTTACGGCCCTCTTGGGCTGGGGATCCTCACGTGCCAGGAGCCCCTCCCTTTTTGCCCTCCTGCAAACGTATTGTTACGCCACTGAAAGGATACAAGTATGTGCTGTCAGTGATAACAGTTAGCGCGCCAGGGCATCTAGTGCTGGAGTCTATGAGGAAGCCCTGGAACTCCTAGCTCGAGTGTATTGGTGTCAGGCTGGGCTACACGTCGGAGGCGTGCGGCGTGGACGTGTCGTGGGTGTGCGGCGACGCGGAGGCGTTGCCGGCCGCCAGCGACTCGTGCACGGCCTACACCATCGCGTTCGGCATTCGGAACTGCACGCACGTCGATAAGGTTCGTTACGTCCTACATTACAGTTGGTTCAAACCAGGATGTCGCGAGCGTAAGTGAGGAAAGGGAGAGAACATACGTAATGTTCATCTATGATTGCACAACCATGATCCTATTGGTCTGGTTTCCCTTACGGTTGCAGAGGTCAGGTGACAGTCTCTCTAATGTAATAACCTGACCTGGCAAAACTGGGATCACGGTCAAAGCGTACCTCAAATTAAGAAACTGTAAAAAGCGCTAGGAAAATGGTTTACATGATGAATCTGTAAAGAGTAGGTATTTATTGTGGTTTTTGTTCTTTCTACTTATTCATCTCTTCTTTAGGCACTAGTCCCACCACCGACGATGAACTAGAAGCGATCAAAGCTAGAAACTAGAAACGAGTTGGCGAGCAGCGAGGAGCGAGTGTGTAGTTCTGATAGTTAAGCGCTCGGCTATAAAGCGAGTATTCCAGTGCGACGGGCGATTACTCGCACCACTCGCTCAGGCGGGACGGCGAGCATACAGTAATATATTTTGACATTTACCAGCGTCGCCTGACGGTTGTTGACTGAACTACAAAATTAAAAAAAACTATCTGTGACTGCTAGCCACTCGTGTTGGAGGCGGCCATTGTCAACTCTGGCTTTCGTTTGCTTCTTAGAGCATTAAGAACGGGAGTAGCCTTGTGTGATTATTTGCTTACACAGAATTCTGCCGATTCTCGCGAGGGGGGGGGGGGGGTAAATGTCTAACCTATCACACTAAAGCAATTTCGCTTGCGTTATTATGCACTCACACCTTTAGAAAGTACAACACATTCTTATTTTCACGCACACACTGAATAACTGAATACTAATGCAAATGTGACACTCCACAGATAATAAATATCGGCTACACTCGATAGCAAACGATTTATTTTTGACTCGATTTTTTATGTCATTTAAAACATTTCACAGAAATAATGTTTTAGCTACATATGACTAGAAAAATAACTAAAAAAATGTAATCTTCTACCCTTATCTAAACTTGATGTGTTAGAACAAATTATACAGGTGCTTATAGCATACGAGTATGTAGGCATTTTTGGTGAGCTGTAATCTCTTCGGTGGCGATTTAGTGACTGACAAAATAATCGATTGTAAATTAGTTTTTATGTCGCGTAGGCACATTGTGCCTATACCTTTGGCAGAAGGGTCAGTCATTAAATGCCATCTCCCGTTCCTAATGCTCTAAGGTTTGCTTGGATGTCGATACGGTCTGGGTTATCTCTTTTTGTTAACTCATCAAAATTTTATTTATCCTTGCAAATTTTATAACTTTGGCATTCTTACTTATATAAGTTTTTATAAAACTTGCCAGAACAAAACTTTGATTTAATCCATTTATGCGCAGGTGTGCATACACACGTACATGTATAAATGCCTATCTATAGCTATAGGAGTACACTGCATTAGTTCAGTTCCTTGACACTAACGGCAGCACTTTCCATACATGCTATTTAATACTCTGAGTTGCCACTCTTCTCATTCTACATACAAAACTCTTTGATACAGTCGTACAGTAAAATGATCGCCAGTGTTGCCGTTTTGGCATATTTGATGCTAAATTTGGCTCATTTTTACCTTAATTAGCTTGTTAAATTTTAAATTTAGCATATTGCATTATTTAGCTTTTTTTGTTTGCGAAGCATCCAAGAGGTTTAAGAGTGTAATCTATAGGTACAATAAAAGTGAAAAACCAGAAAAAGAAAGAAAAAAAAGCGATACAGAGCGGGATGGCGTCCTACGAAGCATTACTGACACTTTTCTCCTAAACGGTGCACCTATTTCTCGGGAATTGGTATGCAATTCGATTCCTCGACCTCGGGACTTCTGAAGTAATTGAGAAAATATGATATTGGGTGTGTAATTTCTGTTTAATGAGCATTGGCATTTCATTTAGCACTTTAAAAATTGTTCTTAGCATTTTTCAGCATTTTTCTAGCGGAAAGTTAGCATTTTTCTAAATTACAAAACGGCAACACTGATAATCGCTCTGGTGGCAAGCGGGCATCGCTTGGCGAGTACCGCTGAGCGAGTTTTATCGTTTATAGCTTTTATCGCTGCGATCAACTAGTGAAGGGAGAGTCCTCGCCGGCAGTGTGAACAGCCAGCGATGAACTATAAATATGTCTCTCTCTTTTACCGTCACGGGGATCTGTATCTTTTGTTCGTTTCTTGAGCGAGAAAATAGTCGATAGCTAATCGCTTCCTCGCTCTTGGTGGGACCAGTGCCTTACTCGTATAGCGGCTGTCTGTCAGTCAGGAAGACTGTCTGCCTCGTGTATTATCTCTAAACAGTTCCTTTTCATTTTTTTTGTGTATGGTGATCGATAGAGTTGTTGTATTGTGGTCCGTGGCAGGTGCTGGAGGAAGCGTACCGCGTGCTGGCGCCGGGCGGCCGCTTCCTGTGCCTGGAGTTCAGCCACCTTCCCAACGAAGCCATGCAGTGGTGAGCCGCCACACATCCATTACTTCTAAAGTGTTACGTACAGAAACTTCTAGGTATTTTACGACCGCGAATAAACGAAGTCCAACTTTGTTAACACGCACATAAAGTTTGTATTACTTCATCCGATTCGCCGGGCGGCTCGCGTCAAAAGATACGCGCCGCCCGCCACGTTAGGGTTGCGGAGATTCGTTTTCAATTACACTGACACTGTAAGGTCGAGCGAGCGGGTGCGTGGTGAGCCGACAGCCTACTGCGATTTGCCTACGCTGTAAGCAAGGCGGCCGAGCGTACTTACAGTGCGGAGTGGAACCCCCTGTCAACGGGTACTGCGTTATATTCTCCCACTGTCACGTGTATACGAATACATGAATGACATAGTTAATTTTCATAACATTAGGTCGCAGTTGGTAAAGAAATATTAGCCATTGTTTTAAGAATGTTATAACAACGAAATAAAGTATTTGTTTTTTGGTATTGCAGGGTGTACGACCAGTATTCGTTCCAGGTGATCCCAGTGCTGGGGCAGCTGATCGCCGGCCAGTGGCGGCCCTACCAGTACCTCGTCGAGAGCATCCGCCAGTTCCCCAACCAGGTAGCACCACGGACCACTCTGGCCACGCTAGTTGCCCAAGGGGTGAACGGGACCCTACACTGAGCCTATAAATTTGAATTTATAGGCTCAATGGACGGACACGGACAGACAGGAACTTTGTACTGTGTAGTGACAGTGAGTGTCATAAACGGCTTTCTTTTTAACCGTAATAGTTAACCACTTTAAATTCGTTGTTATTGCGTTTGCAATTCTTGTATAGACTATTTCCTTTTTCAGGAGAAATTCAAAACTATGATAGAGGACGCGGGCTTCAGGCAGGTCACTTACGAAAACCTCACTTTCGGCGTGTGCGCAATACACTCCGGATTCAAGATCTAGCTGTCAGTATTATTTAAGAAGATACAGGAAAAAATAGAAGACGATTTTTAGTGGAATGTGTTATTATTAAAAAAAGAAGACAATCTAACCAGAGTAAACTTTGAATTACCCTGAATTATTTAAAATGTTGAGACGTTTGGAGACAACAGCTAAGCTGTTTGCTTTTACAACAAAGCGCAATTAAATCTGCCCGTTAAATAGCTACAACGCCACAATCACCAAACAGAATTCCTAGGCATTTTATAGAATGTCATAAGCGTCGAGCCGTGCCCATATAATTAATTTCTTACGTTGTATAGGTACGCATTCTATAAAATATCAAAAGGGTACTGTATAAAAGCGGATGGTGGAACCATGTGCAAGGTCCCTCCGGATCGCTACCACAATCTTGCTCGCTAATCCAGCCGCTAAGCAGCAGTGGTTGCTTATCTATTGGTGTTGCGGGTGTCTATGAGTGATGATCACTTACCATCAGGTGACCCACTTGCCTTCCTATGTTGTATAACAAAATATATGGTAAAAGACGCTGCGAAAGCTATTTCTAAGGGCGCTTATTGTTACTCGCGTGTTCAAAGTTAGGTACCTACTCAGTGCGACCGAAGGTGAGGTGCATATGAATACAGACCGAATAGTGCTTTGTTGACGCCGTGGAGGCAGATCCGACGCTTCACGCTGCGTTAAGATGAAGTGACAAGGTCCGCCTGGATCGCTACCACCATCTTACTCGCTAAGTCAGCCGTTAAACGACAGTGTTTGCACTCTGTTGTTCCGGCGTGGAGAGCAAGACAGCCGGTGCAATTACTGGCACAAGAGGTATTCCATCTTAACCCTCTCCGTTAGCAACTCATCTGCAATCGTCTTGGTGTTGCGGGTGTCTATAGGCGGTGGTGATCACTTTCCATCAGGTGACCCACTTGCTTGTTTGCCTTCGTATGTCATAAAAAAAACTTAACAAGATTGTAAATAATACTCATCTTAAAAAAAGGAGATGCAGGTGGCATGTGTATAAATAAAAGAACAATTGTTTTAAAAGGAATTTATTGAGTCCATCAAACTGTGTCGGTACTTGGAATGCAGATCCAACCTAAATTACATGTTCACATTAAAAACTATGATATCTCCGAGCTAACCGCGACACATACAATTTGTGATACTTTAATACACCGATATAGAAATAATGCCTTCACCTAGAGTGACAGTGGCCTAACATACTCTCTCTCTCACACATTTTGCTCGGTAGAACACGTCAAATCAGTCGCGCGGCCGTCCATGTAGTCTAAGATCCCGCCGTAAGATTCTTCACCTAGCTGTTATTTGATCGAAATGTGATTTGAATAAATGGTTTCACGTGGGGTCATACAACGCCGCAGGGTTGCCTAGAATTTTTTGCCGCATGCACCTTTACTATAATCACCACCATTTGCGCAACTTTTACGCAATAGTCTCAGTGCAGGGGATGACAATAGCGTCAATTTGATGTAATTTTTTTTAAGTTGACACAATAATGACATTATCCAATGACTACACAGTTGCAGCAGACTACGAGGTGGCAACCTATTCTTTTCCCAGTTATTTAGATCTATCTCTTTTCAATTGCACTTAATTAACTTTTCAAACATACAAGTGCAATTTAAAGAAAAGGTATCATAAATAATTATGCAGAAAGTACTTGCGGCAAGATTTTGCCAGGCAACCCTGCGCCGTCGTATGACCCCATGTGTAACCTTTCGTTTAACCTTTTCAAGGCCACGTCAAATACGAAAGACATGATTCACACGCCAAGCTTTTGTTTGTAAGCTACGAAGTTGAACCTAATGCAAATACACGTAGGTCACTTTTACATTGAGCACGTAGACGTATATATCGGTCATCGGCGTTGAACCTGCGGTGCTGATAAGGTTAACTCACATTTCGATCAAATAACAGTTAGGTGGAGAATGTAACGGCGGGATCATAGACTAAAGCCGGGCATGCGAGTTAGGCTACGGGGCGACGATGCTGGCCGAGCGGGCCGAGCCGGGTGGAGTTAGCGACAAGCGAATGCTGCGCTCGGACGTCGCGGCGGCTGCGCGGGCGCCGACTCTGCCTCCGCCGGCCGCCTCGACCGATGCGGACGCAGTCAGGCCCGTCGCTCATTAAACGCGTTGCTCTCGCGTTAGAAAGGCTAGGGTGTTGTGCCGCCAGTCTTACTGGGGCCCGTTTGTCAAACGATACTAGACTAATAGATCGATTTATAAGTGCTGCCACCGAAAATTTATGAAACTGGCATTAATTTCATATACATTTGGAGGCAGCTCTTGTGAAACATTTACTAGTCCTTTTGTAAGAGAAAAGTACCAGCAATACCAGGCTATAATATCATACTCGTTTCTTTAGGTGCTTGACAAATGGGTATGAAGTCTATTCATCTTCTCTCGTCTTAAGTAGTACAACATTCTAACCTAAAATCTCACTTTATGTCACTTAAACATCGTTTATCGTCTATACAAAGCAAATCTGAGCTTTTAATAGAAGTTTTTTTTTTGCTTTGTAATGTTTTATTCAAACAACAAACAATGTTTTGATGGCAGAAACCGAAATTTTAGATAACATTTACTACTTAATACAAGCGAGGATAAATAGACTTTATATTTAAACGTCTCTGTAAGTTGATATTTAATATTCTTAACTCGGTTATCTACGCGGCACAAACCCTTGAAACTATAAGAAAGCTGTTATCAATATTATCGCCTCAACTGGTTCAGCCTGCACAGAGCAGCGAAGCGACATTTGTCGCTTAAAAATCGACTTATCAAAAGAGAAATCCACTTTATCTCAAGAGACGCATGTTTTTGGGCGTTTCATCTAAGAACGAGTCTGCATCACAAATGCAAATCCGACGTCCCTTTATCATACAGGGAATTCCTATGCGAGACAAGGACGGCGAACCCTGAATTTACGATGGCAGTGTGTTGCTAGTTATGTTCGCGTTAATGGACGACGGACCTATAACGTTGTGGTACGATCGGGCGAATCCAGGAAACTTAATTTTCTCAATTGTGACTCATGATTTAAAATCCTTCGGTGTTACTTTGCTTCATAGCAACCCTATCATATCTAATAAAATTTATATGGTACACTCACAACCCTGAATAACAAAAAATTACAGCGTAAGATTTAACTTAAACGATATTTTATCGCAAACGCAATGTAATAATCTCGAGATAAAACCAGTGCGCTGTTTAAAATGGTAATGGTTTGATTAAATAAATTTCTTGGATTCGCCACTCCAATTATTTGTATGTATGTACAGCAACTTTGAAAACTAACCTTATGGGGTAAATAAGATTGGTTTTGAAAGATGTTATCAAGTCACCAAGTATGCATGACTGCGTCCGCGCCGATCGAAGTTAGCCCAGCGCGTAGGTCGGTTTTACAAAATAATCATTTCATCTCTTATATTAACTAATACATATCCAGTCTAGCAGTATTTGGTGATCGGCAGCGAGCGACCGAGGCTGAGCACACTCCGACGGCATCGCTCCAAAATTAACAATTAAAACAAATTCAATACAATTTAGAACGGAGCTAAGCTCTGTATTTGGAATGCGCATATTTCAAACTCATATAAACATCTATTCTTGGAGTTATGCCGTAAAAAAAGGATGAAACAAACTTAATTTCGCTAGGATAAGTATAAAAATTATAATGGACGTTTTTTATTAGTGAGTCTCTCCAAAGATAACAATCGATTATTGACTTTTAATACCTTGGATATTAATAAATTTGTACTCTGGCATGACGTTAGGGTAGTAGGTATAGTATAATACGGGAGAGCGTGACATGGATCGGTCGCGTCGAGAGGGAAGAGCCGGCGCCGCGCTGGCGAGCGTGCATCGACAGTAAGTTATTTGCAATAATTTCAAAATCATACCCAAAGATCCGTGATCCTGGCATCCAGCGGAATCCAGTCCAATCCGAAACGTTCCTCCGCACGGGCACAATCCGAAAAGTTAAGTTAGCACGTCCGGAGCAGAGCCGGTCCTTCGGTACGATCGCACATCGGGCCGCCTACCCTAACCGGCCGCCACCCTCCAGCCGAGCACATCCAACGAATCCAATCCACAGTGGATGAAACAAAAGAAAACGTTTTTAGTGATACAGGTCGACGGCGCGCGACCGGCCCGGACCGGCCCGTCGGCGCGGGCGAGCCGGGCCGGGCGCGTCGAGCCGCGCTACACAGTACAGCTTATGCTACCACCGCCGCCGCGCCGCGCCGCTCCGCCCGCCGCGCTGTCGACACAACACACCGTCAACATGCCGCCGCCCAGCTCCGGAGGCCGGCGGGCTCCTGCCCGGACGAGCTACGGCCGCTCCAGACCCGGTTGTTATCAGCAGGCGTTCATTGAAGTGGAATTTACGACATACATACGATCTCGAGTCGGCAGCAGTGAAACTAACGTTTTTAGAATAGAAGATAAACAGACGCCTACGCTTTGCGCCCGTTGCCTAGTAAAAGCAACAGTGACTCCTGTGACATTCTACCCATCTGGTGTTGGAAAACTCGAAGAAACGATAAATTCTATAAATAAAATGTCAAAAGTCTATAATACTTTTCCCAATTTTCATTATATCTATACAGTTATTTTGAGTCTGTACTATATTCCTGACGATTCAACAGCACTTATTTACGTTCCACATGCTATGCTGTAAACTGAGGCAGCTATTAAAAAACAACATCAGTACATTTGCAGAAAACGAGGTAGAAATATTCGTAGTTAACTGACAAGTAAAAATAAAGCGAATCTCGAAGTTGTACAATCGGACGACTCTATTCAAAACTTCGACCAATTTTGACTCAACTCGGCTGGTGTAGACAGCTCTCAAATACTTAAATGTCGCCACAAAAAGAGAATGGAGCATATTCCCGTTGCTAACGAAACTTATCTCGATAGACTTCTACATCATGTCATGGTAATTTCTAGATCACAAGCTACATGGTTTAGCGAGGAGGCATTAACAGATGGCTGCCGCCTGACGGGGCTTACCCTAGGTGTGGGGGTACGGACCTGGCGCTCAGTAGTTGTGGTCGCGGCTGCGCGAGCGCGGCGAGCGGCTGCGCGAGTAGCTGCGGCGCACGGGCGAGTAGGTGGGCGAGCCGCGCCGCCGCGGGGAGTACGAGCGCGACCTGACGGACAGACAGATTACAGAACCATGCCAATAACTGTCTAGTCTAGACGGTAATCCCTCACCTCGTTGAGTTTATTGCCGATATCTTCTCACGAAAGGTTTTTTTGAACCAGTGATAAATTTTATGACATTCATACCTGCTTTCTGTAAGCCTAATCTGAATAAAGATACTTCTAGTTTAACAGCACAGCTCGATCATACTATCTGGGTAGTATTCGAGATAATGCCCTGGCCTGCACTAAAGTCTCTGGTAAACGAGCTAGTTTTTATGCAGTTTTTAGCCAAAACTATATAGTTTTCTCTTAAGGAAAAGGGTGGCAAACTAGAGTTGTTTCTAGTTTGTTTAATGCAAATAAATTTTTGTTTGATTGATTCACCAATTGACCTAAAAAAGTGTAAAAAAATCTCAAAAACGTGGCACTTCTACCAAAACTTTGAATTTTTTTTAAACAGAACGTATGGTAAATGACAGCAGGACAGTAAGTTATCAGTCATTCTCTATTCAGCAAAATCTCGTAACAAATGAAATGGTGAGGTACCTGTCCCGGTCGCCGCTGTAGCGGTCCGCGCCGCCGCCGCCGCCGTAGTCCTCCTTCACGCGGATGTATGACACTTCACCCTGGAACATACAAATCAATTCTGTTGTAACTTCCACAATAACTGAGAAAACAACACAAAGACAAAATGACATTCGTTTCGCTTCAGCTCACATCGCAGAGCTGCGTTACATGCACGTAACGCAAGCGATGTGCCATCTCAACATACAATTTCATACATTACATCCGGCGAGTGCACGCTCGTGTCTGCAGAGCCGTGCTGCATACATGTACGGTGTGGCCTGTCCTTAAGAGTTGAGCAAGCCACTATTGAATGGAATATTTACTGTTACAATTACAAAGCATTCAAGCGTAATGTAACATGTTACATTGAGCGGATTCCCGGCTTAAATAGAACAAGTTGCATCTGCATGCATTCTTCAAAATATCAAGATCTGAACTTTTTTAACGCCAAAGACACCTAAAGGAGTCGTGAGCTGTCGTGACTCCGCGTCATCGCATCGACCCATATATTTCTCCAACATTTTGATATGTGGAAGTGGATAACATTTCTATGCATCGTCAAATGATAGCAGATAATTGAAATGTAATACCACAGCCATTTGTGCTTGTAAGATCCAGAAAATGTTCTACCTCCCATAACTGGCTTAGTAAAAGAAGTAAAATGCAACGGGAATTTATATCACGTAAGAAAGCTCACTCACCTCATGACTCCTAAACCTAGAATCGTCCAGCTTCTTGACGGCGTACTTCATGTCCTCGTGCCTGAGGAACTCGACGACCCCCGTGCCGTCCTTGAAGGTGTCCGCGAAGCAGACGTCGCCGGCCTCGCGCATGTGGTCCTTGAGGTCCTGCCAGGAGCCCGAGGGCGGCAGGCCGGTGACCAGCACGCGGTACTCGGAGCGGCGCGCGGGCGGGCCGCGGCCGGCGCCGCGCGCGCCGAAGCGCTCGGCGCCGCCGCCGCGCGAGCCCCGGCCGCCGCCGCCGCCGCCGCGCGGGAACTCCACGCGCAGCCGGTAGCCGTCGTAGTCGTAGCCGTCGCGCGCGCGCACCGCGTCCTCGGCGTCTCTGTCGGAAACAGAACATCATCTAATTTGTCATCATTATCATCATCATTTCGGCCGAAAGACGTCCACTGCTAACGTAGGCGTTCCTTGAGATTTCCAAAACGACTGGTTCTGCGCAACTCGCATCCAGCGGATTCCCGCAACCATAATTAGCAACACCGTACCCCTTTGTTGTTCAGGTCTTCTTTTCTATTTAGCCCAGTAAAAGCGAGACGCACTGAGCGACAAGCGATTACAAGACGCGATCGCCACCCGAGAACTCAAGGTCCGAAATTACAGTTGCCAAGCAAGAGTAGTGTTCTCACTATCAAAAATTTATACATATGGGTAAAATAGTTCCGTTACTGACCGACTCGACATGAAATAAGGAGTTTTTCCTAAGAGCTTGGGGGGGTTAAAAAGAAAAGAAATTAGTATTCAATCCAAAAAAGTGAGAATGAAGATCATTATTTACATCCCTTTCTGATTAGCTAGCGTGCGCGAAAGGGATGCATGCTGTATGTCCGCAATTAACGCTACCAACTTGGACGAATAAACCTCCAAGACTACCAACCAATAGAGGGGGGGGGGGGGGGGGATATCAGGACATGTGACGTCATTGAAAACTTTCGCTGTCAATATTTTAATATAGTCAGAAATAGGTATTTATTATATGTAATTAGCTCATAGTATGTACAAACAAAAGCATATTTGAATAAGTGTGTTAATTGCTAGAGCCGTAAAATACGAACAGCCGTAAATAGCTGTTATCTGCAACTGAAACAACACGTTATCAGTAATGACAAGTGTTCCCTCGACAGCTCTACCTACTGCGCAACAGTATTGAACAAACACGTCAACTGATTGAGTAAATTCTACAATGTGCCAACCGGCAATTGACAACATTTCATTTTCCACCTAGGCCACTTTATTAACTACCTAATTACAATGATACAATTTCAACTACTACCACAGAATAAATAATAATACAAGTAAGAAGTTTTACTTCGAACAAAAACGGCGTTTATGAATACGAAACGTCCTATTGTATGCCTGTCATTCGCACACGTAGCAACTCAATTGCGCTGGCCCCAGTGCAGTGGTATGCCGATATTCTTGTAGCTTTGGTAAGGAGCGCCTGCTACTACCATTGGGCGTTTTTCCATTAGCCGGCCCGGCACCGGCACCGGCGCCGGTGCCAGGGAAGCAAAAATGAATTAAAATGTACGGCTCGCTTTTCCATTAACCGGTGCCGTCGCCGGGGTAGCAAGCTTCCCACTCGTTGCGGGCCCGGCACAACTGCATGCATTGTGTTTGTATATGAATTGTAGCCGCGTGCGTGTGTGAGAGCGCGGGGCGGGTAGGAGGACGAAGAGCGGTGGTAGAGACCGGGCGTAAACCGGCATCGACGCCGGCGCAGTGGAAAAACGAAGCCCCGGCGCCGGTGCCGGTGCACGGCCATCTCGGGCCGGCTAATGGAAAAACGCTCTTTTTCCACTGAGCCGGTGTTGATGCCGGTTTACGTCCGGTCTCTCCCACCGCTCTGCGTCCTACCCGCCCCGCGCTGAGTGCACGCACATGGCTACAATTCATAAGGTGTAGGTAATTTTAGCCCAGAGATGCTGCAGCATGCAGGCAAACATGTCCAGTCCAGTCTTACTTCAACCTAGAGACTGTTTCAGCTTCATCAGCTATTTCAGTCCTGGAGCGCAAGTATGTATTTCTCACCCAGCCTGTTAATTTTATTCCTGTAATACTGCAATCCATGGCTCGCTAGCAAACTTGCCTTATGGTCACATGCTCTAACCACATTGTCCTACTGAATGTATGATATGAAATTTTTCCTGTTGGTTCGATAAACTAATCGAACTAAAACAACTATGGTTTTCTTAGACTACATGGTCCTACCTATGCAAAAAAAAAGATAATAAAAAAAACACTCTTGTTTGAACTACTGAGTGTCAGTCCTCTGGGAATCCTAGGTAGGTTTCTAATGTATCACTTAGTTAAGGTTTAGGCTCGGTGATAAAACAAACCTAAACTAATCCTACTCTAAGAGATATTTATTTAAACTATTTTTTTCTAGAATAACTTTCACCCAATTAAAATGTTGACAAACGATATGGGTTGATTTATAAGATAAGGCATTGAAAATGATGAAACTGTCCTTAATTTCATAGACTCTTGGTTCCAGCTCTCATGAATCAACCTATACAGCTTGCCATAAATCTAAACATGAATTGAAAACTATAACATGATGCCCACCAAATTACCACTGTTACAAAAGGTCTATTTAAGAGATAATTGAATGAAGAACTATTTTTGCCTTTGTCAGTATTACCCGTTAATGTAGACCATAATATCTGGTTTAAAATCGAGTTGCAAGATTTCACGTGGACCAACATAGTAACATATATTGCAATTTAAATAAAAGCATGCACTAGAGGGCAACAGGAGAAACAATAATTTTTCATGGTCTTGCTACCTCTTAACATAGCCCCGACAACTACTACACTAACTACTGTCTTTAACTTTTTAATGAAATGTACATTTTCTAAATAAAATCAGCCACAATTTCTTTCGGCTGTGAGGTGGTGTGAATATTGGGAATAATTGAAGCATAAGCTTGACTTGCTGTATGTTGCTTGTATGTATATTATACTTAAAAGATACATGAGCAGGAAGTTTCACACTTTTAACTAGATGTGACTAAACCCGAGAACATTTTTGACCCAAAGACCTGCTATAGTAGAACGCTAGCATTTATCGCGCACATAAACGCTTTGGTCCCTCTCGCACATGCATACTGGTTAGAAGGGGATAAATGCTTTATGTCATCAATAAAAGCTAGCGTGTTAGGCCCCCAGGTATGCTCAAAAAACATACACTTTATAGTGTATTTCTCTATGCTACCCTTTAAAAAATAACACTTCACCATAGTTTATTCTGATCACACATGTATTTAACTGTAACGCTGTGGAAAAGTATTAAAAAAGTGTTTGTTATCAGAATACAGCACACTCCATTATTATGTTAATTATGTGTAAATACTGGCTGAAGTTTTGTAATAATGACATTGGCATTTCAATTAGTTAATTTCGCAAATTACCTAAAAGAGAAACTCGAAAAACACCACGTTGATAATAGTGTTGAATAACCAGATTTATACAAAGATAATGAACAGCAATATATTTATCCTTGAAGACGGAGTCCCACTGATTATACGCATGAATAACTATCTAAGAGAAGCTACGTTTATATTATGGTTGTTGTGTTAGGGACTTAATAAGTAGGACACAAACAATTTTTCCTTAACATATGTACCGGCAAGAATTTACATAGAATTAAGCGAAACTCACCTTGGATCTTCAAACTCCACGAAAGCAAACGGGGGTCCTTTTCTATTTTTCAAATCAACGAATGTAACTTTGCCGAATTTGTAGAAAAGATCTTGGATGTCCTTTGTCCTAATGTCCGGAGGCAGATTGCCCACGTATATTCTGCATTCATTTCTGTTGCCGCCACTTCCACCGGACATGTTTGTTATTCTTAAAATACGGTAGTCTCACCTAATTACGAATTTATTAATATAAACTTAGCGGCGTAACGTATCTTCGGCTTGTTCGGCGTTTTTTGACAAATCAAGATGGCGTCAAAGTGCTTTACCACTAGGAAAAGGAAATAGATTTGTTTTTATTGTCTATGGTCAAGAATAAGGTTTGACCAGAAATAATCAATAATTTTAAAGGAACTTTGAGTAGAGAAAATTGACTAATTTTGCTTCACAAGCTTGATTTTAAACAATTCCTAAAGCAGCATGGGTTAATTATCTAGTTTTCATAATAATAATGATTCATGAAGGTATAATACCAGATTTAATACTAGCCGCAAACAAGGTTAAGAATAGAACGCAACCATATTTATTTTATTTTTCGAATTGTCTTTGAATTTAGAACGCCCTCTGCCGCAATATCAAGAAATCTGTGCTGAAAGAAGCCTGTGAAAGAATCCTCTAGGAAGTAGGCATAGAATCTCCGGTATCAAAATCTTTACGTGAGAATTTGTTCTTATTCGGAAACAAAAGTAAGTAATGCTCTCTTTATTTATTATTATAAGTGCAACAGTGTTTCAGGGATAAAGTTAAAGTGAAAGTTTCGTTTAAATTTCCATTATTCACAAAATGGTGCATGAAAGTCTGACTGCAGATGAACATATTTTCACTTTCATTCGCAAAAAGGTGCAATAAAGTGGCTTTATTGATTAAACTGCCGTGTTTCTATGGAAATATCCACTTTTGTGATGGATTATCTTTTATCTTGTTCATATCATATCGACTAACATGTTGGCGAATTAGTGTAGTGGTAGAAGTTTTCGCGATTTTATATTGATGACGGGGCTTACTGCCAGCGCTTCCGTTCGAATTTGCACTAGAAAGCCACCTTCAACCCAGTCTGAAACACAGTACAGGTATCCCGAGAAAACTAGGCACTAGGTTAATTAATATTTTTCGTATCGCAAATTTTACACGCCGCGCAACGTTGGTCCGGTAATTCGTAAAAGGCGCGCTGCTTCCAGAGTCCCGGGTTTCGCGCCTGACCTTTACTGCAAGTTATTTATAGCTTTTATTGAACATAAACAGTCCTGTACGCATTATGTGGAAAATCTATCGATTGAGTGTTAGAAGGGTAGGCGATAACCTTTGAGGGCCTTTGACAATGACGCGGTAGTTGGTTAGTTTAGATAAACTAGACATGAGACAGTCTGAGCTCGGAAACGGTGCTGTCATGGAGCAGAGCTAACTTGTCAATTTCTACATACCCATTTTTTTAAACAGAAAAGCAGCTGACAAGATGTGTGACCGCAAGGCGGTGATCAAGAATGCCGACATGAGCGAGGAGATGCAGCAAGACGCTGTGGACTGCGCGACGCAGGCCCTCGAAAAATTCAACATTGAAAAGGTACATACATTAACAATTAGCAACATTCCCATCCCACTAGATAAACATGTTTCCTGTTGTGGTCAGTGGCGAAGCGTTCCCACGGTTTAATTGTTTTGGTTGCTTACAGGATATCGCTGCATTCATCAAGAAGGAATTTGACAAGAAATACAACCCGACGTGGCATTGCATCGTGGGCCGTAATTTCGGCTCTTACGTGACGCACGAGACTCGCCATTTTATCTACTTCTACCTCGGCCAGGTCGCCATTCTTCTGTTCAAGAGTGGTTAGACCCTCCCGCACACTTTGCTCTAAATTTTTTGTTGTTAGGATGCAGTATTATCAGGCCCGCGAGCCGCGCCCTCGCCGACGCGCTTAATTAGCAACAGTGAGAGCGGGGATTATTTACATTCCTACCTTTAGGTAGTTTTTACCTAGCTCGTCCCTGGTCTGGCTGTTGGCGGGCATCGGCGCGGCCGCGGGCGCGCGTGATTGAGTGTGTGTTGGAGCGCTCCGGACGGGCTCCGCGACCTTCACTCCCCGCCCCGGCGCACTCGATGTAAATGTACTGTGTTTAGCTTAAATTAAGATTCAATATTGACTCGTGGTAAACATTCACTTCTAGTGTATTTATATTAAAGAAATTTTAGTTAATTATTCCTAGACTTTAGCGTAAAAGTCATGTTAGTACCTAACTAAATCTATTGTTTAATTTCTTTGTTAATACATTCACTGGAGATATTTTCAATACTTCTATTATTAAACTTTCTTACAAACCACCACTACGTTGTTTTATTTTGAGTTTGACAAAGGGGCAACAGCGCAAGAGCGTTTATCGCGGACGCGTAAAGCACCCGTCTCTTTCACGCTAATTGGTTCGAAAAAGAATGCTACGTCCGCGACAAAAGCTAGCTTGCTCGGACCTCTGGGAGGTGACTGATAGGGCATATCTCCCAACTTTATAACAGCAGCTTACGTAAACTAAATGCGTAGTCATTTAATCAGAAACACAATATATGTATAGTCGACCAAGAAATTGCTTGACCACTTTTGAACCTTAACCCTTTGTAATACGGGCGAAAAGTAGTCAAGCAATTTCTTGGTCGACTATACATTGTGTTTGAAAATATAAAATTAATGAACCCCTCCCCGGTCATGGGGTCATTCATGACTCATTCATGACCCCCTAACAAGTAAGAACGTGGCTATCATAACACGCCATCGTAGTTTGTCAGATAATTTGGTACCCTCCCTTGAATATGTTGCTATACGCCCTATGAGGTGGGTCCCTTTTAGCAGTTTGGTATAGTCATAAACTGATTGTTTTTGACGTTATGGCTAATATTTTTTGCCACCATCCACTAACTAATGGGTTAACATATTCACAGTTCAGTGCCCCACGTATGGAGCATGATAATTAGCTCCACAAGTCCGTGTCCCATGTATGGGGCACTGCAAAGTAGAAAGTTTTACGCGCCTGTTGGCGGATTCATTGCGTCCCATTCATTTATCTAATAGTAATGACCATCTTGCTGACTTTTTTTAATGAAATAGGAAGGCAAACAAGCAAGTGGGTCACCTGATGGTAAGTGAGCACCACCGCATATAGACACCCGCAACACCAAGGAGATTGCAGATGCGTTGCCAACCCAGAGGGCTAAGATGGAATACCTCTTGTGCCATTAATTGTACCGCCTGTCATACTCTCCACGCCGGAACACAACAGTGCAAGCACTGCTGCTTAGCGAGCAAGATGGTTGTAGCGATCCGGACGGACTGTGCACAAGGTCCTACCGCCCGCAAAGTGCTTATTTATTTACTTTCATGCTTTTTTTTTTCTTGGTGCGTCATATATGATCCACGGTGCAGCAAGTATGTCGTGCTCCGTAAATGGGGCACTGAACCGTGAACGTGATAACTGTGATAAGTAAATATTGATGTAAAATATGAGACATAGATGCCCTTAAAACACACAGTTGTGGACCGCCAACTGTCCAGATGGTGAGGACGAAAGAAAAGCTTAACAAATATTTTTTCTTTAAATTTATTGTACACCGACGGAACCGCGGCTAAAAGCTTGTTTTAAATAACAAAGTAATACTTAAAACCGCACGCAACAAAATGTTCAAACTGTTTTAAGAGCCAGCATGATAACATAACCGCATTCACACAACCCTATTACCAACTTTACTTCGCCAGTGGGCAAATTTCGAACTAACAGTTCTGCATACTAATTTTGATATGTCCGTAGATGGCAGCGCCACTTTAGGCCGCATTTTTAATTTGGTTGTCAACTGCACACGATTTTTTTTTCAGCGTAATATAATGCCAGTTCCAAACTTTTTGGGGCACTTGGCCGTGAGAGCTCACGGCTAAACAACAGGTTCAAAACTTAAAAAAAAATAGTTTTATTTTTAGTTTTCTGGAATAAACTTAGGGTAAGTAAGTACTTATTTTTTTTAATATTTTTATGTACAGAAATTGTTTATTCAGTACGTGGAAGTAATAACTACGTACTAAACGGTAGTATTATAGTAAATATTTAATTATATTTCATACTACAAGATATCGTAAACTTAGCCCTTTAGTCCACTCAAATCCCTATTTTGTAAGTATTAGCAACAGTTCCGCTACTCAGCAATAGATGTCAGTAGCAGTTAAGCTTTCGTTAAATTGATCTTTCCACTTGGTGCTAGGTGTCGCTAGTGTAGTGATTTCTGGATAAATTCAATTTCGGTAGGATGAGGAGCATAGAGTACATGGATGCTATTAATTTTAATAAAATCACCCTCCTAGCACTGTTTCCTTATTATTGGGGTGCGTTTTTGACCATGAACTTATGAACCTTTTAGTGGGTGCCATTTGACCTCCGTAAAGCGGTAATTCTCCGGCATTTTCATCGTTGCTCATTAATGTTCATTATTTGTAAAATACCGGTCTACAAACATGGACTTCAGGCAAGAACAGAAGCTGTACTCTGAGTTGATACTAGTTTTAGCAGAAATTGGTGCTAAACGTTATATATATCGTCAATTAATAAAGGAACGGTTATGAGCAACGGCGAAAAAGCTGGAGATTTACCCATCCCTTGAGATATTAACCAGACTGCACGACTGGTAAGATCATCTGGTTATACAATCAGTTACATAAGTACATATTCAAATGTCCAGGTTTCCTCATGATGTTTCCTCTTACTATAAAAGAGTTACATGCTTTTATAAATTTGCCGTGTTTGTTTTTTTTATTCGTCAATTTGTACGTTCGGGTTCAATTGAACGCAAAAATTCAGCAAATTTCAATCTGACAAGTGAATTTTGGTCCATTTTCAGAGTGATTTTCAGCTATCGAATTGAGCTGAAATATAGGTGGTACAGGGTGAAAAAAACAACATTATTAGATTTTTTTATTTTGGTTTCAGTAAAATGAGCGGCAACAAGAACGACCTCCTGTTGTTCTTCGACAGGCCCACGGAGCCCTGTTTCATGCAGAAGGGCGACGACAAGGCAGTCCTTGAGCTGCCCGACCACTACTACGTGAGTAGCCCATGGGATTCCATGCCAAGGGAGTCCATTAATGACGTGAGGCTCGAAAGGAGGGGAGTGTGTTCGGCAAAAATCACGAAATATCACAAAGATGGAGGGGGTAGTGAGATATCACGTGTATTTTATGATACTAGGGGATAGGTAGGGGGTAGGGGAGGGGGGTTAGTCTTAAACCTCATCACGTATCACCAGGGGTGGGGGAGGTGGGGGGTTAGGTTAGAAAAACATCACGCAATTAATGGACAACCCCCGACAGTGTGCAGACGTAGGCTGTAGACCTTAGGCACAGTAGCTGATAGAACAATACAATACAAATAAGCTTTAATGAATACCACATTAACAATATCATAGAATTGCAGATAAATCTTAAATATAGGTATCCAACAGGCGTTGTTATCGCTTGAGAGCGTTCTCTTCTAGAGAACCTTTGGATAGAGATAAAAATTAAAACTAAGATGACAAGATGGTAGAAGTGAAAGATCATGCGACTGCCTTAGTCCCCCGACGATTGGATCAAAATATTACTACTTGTATTAATCACAAGGGGTTAACATAATAATATTTTTTACTTTTTTGAGGTTTTGTGACGGTTTTTTTTAGAAGTCAAATTCAAAATAGCTTATTGTTATTGCATAAAAACACAAGTCAAAAATACAAAATTTAAATACTTTATTTTGTTTTTACTTTGCCTGTTTAGGTTACTATTAATTATTGTTTTTGCTCCTTGGTTTTAGTTTTTTGGCAAAATAGCAATTAGAACATAGCAATTAGGCAGGCCCCAAGTACTTAGTATTAGTCCAGGAGTGCGATTTTTTAAATCTCTCCGTGTGACTAAAGCTCACCAATATGGCCGCTTTTCATAGAGAGTCGGCCATTTTGGTAAGCCTTAGTCAGCTGCGACCCTAACATGACAGCCCAGGTTTAGTTTAACCCCTCCCTGTGTCTCTGTCTAACTAGTGTCATAAGAAAGGGACACAGATATATATAAACTAAACTTGGCCAGTCATGTTAGGGCCACTGGGCCCAACAAACTAACGGTTAGTTAGTAAGTCAGGGGGACTTAGGTAATTTATACTAATCGTTAGTTCTTATTTTAAATTAAGCAGCATATTGAATGATCTAATATTGTATTCAGCCAGACAAATACAAGGCGGTGTCTAGCCAGCTGGTGAACAAGTTCGGGGCCGACTCCGGACGCACCATCCCCATCCGGAACATCGCGCTGCCGGACGTGTCGCTGCCGCAGCAGCTGGCCTACCACGAGCAGTTCTCGCTGTTCGTGCCCGCGCACAGGCAGATGGCTGGCAAGCTGATAGACGTCTTCATGAGTAAGTTCCTGAATTGGGTGGATGGCACTTTAAACCAAATCAGTAGGCCAAATGGCGTGAAAGTGCCAAATTGGGTAGATTGACGTGAAAGTAAAAATTGATATAGACTTTCGTTTATAAATAATTTGCGCTAAAGGCTATTTAAAGGTACGAAACTTATATACCAAACAAATTTTTTTAGACAGCTGCTGTCGTTTGAACCCAGAAATGCTGTGCTGTTGCTGTTGAAGAATTTTTACTGGTTAAGTGTGATACATAATCGTCTGCTTCTTAAGTTTGCGCACATGTCAGTCTGACAATATGACTGACGACCGGATAGCCTAGTGGTTAGTCACCCTGACTATGAAGCTAGAGGTTCCGGGTTCGATTCCCGGGAAGGGCAAATGTTTGTATGATGAATATGAATACTTGTACCAGAGTCTTGGATGAAGTATGTATCTATCTATTTAAGTATGTATATCCGTTGTCTAGTACCCATAACACAAGGTTTACTTAGCTTGGGACTAGGTCAATCGGTGTGAGTCGTCCTGAGATATTTATTTATTTATTTAATATTTCAGTTCCAAACAGTGTGTCTAGTAGAAACATAGAAGGCGATGGTTGATCTTATGAAATCCTTTACTCTTCTCTCTTTCGACAGACATGCGCGACGTAACAGATTTGCAGTCAGTGTGCTCCTACTGCCAGCTGCGCATCAACCCGTACATGTTCAACTACTGCCTGTCCGTCGCGTTGTTACACAGGTAAGTACAGGTGGTCTGTCGAGTCAGAGAGGTTCCACTTCGCACATGTGATACAGTCAACCAATTTGATTCAAAGGCGACTGTAGAAAGTTTTTGCAATGTGCCATCGCTGAGGCAGTTTCATTTCTCCGAAAGTCTATTCTTTATTTATTATTTTACAAAAAAAGACAGCGGGGAAAAGCGTTTCTAGAATTTTTTATAATTCTAATTATGCCGATCGCTGCTTAATTGTCGTGTTGTTGGTTGATACATACATTATAGCACATTTCCACATTTTTAATGTTAAATAGGAAAGCAAAGCGAGCATGTGGGTCACTTGATGGTAAGTAATCACCACCGCACATAGACACCCGCAAAACCAAGAAATTTGCGGATGCGTTCGCAACCCAGAGGGCTAAGATGGAACACCTCTCGTGCCAGTAATTTAAGCATCTACCTAGAGGTCGCTTCACTAGAGCTGCAACCGGAAATGTATAAAACTGCCATTAATTTCTTAATTCTGCCGCAACTGTTGTGAAACTATCTATACCTACTTACTATGCTATTCTTTCAGACCTGACACTAAGGGGCTGAACATCCCTACGTTCGCTGAAACCTTCCCCGACAAGTTCGTCGACCCCAAGGTGTTCCGCAAAGCGAGGGAGACCACCACCGTAGTTCCCGACGGCTCTAGGGTATGTTTTTTTATGAAATAGGAAGGAAAATACGAAAGTGCGTCACCTGATGGCAAGTGATCACAACCGCCCATAGACACCCCCAACACTAAGGAGATTGTAGATGCGTTACCAACCCAGTGGGCTAAGATGGAATACATCTTGTAGCAGTAATTTTACCGGCTGTTTTGCTCTTCACGCCAGAACACAACAGTGCAACTGCTGCTTAAAGGCTCGATTAGCGAGCGTGAGTTTATGTCTACATGCGTCACTTCCTTAAGACAATAGTTTGACAGAGACGCAGAGAAAGATAAATGAAACCTGCGCCGGTCATGTTACGGCTACTGGTACTGCAATGGTACTTTATTTAGAGCGGATCCAGCCTTCGAGGCAGGGGGGGTCACAAAGTTCAGTAGGGCAGGGTGATCAATAAGATTAGATCACCGAGAGTGGTCGCCCTAGATCCAACCCAGGCGGGGAGGGTCAAGACACGCATGATCCCACTGGATCCGCCCTTGTACAGTAGGGGAAATATATTCACCACCTTAGAACCCTATCGCAATGACGCGACGTGTTAAACGTCAGGCTATGTCATACAAATGTCATGCCTATGTCTCTTCGACCAGGTTTTACGGTGGTACGTGTTTTCATTTCCTTGACTGTACCTCATGGATTTAATAGTATTCCCTCGTTACATGCGTAGATGCCGGTGACGATTCCTCAAGCCTACACGGCCTCGGATGCGGAGCCCGAGCAGCGCGTGGCGTACTTCCGCGAGGACATCGGCATCAACCTGCATCACTGGCACTGGCACCTGGTGTACCCCTTCGAGGCGGCCGACACAGCCATCGTGGCCAAGGACCGGCGCGGCGAGCTGTTCTATTACATGCACCAGCAGATCATTGCGAGGTGAGTGGGGGTTTAGGGCATCCGTTTGGAATACTGACCTAGATCTATAGATTCAGGCCTTACTTTGTTGATATTCGCAGTAAACTGGAATTGATTTCCTTAGTTTTTCACAAAAATATTTTGTCCTCTCGTGCAAAACAGCTGCTTCTCGCTACATATAGTTTTAAATAGCGTATAAATACGCACCTACGAGTATATATTATTATTATAAATGAACTATAAAAGTAACCCAAATTTCTTTTGAACATTCCAATTATGAAATTTTTGTAATAAAATACAATGACAAGACAAAGAAAAATCTAAGCTTTCTGGCAGGACTTGAACCTGCGACATGAGCATTCGGTGCCGTGCGTTATCCAGCGGCGCAGCAAGAATCAACCATTCATTGACTGTTACACCGTTCATGTTGTCATATTATAAGTGGGCGTCCTGTGCAGATACAACACGGAGAGGATGTGCAACAACCTGGCGCGTGTGGAGCGATACCGTGACTTCAGGAGCCCCATCGTCGAGGGATACTTCCCCAAGCTCGACTCGCAAGTCGCCTCTCGCGCCTGGCCACCCAGGTAGCACTGGTGACAACTGTAACCTCCTCATTTGTGAAGCTTTCTATGCAAACTCCCTGCCTCATCAAGATCTTTTGTTGCCCGTAACTTCCTTCGTTCCAAAAATTCAGCATTTTTCATTTCCCATACACCATCCGCCATTTCACCCTCTGTACCAGAAAGATAAAGGTGTCGTTCTAATTTTGTCTTGGACTTCCAGGTTCGCGGATACACGTATCCAGGACCTGGACCGGCCGGTGGACCAGATCCGCGCCGACGTGTCACAGCTGGAGACCTGGCGCGACCGCTTCCTCGAGGCTATTGAGGCTGGAGCCATTCTCCTGGTACCTTATTCACTTTCACGTTAACAGTTTTAAAACAGCGTTTTATAATGTGAACAAACTCTTTTCTGCTAGAACCAGAGATCTTACAAACAAATTGTCAATCGTGTAAACGAATGTGTATTCCATGATCCTGTCAGTCCGGTTTCCCTGCAACAGGGGTTACAAAAGTCAGATGCTAGTCGCTAAAAAGTAATAACCTAACCTTTCGAATCTGGGATCATGCTCAAAGCGTACCCTGAATTAGCAAACAGGAAGAAGCCTAGGTGAATGAATTAATTATTCCAGCTTCAAATCTTAATTCACTTCAAAATTTATTCCATTCAATTCATTACGTGTAAGACTCGTAACTAGCTGCAACTCGAACTCCGTATCCTCCTCTACCCTACGCTCATGGGCGCCCGGTCCGCAGCCCAACGGGCGCACGCTGCCGCTGGACGAGGCGACGGGCATCGACGTGCTCGGCAACCTCATGGAGTCGTCCACCATCAGCCGCAACCGCAGCCACTACGGCGACCTGCACAACATGGGCCACGTCTTCATCTCCTACTCGCACGACCCGGACCACCGCCATCTCGTGAGTGCCTCCAGAAGACTAGACAGCGGTTCGGCTAGGTGTGCTTCAGCACTCGCCTTTACCTCGGGAGACGCCGAGGAGTAGACCGATATGGGCTGATGATCATATCTTATCAGTTGGTCAATGGTAGAGTTGTCATGGCGATGCTACAAACTCTACATCCGATTGTTGGTCAATGGCTGAGGTAGATCAAGATGAAGATACTATATCATCTTCTTTTCTAATCCAGGGAATCTCCGCTCAGGGACTCCAGTTTATTCATTAGTCAATCCAATTTGTTCGTCAGTTCATTAATAATGCAATATCACTCGAAAGAGTAAATAGAGAATAAATAAACATGACTATCACTCCACCAACAAGAAAGTTTGGATTTAAGTTTAAGTTGAGAGTTGAGATTAGTATTCAGATGTACTCGCCAAAGGGGTAAACTCAAATCACAATAGTTTGCGGCTACGTAAATTGTAAACAAAGTTGCTAATGTACCACCAGCCGTTAATCTATTTGTAGAAAAAAGTCTGAATAATTCTAATACACGTCGTCAATTCACAGGAGCAATTCGGGGTGATGGGCGATTCGGCGACGGCCATGCGTGACCCCGTCTTCTACCGCTGGCACGCGTACGTGGATGATATCTTTAACCTGCACAAGGCCAAACTGCCGGCGTACACCTCGCAACAGGTACCTCTTACACTTATCTTTGTTTAAAATGTATAAGAGGATTTACTAGTATCCTCAGTTTCATAGAAAGAAATGTTGTTTAGGGCACCAATATCAAATGGTTTAGCAACACTATATTTAGTTGCTGGTTGTTGTTGGAAGATTTCTTTCGCACTCGCTTTCTGATCCCCAATTAAAATAAGAGATTTTCTTTTTTACATATAACGATTGTGTTTCTCTTACACTATTTGAGCAATTAAGTATACCTAGGTACTATTACTTCTAGGTATATTTCCTGTTACGTTTAGAATAAATTGAAAACTTCGAATCGTTCAAGTTACGTGTATCATGACTCATATTTATAACGTCTCTTTTGACGGCATCGCTTTGAGAATTAGTAAATTTTCCTGTTTAACGCCCTCTACAGTATTTGCCGGGCTCTCTAAACAGTTTGAATGTTCTTTTAGCTGGACTTCCCCTCCATCCGGGTGTCCTCAATCAGTGTAGAAGGCCGCGGCGGGGCTAACACGTTCCGCACGCAGTGGGAGCAGAGCACCGTAGAATTGTCCCGCGGGTTGGACTTCATGCCGCGCGGCAGCATGCTGGCCCGCTTCACGCATTTGCAGCATGACGATTTTAACTATGTGTAAGTACTGAGGTGGTTAGAGTACCGTAAAGAAGAACGATCAGGTTTAAAGCAGAGAGAGGAGTCGCGATGGTGTGTGCCTCATTGCCTGTTTCTGTGCCATTGTACTTCTGTGTACTACGAAAAGCGTATCAAAAAGTGATCGCAAACTGTGGAATCACATTCAGAATTGTTTCAAGCAGCTTACATAGTCTTTACAACTTTAGTTTTGTCAATTTCTTGTTTTTATTTTCGTAATATTTTCAAGATTTTTATTTCTTTTTAATCATGCGTTATATAGTCACTCCATGGTTTCGAAAACTACTAAGTAATATCTTTTTTGCATATATTGTAGTTTGGTGGCAACATGACGTAACCAAAATGCAGGCCTTTATTTAGCACAAAGAATTGACTGCATTTTATGTAGATACAAACAGCAACAAACTTAACTGACCATTAATGAGAGAACTGAAGGAAAATGTCTATGCTCGAAAGAGATATCATTTTCATAGTGCATATTATATGCCTCTCTTTCATAACACCTCGCAGTTCCGACCTTAATTCTTACCTTTGTGAAATGATCGCAGAGCGGAATGCGCGGCTGCAGCGAAGTGCGCGTCTATTTATGTCATGTCTTTGTTAATACACTGCAAGTCTATTAATACAATGATGGGTTGTTCCAGTATCGAGGTGAACAACAACAGCGGCCAGAACCAGATGGGGACGGTGCGCATCTTCGTGGCTCCAGCAGGCGACGAGCGCGGCCGCGCGCTGCCCTTCGAGGAGCAGCGCCGCCTCATGATCGAGCTGGACAAGTTCTCCCAGGCTCGTGAGTGCACCAGCAGTAGTAGCATTAGCATTTATCCCCGGCACATAGCATCTGTCTCTTTTCCACTTGTTGACTGGCTAGTCATTCGGCTGCAGATAGAAAGAGATGGCGGAACATCATCCGAAATAAATTATTCCCAAGCCATGTACACGACCCTCAGTGATGAGGAAACCGATGCAAGGAGGGAGGACTGGTCAGAAAGGGATAATAATGCTTCATGTTCACGATAAAAACAATTGTGCTTTGAGCTTTTGGATCTCCATCATTCTACCAGTTCACTGGTGTCTAGTTATCAGTCAAAAGATTAAGTATGGGTAACTCAACAGTACATACACGATTATCATCTTCAATCATCATCATCAAAGATACGTGTATTTACATCTTTTAGTGATATCTTATACAAATAAACAAAGAGATAAATACAAAAAACCAAAAAATATGAAAAAGCAAAACATAGATGAATTTTGAAAATCAGAACCTAACGATATTTACTCGTGATCTGAGCTTGTTTTGTCATCTTCTCCGTCTCAACCGTAACAACTATTCCTTTCTTCAGTGCGTCCCGGCAACAATACGATCCGTCGTCGCAGCACCGAGTCTTCGGTCACCATCCCTTACGAGCGCACCTTCCGCAACCAGGACAACAGGACCGGCGCTCCAGGGTCCACTGAAGCTGCTGAGTTCGACTTCTGCGGCTGCGGCTGGCCGCACCATATGCTACTCCCAAGAGGCACCACCCAAGGATATAAGATGGTGCTGTTCGTGATGGTGTCTAACTGGAACGAGGATCGGGTGAGTAATAATTATGGAAGTACTTAGTAGGTATTTAAAAATAGTCAAGGTTGATTCCGAGGCAAGCATAGAAGTACCTTGAAGCCTCCCAAAACTGCAAGGGTATTTCGGAAGTTATTTCACGTGACAGGTCGTCTGGATTTTTCTTAAGATAAGTGCAATATCCCCCTTAACTTCTTGATGTATCTTGGAGCGATCCTTTTGACATTATAAAATCAATGATGCTTCAATACCTACCGTTTAATTGTAACATGATTTCTGTCACTTTGGGGAGTTGCGTTGTTGTGCTGATGGCATTTAATTAATTTCCTTTCCTTCCATAGAGAGAAGACTGAAAAGGAAAAAACCATTTGAGTTATTTTAGTGTAGTTATAGTGTAATAATGAGTGTAGTGAGTGCTTCATTTGACGAAAACACATTACCAAAGTGTATTCCCCTTAATAGAGACAATAAGAAACGTGTTAATGGACACATTCTTCCATAGGTCAATTAGTAGATTAGGTCAAATTTAAAATATTTATTAGTCTTAAGACTAGATTAGATTGTATTTCCAAGATGTATCGACTAAGGTATATCTAATAATAAAATTAAAAAAAAAACCTTTCCTTGAATCTCATCAACGACGACAACTAATATACTTGATGTACGGTAGCGAAAGCAAACCTTAGAATCAGTCGATCGTCAATGTCTTACCAATATATGTCGTTGATAGCGTTGATGCTAACGAAATATCACTTTGTCTTGACACCCAGTATAGTTTGAAAACTTTAATAAGCGAATAATGTAACCTCGTCCACAGATCGAGCAAGACCTGGTGGGCTCTTGCAACGACGCGGCCTCATACTGCGGCATCCGCGACCGGAAATACCCCGACCGCAAGGCTATGGGCTACCCCTTCGACCGTCCCAACCCTGCGCGCGCGTTGTCTGACTTCCTGCAGCCCAACATGGCCGTGAGGGACTGTAGCATCAATTTCACTGACGCCACCAGGGTGAGGGGGCAGCAGGGTTAAATTACATTTTGATTGATTTCGTGAAAAGTTCTAAGGGGAGAATAGCTAAGTTACTATTTTGATATTTTGAGCTTGTTAATACGTGGTCTTTTGCACTAAACTAAAGTAGGACACCTTGTCTTACATGCAGAGTACTTGTGGGGTAAGACATACAACAAATGGGTTCCACTGAACAGGATGGGGTGTCGCGGTAAATCTCGGCTAAGGTGGTTAGAAGGGCCTAATGACTGATGGGAATGAGGACTTTGTCAAGCAGCAGTGGAATACTATTGGCTCTTAAATAAATAGTAAAGAGGTCATCATGTGGAAGGATTTTCGGAAACACGCAAAGATGCACGACCTGGGATGTGAGATGGCGATGGCAATATACACAGTTTGCAAGCCACTGGGACGAATAGCAACGGCTTATTGTACGAATTTCTCTTTGCCTGGCGATAGCATTTTAGTTGACCGCGTATTGCCCTTTGAAATTTGTATCAAAGCCAGTTAGAACTGTTTCATTCTAATTTGTATATTTTCCTAGTTAGAGCCCTAAATTGATTTCTTACAAATAGAAAAGTGTGAAGCCCTTTACGAACATAGTTATATTTATTTGCACAACTTGTGCTGGCCGTTGGTGTGAGAGGGGGGGGGGGGGGGGAAATAGTAAATGGAACTTTTCACGAAAACAATTGAATTTTTCAGCACATGTTTTATGAAAAGTAGTTCTGTTTTCTTTGGAGTGTAGATGCTATTGTATTCTACATAAAAATTATATTCTCTTTGTTTGATGTTTTTAGTTACTTAAAGAAAAGAACATTAGTTTAATGGTTTTTAAATTCTAATTTGGACTCTTTTTATTTGCTGTTATTACATTTTAGTTTTTTTAGCATTTATTAAAATTATTCTTTTTTTTTTTTAATCTTTATTTATTTAGGGGCTTTGATCAGAATTGAACATGTCAGCCCCATTAGAAAACAATACAATTATATACAAAAACACATTAAAAATCCACAACACAAAAAACTATTTTATCAAACATTTGTACAAACACCTAGCTGCATCGCTAGTTGGTTCAGCTAAAATCATTTGCAATGATCCCACATTGAAGGGACGAAACCCCAATTGCACAAACAACCTGTCCCTAATAGGCTTCGTCCGGACACACTCCATGACCAAATGATAGACATCTTCGGGAATTCCGCAAACTTCGCAATTCGGCGAATTTACCCTCCTCATCAAATAGAAGAATTTATTCAATGGAACGTGTCCGGAACGAAGCCTATGTGCGCTGACTATTTCAGCTAAAAAAAATTATTCTTGATATCAGGTAATTAAATAATATAATAATGTGAAGCGTCTATTAGACTGTAATTAAATTCTGTTAATAAACTTAAACAAAAGACTGTGCTGTTATAAAATGACTTGGTAACGAACAATGGACCTCGAAATACTAAATTTAAATTAAAACTTAATTAGTTTTTTAAGTTAACTTAAGCTCTATCATGAAGTTTACAAGCGTTCCGATATTACAATACTTATTTGAAAAAAAATTAAGAATTTACCTCTGTTTTTCTACGAATTTGCAAAATCTACTTTTCACTTTCAACCTAGCTTTTAATTTTCATTAAACCTAAGTTTATATTCTCTAGGTACAATTAAGTATTAAGTGCATGCTAGTTAAGTTAGTGTTAGTAAACGGGTTAGTTATAGCAATGTACATACTTAGAATACGTAGTTACAACGACAAGACTGAGTAAATCAAGCCTCTTACCAAAAATAATGGTTTCATTTTAACTCCACCCTGAGCACAAACGATAAATTAAATTTAATCATTTATTTCTAGAGTCCGACCGAAACTGGTTTTCCGGCCGAAACCGAAACTCACGTGGTCGAGTATAAAATTCCTTAAAATACTGAAATTCGGTGCATTTTACCCATTATTCTACTAAGTTGTGCTGCTACAGAGCTATCCAAACGGCGCACGACAATTCCCGAAATCAGTTTCGGTTTCGGCAAAAGTCTCAGCCAATTTTGGCCAAAACCGAAACTGCCGCCGAAACTTGATTTTTGGCCGAAATTAGGCCGAAACCAAAACCGAACTTTCGGTCGGACTCTGTTTATATCAGCCAGTGGTACTAACCTGCCCAGCCAAGTTTTGTTTATCTCCATGTGCTTCCCTTTATTGTGATACAAGTGTGACAGAGACATGGCAAGCATGGGTAGCAAGACTTCGAGCAAGGTTTCCGAAATATTGAAGTCAAATATAGCGATAGAACCCTGTGCTAGGTCTGCTCGGATCGCTGTCACCATCTTGCTCCCTAATCCAGCCGCTAAGCAGCAGCGCTCGCACTGTTGTGTTCCGGCGTGGAGAGCAAGACAGCCGGTGACATTACTGGCACAAGAGGTATCCCATCTTAGCCCTCTGGGTTGGCAACGCATTTGCAGTCTCCTTGGAACTGCAGGCGTCTATGGATTTGGTTGGTGGTGATTATTTACCATCAGGTGACCTGGTTTCCTTTCTATTTTATAAAAAGCTGATGTCATTTTTGAAATAATTGTATAGTAAATTTGGTATAATTACTAGGTTTCCGATCGCAATAACTCAAGGAATTAATTAATAATCATTGCAATAGGATGCGTTCCGCTTCAGCAATTTGCCGCAATTTTTCAGAGTTTTCTACATAAATATTATATACTTTAATTAAATGTTATGACAACGCAAAGAAAAATTTTAGGTGTCTGGCATGACTTGAACCCTTGACATTGATTTGAATAATTTAAATGTACTAAATTTCGTTCACAAAATTCTATAATATTTATTATACCAAATTAAAATCTTTTTATTTATGCCAACTGGGATCACAGTATTAGTTTATACATACTAGCCTATTATTAGTTTATTTCGTTCTAGTTTCATTTCATTGATAGTGACCTTATAAATGACGAGTAGATACGAAAATATACGAGTAATAACGACAGACAATGATGTCAACTACTGGTACAAACAATCTACGCCTGTCAAACACTGGGACGGTTACCTTAAAAAATAAACAAAATTTACATACATATTTCATTTAATTTTAAAAAAGTACATAATTTATTTGTTACTAGCAACTCGCCCCGGTTTTGCATGAGTGTAACTTACTAACGTAAACCTACCTAATTAGAAGGTGTTGCTAAAACTAAATGACAGTGAAAACCGTATCAAAATCCATTGCCTGGTTTACAAGGCGTAAATAATTGCCATAGGTTAGGGTTTAGAGGGTGGAAAACGTTATCGCCGTTTGGATGAAGAGCGCTGGGTACATACACAATAGTCTTAAGCTTATTTAATAGGTTTCCGTTACCTGGCTTTGTGGACGGAACCCTAAAAAATATTAAATACTTTTAATAAGCGATATCGAGAAGGAACGCGTACACTCATATTGCGTATGCGCAAGGAAACTATTAAGGAAATGCATTTCCTAGCTTCGGGTATCGCGGAGACCGCCAGCATATCGGCATTGTATGTCCGTCTGTCGGTGCCTCGATTGCTCCAAACCGTTTACGATGAAAATTGCCATACTTGTGAGTATTTTTTTATTCGAAAAAAAGGTCCTTTTTTTATACAACATAGGAAGGTAAACAATAATAGCCTTTGTGTATACTGATTTTTACATTAATTTAATTAACAATGAATTTAATTTTAACGCCTAGTCTGCAAAGATCAAAATATCCAAAAAATGCACATAACGAAACTGGCAATCTCATCAACGATATGCTTTTGATTGTGTTGTCTTAAAAGTTTGATTTTTTCACCGCTCAAATGGACTGCAGAGAGTATTTGATACTAATTTCAACTCAATACCTCCACGCGTTTTTGAGAATGTCTTTGACAGACAGATAGATAGACGGACAGACAGACAGACAGACGGACAACAAAGTGATCCTATAAGGGTTCCGTTTTTCTTTTTGAGGTACGGAACCCTAAAAAGTAGCTTCAAGACAACGTTAATCTTTTTTAATCGTACCTATGTTTTGAATTTTGAATCCAGTTGATGTTTTTACACGTTGTCTAGTTGTCTATACGACAAAAACTCGCCCAATAACGACTGCATTGATTTTATAACGACTTCAAAACAATCAAAGGAGCCCATTTAACTATCACAGATTGCATAAACTATTCTGTCTTACTAACTAACCTTACACAAACTCCCCAGTGTCTCCTTCTCGCGCCTCTCCTTTATGAAGCGGCGGTCCTACCCGACACGTCCATCCAGCCGGTCCAGCCAATCCAGCCGGCCCAGCACAGGGCCAAGCGCTTCATCCTGGACTGGTTCGACGATGACGACTACTTCGACGAGTACCCACTGCTGAATCGCCGCCGGCCGTCGCGCAGGACTATTCAGCTGGCGCAAATGATCCGGCAACTTGCCGGACCGAACGGGCTGAACCGGGCACAGGTAAATAATAGTAAATAAAAGAAAACCATTTATTTCAAGCTGCATAGTGTTCTAGAAAAAAAGTACCTTAGAGACCATGCCATACTTACTTGTATAAATCATTAAAAACTATAAAATTAGTACGTTACTTCGGCGACGTATGAACAAGTTTCGAGGTAACTGAGAAAACTGAGTTGCAGACATCGATATAAAAAGACAATAGATATGCCTACTTGTTCGGATTGTTACAAGCCTAGCGTCACCATTTTGCGACGGGGTGAAGCAGGTGAAGAGGGGCTTTCAATATTTAGCCATTGGTTCAACTTTAAATCTTATCTTAAGTGAATAAAGTGCTTCTAAGTTTTCTAACTAGCTGCGACACACGGCGTCGGATAGCAGAACTAAAAATATGACGCCAATTTAAAACGTACAAAACGCAGAGCTGTTTACTTGACAATTGGCGCATACAGTTTTATTCAGGCTATCCAACATAGTCTACCAAATAGACTATGGTCGGTGACTCTGCCACTGCGTTATACACAGTTCTATCGTTTTCACATTTCGATGGTTGCAGATATTAGGTCAAATTGTCAAAATCGCCCAAATGCACACAAAGGGTTTTCGTACCACCGCAATTAATACAGCTACTCTACAACAGATGGCGTTGTACTCAAAATATTCGTTTCTTGTATGAGGACCTCCATTAATTTTTAACTTCTTTATTGTCACACACATTGTTCACTCCATGAAATAAAATGTTTACTGTTTAATAACATACAGCTTCGTGTGACAGAGCGACAGAGGTATCGATGAGTGAGAGCAATAGGGCTCCGTTTGGAACCTTTGGGTACGGAACCCAGAAATACCTGACCTACTATAGGTATTCATAAATTAAATCCGAGATCAGGAGTGCGATTTCTGGATCTCACCGGGTGACTTAAGCTTATCAAAATGGCATTTTTTCATACAAATTCGGCCATTTTGGTGAGCATTAGTCACCCAGTGAGATTCAAAAATTGCACCCCAGAAGTTGGGGTTCACAAATGACATTATCTGATGCCTGATGTGGTCGGGATCTGTCTTGTCCGAGAGATTATCAGATGACATGCCACCACAACTATTATGACTCACCATTCACCAGATCATGTCATTAAGCCCTTGGATCTTGGTTTCCATTCCCGAGTTCACGCTACGTTTTTCTTCCCAGATGCAAAGTATGATGCAGAATCTGCAGAGTCTTCAGATGATGAACACTATGCAGCAAATGATGCAGTTGCAGAACCTGCAGGGGCAGTCGACCACCACGGCGCAGCCAGCCGGTTAAACTTGACGTTTTCAGTCAAATCATCATCGTCATCATCGTATCGGCCGGAAGACGCCCACTGCTGGGCATAAGCCTTCCAGTCAAATGTAATTAATTAAATAAAAGCTGCAAGTATACAATGGTAGTTAAAGCTCACAAAATTTTTATAAAGGTTTTTTTTTAATATCATTTAAATTAAGCTGACTTAGCTGTTTTAGAGCTTTGGGAGCTAACTTTTGTTTTTTTCTATGCATTGATTTGAGTAAATTACCAATATTGTGGTTAATGAAATAAAATTATTAAGCGTAAAAATTGATACTCTATCGATACTTTATAAATATGTTTTTTCGTATGAAAATGCGAGAGAAACTCTTCATATTGTCCTTGTAGCTTAAACTTACTCGTGGATCTTTAATTTATTATCTTTATAAATTTTGTATTAATAATTTTTATTGGAAAGCGTTTGGTTTGTTATTTACCTATTCAGTCTGATATCAAAAACTTGCATTTTGCTTAAAGAAAAGTTTGAAACTTCGATTTTTGGGTTAAATTTCAAACTCTAGCCTCTAGCCCTTTGATGTATATTGCATGGCACTCTTTTTGTAAAAAATATAACTAAAAAAGGTGACAATTTAAGAGTGTAAGTGTCTACCTGTCACTCTCTATCGTCGCTACCATCATTTGGTAAACAAAAAGACACGCATCCAACTTCCATTAAAGTTGACCAAGGTTTAAAGTTTGAAAAGTAACCGAATTTAACATTGAAAGACTTTGTCTATAGTAAAACAAATAGTAAATTTTACTAATGCAATGAAAAAATTTACTATGCTGACATTTTTCAGTTTTATAAATGCTTATTGTAAGCCTAATCGAAATTTATAGTGATATTTCGATTTCGACTTGACGGTTTAGTCGGTTAAATTAATTAGGTGAGTCTGAGCAACGAGTGATTTCACCAACCTGCGCGAGGGCAGCGGATGAGGCGTAGTTTTCTTAACCTTTCGTAACTGAAACGAGTTTATAGATACGAGGTGGTTATGAAGGTTGGCGATTTAAATTTACTAATTTGACGAAACAATGGCTGTTGAAAAAATGTTATTATAGTCTACAAGATTTTCTATGTGATGATGTTAGCTTTTAAGTAACAAATTGAATGGTATTAGAATTTAGAATTTATTTTATTGCCATACATAATAATGATAACGACATGATGTAGTATTTGTAATGATTAGAATTAGAATTAAGTATTTATTTGTTTGTGAAACACAGATGAATTATATAATGTTTAGTACAGTCCTGTAAAGTTTCTCGTATGTCATGCGATCATTTCTTAGGTTAGATTATATTTTTTAAAGCGTGTACACCTGTAAAGGTAGGGTTAAGCGAAACTATTACTAAGCATCTGTAACTGCACTGTTCAAACCTTAATTCAGACGCATTAAATTTCATTTCATTTCAATTTACACCAGACATAACACAGTTAAACACATTACCCTACTTTGCGTCGCGTAGTCGGTTAAAAAGATCACGACCATAGTCAAGATCAGTATTGCCCGTTACATTGTTTAAAATCCGGACATTTATAGTAATTCTGTACAGTCAGCGTCAGTAGTAACTGAACATTTTAGTACATTGCTGTCAGTGATGTGACAAATTCGTTCAACTCTCAGACGTCGGTTACACGCTCATTCTGTCGTCAGTTTAGTCCATCATTCTAGTCAGAATGACGAGAGAATTATCATATAACCTATCTCGTGTCGTGTCAGTCTGAACTGATCGTAACCTTGTCCATTTTTCATCATCAGTCCATCATTGTGGAATGATGGACTGAACTGATGCCAGAATTAGCGTGTAACCGACGTCTCACTTCATTCGTTACTGCGATTAGGTTCTTAGGTGTTAAGCTACGTCTTAGGCTGACTGAACATGTGTTCTTTCCAGAGGCTGATTTAGAGTTCTGACAGCCTTAGGCAAACTATGAAGCCCCCCCCCCCCCCCCTGCCTGTGCCCGCCCAGCCCTGTATTCTGGAAAACCCTGCGTGGTGCTTGCAAATGCCCAAGGGTGCAATTTTTTAATCTCACCAGCGGCCCTAACATGACAGCCCAGGTTTAGTTTAACCCCTCCTGTCTAACTAGTGGCATAAGAAAGGGACGCATCTGGAGATAAACTAAACTTGGCCAGTTATGTTAGAGCCACAGGTGACTAGAGCTCACCAAAATGGCCGAATCTCTAGGAAAAACGGCTATTTTGGTGAGCTTTAGTTACCCGGTGAGATTCAAATGCAATTTTTGAATCTCACCAGGTGACTAAAGCTCACCAAAATGGCCGCATTTCTATGAAAAACAGCCATTTTGGCGAGCTGTATTAGTCACCCGGTGAGATTCAAAAATTGCACTCCTGCGCTCCCTCGGTCCATACGCCCCAGGCCTTATAAGCCTGTGGGTAAATCAGGCCCTGATTCTTTTTGTGGAAACCTTCGTAGAAGGGTGTATTTCCTTCAAGTTTATATGGATCGCTACCACCATCTTGCAGCAGTGCTTGCACTGTTGCTTTAATTTAATTTAAGTTTAGCATCATTATAAAATACTAACCATAGCTTTAAGTTTGTAACTTCTAACACTATGGACTCAAAGTCCGAAATAAATGATTTGAATTTGAATTTGATTTGAACTGTTGCGTTCCGGCGTGGAGAGCAAGACAGCAACGCATCTGCAATCCCATTGGTTTTGTGGGTTTCTTAAGATGGTGGTGATCACTTACCATCAGGTGACCCACTTGCATGCTTTCCTCCCTTTAGATTTAAAAAAAACACGCCCGAACGTACTTGACAATAGTGTCGAGTTTAGATATTTGTTGAGCACCTTCTCCGCTCCAATATACTTCATGCAGGCTGTACACTCAACTCTATTATCAAGAGTATAAGAACTTGTGCAAACATGAATTGAACGTTAATTAAAAACCATTTAAAATTCATTAGCCGATGATACACTTGTACGTCATGTTTTTGGTTTTTCTTGTTAATTGCTTTCTAATTGTGATAATTATTAGTTAATCCATCCTCTCTCAGTCCAGAGCAAGATGGCGACATCAGCGCAAGTAAGTATTGATTTTTATGTATTAGCTCCACACAGATTTATTATAAAATAATTATAATTTTAAAAATGTTAACTATAATTACTTAGTATATTCTTCATGCACCAATAATTGCCTATTGCATGCGCGATGCGCGCGCGCTCCGTGTTTTTCATTCAAAAATCTGTGCAGTGCTTGGAGAAATTATATTATTATACCTACCTTTAGCTACGTTTTTAAGACGTGAATGTATTGAGTTAAATATTGTTTTGCTTTAAAGTCTTGTGTGTGTGTAGGTCATGTGTGTCAAAATCTGCAGTCGATTTTTAATATCTTGATGGGTAAAAATCAGAATCAAGACGACATTTAAGGGTCTATAGTCCAACATCCGCATTTGCATCCGCAAACCTAGTTTTGGGGTATTCAAATAAAACGTTAAATTATAGATACCCAAGTTGTTACCCTTTGACCATAGGAGAGACACCTTTTGTTTTCCTTGTAATTTTGACCCTGCTATAGCGGAGTAAAGCTGCTACGGGCTGAGCTAGTCAGACCAAGTCAGCACTGGAACCCATCTTTTTTTTTATTTAGTCATTAAGTACTAGTAACTGAACAATGACACTTTTAAATAAACAACAAATGACTGCAATGCATATCTTAAAAAACCGGAAAAAAAATATTGATTTGTTTTACTCCATACTGGCTTCAATGCGTAGCGTATTTAATATACTCAAGCCATATTTAAACAACCAACCTAACAAAATGCATCACAAATTTTCAGATAATTTTAATCATCGCTTGCGCAAGCCTCGTCGACTGTCGCTATACGCGAGAAAGATTACGTAATCATCAGTCATCAATCGGCAATCAAGCAATCAAAACCAGGACAACCGTTAAAGACTCTGATGCTGTGATATTTCCAAACGATGATGATACGATCAAAAAAGTCGATGTAATTAATACTAATAATCAAGATAATAATTCAAAAGTCATTAATGCAAATACTGATCCAAAAGTTAACGACTTTGGACCATTGATATCTAAAATAGTACCTGAAATTGAAGTCAAAGATATATTTACTAATCCTATTGTAGATAATACAGAGAAAACTACTGTTAAAAGCATCGATGGAAAAGAATCATCGTTAAATGCAAAGAAAGATGCACCTGCTGACGTAATAGTAACTAATGAAGTTCAAAGTAACGGCAATCAAGGTGTAGTAACAACGGATGTTAATGAACAAGAAATAAAGATTAACGATCCAGCAAAATTAAATAAAACCACACCCGAATTTCCTATTAGATTTGGTGGCACTGGCAATTACATACTGGTTCCTGTAGCAAATAATGCACCAAATTATCAACCCATACTGACAAATGCAAATGTAGGTCTCTATCCGAATGGACAGGGTAACGCAGTCCCAATAGCACCAGCCAATTCAAACGCTAACACGATGCCACAGTTTGCCGCAAACGTCGGACAAAATCTTGGACCAAATCTTCAATATTCGCCAAATGTTGGATCAGCACAATACGCTGCACCGAACAACGGTTTCAATCCAAATCCGCAGACAAATACTTATGTACCAGCAAATGTACCAAATACTTATGTCATCAATGGCCAATTGTACGCAGCAGTCACTGTTCCGACTAATGCCCAAGTGCCGAGTACTTTGTACTACGTGAACCCTCAAGTACCAGGGTACCAGGTATCAAATAACGTACCTTTATACAATTTGGTCTCAATTAATTCTGAAGTGAGTCCAACTAGTCCTCAAGTAAACATGAATGCTAATTCATTATAAGTGAGCAATTCATAAAATTATGCACTTTGTTGGAAAATGATAGAGTAGAATAGAACCAATTTATTGTAAACTATGTACAAAGGGTTGATGGGTGAAAGAAACATGAGTATCAACATATTTCAGTTTGTCTTTGTTTTTTGACAGATACTCGTACTAATTCGATTGTTTGTTAAGATTTTTAATAAATTGTAAAGTTGAATTATTTGCTTTATTTATATCATTAATTTACAAGCGATCAAGATAAGGTTGTCTGGGAGAGATTGTTGCTCTACGATAAGATCTTTAAATGGGTTTAAACAATTATTGGTACGTTTGAATCGGTCTTATCTTCTATCTTTATCTTTCTTTACATAGCATAAAATAAAGTCGCTATCTTCCTGTCTCTCCTCTTATCTTTGGCAGCTTACTCCTTTTAAACAAGAAGGAGAATTTGTTAAGGTTTTTAGAGATTTTCTTATGGAAGGCTTTAATTTATATTACATCCTAATTGGAACCATGCGAAGCCGGGACGGGTCGCTAGTTTTAATATTATAATACGTATTGTTGCTAATAAGGCCGTATTAATAAACAAATCCCTTTGGGAATTTCAATTAATGTTGTTTGGCAACGTGCCTACTTGGCCGGTGTGAAGTAATGGCATCGTTGATCTTGAACTTGACCAGTTTTGCCCAATGAATTCAAATTCTATTATTACTCCACTTTCTAAGAACAAAGAACGATAAGGGTTACCATCAAACATCTTATCCTATCCTATCTAGCTTATCCTATGTCAGAACAACATAAGTGGTAGAACGTCTAAGACAGCAGAAGCAGACATATAGGAACTTTGGTTAATGCATTTCGTCAAATTTTCATTTCGCGAGTGGTAGGACCTTATGCAAGAATCCAGCTGCTAAGTAGCAGTGCTTGCACTGTTGTGTTCTGGCGTGGAGAGCAAGATAGCTGGTGAAATTACTGGCACAAGAGTTATTCTAACGGTACGGGTGTCTATGGGCGGCGGTGATCACTTACCATCAGGCAATTCACTTGCTCGTGTGCCTTCCTATTTAAAAACAAAGGGTACAAGATTGTCTTTTAAAAGTTTTCCTGTTCCGACACTTGAAGGACAACATCGGACTATATATATATTTCAAATATAAGTGCAACATCGTTTATTACGGAAGTAACGAAGTTACGAATTGTTCATCAAGTATTTATCTCAACAATTTGTTTACACAATGTTGCCAAAATGCACCTCAGTGATTCATTGGGCATTCCGTCTGTTGTAAGAATTCTAAAAATATAATAGTAAACAAGCTTTATGAATGAATGATGGGACTTTCCTTCTCAGTTTGATACAAGCAGTGATCGTGATAACATTGTTTAAACGAACTTTAATATCATGAGTATGGGGAGCGTCGACAATTTTTTGAAGCGAATATGCTATATTAACTTCAGAGATAGTATGAAACGTGAGCATTCATTCGTCAATCAGACATCCTTGGAAAATGAAAGTCAACCGGAGAAAAAAGTTAGAAAACAGCATCGTCAAGCGATCATAGGGAACATTGGCTTTGACATATTTTCCGTCAGCTATATCGACGGGTACAACGTTAAAAGAAAGTTCATGGTTGTCAATAATACAGCATCTGAAGTTGATTCCTATAACTTTTGGAGTTCGATATGGGAGGAGGATAGCAGAGTGATCGTAAGATTCGACAAAAGCAAATCAAAAAGGCTTCATTGGTTGAACAAGATTCAAGACGATGATTATACTGTCGGTGAATTCATCATTTGTAAGAAGATTATCACTGATAAATATTACACACAACTTGAGTTAACCGTGAGGAATACAACAGAAAGGAAATCAAGAAAATTAACCCACTACCAGTACCACGGCTATCCAGGTCGTAACGAACCTGACTCTTCGCAGCTAATGTCCTTCTTAAAGATGGTAAACAAGAAACAAGACAGTTACTGCACTAGATCAGATAGCAGGAGAAGTACACTTGGCCCCATTGTGATCCATAGCATTGACTGTTTCGAAAAAGCGGTGTCAATTTGTACGCTGGACATCTGCTTGGACCAGCTGATGAAGGTGAAATCGGTGTCAGTGCCCCACGCCCTCTTGCAAATAAGAAGCCAAATGCCATTTGAGAGCATCAGTTTGGAAGAATACACGCTCATCAATAAGACCTTGCTGCAAAGTATATGCGCATTAAATTCAGTAGAGGAAACAGACGAGAACCCCGAAAGCGTGTCTTTCAGAATTCAAGTTAAGAAACTTTGCTTGGCATTGAACGAGTTTTTTATTTTCAAAATATTTAGTAATAGATTTAAGGTTGGCGTTATTGGTGATTGATGATGCATTTCGAGGTGTTTATTTTATATATGTAAGAATTATTCAAGTACCTAAGATTAAGAAATAAATAATTTTATAAATATGGTTTGTTGTATTTGTTTGTCAAAACTTAGAGATGTATAGTCTCTAAGGGTCACTAGTGCTATATGTAGTCACTATAATAATATAATATCTATATAATATCTTTTAGTAATATAACTACAAATTTACAGTTTTCAGCTTTTTCCCTTTATTTGTGCTGTAAGACCTTGCTTCTTGCCAAATTTCATGCTTCTAGGTCAATGGGATGTACCCTATAGGTTTCGAATCTTTTGCAAATGTATGAAATGTGCGGCATATATGACCATTTATTTTTGATTGCTTTGACTTAGAAGGTTGATGTTGATTGCAAATCTGAGTACTTGATATTAATTTCAAGTCGATACCTCCACGCGCTCTTGAGAAAAAAGGGTCTTGACAGACAGACGAAGAACAAAGTGGGTTTCGTTTTTTTTGAGGTACGGAACCCTAAAAAATAAAAACAAATAAAGACTTGAGTTTTAGCCGAAGATACTGATAGCATTCCCCCTTTGCTTTATGGACCCAATGAATAAAATAGGTAGCTTAAAAGAATAAAGTTAAAAGCAAATAAAAATTATACTCAGGCAATAAATAAAAATAACAGTGTCAATTCAACCTAATTAAACTCATAAACACCGACAGTGCAGCCATTCCCTAGACATGAAGGAAATAATAAATACATCTTCTGAAATTGTAGGTGAGAAGTGAAAAATTTCCACATAAACTTTAGTTGCAGTTCCCTCGGGAAATCAACGGGCGGCGCCGCCGGGCGACTCACTACTTGCAATTTGAGAACTAAATCCTTAACAAGACTTATCTCCGTTCCAGTGCACAGTGCAATGTTAATTCTATCCACGAGCCTGTGAGGTTCAAATTGGAGGTTATGCCAAAGTGGAGATACGGCAATTTGAAGACAGGAGTCTCATTTACGACATCAATAATTCATGCCATGGGACCGACAGTGTAAAATTCAGGTTTTAAGGACTTCGATAATTTGATAGGAGGTCCGTAACGATCTATATTTGCGGCTCCTATGCCCTAGGGATCGCCAATTTGCTGGAAGTGTTGGTTTTGGGTAAAACTTTCGTTAAACATCCTGTATGTTGCAAAAACTTTTCTAGGCGTCTACCGCATTCACTGCCACCCTTTTATCCTAGACATTCGCCAGGTGCTGCACTTTGTTGTATGCCCTAAAACGGACATGTGAGTTCGACCGACTATTACCCAGTGCTTCCAACTCCAACCAACAACCAATGTCAAATTGGTATAAACTTTGAGTTCATACTAATTTGATATTGGTTTGTTTGCATTGGAACTGGGTAATTATTCTAACAAAAGGAACGCCTTGTCCTCTATAAAACATGGTAATTAATATTTTATATTCTATAATCATATTAAACCTATCGATTCTAATAATTGCATCGGCTGTCTTGCTCTCCACGCCGGAACACAACAGTGCGTGCAAGCACTAAGCAGCCACTATGTAGCTATGCTAGTTTACGCTTTTATCTATCTAGAACGCCATTCCATCTGTCACCTCCCGGGGCCCTATTCTGTAGTGATCGTAAATTCATTAGCCATCGATACGGGTCACGGGTCCAATGTCGAACACGTGTAGGGTTCAATTATGGGCACCTTCGAAATTTATGCCTTGCTTTGACGATGGAGGCGATCAAACGGATATCAGATAAAGGAAGAGGTAGGATTGAAATAGATCGTGTATCTATAGCTGCTGGCAAACAACTTGAGCATAAATTGAATGGAGGGGGTTGTTTACGCACACACATTTATACTAGAAACGGCTACTGCGTAGTCAAGGTCAGTGCTCAAGTTGTTTGCCGATAACTGTCCCTGACATGACCGGCCCAGGTTTAATTTTGGATGAAGAACTAAAGCATGGGTATAGCCTCAGTACATGTCAAGCGTACACACCCGAAACTGTCAAAATAGTTATCTTTGGTGTACGTCAAGGTAGTAAAACCTGTAAATTAATAAGAAGAACGTTGATTGTACTACTTTAATGAACACCGAAGGTAACCATTTTGACGTTTCATTTGTGAAGGTGCAACCTTAATAGAAGTCTTTCGAGAAACTTCGATTTTTCCAATTACATATTATCATTACATTTACAAATAACCTGAAAACATCGAAATTTCTCGAAAACGGTGAGACTTTTATTAAGGTCATTTTTTAATATTTAGTAGGTCGCCAGCCCACCTGCTCCCCCTTAAGTTTGTCGCAATACTTACAGGACACCTGTACCTACATATATTCGTCTTTTGTGATTAATTAATTCGATTATTATTTAGTATTTTGTGTGCAACTTGGAACTTAATGTTACTTAGAGGTATTAAAGTGTCTCGTTTGTCTGACGGCCCCTTGTCATGTCAAAACTATGGAAATAAACACGAAATAAACTTCGATTTAAATTGACAAAAGGTAGCCCGATACATAAAGGTAGAAAGAGCACTTTTCACGCCAGGAAAGCAATATTTGCGTGGGTTGAAAGGAAATTTATTCCACGTGTAAAAGCGTGCTCAGCGTCTTCCACCTTTTTCTCGATCATTGACAGCTTTGATATCTTTACATTAACATTAAATACGTCGTACCTTCTTGTTCAGAATAGACTGAATTTCGGAAATGGTATCTAAGGTCTAAAGTACCCTTTGTTTGTCGTTGAACAACATAATGGATGTTGACCCCTAGGGCTGGCGCGTTCTTCGCCCAACGTATTAGCATTGCCATTCAGAGAGTAAACGCCGCCAACCTTTTGGGCACCATACTTAGAAACAGTGGCTGGGGCGATAATTTTAATTTTAATTAAAACTTTAACTTTTCTATTTCCTTTTTTGTAAAAAACCCGTTTCTTTTTCTAAATAAAATTGGAATAAGTACCCTTACTTATTTCTATATATGATCTGGTGAATTTTTATGGTCAGATCAGGGGTGAAATTTATGAATCTCACCAGGTGAATAGAGCTCACTGAAATGGCCGAATCTCTATGAAAAACGGCTATTTTGGTGAGCTTTAGTTACACGGTGAGATTCAAATGCAATTTTTGAATCTCACCAGGTGACTAAAGCTCACCAAAATGGCCGCATTTCTATGAAAACACCGCCACACCACATATTGTGATGTGGCGGTTTGTCACCTGATAAACTTCTCGTACAAGACAGATCAAAGCCCGAACACATCAGGCATCAGATAATGTCATCTGTAAACCCCATTTTTACCCGACTACGGCGAAGCAAGGAACGGTGAGGGAAAATATTTTAAGGAAACCTGATGAAAGTGATAAATAACCATGATCCTATCGGTCTGGTTCCCTTGCTACAAGGGTTACTGAGGTCAGCTGGAAGTCGCTTCAATGTGATACCTGTGGGACGATTTTTGACTTTTGAGCGCTCGACACTCGCAAGCCGCGCGCCAATCAGTGCCGGCTAAAAAATGCGCTCGCGTATTTTTTGGCCCCCGGCTGGCGAGAGTCGAACGCTTTGAAGTCAAAAATCAACTCGCTGACTTGCAAAACCTGGGTATGAATGAATAAATGGGTAAAGCGCTAGGACGATGATAAAAACAACACATGAGATAAAAATTTCATTTATTTTTGACTTGATTTTAAAAATAACATAATAAAATACACTAGCTGTATTAAAATTTGAATAACTATTAAAAACAAGCTTAGCTCAAAATGCTTGTGCTGCTTTGAGAATAAGTTTTAAAAACAGACATTTATATCGATGATTGTATAAAAACAGGACAAGTGGTGACCTTCATAAAATTAGTACTTTCGTAGTTAAGTCAATCCTGGAACTCAATAGTCGATACTCAGTAATACAAAATTTGGTTATTTTTTTTACCGTTAAAACTTCATTTAGTTATTCATCAAGTAAAAGTAAAAATTTTAAAGTCTCTATAGTCATATAGTTTTTGACCAAATCTAAAGTTCACATGTACGGAGCTTGGCCTAATATGGTATACAATACAATACAATACAATATGCTTTATTGAATACCACATTTCAATTTGACAGAATTACAGATAAAGCTTAATATAAGCTTAATATATACTGGTATATTTCTGGACAACACAGCCAAAATGTCGGAGCAACTTTTTAGTTAACCTTTGATATTTTAATCTCTTTCAGTTACTCTCATTGGCCAATAAAAGAGATAGCGATATGATTCGCCGATCTGAATGAGGATTTTTTTGTATGTTTTATAAAAAGTTAGTAAGGTAAAAATTGGTTATTGAACCTGATTGACACTTGGTTCTGATGTCCAGGTTTAAATAAAACCATAAATTATATGTATAGTTCGTGCCAAAAAATCTGCCGCCGAAAATGTACAATAATGTCGGTAATTTCATAGAAATTTCGGTGGCAGCTCTTGTGAAACGTACTATACCCAAGTCAGTAACATTTTGACCACAGGGGATAAAAATCCTGTTTTTAACTGTAATTATGACAAATATTGCATATTTTAATACACAGTTCAAACTTTGTGTGAATAAGTAGCGACTATTGATTCTCGTTTACACATTTTGTATTCTTCTTTATTAAAGTACAACTTTGAGGCAAAACGCAAAATAACATTCAAGCCGAATATCAAAGTCAATTTTAAAGATCTTAATACATTATATACAATCAAGTAATTAATATATAATAATTTTAATAATATAATGACAATATTAAAAGCGTTACGCCCTATTCTGCTATCACAACGTGGAAAGGCAATTTTAAAATATTGGACCATTGAATTGCAAGGAAACTCAAATTAAATCTGCACCTGCCAGAAGAAAAATCTTCTTTTAAATGGAAGTTTTTTTTCTTAAGTTTCGTACTTTTAAATCGCGTATAACTTGATTTTTAGTACTTTTAAACTACCTTAAGAATGTAACCTGCTACACTAGAATCGTATTAGGTTAAACTGTAATGGTAGATGTAATGTGTTAATAAATAAATAAAATAAATACAAATAAAATAATATACGTATTTTTTTAATTCTTTTTTTGTGGTTATTATTAACAAATGATGATCTACAACAATTTAACACTTTAACGCAATTTGGTTTTAGGTGTCATCTACCCAATTGCATTAGTACTGTGCTGTCCACTTTACTGCCTCGCTGTCCTGCCCCGTGTGAAATCAGCATTTTGCTCGTGTTAAAACAAATTCTAAAATAGACTGCTAAAAACATAAACCTTCCTTTTGGCTTTGCCGTAGTCGGGTAAAATTACAAATGGCACAGTTCTTACGTCAAAAAGGGCTTGTTACTCAGCACTGGTTTCATCGCTCTTCTACGTAACAGAATGGCCCTGTTAAAAAGTTGTCAGTTCAAACAAAGCCTTATTTACTTAGCCTTCAGGGCTGCGGAGCGCAGTCGGCCACATCAAAGACTTCAGTCGAATTAGTTGCGCTTTGTGCCAGCCCTGAGTTAGGGTAGTTATATCGAGCGAAACATTAGCTGCCGTTACACATTACGAGACGAATTCGACACGACCACGGCGATATTAGACCGACGCGACAGCGATACAACAACTGAGCGACATGATATCCCAGTTTTGTTTAACTTGAGGATGCTGTGTGAGATTAAAGTTGAAAAAGTCAACTTACAGATGGCACTAGAGTTTTTTAAGTATTTTTATTATTATTCATTTATTCAGTGGCTTTGATTATAACTGAATATCGCAACCCTCTCAAAAAAAGGGATAAACAAAAAAAACCTTTGCCACTTTGTAGCTGCCTCGAACAAAATCGATTGGAACCATTCCACACCGTAACTGGATAAACATAATCCTTTAAAATGAAGGTTCAACTGCATCTCTGTCTAACTAATGTCATAAGAATGGGGCGCACATAGATGAATTAAACTTGGCCGGTCATGTCGGGGTATTATTGCAATTCTGTCGTGAGGTCTAAAGAGCCCACTAATGTAAGTTAACGTGGCGTAGTTACGAGCCCCCCCCCCACGCCTTGTTTACTGACTGAGGGACATTTAATGACGTTAACCTACATTTTTGTGCATTAACAACCTTTTATTAAGCTTTTGGTAATGAGATCTAGCGAGTAGATAAAAAAGTAGTGGGAAAAAAAGAATTGTCTGTCAGTTTGAGGCATCGTACAGATGCGCGTCCCATTGGGGTTTTTCCATTAGCCGGAGTGGCACCGGCACGGCCGTACACCGGCACCGGCGCCGCCGTTGCCGGGGAAGCAAAAATGTTTGAAAATGTATGGCGCCGGCGCCGTTGCCGGCTAATGGAAAAACGCCCATTCGTAAGTACATTCAACGAGATTCAACTGAAACTAGAGAAATACAAAAAAAAGATTTCATAGTCATCTGACAGCTCTTTCTTGACATATCTCTGATGTGACGTGATCTCTACTGATGCGAGGTTAGTCCCACAGTAGGCGCTTCTTGACAGTCAAAACCTTTTGAAATCTGTTATTTTTTTAAGTATGTATTTCGAATGTGAGATGAATCTTGCATGAATCGAGAATTTGGGTGCAGAGGCCTAAACCAAATTTGTTGTGCTTATGTTTACAAGAAAACAAGTATTTCTAGGTTACGTAGGTGTATGATTAAAATTGGTTAATTTTTAAATAGGTACTGAATTTTTGTGATAAGTCTTGGATAAGTTTTTGATTCGTGTTTACTCAGATTTTTTAGTACATTATTTTAGGCGAAATCTATTTTCGTTTCTTCTATTACTTTACTCAGATTTTATTCTAAATTGCAGAGGAAATAAATGTTTTTTGACTCTTCCATTACTTTTCTAGTAAGTAAAAAGCTGGTTTACTCTGATAATTTTCCTGGCAGGCGCAAGCTTTACAAAACAGATCTAAATCTAAGCTCGGACAGGTCTAATGAGGCATGAGCAAGCAAAGCCTAGACATATTAGTAGGTATTTTTAATGTCAGAGAACCTTACTCCGGGATTTGTACAGTCGTTTTCAAATATATCAAATCGGACGAGGTGCTTAAAAACACGTGAATTCGTACTCGTACAGCAATACAGTCGTGCCCAGTTATTTTTTAGTGTTTTGGTTCTCAAACAGTAATGGGCCTACTGACTTAAATTTCATCGCAGATCATTTATAGATTCAGGCGTTACTTTGCGGAAGTCCATATTGATATTAATGAGCGAATCGTGAAAAATAACGGCAGAAGAGGAGTGGTCCATCGTGTCGATTTTTGACTTTGAAGCGCTCGACGCTCGCCAGCGGCGTGCCAATCAAATGAGCGAGTTTATTTTAGCCGGCAGTCATTGGCGCGCGGCTGGCGAGTGTTGAGCGACGAGCGCTCAAAAGTCAAAATTCACCTCAAGTGCTTAGTATTACGTACTAGAGTATTTTTAATGTAATTAGGTTGACTTTGCTTGCAAACGCGTCTTTATAAAATACACACTTATTACAAATATAAAAAAATTAAAGGAATGTACTCATATGCGTTGTGGTAGGGGACCCTGTTGGATGTTACAAATTCGTTTTTTTTTATAATTATCAATTAAAGTTTACTTAAACTGAAGATTGGTCGATTATTTTGAAATATTAGCGTTGTGAGAAAGGAGATAAATATTAAATAGTAGGTATTTATAAAAGTTTGTAACCGAAATTTCTTTCGATTTTTTATTTTTAAATGTTTTCAACATTCAAATTATTAAATTAAAATTGTAATGACAACACAAAGAAAAATTAGGGCAATGGCAGGACTTGAACCCGCAACATCAGCATTCCGTGCCTTGCGTTTTCCAGTTTCGCCACACTGCCGCTGCCCTACCCTGCGAATTTTTCAATGTGCTTCGTCTTACGGTCATTACATTATTGATTTTAAGGGCACAACTACCCTCGGTGTCATCTATATGAAACTTTTTAACAAGTTAGGTTCAAGTCCTGCCATTGCCCTAATTTTTCTTTGTGTTGTCATTACAATTTTAATTTAGGTATTCATACTTATAATAAAGAATAATAAGAAAAACAAACATAGGTTCATGCACAAGTGTATCTAAAAATAGTATACCTGAAAAATAATGATTAACTTTAAGTAAAATATTATTATTACTTAAAAAGGTCACAGTATATAGATACCACAGTATATAAACGCGTTGGTTTTTTTAAATTTTGTAATAGTTTTAGTAACTAATTAAGATGTGTAGTGTTAATAAAGTCTATAGGCCCTAGCATCAAATACTCGAGTCAATGACTATATTTGACTTATTATATATGGAAGTCTCTTTTACTAATGCTGTAGATGGTACTGGAAGTGTAGTCAAAACTGTGTTGCGGACATTATTTGAGCTTACATTTTTCGGCACACTCACACACTCACATGGGAAAAGCCTATCTAGTGTTTATTATCAATGTATTTGGGGCTAAATACTTCTGTTACTTACGTTATTTTATGTTGTTATGTAATTATTATGTTCAAATGTTTTGTATTTTATGTCACATAATAGCATTATAATAATCCGAGTCGTTTCGCGGCAGTAAAGGACTATTTATTGTCCGATTGTGTTTAGATTTCGAAAGTTCGTGTTACTTATTTAAAATAATGATATTTATATTTTAATTTTAATCGACTTTTTCGCATTTAAGGTATAATTATTTAAATCTAGCAGCTGAAACTTCCAAAAACAAAACACAGTGCCTTAAGAAACAGTGTTTTATAGTCGACAAACCACTTAAATTGATAAATAGTCACTCCATTTACCAACAATAGATAAGAAACTTCGAAAATTTCGAATGTCATGCCTCATACGGAGCGATCCACTTAAGTATACACATTTATATACTGTGATATAACTAGGTAGATTTTATTACATTGGTTTAAGTTAAAAACTTAAGTAAAGTCCCCCTTGTATGTAATAGTCGTTTCCGTATAGACAAGTTGACGCTCCGGCCATATTCGAAAACTGACGTCCCATGTCAGTTTTGACTACTACATGCAAAGAGACTTACTTAAGTTATTATTAGTTATTAGTGTTTGCGGGTGGTAGGACCTTGTGCAAGGTCCGACCGGATCGCTACCACCATCTTGCTCGCTAATACTGCCGCTAAGCAGCAATGCTTGCACTGTTGTGTTCCGGCGTGGAAAGCAAGACAGCCGGTGTAATTACTGGCACAAGAGGTATTCCATCTTAGCCCTCTGGGTTGGCAACGCATCTGCACTCTCTTTGTTGTTGCAGGTGTCTATAGGCGGTGGTGATCACTTACCATCAGGTGACCCACTTGCTTGTTTTCCTCGAAACAAAAAATAACTATACTGATATTATCTTCCTCGTTTAATGCTTTAGTTTAGTTTCTTGGTAGTTTATTAGTTTTGTGTAAAGTATGGTAAACCAACAGGCCAATCACGCTTAAGACGGGGTGTAATTATTTGTGTATTTTTTTTTTGTTAAAATTTGGGTATTATTTTAGTGGGATATAGGTAATCATATTGGGATATTGATAATCTATCTTTAAAAAGTATTTTATTGGGGAGTGTGTAATATTAAGATCTATTTAATTAAAAATTAAATGCAGTTCGTAGGTGAGCGCGTCACTTGAAAAAAGTTGAGCGATTTGTCTATTATTAACTTTAAAATGTTCATTATAGTTTGAATTAGGTTTTAATGGAAAGAAAAATTGGAAAACTTTCCCAGTTCGGAACATCTTTTTTCATATGATATTCGTATAAACTCTAGTCCATAAGTGGCGATTTAAACAATTTGTACAAAAGCTATTGGATCAGCGTGGTATTAAGAATAATTAAATTATAAGAAGTTGATAATAAGCGATTTTATTGATAATTCGTAATTTTAAATTGGTATGTTGGCCCGCTGGATTAAGTTATTTTCAAAGTACGGATATGAGTAAGCTATACATATAATAAATATATTTATGTATGTACATGATTTAATGCATTGAGCAATTTGATTATAATTAGCATTTAGTGAATAAGAAAAAAGATGCCATTTAAAATTATATCTTAAGGTACCATAGACTTATTTGTTAATAAGTACATATTGAAATAAGGCCAATCGTATTAAATTGTTTACAACAAAGTATAAGTCATAATCATAACATAACGATCTATTTAAGTAATGTTTAAAAATGTCTACACAAATTTAATTAAAAAACTAAATAAAAAGCTCAAATTTTATAAAAATAAGTAGCTGTCATTTATGTAAAAAAAGTAAATAAAAATTGTACCCATACATAGGTAATACAGAAAAAACCTATGCATAATTTAGTCAAGAAGTGCAGTTCTTATATTAGGTCAAAAAGGGTAAAAATACCTTATTTACAATATCATTTAAAACATTGGGACTAGTCGAGGATGAAATATTAAACTTTAAAAATATTTACAATATTCCAACTATACTATAATATATAAAAAATATCATCTTCATGCTCGTTAAGATAATTGCTATATACCTCACTTTTTGTCAATTTAGCATTAAGTACAAAACTGAACCGAACTAACTTGACTTAGAGAATATTCTACAAACTATAAAGGCAAAAAATGCATGAATATATTTTAAAAAATCGCTTTTTGTTGTATAAGTTTTTTAAACGCATTCACTACCACCTTTTCGCTTTGATTCATTTTCTGTCACTACAGGCGCACGCGCTTTGGTCCAAAGCACAGACTCCAGTTTATGCGCAGGCGCAGTGTTTCTCAAAGTGTGGGTAACGGAGCTGTACAAAGTTTGGAATTCTTGTAAACCTGTAACGCCAGCTTTGGGTTCTAGTGCAGAAAACGTCTAAATATTTCGAGGCAGTGAATGCGATAAGACTTTGTCAAACAGCGAACGCTTTGATGAAAACTAGAATACAAATCGTGTACAAACAGCAATCTACTTAATTGACCGCTAAAGTGGGAACTGAGAAAAATTGTATATGCCCGAAAGGGATGGATTTATCAACTCTATATCGCATATTTATCTCCCTTTCGAAAAATGACACTTTCTCTCAGTCCAGTCTTTAATGTCACTTATTTGTGTCTTTGACAACTTACACTACTATAGCTGAGGTGTGAGGAATGAGACACCCAAACTGCCATAGATTTAGCTCGAAAAGACGCTGTATTCAGATCGCGTGCGCTGTTTAACGAAGCCTTACAGCCTGGCGCGCTGCGCGGGCGCGCGTACGCAGGGCGGCACGACCGCCATTTTGTCGTATCACCGCGCGGCCATTTGCTTTTCTTCCGCTTTCTCTTCCTTCTCGGGCTTGTCTTTGTCTTGGGATTGGTCGCGGGCTTCATCTACTGACTCCAAAGCGATGTCAAACGACGTTTGTCGGCTTAAATTAAAAATGTATGTTGTTAGAGAAATATTAAAAGTACATGAAGCTTGTGTGAGAACGATGCTGATTTACTTCAAAAAGTTAGAATACGTAGACTGGATGATCATATCTTTTAAATATATGTTTAATATTGGATACACAATCTAGTCTTAAGACCAATAATGATTAAAAAAATTACCTAAACTACTAATTGAACCATAAGCTAAGAATGTACCATTAACACGTTTTTTATTGTCTTAAGGGGAAGACACGTTGACAATGTGTTTTCGGCATTTAATTTAAATATAATTTAATGACTACTATTCAGCTAAAGTAGCGCTTAAAGTGCCACTTGGATCTTATCCAGGCGATACTAACCTGTCAGTGAGATAGTTCCCCGGCGCGGAGAGCGAGCGCCCGGAGCGCGCCAGGCCTCCGCGCTTCGGCTTCTCGGGCTCCTTGATGGCTTCCGAAGACTCCCGGCGCGACGAGCTGCCCTCCCGGCTACGGAGAAATGGGTTCTGGAAAAATGGGAGTACTTTGTAGCCAATCTTTATCTTTACATAGTATAGAATAAAGTCGCTATCCGTTCGTCTGTCATAACTTCGGCCGCTTACTCTTTCTAAACTACGCAACGGATTTTGAAACGGTTACCAACGTCACTTTTTATGTACATTCCATTCTCATTGTACTCGTGTGAAGCCGGGGCGAGTCACTAGTACTATATATTTTAAAGATTTACTCGGAACTGCGGCCCTAACATGACCGCCGAAGTAAATTTGTCCACCCCTGCATCTCTGTCTTAGTATCGTAAGAAAGGAAGGCACATAGAGATATAAATTTGAGCGTTATGTTAGGGCTACAGAGATGCAGTGTCTTCTTACCTTTTCGACGCCAACGACTCTTATATCAGCACCGCTGGTTTAACGCCAATGACCTGGCCCCCAATTCTGGCGCTCATCGAGATTCATCTGACGTTCGAGATGTGTCAAAATATGACAGATTTTGAAGGGATTTGACAGCTCTTTTTGGCTTATTTCGAGTGTAACTTCATCTCTACTGACGCGAGAATTGCCCCGCTGTTTCTGACAATATAAAAGTACCCTACGAGCATTCGCATAAGTTTCAACTTCGTAACTTCCAAAAAAAGCTTGGCGTGTGAATCTTGTGCGGTCTTTTGTATTTGACGTGGCGTTGAAAAGGTTAAACTCCATGTTCCATCTCTGTTATAGTGTATTTTAAGTATGAATAAGACCTAAACGTAAATCCTTCATCTCCTCGCGCCGTGTTGTGATGTGTTGAGTCGGGAGTGAATGACAAGTCATCGGATCACCACTCCAGTGACCATAACATAACTGGCCAAGTTTGATTTATCTCTATCTGCGTCCCTTTCTTATGACACTAGTTAGACACAGACGCAGGGAGGAGTTAAACTAAACCTGGGCTGTCATGTTAGGGCCGCAGGAATACTTATGCGTACTTAATGTTATATAAATAAAGACTAATAGAATTTGCTATGGATGAATTCCAGCAAAGTGCTTGGATATTTTTTCAGTACAAAGTAATGAGCTTCCTAAGTAACCCCAAATAATATCAGATTTTTTAGTTGCGTCATATGAATTAAAAAAAATATTTAAAAAAAGTTGCAGCAGCTTAGTATGCATTTTTCCTTTGCCCATCACTAATTTTAAAAAGTGATAGATGTGATATTGGCCGCGATCCGTATCACCTTTATAGCGCTCAGAGCGGTTGGATCGGGTCAAGGATCGGGTCGTCAGCGCTGTAATCACAGTGTGCGATGTAGACGCGATTCGGAACGCCGCCATTGACAAGCAAGCTGTCAATGGCACATCTGTCATAGTTTTTTTAAAATATGTGATGGACTAAGGTAGTCAGTATTTAAGCCATTCTAGCTGTCATAAAATGTTTTTATTTTTTACAATTGAATGAGGCAACCGAAAAACCTGATATTATTTGGGGTTACTTAGGAAGCTAATTACTTTGCAATGAAAAAATATCCAAGCACTTTGCTGGAGTTCATCTATAGCGAATTGCTACTTCATCTCTTTCTAAGATGTTAACATCAAAGAAAAACGCTTGGGGGTAATGAAGTATGGGTTCTATTTAATCAGGACCAGCGGGGCTATTCTCGGTTTATGCGAGATGCATCTCGCACGGAAACAGCTGTCAAATCCCTTGGAAATCTGTCATTTCGCATGATGCATCATTCAAAGATGCATCTCGCATGAACCGAGAATTGGGGTCCAGGACTTTTGTAAAGATAATGTAGAGAAGAAAACAAAAGTTGTTGTTGAGAGACATCTTTATTCCAATCACGAGAAATAGCTCACCTGGAAACTGTGCTTCTTCAGCATTGTCTTAATAAGAATGAGGGTCGAGAGGTTCGGAATGGAGGTGACGACTTGCGCCATGTCTTCATCCGTGATCTCCACGAGGCGACAATTCTCTTGCTCCGAGGGCAGCGGGTGCAGGCCGTTGTTTGTCACCCAGGGGTGCTCCTGGAAACAAGGCATCAGAGGTCACGACAAAGTCATACGATGTTGGTAGGTTAGCTGATAAAATTACGACTATGTGGGTGAGTCAACTATTTTGCTCATGCTCACACTTCGTAGACAAAATAACATGGTTTGGATTCCCTACACTTTACTTTTGTGCTGATTTCATTTAATACAACTATGTCTATTTCTTTTAACATCATCATTAGAAGGCTCTTTGCATACTCTTAGTTAGTAAAAAGATGTTGACAGTATTATTTTAGTCTTAAACTTTGCCACGAAAACTAGTATCATTTTCTGACCGAAGGATTTTGAGAATGAAACTTATTGTGCAGCAAATAGCGACTTGACAGGGCTCCCACAGAAAGGCCTTCCACTTGATGACCAACTTTAATTAAACTTCGATTACCTCACAATAACCTTCAGCCCTTCAAACATTCCCCTACCTCCCACTATCCCAACTTACCTTGATCTCCTTGATGGTATAGCGGTTGTCAGGGTTCTTATCGAGCATGCTCATCAGCAGGAATTGGAGTTGATCAGACAGCCTCGGCAGGTGTGGGAAGGTGAGCTCCTCGGTTTGGACCCGTCGCTGCAGCTCAGCACACGAGTTCCCAGTCCAGGGCACGCGGCCGGTTACCATTGCGTAGAGAGTCACGCCGAGGGACCAGATGTCTGCTGCCTGGAAAAATAAGAAAATTAGGGTTGATGTTATTGCGTTGACATAAGTTAAGACTGCAGCAACTAGCAGGCTTAGTATCACTAACCTCCATTTACCCACTTAAACTCCATTTATCAAATCATAAAACCGAACATAAGAGAAAATGTTCGACGCGTAATATCCTGCAATGCTTGACCTACTGTCAAACTAAGTCAACGTCCTCACCTCGCCATTATACCGGTCCGCCGGCGCAGCAGCCTCTGGAGCCCTAAAAGCTGGGGTTCCCACGCCGCCAGCCAGCCGTCCCGCACCCGCCAACTCCCCGCAGGCGCCAAGGTCAGCCACTTGCACCCTACCCTCGCCTAGCAGTAGGTTGGCTGGTTTGATGTCGCGGTGAGCGATGCGCTGGTAATGCACTGTGAAATAATTGTGGATTAAATGGAGGTGATTAGTTAAGGGGTTATGGTCATGGGTTCTGCATGTTTTGACCAAAATAGGCATAAGTGTTAGAGTAATATAAGTAAAAGTAGAAGAGTCTCGCGGTAGTTTTTTAGGAATGAAAAGTAATAATATTTTACTATTGAAAAGAGATAATAGTTTCACTACTCAGTACTCACAGTATTCGACGCCCAGCAGCGCATCACGGAAGTAGCTCCTGGCCAGATCCTCACTAAGATACGAATCGGTGGGTATCTCGATCACGGGCCCGCCTTCCAGCAGTTGGAACACCAGGTAAAGCTGGTCTTCCTCCGGATCATCCAACACCTGCGACATTACGCTTAAGCTGTTTACGTTGACGACACAATGGTAAAACACCGACACCAAGTCTGCGAATGTCAGTTCATACGATTAAACAGAACTTTATACGCCGTCGTTAATCTGTCGTTAGCATAATTATAATTAAGTTGTTTAGTAATGAATCGTCAGTTAATGTTACTGAGAGCTTCATTAGAGACCATTAGGACGCCAATAATAATTTGATAACTGTCTTAAATAATCGCGATATTAATATACGTATTGCCTAAAGACTGGCAACGGACCGGTGATTCTCTTGACGTCTCGGCGTCGCTGGTTTTTTTAGATGGTGGTGATCACTTCCCATCAAGTGACCTTCATGCTCGTTTGCTTCCTAATTCTATATAAATCTTGGACCAACTGGGGTACCTACCCCGGGTGGCTGTCTCAGGGGGTGCCAAAATTACAATTTATCTCTATCGCTGGAGAGAGGAGGCGCCACTATCAAGCTTCTATGCCGGTTTGAATAAAATGTAGATCCAGGGGCTGTACAGTGATTTTACTGATGTAGAGCAACGAGCGTACCTATGATGACATTGATGGTGTCAAAGATTACCTCAACCAGCTTCACGACGTTGGGGTGATCCAGTTTCTTGAGCACGGCGATCTCGCGGTAGACCCTCTGCAAGGGGTCCGGCGGCGGCCCAGGCCCGGGGCGCCGCGGCGGTGCGCGCCCAAACAGCCCGGCGCGCCGCATCAGCTTGCGTTTTGACAGGATCTTCATAGCCTGCATGTTTAGGACAGGGATGTTTAGAAATGATCCAGATATTGGGCGTGTCTTCACTGACCGACACGACATCGGCGGCTAACTCTTCATTTGACCGACACCGACACGATGGCTTTTTCAAACCAGTCCTACTCGCCCACCCACACACATGGAAGCTTGCGTGTGTACACAACACGTACAGAAGATGCCGGCATATTATGACACTAGTTGGAGACTTGCCGCCGACGACATGCCGTCGTCGACACCAACAGTCGGTGGCTAGGTCGGGCCAGCGAAACAGTGTGTTATACAATTTCATAAAAGTATGCGTCCACTGATGTCTGTGCTGGTGTCGGGACGAGCCGTTGCCGTTCCGTGTCGGTCAGTCAGAAACGTCCATTGACGTAGCTAAGGATTTTGTCAGGATAGGTTAGGCAGCCGTCCAGCTAAACCATAATAAAATGCGGAAGCGATTTTTAAACATGACAATTCTGCTACATTGAAAAACCGCAATGTGTGGTTATATCACAAAGTATATAATATAATATTATATCAATCTTTAACTTCATCATTATCTAATTACGAGCTACGTCTTTGATTGAATGGTATAAACCGTGTCTGATGTCCCGGTCAGTTAGTAGGCTATAGCTCAGGGCAATTCGGAAAAATGTTGCTCTTGTGTGTATGTACTTACCGTTTCCTACTCATGTATTATAAGAATTACTTACGTAATGAGTGTCATCCTCCTCGCTGTAAGCTAGCTTGACGATGCCGTATGATCCCTGCAAGTAAGTAATAAGTCTTTAGGGTTAATACTCTCAGTAACACTGCCCATCTCTTTAAGAACCGCCTCGCTATTGCGGGCGGGGTACTTCTCCACCTGGCGGTGATATGGAGTAATAATAATAATAAGTACGCTGGCGTGGGAAAAAATGATCAAATTTCAATATTATCTAGTATCTTCGTATTTTTCAGATTATAATAGTAACGGTCAAACATACACTTTTTAAGTGAAACGAATATAAAAGTGAGAAATACTTAAATAAATGTGTAAATAAGTGTGTATTAAAGCAACCTAACGTTTTAGTAAAAACCTATTTAATTCGCAGTTACTAAGTCTTACAAGCATAAAAAAGACAGTTCTTTAATAACTAGCTCTTCTCCTGTATCGTGTATCATGTCTTCTGTTGGTTAATTGCATCAGCTCCAGCCGTCATCCAATGCGAGCCAGACGTCGGAGCTCGCACCCAATCCGTGTTGAATCAAGTTAGAATTAAATTAATAACGGGCCACGCTTCAAGCGCAAAGCGAATTTGACCAACTTCCCTGTGTTCAATTGAGCTGAAATTTTGCGCACGAGTGTAAATTAGATAACAATGCCATGCTACGGTGTTGTAAGTATATTTATAATAAGTAATAATTATTGTCCTAATCATAAGCACGAATTTGTATGTGACACCTATTCATTTAATACTTGTATTTGATAAATAAAAATGCTATTCTATTGTATTTTATTATATTCAGCTGGTCTGATAGTGATCAAATAGTGATGATGCAGCCTGACGGCGGCCATAACTCAGTGAAACAGTGAAACCCTAATGAAGTTTGGCAAACACACACACACAACAAAAAGAGTGCCACCAACAATAAAGCTTATTATGAGCATTGAGTTGATGTGATTTATAGGATTTTTCGATGAATGAGAAGCTGCGACGTGAATACCCTTTACACACAGGTGGTCGTTTTGTGTTTTTTGCGAAAGAAAAAGAGGAGTTTTGCAAGTTTAAAGCCTTCGATTGCCTTTTTTAAGGCGCAAGGCACTCGTACTGGTTAAGCTGTACGTAGTCAGATGACTGCACGAGCGAACTTGGTAGTGGCGCCGCCTCTCCAGCGTTTGAGACAATATGATTTTGGCGCCCTCTGAGACTGCCGCTCTGGGCAGTTGCCCCGGTTTCCTCGCCTTGCTGCAGCTCAACGCTGGGGCAGCGCTGTCTTGCTCTAGCGTGCTAGCTCGAGTGAGCGAGACAGTGCAATGCCTCACAATACCACAGAATAAATAATAGTACTAACGTACAGAAATTCTCTTATTCGAGCACCATTAAACGAATTCCAACTTTATGATCAGGCACAAAAAGTTCGTATTTCTTCACAAATATTCACCAGGCGGCATGTGTCAAAAGGAAGGCGCCGCCCGCGCCCGCCTTCCATCCGCGATACCCTGGCGCACCGCTAGGGTTGGGCTGCTTACTATAATACTATCACAACGCGCGATACAGAGTGAGCGGGCGCGCGCGGCCATCCGGCAACCTACTGCGATTAACCTATGCCATAGGAAATGCGGTGAGCGCACCTACAGTGCGGAGTGGAACCCCCCTGCCTCGACGTCGAGTTCGACGCTGATGCCCTTAGAGAATAATAGTGCTGGAGGCGCTCACCTGGCCGATGGGCTGCAGCAGGCGGTACTGGTTGAGCTGAACGTAGCCGGACGCCTGCGCGAGCGACACGCGGCGCGACTCGCGCGGCGCGCGGCGCGGGCGCGGCGAGCCGGCCGGGTGGCACTCGGCGCTCTTCGCCGCGTGCGAGCGCAGCAGGTTGCCGCGGTCGCCGCTCGGATATGTTGATAATCTGCGAAAGAAACGTGCAATACAATACAATAACTCTTTATTGATCACCGCAAAACCACATGGTCAGGTCAAGTTAAATCAAAATATCTTTATTCTGCTTAGGCGTACACGAAGCACTAATTGGTGTCGTAAAATTTACCAGCGGTTCGGAAAAAACCTCGGATGAGAAGATACCGGCCAGAAACTTAACGAGGTGTAATTTTTTAAACAAATCAGAATTACAATGTTTTTTTACATTATAAATATTTAACACAGTTGGTGTACACTATTTGGAGTCAGGGATCGCTAATTTATTATTATATAATCTTAAATTGTTACTCGTCACTAATATAGCACATAAGATCTTTGTTACTAACGCATATGAAGAATATCCGAAATAAATGACTTATTATTATTATTAATGCAACCATCTCTGTCCAACATATTATAGTTATTGCTTTTATAATACGACAAACTGGAACAAATTACCTTGCTACTCCGCGAAACCAATTTTTGGTTTCGCGGAGTAGCAAGGTAATTTGTTCCAGTTTGTTGATATGGACCTCCGCAAAGTACCTAACGCCTGAATCTATTAATTATTTTATAATACGCCCGAGAAATTAATGCCTTCTTGCCAATAGATTTGATTTTTGCTGGAATTTTGTATCATTTTGTTCAGTCATGCTTTTTAGATTTTTGTTAAAAAATCATGCGCAATTTCCCATGAACGACTTAGGTTTTAGCCAATTTGTAAGTTGAATCTTTAAGCTTTCCTGTTCCATGGAAAGGTATAACCAATCAAATCAAATATTTCAATTCTAATACATGGGGAAGGTTCAATAGTGGCTAAGCTATTATTTGGTCGACTATACCATTTATATACTATGTCCTTAATCTTTTTAGTTCGTACCTTACAGTGGCAACAGTGGGTTGAAGTTAATAGGTCCCTAGCATAAGTTTCAAAGCGAAGGTAGCAAGAAACGTGACCTCTGGTATTGAATATAGGTAATTAGAAAAGTAGAATTATCCGCACTGCCATACAACCACCAACATTTCAGATATACGTTTAATTGTAGGTACACATAGATATAATCGATTTCGGCCGAATCGTCGCCGAAATAATTTTGTTTTATTCTTAGTTATATATTTTTATGTATGTTAGTCTGTAAGGTATTTGTCTATGGGCCTTTGTAGCCTGAGAATAAATGATTAAATAAAATTTAGACGCCTAAACTTCGATGCCAGCAATAGTACCTACCTAAGAACTTAAGTACAACGTCTAAACACGCAGGCGACGTGCGTTCACGCAAGCATGACGAGTTGAAAACGCATTGCAATCGCCGTCCGTACTGTACCTTTGTACACAGTACGTTAAACAGACTTTATCTACACACATATCATAAATACTTAATAACGCGTTCAAAAACCATAGAAAATTACCAGCATTATTACAACCAATGTTATTATAAGAATTTTCTTGTCTGTGGTAGTACGTAATCTGTTCTTTATTGGGTAGTATCTCTTAGTAGTCTGTGTTTATTGGTGATCACATTACCGATATCTCGTGACGTTATGAGTTTAAATTTGGAACAGCTGTCAAAATTCAAGTTGGTCTCTATTCTAGTATCCATAGCTATTAAAACAGTTATCGATACGAAACGTCAACTCAGTATGATTTTTTAATTTCAACGCACGACATTTGATCTCGAGTGATATGACAATAGAGACTTCATTCTCTTGTCTATGATTTAAAAAAACGTTCGTCTTGACGGATAGATCGAATTGCCGCCATACTTGTTTGTTAGTTTTTTGCTGTTACGGTTTTTTGAAGTTATGATATGTGTGTAGATAAAGTAATGTATGCAACTGTATATAATTAGGCCTTAAAACACTCGTGTGATCCTATTATGAAACTCGCTGACGCTCGTTTCATAAAACCACACTCGTGTTTTAAGGCCTCTCATTATATAGCAGTTGCATAAAATACTATTATGTAGGTCTGAATGTTTGTAAGTATGCAAGTTAGAGTTGAGTCGCCTATTTGTTTGTGTCGCCACAATCGCGCGGACCACACGTTGACACAGCGGTGCCATTTGTATGAAACACACCTTTTTTTTTTATACAACATAGGAAGGCAAACAAGCAAGTGGGTCACCTGATGGTAAGTGATCACCACCGCCTATAGACACCTGCAACAACAAAGAGAGTGCAGATGCGTTGCCAACCCAGAGGGCTAAGATGGAATACCTCTTGTGCCAGTAATTACACCGGCTGTCTTGCTCTCCACGCCGGAACACAACAGTGCAAGCACTGCTGCTTAGCGGCAGGATTAGCGAACAAGATGGTGGTAGCGATCCGGAAGGATCTTGCACAAGATCCTACCAGCCTGAAACTATAATTAATTAAATGTAGCAACATTGTACTTAGTTCCGGGCTCGGCCGCGAGGTAGCGCCCCAAGCGCCCTCGTGCAATTCATCCATTAATGAGCATCGTAAATATGTAAAAACAATATAAAATTAATAGTTTTTATGTAGTTTGTTTGTTTTATTATATCTATATTGTGGTTGTCAATAAATTGATTTATTCTCAAAAAAAAAAAAACCAAATTAATAATATAGTTAATTACCACAAACCATATGGGTATTTAATTCACCAAGAATTAGCAACGACCCCCACACCATTCTCAATGCAAATCAGATGAGTAAATTGTGTGTAAAGGTTTTCTGAGTTCGCTGGAAGAGATCCCTTACAGGTATAAGTTCGCTTTTGTTCTAATTTATTTTACTTATAGTTTTATGTAGCGTATTTGATACAGTAAAGTGTTTATTTACTTATTAAATATGGATATAGGATAGGCAATGTGAACAAATTTTTGACATCCAATTTTGCTTGATTCATGTCAAATCTTTAAAACTAAACTTTAAAAAGCCATGCGCACAAAGTCGCGGCCAAAAGCTAGTAGCAAAATAAGTCAGCACTTTTATTACCTTATTGTTCCTTAACAACCGCCATCCAAAAGCCAGCGTATTGTTTTATTTACGAAACCCGAAGCCCCTCAAAGCCCTTCATCCGAAAACCTATTAACCTCAATAAACTATAAGCACAGTTATCACAGTCCACCTGTCCGCTGATCGGTGTTTTATGGAACAGTTAACCTGAGAGCCTCGGGGCTGCGGGGGGCCTCGGGGTTGCGGGGGCCTCGGGGTTGCGGGGGGGCTTGGGGGCCTCGGAGTTTGGGGGCTTCGCGGCGAGGGCCTGATGTCCGATAGCCGCAAATAGCGTAAGGGATCCAAGTAGGGGTGTCACGTCATTCAGAGGTTTAGGTTTTGATAAGGATATACTACCTAAATATTATTTTAATGGTAGTAACATGTTTTTTAAATGGTTTGGTCAGATTTAATTTGAAAAATTTAATACGGACACCAAGACAGGCAGAGGTAATATAAACTTGTAAATTACGTATGCGTATTTGGAATATCTCATATCCATGTAAATCTATAAGACTGGTGTCAAATCACAAATAATAGAACTGTCATTTAAAAAATTCATATAAAGGCGAAGGCAAGACTTGAATTACCGGTACCGATATTGGTACCGGTTCCTATACCGATAACATCTTGAAATAACCGGTATGATATCATTTCTAAAAGACTTAAATAAAATACCGGTACTAGTGCTTTAACCTGTAATAATACCGGTACCATTCAAATATACTTCACAACAAGTGAAGTGGTCGTAGCGAACCTTGCATTGAGCCACGTCAACACGTGCAAAACCGGTTCGAAACCGTTATTTTTACGGTTTTTATACATCGGCAACAACACAAAGCAACGTCACTCCGCTTACAAATTCGGATACCTGTGCTGGTTACCGGTATTAATAGTATTTTATGCAACTGTTGCATAATGAGGGGCCTTAAAACACGAGTGTGGTTTTATGAAACGAGCGTCAGCGAGTTTCATAATAGGATCACACGAGTGCTTTAAGACCTAATTATGTACAGTTGCATACATTACTTTATCTACACACATGTCATAAGTACTCTATGATGGGTTCAGAAGCCATAGGGCAATGACCTGCATTGATACTAGCTACTAGTGCTAGGTACCTATTAAATATCTATAGACTGTACACATTAAAATAATGTAATAAAAATGAATTTGAACAAATACAGAAACAAATTAGAAAAATTCTCATAATAATATTGGTTGTTATAATGCTGGTCATTGCCTACGGTTTCTGAACGCATTATAGAGCATTTATGATATATGTGTAGATAAAATGTATTATTACAAATGCATTACGAGTAGTATAGGATAATTCGATACCCAAGGAACGCTAAAGTAAGTACTTGTATTTTAATGTGTTTTTTGTTTGATTATATGCGTTTGTGTCGAATCTGCGTGTAATAAATGTTTTTTCTTTTTATTTTATTTTTGGTACCGGTTCTAAGCCCTGACGCTTTACAGTACAATACAATATGCTTTATTGAATACTACATTAAAAATTTCACAAAATCACAGATTAATTTTAAACATAGGTATCCAATAGGCGGTCTTATCGTTTGAGAGCGATCTTTTCCAGTCAAACTTTGGATAGAGATAAAATAGAACTAAAATGACAAGACGGGATATAATATATCCCGTCTCTTCATTTTAGTTATGTCTTGTTATTTAAATATATTATATTTATATAACAAGTGGCAACCCTGAGAGCGAAAGTAGTGAAGCGGCTCGGGAGCCTGTAACGCATTACGCGTATAATAACATAGTAACTGTTGATCCATGTGTTCCGACCGGCAGCCTAAACTATTATTGTGTGGCGGCTAATTATTAATTAATTTTATTTCATTTTTTTACATGTACCTACTATCAACCATCCCAGAATCCTTAACCACTATAGAACCAAATCAAGTTCAATTAACAAGCAAAATAGGAAGTGACTTCTTACGATTCGAATTATAACGTCACTTTGACATAGTCCCATGACGGGTCAGGATTTCAGTTTGTATAGAATTATCTGACTGACTTTAATTGTGTTTTAGATTTTTATTATATTCCCGTCGCGTCTCTGTTGTCGCTGTGATGAAAGACAAACTTATCGAATAACAGGCACGACCTCCATTTTATGGAAAGTTTTATACTTTTTTTATCGTCGCGATAAAACATGAACCCTAGGGCACAAAGTTGCAAATTACAAGCCATTTCGTGACGGCTGTAGCACGTCCGTAGCACTCGAAGCTACGACAAGTTTCGTAGCAGTCATGCCGTAGCATATCTGCCCATCGTAGCTTGGGCGTTATCCTAGTTAGTACCAAATAATTAACAACTCTATATATTAAATTTTGTAACCGAAATTTCTTTCGATTTTCGATTTTTTTCTTTTTGTTGTCATTACAATTTTAACTCTATATATTTATTAATTTTTTTTAACATTCAAATTATTAATTAATTATTTTTAATCTATATGTTATTAAAAAAAATATAACAGTATTTTAACTAAAAAAAATATGACGTATTATATCGCGTGTCGCGCGATTTTTTTTAACGGATCTAATTCCTGGCGTTTCTTTTTACGTCTCGTTTACGTTTTGTTTTAGTTTGTATATTTTTTATTTAGCTGTAACCTGTACTGTAAGCGTATATTGTGGTAGTGAAATAATTAAGTCCTGTAAGAAGCATAAATAAAATTTTGCGTATCCGCGGGTAAGCTCGTAATAGTATATTATTCAATCAATTAAAAACTGATACATTATTTACATACGTTAAGTGAATAAAATAAACCGGTTACTAGTTGGTTAAACCGTCCGTCGGGCAATCCACTTAGCTCCGTGAATAAACAATGGCCAAGGAAACACGGCGCTATTGTAAATAAATAAGTATTTTGGTCGAGCATCGATCAAGTTTAAACCGGATTAAACTCAACTCAACCAAAAGGCAAATTTAAATAATAAATAAATATCTTGGGTCAATTTACACCAATTGACCTAGTCCCAAACTAAGCAAAGCTTGTATTATGAATACTAGACAACGGATAAACATACTTTATCTACACATATGTATATCATAAATGCTCTATAATGCGTTCAGAAACCGTAGGCAATGACCAGCATTATAACAACCAATATTATTATGAGAATTTTTCTAATTTGTTTCTATATTTGTTCAAATTCATTTTTTATTATATTATTTGAATGTGTACAGTCTATAGATATTTAAAAGGTACCTAGCACTAGTAGCTAGTAGCAATGCATGTCATTGCCCTATGGCTTCTGAACCCATCATAGAGTACTTATGATATGTGTGTAGATAAAGTAATGTATGCAACTGTACATAATTAGGTCTTAAAACACTCGTGTGATCCTATAATGAAACTCGCTGACACTCGTTTCATAAAACCACACTCGTGTTTTAAGACCCCTCATTATGCAACAGTTGCATAAAACACTATTATCGTTTAAAATGTTTTATTCTTATCTTTTTTTTTTACATAGTATAAAACAAATTCGCTATGTGTTCCCATCTGTCCTCATATATTCGGCAGCGTACTCCTTCTAAACCATGCAATGGATTTCGATACGGTTTTCAATGTCATTTACAGAAAATTTTCACGGAAGATTTTTATGAACTTATTACTTTCCAGTTGTACCCATGCACCCTCTCTGTGGAGATACCTTTTTTTGTCATAGATATAATAAATTGCTTAAAGATTCAGCTATCTATAAATACAAATAATTGAAGTGTGAAGATGTACATACAAAAGACAGATCAAATGAGATTATTGGCTTTTTACGTTTGATCTATTTTAAAATAATATGACAACGGACGTTTATTGTTTATGTTTTAAAAGTTTTTTCTTTGGACTTTCCTTAAAGGAGGAGTGAAAATCAGTGTAAAAGTCTCTTTAGCTGTCATTACTTAAATCCCTTGCTATACTCTAGATAGACTATAGGATCCCTTGCTTCGCATTAAATTCAATACACCCTCACACCTTCAAAGAGTAATGAAGCAAAGTGATATAATTATACGCTCGCTGTAAATATATCATTTTGCAACCTCGGGGCACAATCTACTATTATTATCGGAGATTTTTAACGCTATTGCCCTACTGTAAAAAGTAGTCTGCTGTGGTTCTTAACGAACTAGATCAATGCTTAGTATTCAGTGCAGCCGGCGCCGACGTCTTCTACAAATTGAATCTTTCTTTTTCCAGGAAACATTTTCATTTACTTCGATTTAAGTTTGTTTATTTTGTCCAGCGCTGAACCAAGTTTCAGAAGTTGTATAAGCGGCACAATAATGTTGGGTTCAGTGATGATACATCTGTACACAAAAAGGAGTTTCGTTACTGACTGACTGACTGACAGAAAATGCATGGTGAATGTTTAGCGCCTTCGACCGCCATCAGAGTTCCTCACGGATAATGACGACGAAGATGACCGATTAAATAAACTATTGAGCAATTACTGATATCCATTAAAATCAAAAATAGTACATTTAAGTCCTATCATAAATAATATGTCTACGTAAATACAGAAAATTTTAATGTTAGACGCAATGACAGTAAAAAAAATATCTCGGGCTGAACAAAAATACAACAAAAAAGAAAGAACGCTGCCATCGATACGTCGGCTGAAAGTTCACGAAAATCTGAATTCCAAATTTTCCGTACTACATCATGACTTATTAATCACATTCCAAACGCTGTTTCTGTGAACTCAGAAATTAGTACAAAAATAAAACCAACCCAGAAAGCACTCGAAACGGCTCCCTCGAATTTCAGTACCTATATTAATCACAAAATCACAATGCATTCATCAAACCAAAACTTTGAAAGCTCTACCTTTGAATAATTAAGTTGGTAAAAGCGCAAATGGAACCCTTGCGAAGTTAGCGACGCTTTCTGCGCTTTCCTTACAAAGTCGCGACAAAAGAAGTTATAGGACGTCCTTTGCATTGCTCCGCGGGCTAACACAATAAAACAAGTGCTTCCTTAGAGAAATTATTTTTAAACTACCTTTTGTCGACGACTTCATACGCGTGGAATTTTCAGTAGACTACTAGGCGGCTTATAAAGATGAAACTTTCACCAGACTTAAAGTAAGACCTCCAGCAATACAGCTGTGAAAACCGCATCTAATATCGTGCGGCAGTTTTGCTGTGACGCGTACAAACATACAGACAGTTAGACAGGCAGACAAAAATCCTAAACATAATTTTGGCTTCTAAGATTATGTTGACATTTGATAATCATACATGCTGCTGTAGGCTGCCTTGCGAAATATTTGTATGCCTGATGGCAAAACATGATGATGCTATTGAAAGGTAACATTTTATTATCCAGCTGTGTTGACAAATAAATGATTTGTGTTTGTATTGCTTCTATAACGACCCCACGTATTAATTGTTCTTAAATATGTACAAATATTATGTACGTAGGTTTCCTTGGGGTTGTTATTCCCGTTTATAGCGTAAAAAAAACTGTATATTGGTCCATAGCTCGGTTAGTAACATCGAGGTCCTAAATAATACCTCGTTGAGTTTCTTGCCGGTATCTTCTCATCAGAGGTTTCTTCGAACCGGTGGTAAATTTTTTGACATTCATAAGTGCTACCTGTAAGCCTAATCTGAATAAAATATTTTGACTTTGACTTTGACTTTGACTTTGAATATTAGGAGGTATATTTGTCTTCTTTACATAGGCTTTGTCTGTTCTCCTATCACCGGCCGCATACCCTTTCTAAACCACGTAACGGCTTTTGTTTTTCCACTGTCATAAAGACGATTGGTAGGTTCGCGGGTGGTAGGACCTTGTGCAAGGTCCGTCCGGATAGCTACCACTATCTTGCTCGCTAATCCTGCCGCTAAGCAGCAGTGCTTGCACTGTTGTGTTCCGGCGTGGAGAGCAAGACAGCCGGTGTAATTAGTGGCACAAGGGGTATTTCAACTCAGCCCTCTGGGTTGGCAACGCATCTGCAATCTCTTTGGTGTTGCAGGTGTCTATAGGCGGTGGTGATCACTTACCATCAGTTGCCCCACTTGCTTGTTTGCCTTCCTATTTCATAAAAAACGAGGATTTAAGGGAAGGTTTTTATGTATATAACACATAACTGTATCTGTGTGAAGGCGGATGGGGTCGCTAGCAAATTATAAATATGTTAATTTAATTTTCTTATGCTACTTTAAACAAAAAATATGCCTCATTTTTCGAGCTCAACTAAGCACAAAATGCCGTGAGCCACAAACTGGAATATAAACCTGACCTTCTTTCAAACATCTCCTTCGCAAACAGGCCTTAATCCCGGCGTTACATTTTTAATTCATTTTCAATTATCCAGGAGAATTGCTTTGTTCACCGACGTTGAACCTTATTCCTTTAAAATAAGACGGAGTGTCTTTGTTTGCTTCGTTCCTTTATTGCTGTGCCGAGGCGCCACAGTCAACTCAATAAAAACAGTACTCAAGGCGGACAAATACAATTTGAAACGTCTTTATGGCAGCAAGAAAATAAGAAACGCAATTACGAGTATAACAATACGAAGGTACAGTCAAGGAATTAAATTTCCAACCCACCTAAGGTTCAAAAGCATTTAGCAAACTGTCACCATAAGAGCTATAGAGCAAGACGTTAGTTTGACATATCGACCTTAATGCATTGCGAATGTCAGACGACATTTTAACGAAATGGGTAGGGAATTAAGTTCCTTGACTGTACTACGGTGCCTTAATCTTTTGTTTGTTAACTTTTTCTCTCGATGTTTAATATCCTAGCCTCCGTGTTTGCTTGTGAAATATTTCCATGTGAATGCCCATACCCTATAGGAATTAATAAACTAAATTACTAATAAAAACAGAAACCCGACTGTGTTAAAATAAATACCTAAACGAAAAGAGAAAAACAGTTCTTAATTCAAAAAGTTTTGGCAATGTAGATAGAAACGCCTTGAAAGCCTTTTGAAAATAAGTCTTAAATGACACGAGGTATTGCCGGCGGAGACAAACAACAATTACTGAACGTATTTGACAACCATCATCCTTTTTAGCTTTGTATCGGTTTTAGTATCGATACATCGGTTTGGTATCATATATCCACATACGAAGAATGCGATGTTTTTTGTGCCCTATTGTTACGGGGCGTTGCATTCTTGATTTCAAGGGTTTACTACCCTAGGTGCTATCTAAATACGAGTAAGATTTCAAGTTATCTCATTCGACTGGGTTACTTGGCAGTGAGCAGTAACCTCAAGTTAGTCGCTATCCTTTCCTATCTGTCCTTATATCTTTGGCCCTTTGCTCCTTCTAAGCCACGCAACGGTTTTTTTTTTTTATGAAATAAGAAGGCAAACAAGCAAGTGGGTCACATGATGGTAAGTGATCACCACCGCCTATAGACACCCGCAACGCCAAGAAGATTGCAGATGCGTTGCCAACCCAGAGGGCTAAGATGGAATACCTCTTGTGCCAGTAATTACACCGGCTGTCTTGCTCTCCACGTCGGAACACAACAGTGCAAGTACTGCTGCTTAGCGGCAGGATTAGCGAACAAGATGGTGGTAGCGATCCGGATGGACCTTGCACAAGGTCCTACCACTAGCAAAATTTGGTGCAAATTCCACTGTCATTTAAATATTTTTTTAAGGAAAGTTTAACTTACATTACTGTTATTTGTACCCGTACAACGCTGCGGGCTTGGTATTTGGTATCATTTTGTTACGAATATCTTGATTACTTTGCAGAAACTGTTGACTATGACCTGTCTTTGCCAATAGACTCTGCAATACAGCATCGCAGAGCTCACCTTAATACTGTACTGTCTGTCTGTCTGTGAAACTAATCAGACTTGCAACGAGGAAGGCCATTGGTCACTTTATGCTTATAGCATACTAGAGATCCGCCTGCACACGGCTGCAATTTGCCTTCTAAATGACTTAACAGGCGTGAGTTTAAGTATGATTTTTATGCATTACCTCCTAGGTAATGCATAAAAATCATACTTAAACTCACGCCTGTCTCTCGGTAGGGTAGGCAGACACCACGGATTTCCGCTGGCTAGGATCCAGGCATACAACCAGGTGTGCGATTTTTGAATCTCACCGGGTGACTAAAGCTCGCCAAAATGGTGGTTTTCATAGAAATGCGGCAATTTTGGTGAACTTTAGTCACCTGATGAAATTCAAAAATTGCATTTGAATCTCACCGGGTAACTAAGTACACCAAAATGACCGTTGAGAGATTCGGCAATTTTGGTGAGCTTTAGTCACCTAGTGAGATTTAAAAATTGCACCCCTGTGCTTTACTTACTCTCATAACATTCTTCATGCATAGAAAAGCAAAGTGTACCGTATTTTGGTTTGAGTAGTTTATTTATTTATTTCTATACTAGCTTTTGCCCGCGACTTCGTCCGCGTAGACTTGTTTAATTGAAACATGCAATCTGCAATATTTCCCGGACAAATTAATGACAATTAGTTTCTTTGCCGCTCATGACGTCACGGCGGCGTATAACTCACTTAGCGCTGTACCGTGGGAACTATGCATTTTTACGGGATAAAAAGTATCCTATGTGTTAATCCAGGTCATAAGCTATATGTGTGGCAAATTTCATCCAAATCCATTCAGTTGTTTTTGCGTGATTGAGTAACAAACATCCAAACATCCAAACATACAAACTTTCACATTTATAATATTAGTAGGATTTACTTCAAACCATACAAAAACGAAACAGAACAACACCACAGAACAAAATATGAAAAGTCTATATGTTTATTCATCCATTTTTTGCTTAGTTTCACGCATAAACATAAGTGTTTCAACCCTTACACTGACACGTATCAGTAACATATTGGCATCCCTCTTCCGCTCCATTTGGTAGAGAGGGACGCATGTTTTATGTAACACTAGCGCAGCCTCAGGTGTCGTTATCGACTGGGAAAACGTGTTGTGCCAACAAACAACAAATGAGGACGAATAAATATTACCCTCTGCGAATGAAGGTTCTGTTTGCTACACTCTTTTGTTTAATTTGGACGATTTGTTTACAATTTATTATGCGTACTTCCATTTTCGCATAATAAAGTTTGTTATGTAAACAAATTAAATGAATAACAACGGCATGACAACACATAGACAGATTAGGGTAATGTCAGGACTCGAATATAAAACCTCACCATTCCGTGCCTTGCGTTTGTCAGTTTCGCCACATTACCACTACCATATTCAGCGAATTTGAGTGGTAATGTGGCAAAACTGGCAAACGCAAGGCACGGAACGCTGAGGTTGCATATTCAAGTCCTGCCATTACCCAAATTTTCCGATGTTGTCATTGCATAGCATTTAAGAAGAGAATAGTTTTTAGAGAAGAGTTTTGGCACTTTTGGCCGAAAGGTGTCGCATACCGGCGGTTCCGTGGGCAGTTAACTGACACCGCGAAAGTGCTCACGTTACAGACTTACGCGCTAGTAATTAAGTTATTATGTATAATAATATGTATGTTAGTCTTTAAGGTATTTATTTATGGGCCTATGCAGCCTGAAATAAACTTATTCTATTCTATTCTATATAAATTTAAATGTTAACATAAAAATAAAAATCTAAAAAAATCGGTTACAAACATTTAATAACAATGGCTTATTCTGCCTACGAATTCGATTACGAAGCAGATGATACAGAAGGATAAAGTAGACGCCGGAAATCAGCGATTATCATCGGCTCGCGAGTCCCCGTGGGCGGCGGTAATTACTTCCCATAAAGTGACCCGTACGCTCGTTTCCCTCACTTAAAAAAGGGGTAAAGTATTATTATAAAGTACCTGTCCCCGTCCGCATGCTGCCACAACTTGGAGTCCCTGCCCTCGCCGCCGACACTAACGTCCAGCGCCGAGTGTCTGCAACAGACCAAACACATCATCACTATCATCGATCATCATCATCATCATCACCATTATCTTTGATTTTGACCCTTGCGTTTAAATCGAATACTTTTTACGGGACCAATTCGGAATCACTAATAATGTTTGTTCTACATCTACACTAGTCTACACTTATATAATAATCTACACTTATCTACATGTGTAAAGAGGTAAACTTTGTTTGTTTGTATATAGGGGTTAATCCTTGGAACTACTGAACCGATTTAAAAAATTCTTTCATTAGTAGAAAGCTAAAGCATTTTTCACAATATGGTGTCTGGTGGTCGCCATATTGAATTTTGATTATTGTCATGTCTTTAGTGACACTCGCAAGATTAAGACGAATCGAGTGGTGTAAGAATCAACAAAATCGTCCCTCGCATTTGGTCTCTAGATCGCCTCAAAGGAACAAACATACATACATACATACATACATATATAGGCTAATAGACAGACACATTACCCTCCTTTGCGTCGAGCAGTCGGGTAAAAAGTAACTAGTTCCTATATTATTTGGCTCAAATATCGCTAAGTATATGCAGCGCTGGTCATTAAGAAGACGCTATAAAAGTTACGAAATACTTGAAAAAGTGGTCCCAAAAGCCGAATGATTTATCAACGAATTTGCTAAATTAACAACTAAATAGTTTTTTGTGCCATTGTAAAAATCCATCTGATGATTACACAAAAATAAATTATTTTATTTTATTATTTATTTATGTAATATCTTAGGAGCTTAGCCCGCTGGCTTTTATCGACGACATAAAGCATTTATCACGATCCAACCAGTATGTGTGTGCAAGAGGGACCAAAGCGTTTATGTGCGCGATAAAAGCTAGCGTAACTTACTTGACGGACAAAGGCTAATTTTACGCGAACGAAGTCGCGCGCGTCCGTTAGTATACCATAAACAACATGCGATATAAGATAAACGATAAAGCTGTCAACACTCTGTGCCTGCAGCGATGCATCATCCTGTCCCCCCCACCCCCACTCATTTATAACTGTCACTTATCCCCACGTGCCTTCACATATAAGATTCAAAACATAGCAAAACATAGTGAACCAGGTACTAAGGATATCTTTAAAAAGATCTCTTTGCGCCTGGTCAAAATCAATGGCAACTTTTTATTTTTTTAAATAAAAGGTAAACGAACAAGTGGGTCACCTGATGGTAATAAATAAATAAATAAATAAATATCTCGGGACAATTTACACCAATTGACCTAGTCCCAAACTAAGCAAAGCTTGTACTATGGATACTAGACAACGGATAAACATACATATATAGATAAATACATACTTAAATACAAATAACATCCATGACTCAGGTACAAACATTCATATTCGTCACACAAATATTTGCCCATACCAGGATTTGAACCCGGGACCTCTTGCACAGTAGGCAGACACATGTGCCACTGTGCCATACAGGTCGTGATCACTATCGCCTGTTCACACTTGAAACACCAAGGATATTGCAGAATAGGGTTACCAGCCCCGTGTGCTCACTTTACAGGACATTTGAACTAAAATTACAGGATTCATGGAAAAAATACGGGACAACGCGTTTATGGTGTGGTATGATCCTGTATTTTTCATATTAAAATACAGGACAGGGCCAAAATAATAGCTGAAAAACGGGACGTCCTGTAAAATACAGGATAGTTGGCGACCAGACCAGACGGAATATCTTGTGTCAGTAATTTCACCAGCTGTCTTCACGCTGGAACACAACATTGCTAGCACTGCTGCTTAGCGGTTGGATTAGGAGCCAGATGGTGGTAGCGAGCCGGACGGACCTTGCGCAAGTTCCTACCACTGCCTTTATTCACTATATGAAGAATAACAAAATCAAATAGTAAACCCTAGTTCTAAGGCACAACAACAGCAACAGCATATGTATAGTCGACCAAGTAATTGCTTGGCCACTTTTGAACCTTACCCATTTGTAATAAGGTCGAAAAGTGGTCAAGCAATTTCTTGGTCGACTATACAAAAACATATTTGTATTGTTTAGTATACATATAACTATAAATAGAAGGTAGACAACATTACCGCCATTTGACGAGCGGATAGCCTAGTGGTTAGTGACCCTGACTATAAAGCTAGAGGTTCCGGAGTCGATTCCCGGGAGGAGTTCGTTGTCTAGTACCCAAGTACAAGCTTTACTTAGTTTGGGACTAGGTCAATACGTGTGAATTGTCCCGCGATATTTATTATTTAAACAAATAAATATTATTATTTGCAAGCAGTGACCCTAACATGAGTGGCCAAGTTTAGTGTATCTCTATCTGTGTCCCTTTCTTATGACACTAGTTAGACAGAGACGCAGGGAGGGGTTAAACTAAACCTGGGCTGTCATGTTAGGGCCGCTGGGGGGCCTTTGAGGCTTGGTATACAATCTGTGGCGGACATACAGTGCGTGCCGTTCTTGCATGCGTAGTAGTGTTCGGCAGATTGTCTGCTAATCATAATTTTAAGGAGTTTAACATCTTGTGTTTCCTTCCTCACTAAAGGTAAACAATCAATACAGTATTTATTTATTTATTCCTCGCTCCTAGATTTCGCTTGAGCTAGATTAGTCTGGCTGAAATCTAATACGGTATTCAGGTAACTAAGTTAAACCCGGCTGTCTAACTCAGGATTGGATAAGTTAGCGAAGGATAGGTTCAGTAACTCACTTTTGAGTTATGTCTGACCCGTGAATAACTGATTCTCTGGGTAACTGGGTTCATCCGGTAGGTTAACAGTTTGCAAAGGTTGATATTACTTAATTATACATAGAGCCTAAACAAAAATTTAAAAAATCTTATAAAGAATTACGACTTTTTAAACCTTTTGTTAATTAAAATCTTGAACATGTTTTTTAATTATACACCAAAAAGGAGTTTGAAAGTAAAATTTTAATAAAAGCAAAGTTCAAGTGAATCCCGTTAAAAAAACAGGTCATAAACTAAGTCATAAACCGTTTCATTTTAACCGGCGTCCAGTAGTCAGATTAAATTAAGCATGAACTTAACGACACCTCGTAATACTTTGATGTGGAAGGAAGATGAAACAAGTCGGGTTTAAGACCGGGCAACACCGGATGCGTATGCAGCACGGCTCCAGTCCGCTTCGTAGAGCTGCGTTACGAGCACGCCACCCCATGCGATGTGGCATCTCAACATATCATTACAACGCGCGTGTACACGCTCGTGTCTCCAGAACAGTGCTGCATTTTTTTTATGAAATAGGGAGGAAAACAAGCAAGGGGGTCACCTAATGGTAAGTGATCACCACCGGCTATAGACATCTGCAACACCAAAGAGATTGCAGATGCGTTGCCAACCCAGAGGGCTAAGATGGAATACCTCTTAGGCCAGTAATTACACCGGCTGTCTTGCTCTCTTAGCCGGAACACAACAGTGCAAGCACTGCTGCTTAGCGAGCAAGATGGTGGTAGCGATCCGCACGGACCTTGCACAAGGTCCTACCACCCGCAAAAAATGCAAATAATCTTCAACAATTGATTATGAACCATGTAAAATGAAATAGAATGTAAATGTGTCAAATGAATAAATCTTCCCATTTGTCATTTATTCGAAAAAACACTCCAAATATTAATTACTTACCAATATTGGAACCGCATGAAAAATTACACTTACAATAATCATTTATCATCCAGTACGGAACGGAGGCTTTTTTTAAATTATTGTGGCGTCACACCTGCGTAGAAACCTTTCTCCTTTTTAGGGTTCCGCATCAAAAAGCGAAAAACAGGAACGCGGGTTTTCTATTTGTCATAGCGACATATTTTGGAAACTCATTAATGTTGCGTAGGTTTTGAATAATTAGGAAAATTACAGAAAAATACCATTCTCTGAAATTTCTTAGGACTTTTTTTGGCCAAGATTTTTCTTTATGATGCACAAAAATCGTAACCCTCCTTTCTGGCGATGTCGGCTAAAAAAACAGTACCTATGTAAAGTCGACCAAGTTATTGCTTGGCCAGTTTTGAACCTTAACCCCTTGTAATTTGATCGAAAAATGGATACGCAATTTCTTGGCCGATTATACATGGTAAGTAACAAGTAGTTACAGACCAAAAAGCATACTATTAACAATATTAACAAAGAAACAAATAATTACTCGAAGAAATCACGTTAATTTAATTACTTAGTTGAAAACGCAAAAATTATTCGTTTAAATTCGATTTCAAGTTTACCTTTTGATACTGTCTATTAAAATTTGTTTAAAATCGTTAAAATCCGTACAATCGAAGACGCATCAGTCACCGTTAAATGGAAATGCGAGAAAGTTTAATTTTTGAAAGGGAGGCATACAGGTGCGATTTTCGAATCTTACCGGGGACCAAAACTCGCCAAAACGGCTGTTTTTCATAGACATGCGGCCATTCTGGTGAGCTTTAGCCACATGGTGAGATTCAAAAATCGCATTTGTATCTCACCGGGTAACTAAAGCTCACCAAAATAGGCGTTTTTCATAGAGATTCGGCCATTTTAGTGAGCTCTAGTCACCTGGTGAGATACAAAAATTGCACCTCTGTACGCATTATGAAGCTGATACTCAGACTACATTATTTAATCTGTGAGCTTATCATTGCGAGCATAGACAATTTCTCTCAACTCCCTCTCTAGGGGTCAGTGAAGTTTGTTGCGGATTGTACCAGTAAAGTTCACTACATTTAAAAAGCTAAAGGAAAACTAAAGGCTGTTTGTGTAACTGGCCGTAAATTCCGCACACGGCTGATGTGCCACGGACCTGAGCAAACAAAGAACGAAGCGGATTTATACTCTTAATCAGGTGTACCAACAACGCGAGCCGTCCTACGCCGAGTCGATCTAAATCAATGTTTTTTTTAATGGAGCACTGAGACAAACGCGTGTGTCGTGCCACGATGTTATTTTGATTTAATTTTTGAACCTCCGGATCTTGTACCTCTACATACGGCGGTCGAGTAAAAAGACAACTGAAAAAAAACTTAATACATTATAATGGTCAACCGTCGCCAACAGAAATATTTAATTTTGGTTTTAATTAATAGATTGTCGTGAAACAGATAAATAGAAAACAAAATTTGGCTGTACGGTAGGGAGTTCTAAATCATTTTGCATTATTCTCGCAGCAAAATCGCATTTTGCGTACTGTTTTCCAGCAGATATATTTGATCTTTTAAGATAAAAACGCTATTTGCTTAAATTACCAATTAAAAAATTTTAAAAACAAGTATAGGTAAGAGAAAAAATTGCCTATATTTACTACAACCATTGTTCTACGGAGACACTGTAATAAAATACTGTTCAAAATTATAAAAGCCCCCTTGAAGCCTTTATAATTAATTCTATAAACAGACGGCTTAAAATTCTTAAACAGCGAACAAAAGGCTGGCTGGAAGCGTGGAAAGGTCCCCTTAAATAGAGTAATGGTCGCGAACAGAGGCCGCGGTGGATTACACGCCTCTGTAGCTAACAATGCCCTGTTCAGAATTGTTTATTCTCTTCCAAAGTGAAGCATTTAAGTGTTCCGAAATGGTTTTGTTTGCGGGACTTAAACTCGACCTTGGTTATTCAACTGAGTTAGGAGGCTTCCACGCCGCGCTGTGGGTACGCTCGGACGCCTTGCCTACAGTGTAGGCATACTGCAGTAGGTTGTCGGCTCGTCGCGCGCCCGCTAGCTCGCTTTCACTGTGTCATTGTAATTGATAACGAATGCCGCGCAACCCTAACGTGTCGCCGGTAATGGCGGGGGGAAGGCGGACGTTAGCGGAGCCGACTGGCGAATTTGTATGAAGTAATGACAGTTTCATCATGAATCAATCAATGAATCAACTTACAAGATGAACAAAATAATGTGTGTGGAGGAAGCGAGGAAAATAGAAGGAGAATGCCTTAAGGCATTAAGTCTGTCTTGTACTTTTTTTTGTGCAATAAAATTTAAATAAAGGTATGCTAGGACCAGGGCAAATGGAGTTCTGTCTTCTCTGCCTACCCCAAAGGGAAACAGACGTGAGCTTTTAATAGTAATAATATCTATCTATACAGGTAAAGCTGCGTGGGTTTACAGAGTGTGAAGTAACTTTAAGGTTAAATAATACAAATGTGTTCTAATCTAATACAAATACTAATAATCCCATAATTCACTGAATCCTTTATCAGTTTCCTCTTATAATCAAAGACAATGTCGAAATATCTTTATTCAGATCTGGGGGCAGAGCAGTGCCCCCTTTAAATCGAGCAAAAAAAAGCGGCACGGCCGTACCATCCTTTTCTCGAAGCAGTTCAGGCCATTTTCGACCCCCTGTAACTTCGTCGTGGATTAAACTAGAAGCCTGTATTTTCAGTAACCGAGCAGGCATTGTATAAACACGGTATATTTCAAATTTCATTCGATTTGAACCAGTAGTTTAAGAATTATAATTAGTCAAACTTTGTACAGTAGAAGAACTGATTTGCGAGACCTGCTTTTTTTTACAAGTTTTGTTTTTGATGGCGTTAGGCTTAAAGAAGCACTTATGAATGTCATAAAATTTACCACCGGTTCGGAAAACCTGTGAAGAGAAGATACCGGCAAAAAACTCGACGAGGTGTCATTTTTTAAATAAATTAAAAATACAATGTTATTTTAACATCTTAAATATTTAACACAGTAGTAAAATATTGACAACGTCAACTACTGCAGGGAGGAGAAAATTGCAAGTATAGTCGACCAAGAAAATGCTTGACCACTTTTCGACCGTATTTCAAAAGGATAGAGTTCAAAAGTAGTCAAGCAATTACTTGGTCAACTGTACTAGTAACGTGTCCGTATGGACAAGTTACAGCTTCCTAAAAAAAAAATGACGTAGGTACATAACATTTCAGTTTTGTACTAGGTACAACTGCATGAAAAAGCGGCTTTACTTAAGTTTTTTACCAATATTTCACTTATCTATGTTTACCAGGAGGCAGCGAGACAGAAATTTCCCCAAATGTAACTCGTAATTTGTAAAAATTGGGGTCACGTGGACCATTCTGAAAGTCTCACGCGCCGGGAGACTCGTAAAACAATGTCGTCAAAAACGCCCTCGTCTCGGCGAAGTCGTCAAAACTCATCTTGTCCACATTTACGTCTTTCCCAATGTCTAACTAACTCCATGATACATTAACTCGCGACAGATAGACAAATAGAGGTTCGCGACATAGAGAAGTTGTTTATGGCCTAAAGCAAAGGGTGAACTGTGCCTATGTCTTAACATTGAGCTAAAGAAAGAAACAAATTATACCTCTATATACATTTTTATAACACAACGTCGGTGGATTACAGGAATGCAGCTCGACTGATGTTAAGTAATTTCCGCTGCCTATGGGCGCTTGCAACTCCCGGGGACCCACGCGGCGTTGCCGACACTGCAAGAACCTTTTAATACCCCTTTAATGTAAACTGTGAGTTAAACGAGCTTTATTATTGTTTTTTAGTTATTATTTGTTTGTCTTTGTCTGACCAAATCGGAGACATTCTGGAGAAAGGCCAGGTCAGGAGTACCCTAAACCGACGAGCATGCGTGAATAATGTTATGAGAGTAAGAGAAGCAAGAGTTGTATGTCAGGATCGTAGCAAATGGAATGTATGTATGTCCTTGTCTTGAAAGGTCTCGAATGGGTAAACCGACTTCAATGAAGTTCAAAAGCTGGCAACAATGTTGAATCGAAATCAGTTCTTAGTAGTTCATACGTTTAGTGGTTTGAACGCACGTGTGCGTTGGCGGCAACTGGCAAAAGTTTGAAAACGATGCCGGCAGTGTATTAAAGTACGTACATGTTAATTTTTGCTTAGAAGTTAATTAAATCCATAAACATTAACCTTATTACATAAACAGCGGGTTACTAGCATACCTATTAAAGTTTAGTAGATAATGGCTCGTTTATGTATAATCGACCAAGAAATTGCTTGACCACTTTTCGACCGTATTACAAAGAGATAAGGTTCAAAAGTGGTCAAGCAATTACTTGGTCGACTACGGCAGCTTGGTTGGCATACAGCAGGTGGATAATTGGTTGGTAACGATCGCTCTTGGCTCTGAAAGTTGCATGGTGAACGAAGGTTACCATGTTTTAATTTAAAGTCAGGTATTTTAAATCTGAATGATTATCTTATCTTATAAGCTAGACGTCCTTTCGGATAGACTTCGACATAATTTGATCTTCCGGAATTTACCCTTCCTTCGCAGTTAATCCATCGCTTCTTCCACTTCACTATTTTTTTTAAGAAATAGGAAGGCAGAACTAAGGAGATTGCAGTTGCGTTGCCAACCCAGAGAGCGAAGATGGAATACCTCTTGTGCCAGTAATGTCACCGGCTGTCTTACTCTCCATGCCGAAACACAACAGTGCAAGCACTGCTGCTTAGCGGCTAGAGTCTTTACTTTATTTTGTGCCTTAAATTTGGTTTTTGGGTCCTGTCAATCGTTCAAAGGGTAACTAAAAGATATCTCTTAAAGATATAAGTTTGTATACGTAGATCTGAACGTACGTTAGTTTGTAACTAATACAGGAGGAAAGCTATTTCTATTAGGAGTTGAAAAGAGACATCCGCTTGTATTACAAGTTATTATGCAATATGGCCCTGTTTTGTCCAATAAAGACATATAGGTACAGTCGACCAATAAATTGCTTGACCACTTTTCGACCGTATTACAAAGGGATAAGGTTCAAAAATGGTCAAGCAATTACTTGGTCGACTATACATAGGTACAATCAATTCTGATCCGTTCTGTATTAACAGAGAGTAACGACTTCCTTACTCCCATTTTCCTATATAATTAAGATCTAATAATACTATATAACCTATATATAACACATAGCAACCGTAACAAAATCCACCAACCGTATATGTATAATATTCATGTACATTAAATAATCCTAGCATCAATAGGGCGAATCGTCCGTCACTGTCCGCAAACAAAGCGCGGACACAATGGACGTGACGGTCCGTCTCCCGGCGCCTTTACCCTACCTCGTGGTTATTGTATCTTGAAACGTTGCGTGTATTTATTTATTTCATCTGCGGGTTTTATTTACTGTTCGTGTTGCAATAAAGATATACAACGAATTGAGACAAACTTTAAAAGAAAACTTAACCGACAAACAGCTTATAAAGACATTGAAACACTTAAAATATAAATCGACAAAGATCAATACTAGGTCAATGAATATACAAATGGTATAACACAATTCGACTAGATAAATTACAAATAACAAGAAAAAAAAAACAGAAAAAATATAGAAAAAGTTTAAAATAATCAAATGCGTCGAAGTCCACAAGTGATGATCTTTCATGCATGCGGAAATTGTTATTTTTTTAACAAATGGGAAGGCAAACTGAAATACCAAGGAGACTGCAGATGCATTTAGGGTTGCCAGGTCCAAAAATAGAAAAGCCGGACACAGGTTTATATTTAGCCGGACATTTTGCCCTAAAAGCCGGACGCAAATACTAACGTAGCCTGATACATTGGTTTTTAGCCTAACACCGCCCACCCCACCCCACCTCGTTCTTGCGAGATCGCGAGTCATGCTTATGCGTTGCGTGTCCGCTTGACTATGGTCGCGCGCGGCGGGGTTGACCAAAAGCCTAACAAAAGCCGGACAGGCCGGACTTGTATTTACTTGGCCGGACACGACTGTAAAAAGCCGGACATGTCCGGCTAAAGCCGGCCCCCTGGCAACCCTAGATGGATTGCCAATGTAGAGGGCTAAGGTGGAATACCTCTTGTGCCAGTAATTTCACCGGCTGTCTAGCTCTCTACGCCGGAACACAACAGTGCCAGCACTGCTTAGCGGCTGAATTAACGAGCAAGATAGTGGCAGCGATCCGGGCAGACCTAGCACAAGGTTCTACGCTATATTTACGTAGACCTCAGTATTTCGGAAACATCGAAACATTACAATTCATGACCTAGTTCTCGGATATTCCAGCTTCGCATCTCAAATGCATTTCCAGTTTCCGGGGTCATATATTCACGCTGACGGGGCTCAGGGGAGCGGGCAGACTTCAGTGCTGCGGTTGCCAGATCGAATTTACAAAATTCTTGAACTGAGTTAGGTAACTTTGTTTATTTAATACTAGCTGATGCCCGACTCCGTTCACGTAGAATTTGTTTATTGCTATACCGTGATGGGGTCGAAAAGTTCTCGAATGGCGGCCGCGTATTGGCAAGCGCAGCTTAGGACAACCAGCCACAAGATGGTCCGATGACCTCATACAGGCGGCAGGAAGGCGCTGGTTGCATGCCGCTCCCAACCGGTCACTTCGGAAATCCATGGAGGAGGCCTATGTTCAACAGTGGACTTCTTTTGGCTGAGATGACGATGATGATGATGATACCGCGATAAGTTCGCATCGCATCTCAAAGCAAACATCTAACTACCTCCTCCAGACTCTCTGTTGCCCACAACATCTGCCTACGTAGTGATTATATACTCTTCTGCTTTATCTAAAAATTTAGCATTTTAGTATTTCCCGAACAAAGTTTCATACTATTAAGGGCAGATAAAAAATAAACCTAAATCCGAACCACGTTGTCCGCCATGCTGTCCCTGTACCAAATTTCATCCAAACGTATGAACCATGCGATGTTACATTGTTTTAAACTTTAGCGGTTTTCACACATATTTATAACATTAATGGTAGCGTTAATTTCCCGTTAACGTTATAAACTTGCGATGTTACAACATAATATGGCATAAGGACACCATTCCGAAAAACCATGACTATACGTCAAGTTTTAGAGGGTGGAAAACTTCCGTCGTTTGTATGGAGAGCGCTCTTGAAGGCTCGGGACACAATCTTCTTGACAAGCCTTTGCAAACCTAGTAACAGAAATGAATGCGGGTGGTAGGACATCGTACAAGGCCTGCTACGATCTATCGCTACCACCATATCTTGCTGGCTAATCTAGCCACTAAGTAGCAGTAAAATTCGGTTGTGGAATGAGCTCCCTGCTGAGGTTTTCCCAACGAGGTACAGCCTGAGGGTCTTCAAGAGGGGTATTATAAGGTTCTTGCGTGATTCCCCTGGAGTTGCAAACGTTCATAGGCGGCGGTAATTGCTTAACATCATCAGGCGAGCAGCACGCTTGTTTCCCGTCGTGGTATATAAAAAAAAATATTAGTTATTTTGAGTAACTGATCAGGACTCATCTACACTTCTAAACTAATATAATAAAGAGGTAAACTTTGTCTGTTTGTATGTAGGGGGTAATCTCTAAAACTACTGAACCGATTTCAAAAATTCTTTCATTAATACAAAGCTACACTACCCCTGACGGACATAAGTTAATAATTTCACGCGAACGAAGTCGCGCGCGTCCTCTAGTACAATGCTAGTAACTAATTGTAAGGTTTAGTAACTTATTTAACGGTTGGTTGGAATGTGCAGTCCACAGCATCGCCTCATATAAGGACAGGCCACCCTGACCGCTATCATCCAAAGGATGGTGAACAGTGCTTGCAATGCCGTGTTCCGGCGTGGAGAGCAAGACAGCCGGTGCAATTACTGACACAAGAGGTATTCCATCTTAGCCCTCTGGGTTGGCAACGCATCTGCAGTCTCCTTGGTGTTTTGGATGTCTATGGACGGTGGCGATCACTTAGCATCAGTTGACCCACTTGCTCGTTTGTTGTGTACGCATTTATAATAAACTGAGCAGAGATGTCAAGGACGCTCCTTTTTAACTTATGTCTCCAGATTAAAGGAATACTTATTAGAAAAAGCATTTTATAGCGTTAAGGAATTTTATAGTGAATAATAATTTGATGATTAAAATTGTTGACATTATAATAAGTAACATAAATATTTATTAAAATTAATTATTATTGACATTAAATATTCGATTAGGCGTTGGTAGGTTATAGGAATAGTATTAAATTGGCATGGTTTAAAATAATGTGTTTTGGTAAAAATTTATTAATTGTATAAATTTTAATGTATTATTTAATTTTTGACATGTGCTCTTATGCAATAAAATATTTTGACTTTTTTTTTCTTTTTTTGTCTTCGGATAAAAATAAAAGTATTCGTGGGTATGCCCACATAACAACATTGTAGTTGTTTTCAAAATTCGTGAAATCACGGTGTTTCCGATGCTGGCAACATTGCCTGCAGATGCACTCGGCTGAGTTACTGTAACGGATGGCTTGAGTTGTAGCCACGTTCAGTAATGTACGGCGGTACGGTTGTTTGTTTACTAAGCTTCATACGGTAAATTCCAATTTCAAAATGGTATTTGTTTAGCGTTTTATACAACCCACGGTCGTTTATCAGTGGTAGAGTAAGCAAAGTAAGTTGTAAGTATGTACTTTTTAATCATTTGGTTATCATTAATCATTATAAATAACTAGCGGCTACAGCTTCACACAGGTACAGAAGACTTTAAACCCTTTTTTTATGAAATAGGAAGGCAAACAAGCAATTAGGTCACCTGATGGTAAGTGATCACCACCGCCTATAAACCCACAACACCAAAGAGATTGTAGATGCGTCGTCAACCCAGAGGGCTAAGACGGAATACCTCTTGTGCCAGTATTTGCACCGGCTGTCTTGCTCTCCACGCCGGAATAAAACAGTGCAAGCACTGCTGCTCCGCAGCAGGATTAGCGTGCAAGATGGTGGTAGCGATCCGGACGGCCCTTGCAAAGTCCTACCACCCGTAAACCCTTACGAGACAAGCGGCAGAGTATTTAGGAAAATGTATTTAAGATATAATTTAACCACTTTAATTTGCACTTAAGCTATACGCTAATATAAAATAGATATCAAGCTACGAATATATGTATAACCTTCAGGCAGGATTAAATATCTTCAGTAAGTGGGCCACGACATTAATAATTCACTCGAGACCTGCAATTAGGAACAATTCATAATAATATACTATTAACGGCCGAGGTCTTGCGGCATGTCGTATAGAGCAGCCTCCACTAGCACAAAGGCGCTTATCGCTCATGTTAACCATTTGTCGCTTTCGCACACGTATATTGGTAAGACGGGGACGACTTTTACGCATCGCATAAAAAAATTGTAACTGGCAGTCTAAATTGTCCTGATCTTCTACAGAAGATAGATTTCTATGTGCCATCAAGAGTTCCCAGATCATGTAGTAACAGGCTGTTTTGCCTGCCTGATCATCGAACTAATCTTAAGCTTCACTGCCCGCTTTCGCGCATGTTTGCGACATACAAAGACCATCAGCATTGTATTGACTTGAACTCATCATCCTTCCCATATATTAAGGCCAATATTCTAGAGTGTTAAATAAGTTTAATTTTAATTAAATAAGTTATGTTAAATAAGTTTCTGGTTCCGTAGCGAGGAGCTTACGTTTCTAGTGTTGATATTGTAACTCGGCGCATGCGGTGTCCTTCTGTAATTGATAAGATACTTAGCCGTAATCTGTGCATGTATAAAACTTCCCTTGTACTTCTTGTTGAAGGTCCTATTAAATAAATAAATAAATAAAATCAGGGAAGTTCGCGGTATCTCTTAGTGGATTACGTAGCCTAAGCCTTAAAAAACCGCTCTCTATAAAAACGGTGATAATGTTTTCCCCCTCTTAATACATAGCTAGATAATCTAGCCCCAAATCTTACCTATCTAGATGACGAGGACAGAGAATCCCGTGAAAGATTTTGCGGGTGTTAGGACCTTTAGCAAGGTCCGCCCGGATCGCTACCACCATTTTGTTCGCTAGTCATATAAAGCAGCTACCTACTACCTAAATTAAATTCGGTGAAGTGACTTTATACATATAAGTGGATATACAAGATAATATAAACACTAAAATAAATTAACTACTCTAAACCTGTATGATCAATGTGTGTTACCAGTGATGACTTATGGCACTGAAACGTGGCCGTTTACTATGGGCCTTATAAGAAAGCTCAAAGTCACGCAACGAGCTATGGAGAGGGCTATGCTTGGAGTTTCTCTGCGTGATCGAATCAGAAATGAGGAGATCCGCAGACGAACGAAAGTAACCGACATAGCCCAGCTGATTAGTAAGTTGAAGTGGCAGTGGGCAGGGCACATATCACGGAGAACTGATGGCCGATGGAGTCGGAAAGTTCTCGAATGGCGGCCGCGTATTGGCAAGCGCAGCGTAGGACGACCAGCCACAAGATGGTCCGATGACCTCATACAGGTGGCAGGAAGGCGCTGGTTGCATGCTGCTTCCAACCGGTCACTTTGGAAATCCATGGAGGAGGCCTATGTCCAACAGTGGACTTCTTGTGGCTGAGATGATGATGATGACTCTAAACCTAACCTAAATCTACAGATATCCCCTAAGTCGTTGTCATTAGGCAGGGTACCCATAAGGCGGGCTGCATTTCCTCGTTGTATTTTACCTGTATTTGTAAATGCTTATGTACAGTCAAGGAATTTAATTTCCAACCCATCTAAGGTTCAATATCGTATAGCAAACTGTCACCATAAGAGCTATAGCGCAAGACGTTAGTTTGACATATCGACCTTAATGCATTGCGAATGTCAGACGACATTTTAACGAAATGGGTAGGGAATTAAGTTCCTTGACTGTACAATAAAGAGTTTACAAACATACATAAAGCAGCTCGACCTGAAACGCTTTGTCTTAAAATGAAACCTGAGTTACGTCATTAAGGTATTTCTGCAGCTAAATATCAACCCCCAGGACAAATTTAATTGTGCCTCGGTAACTCCGGAAATAGCTCACACCGAATAAAAACACGTTTCACGTCAAAATCGCTGGAATTACACTTGCATAAGCCCGTAGCTTACGGGAAAGAAAAATGCCATCGCTTTTTTTTTCAAAAGCAATTATCGTTTTTAAATTTCCTGTTACCTCACGGAGCGCAGAATCGAGTCGTTCCCGTAATTGCATTCGAGTCGGATTTAAATCGATGAACTATCCGAGCCAGATTTAAGCGTATTTTACACGCGCTGTGGTAGCTACAGTACCCGGCCAAAAAGATTGCACATCGGTATTTGGAAAGAGACTCGGCTAATTTCGGCTTCATAGAGCGTTGTCTCACACTACCTATGTGACGTTCGTCAGTCGTTGTACAGCTCCAGTAAGGTACGGACGCATTTAGTTGAAAATATATAATATAGAGTTGTTGAAACCCCTCGATTTTAAATTGTACAATGGCATTTTTAGGTAAAAGAGGAATACCTTTAGGAGGGCAGTCACGCGAAATTATTTACAATGTTCATATTTATTTTGCAACCGTAGCCTATATAGATTTCAAAAAATGAGGATGACAACGTAAGTTATTATATAAAGAAGATTCAAGAGCGAGTTGCTAATGCTACTGGAATTTCAAGAAGAACTTAAAACAAAGTTGTAGTAGTTATATTAAACAAAGTCAGTACTGAGACATTTCACTTCAGTAAGTTCACCATTCCGAAAAAAGAAAGACGATGTTGTTACACTGATAGACTAGTAATAAATACGGCTGATAGTGACACTAAAATTGACCACATTAAGAGCATAGATAGTGAAATGGAAGGTGTTGAGAATTTTTGAAATTTTTGATGTATTCAATTTCAAAATAATACATGATTGTTATACTGTCCTTTTTCTAGTAGTTGCAATAACTCTCTATATATATTCAAAGTTTACATGTCATCGATTTGACGTAAACTAATTAAGTCCATAAAGTGCAGTATTTATTTGGTATGAAACAACACTTCATAAATACGATGATTGATGGACGGTCGCCAGTGTTCGGAAATCTTCGTAAACACCCAAATGTCTCTTTCCAAAGACCGATGTGCAATCTTTTTGGCCGGGTACTGTAATGCACCATGACGTTTATGTGCCAGCGACACGATTTTTTTGTGTTTTGTTTTTATGTTTTTCTCCCTACGGGCTAGGCAAAGGGGTTCATCACTACACAGCTACGTCAGATGTGGAAAAACTTTCGGTGTTTTTACTAAACATATTTCATTTTTTAAGTATGTCACGTGTCGGTCTTAATTGGAATGAACAGATAATCAAGATATACACTTTATTTCAAAAATCAAACTCAAATAGAGGGAGAGAAAGGGGCTACTTGTCGAATGAAAGAGCATATATTATTTCCAATGAATAGTCAATGCCTCACCAGGGAAATGTCGGAAAAGATCGTAAAAGTTTCCGAAACTAGCAACTGTTATTTTAAGAGCGTACGGATAAAGTTAGAGCGAAATAGGGGCAACTGCTACCTGTGGACTGCTGTATCTGTTAACACTCTAAATCTTAGAGCTATAACAACAACAACAACAAATACTCTTTATGGATTCACACTAGTAAACAAAAATAAAGGAACACACACAGGGTTTTACCTGGGATTCAACAGGCGGTCTTATGGCGGTCTATACTTTCTCATCGTCCGAGCAATCCCCATGTTTCTCTATTCCCTGCCATCAGGAAGTCAAGAGACGGCAGGGAATAGAAAAGCGTATCGATTGCTACAATGATGAGAGAGTATAGCTCTTAGATTTAAAAAGTGTCCACAAGTCTCAGTTGCCCCTAAAGTTTTGAAACCTTTACAGCCCCGAAATAAAAAAGGGGTTGTAATTTAACTGGCTGTCAGTTTGATTATCTCAATGGCTTTAGAAAAGCCGTTTTGGCCTAACGGTTCGCACCAGTGAGTTTATCGGAATTTATGTAAGAAATTTAAGACCATTGTGTATCTGGGCTCTCCATACAAATGGCGATAACGTTTTCCACCCTCTAAATCCTATGGCTACAGTCTTGATTTTTTTAATATGCTATTTTTATACCTTAGAACCTATCTTTAGATTTATTTTAAATACATATAATATTTTTTACAGTTTTGAAAATATTAACGCTTCGTACAAAACTAATAAGAAATAAAATGCGAATGACGAATATTTAAAAAATTAAAACCCACAAACCTAATTCTGAGGCATAACAACAACATACTAAAAACCATGACTTTCAAATTAAAGTATTGGTTATCAAAGATTGTCTGGAAGATATTGCTGCTTAGCGATAAGACCGCCTGTCGAATCCCATTTAAAATTTCACTGTGTGTGTTCTTTTATTTTGTTTAATTGTGTTAGTCAATAAAGATTAGGTATTTTTTGTTGTTGCACGTACGTAAAAAATACGTTAAATTGAACAATTCATTACCTATTATTGAACATGTTTTAAAACCAAGTTGCCGACGTATAAATATCTCAAAAGAACTTCCTGATCAAAGGGAAAATATTCAGGCAAGTTTAGCTTTGCAAGTGGAACTTTTATACCCGGGATTAACATTGTAACGAGCTTCCGAAGCTTCGGAAATACATTTCTTTAATATATACTAACAAGCTTTCCACGTTGCAGCTTTTAATTTAAAATTTATACTAATAGTTTTAAAATGAAAGAGGATTGTCTGTCTGGTGAATTTTTAAAGCTAGATTTAGCTGTATGTGTTTAGCTGGACAATTAGATTCTTTATAGTATAGACGGCCGGATAGCCTAGTGGTCAGTGACCCTGACTATGAAGCTTGAGGTACCGGGTTCGATTCCCGGGAGGGGCAAATGTTTGTATGATGAATATGAATGTTTGTGCCGGAGTCGTGGATGTTATATGTATTTAAGTATATATTTATCTACATAAGTAGGTGTATCCGTTGTCTAGTACCCATAACACAAGCAGCTTAAGTTGCTTACTTTGGGACTAAGTCAATTAGTGTTAACTGTCCTAAAATATATATTTTTTTATAGTATAAACAAAATCACTATACGCCTCTGCCTGCCCTTATATCTTCAACCGCTTATTCCTTCTAAACCACGCAACAGGTTTTGATATGGTTTTCACGATCAATTAGGATTTTTTAGGGAACGTTTTTGCGTACTTTTTATTTTTAACATTTTTTTCTTTAAATACCTACTATAAAACAACATCGTTATCCGTTATTGTCTATACACAGCGTATCTTTGGCCGCTTACCTCAAACCACGCAACGGATTTTGATACAATTTTAACTGTCATTTAGATTTTTTTTTAAGGAAGATTTTTATGTGTATGCTCTAATTATACCCCAGCGATTTAAAAAGAACATTAATATTAAATTTAAGTGACAGAAGCAATGACAACACAAAAAAAAACTAATTATGCAGTATTTAGTTCAGAATCATAAGCTAATCTAACGATCTGTATAATTTCGATTCCACCGCGCCATTTTGTAAAGTGTCGACTTAATGGTTGCTACATGGATTATTCATAGTAATTGATGGTTTATCGGGGTAGCGGTCGATTGTAATATAAATTGAAAACAACAAATATGAAATCAGGTAAATAGTGTGTGCGTATTTTAGGGACAATAATGAAAGTTTAATATTTATTTAGCTTTTTTTCAATTTGGAATATGATCAGGGCTAAAAATGACAATTTTAATAATGAAAGAGACTCATTTTAAACTAATTAATAAAAGTTATGAAGCTGCAAGTTTGTGAGTGACTTTTGTTACTTCTTTACCCTAAAATAGCTGGACAGATTTGAATGAAATTTGGAACAAAGATAGCTTATACCCTGGATTGGACATAGGATACTTATTATTCCGTAAAAATGCAAAGTTCCCACGGGATAGCGAATACTCGGACGAAGTCGCGGGTAACAGTTATGTTATGATTTGCACGACGTTTTTGAACTTCAAGCGGAGTCACGGGCGTCGCCTAGTGAGAAATTATACCTAAAGAGGCGATACGTCAAACCTATAGTTTCAGTGTTTTTTGAGATTTACTTGTTTATATATATAGCCCTTAAATGTCAAGGGTTGACTTGCTAGTTCGATCAGGGTTGCCAACACTTGAAAAATCACCATTAAATCATTGCATCCTGAAAATAATAGTGGAGAGATTTGACAGCACGTTTGTGAAACATTGTTAATAAAAAAGTAAATTTTAGCAACGTATAGTATAGGATAGGTCAGCGTTTCTTAACCTTTTTTGTCCACGGACCCCTTAGGAAATCAAGCACAATTTTATGGACCCCCTTATAAAAAAAAGCAGCGATAAATTTCGGACCATTTATTTTAGTACTACAAATTACAAAAAAATATGCATGCGTAGCGATTACAAGACATTTATTTATGATTGTTAAATGGTCCATAGATAAGACTGCAGACCCCCATACATATGCTCGCGGACTTCCAGGGGTCCGCGGACCACAGGTTAAGAAACACTGGTATAGGTGAATGATATTATTTTCAAATTATTTTATTGCATGCTTATTAATTTTTAATTTTATTTATCTGAAATATTATTAATTTATATTTTATTTTTATTACGAAGCATTGAGACAAACCTGTTCCAGGTTAAACGATGCTATTAAATGTGTGTTATATGTTATTTTTATTAATTAAATAAATTGAAAAAAAAAAATGGAATTGTAAAATATATCAAAACTTTTATGAATGACGTAACAGAATTTGTATTTTCATTATTTTGGGCCTCTGATGCCTGTAATAAAATGATTTGATTTGATTACGAAATATGCATACTTACATACATAAAGTCACGCCTGTTTCCCGAAGGGGTAGGCAGAGACCACAAACCACTTGCTACGATCCTGACATGTATGTAAAGTTGTACCTTTGGCTTCACCCTCTCATAAAATACTTCATGCACTCTCATCGGTTTAGGCCTTTCTTTAGTAAGTATATCTGCCTTTTTTTAGTTCTTTAGTATATTACAAGAAGAAACTGATTCCAAAAACGATATTTAATCAGGTACAGTCAAGGAATTTAATTCCCTACCCATTTCGTTGAAATGTCGTCTGACATTCGCAATGCATTAAGGTCGATATGTCAAACTAACGTCTTGCTCTATAGCTCTTATGGTGTCAGTTTGCTATATGCTATTGTACCTTAGGTGGGTTGGAAATTAAATTCCTTGACTGTACCTACTTACTAGATTGAGTGTCCTAAACCATAATTTCAAAAAATCAAAACCTACAACCCTATATAGTTCTAAGGTATAACAACAACATAATAAAAATTAAGGCTATAGGTTAAAGTTTAGAGGGTAGGAAACGTGACCGCCGTTATTTGCGGGTGGTAGGACCTTGTGCAAGGTCCGTCCGGATCGCTACCACCATCTTGCTCGCTAATCCTGCCGCTAAGCAACAGTGCTTGCACTGTTGTGTTCTGGCGAGGAGAGCAAGACAGCCGGTGTAATTACTGGCACAAGAGGTATTCCATCTTAGCCCTCTGGGTCGGCAACGCATCTGCACTCGCTTTGTTGTTGCAGGTGTCTATAGACGATGGTGATCACTTACCATCAGGTGACCCACTTGCTTGTTTGCCGTCCTATGTTGTATAAAAAAAAAGAGCGTTCTCTCAGGCTGGGTACGAGACCTGTTAGTGAAAAGGTTCCAAAAAGATCCCAAAATTTGCCCCCGTACGTAAGGGTAGAGGATCCGTAAATTGACAACCCTAGGATTTATTTGCTCTGTGCGTATGTCTGTGTGTGATTAGAGCTCCATCATGAATATTCATGAACCGTTCCGCCATCGCGGAGCCGAAACAACGTGGATTTAGCTTGTGGGGGGGGGGGGGGGTATAGTCCAATCAACTAGGAGAAAGAATCTGACGAAAATTTATAGGATATTGATTATTTTAGACTTGGTCCATCACGTCACATCACTTATAAAGCTGAAAGTTAATGCCTGACTTATTATCTGGTTATCAAAGCCAAAACGCATAATTAAAAAAAAAAACACTTCTCTAAACATTCTAAATTATTTGTGATCTTACAGACCATTTAATCATTATATCGGTATCTCTTTTACTAGACAAGTTAGATTAACTAAAAAGTGTATCTATGCATGTTTTAAAAAACTAAATAAATTCACTAGTTTTTAGTTAAGTATTTTAGTGTAGAGGCAGTATGTGGAGTGCTCTTTTCGATTTTGTTGCTGTTTTTGGTTTTGCAACCTGCCCGTGTTGTGTAGTAAATATTGTTTTATTTTAAATAGTGATATTGTGAAAGAGACAATGATCGATCACATAATGTCCCTCTAGGGTAAAGTAATGCGCTTTTAGCTTGCTTACTTTTAGCTTGTTAACTGTCCCGACAGTTCTTTAAGACCTCCCAAGTGTCACGTCACCGGCACTGCAATTCCTTGGGAACTTTTTAAAGTGGGTACGTGACAACTGACAGGTCGAATCGAAAGTTGTCTAACTACCGGGAATTCCCCCCGGACACTCGGGACAGCCGTTCTGTTGGAGCCAATACACTTGCGAACTAGTTAGCCGCACTTTAGTTGAGGAACAAGGACAAGAAGCTTTGAGTAGAACTTGTTTCATGTTCGGCTGAAAGCTCCACGGATCAGTGACTTAGCACGAACCTTTTTTTTATGAAATAGGAAGGCAAACAAGCAAGTTTGTCACCTGATGGTAAGTGTACACCAGCGCAGCGCCTATAGACACCCTCAACATCGAAGAGTGCTAAGATGAAATACCTCTTGTGCCTGTAATTACACCGGCTGTCTAGCTCTCCACGCCGAAACACAACAGTGCAAGCAAACTGCTTGGCGGCAGGATTAGCGAGCAAGATGGTGGTAGCGATCCCGACGGACCTTGCTCAAGGACCTACCACCCGCAAACCTTCCTCGAAACACCTTAACTCGCTACGCAACTCAGCGCGTCTCTCTCGTACTGGGCTAGTTAGAATAAGACGCACTGAGTTACTTAGCGAGTTAACGCGAATATAGGAGATTCATGCTAGGTGTACAGGTGCAATGGTAACATTGCAACATCAAAGACTCCAGTCCGTTCAGGCCGCTACCAACATCTTGCTAATCTAGCCGCTTAGCAGTACTTACACTGTTTGTTCCGGCGTGGAGAGCAAGACAGCCGGTAGAATTACTGGCACAAGAGGTATTTCATCTTAGCTCTCTGGATTGGCAACGCATCTGCAATCTTTTTTGTATTTATGGGCGTAGCTGTGATCACTTGCTATCAAGTGACCCACTTGCTTGTTTGCCTTTCTGTTAATAAAAAAAAACGTTAGTGAGTAACTTGACCGGCCCAGTTGGGGCAATTGTCGCGCCAGTAGAGATGCAGTCACGATATGACAAAATAAGATGTCAGATTCCTTTAAAATCTGTAATTTTTGACATGTCGGCAACCTACTGCGATTAACCTATGCCATAGGTAATGCGGCGAGCGTACCTATAGTGCGGAGTGGAACCCCCCTGCTTCGGCTTTTGGCCAAAAGGTATTAACAAACTAGCGACGCGCTCCGACTTTGCATGGGTACAAACAGGATGCAATGTATAGTCGATCAAGAAATTACTTGGCCATTTTTGAACCTTCAGTGCAAATGTGAACTTTAGTGACTTTAACTTGACCGACCCAGATTCTCGGCAGATTCGAGGCCAATTCTGCGGTTTATCGAACATTCGAGATTTTTTTATTAAATGGCATAGGAAGGCAAACAAGCAAATGGGTCAACTAATAGTAAGTGATCACCACCGCCTAAAGACTTCATGAAGCAAGGAATTCTGGCCGAAGGGAGTCGCTTTCCGTCGTTTTCGCGGACGGTTGCTGGACACCCCGAAACAACGAAAGGTCACACGTCGCCGAAGCAACGTGCCAATTTTAATGTTTTGTTTTATAAATATGTATGTTAGTCTTTAAGGTATTTTATCTATGGGCCTATGCAGCCTGAAATAAATGGTTCTATTCTATTCTATTCTATTCTAAAGACACCCGCAACACCAAGGAGATTGCAGATGCGTCGCCACCCCAGAGGGCTAAGATGGAATGCCTCCTGTGCCAGTATTTGCACCGACTGCTTTGCTCTCCACGCCGGAACACAACAGTGCAAGCACTGCTGCTTAGCAGCAGAATTAGCGAGCAAGATGGTGGTAGCGATCCGGACGGACCTTCCACAAGGTCCTACCACCCGCAAATATCTAACAGATAACTGTCATTCCGTCTTTTTTTGTATCCATAGAATAAACAGAGATCTATCACAGGTAATTGCTGCATATTATACTAGGAACTTTATCAGGCAGTGGTGAACCAGGTCCTAAATATAAAACGATGTCAATTTGTATTATTATTATTATAATAGTTTGGAAATATCACACGATTTTTTTACTGAACTTACCTTACTTACATTGAAATAAAACAATTTATACGGTTTATATCGCGTGTATGTAACGAATGAGTTTCTTGCGGCGCATTCTTCTCAGCAGATGCCACTTCCGAAGCGCTGGTAGAGTCTGTAGTCTTTTTGCGTTAATTGGAATGATTTCATATTTAGTTTTTTAAATTGTTTCAATTACTTTTTAAAAATTGGGTAGTTTGTATTCTAAAGAATTTTTGTCAGTCTGCCCGTGAACATGGGACCTGTAAAGGGCTCGAAACGTCGGGAATTAGATTCGTTACAATAAACGCGAAATAAACCGTATAAATTGTTTTATTTCGATGTCTACAAGTCGTGAAAACATAAGAAAATATTACCTTACTTAGCTAACTTACCATGTAATAATAAGCCAAATCAGAGGCTTTTAGAGTAAACCGGTTTACTCGAACTGTTGCAGTATAAAACAGCTGATTACCTGAAAAAAAAAAACAGTGGTTGAGTACAAAAATCTTTCGACGCGAGCAAAGACGCGGACATCAGCAAGTCGCTTAGTTGTTACAGTGGTAATTACTTTCCATCAGGTGACTCGCCATGCTCGTTTATCTCCCTTTTTCATGAATTATATGAAGATTCTTACTAATAAATCCAAAAAGCTAACGTCCGTTTGTGTATAGTAGTAGGTACAGCATAATATAAAAAAAAGATAATTTACTTCTGGCTGCATAGGCTTAAATGCATAACAACAAACTGGAACAAATTACCTTGCTACTCCGCGAAACCAGTGCCGGGCTTGTGCAAAATAGCTGCGCCTGTGTGACATATATATGTTCATGCAAAAACCCACCCTCCTCCGCTTCCACACGAACACTAAAACTACACGATCGAGGCGAAACGCGCGTCGATCGTGTAGTTTTAGTGTTTAGTGGTGGTGGTGTGTAGTTGAGTCTGTGTGATATATGTTGTTTCGTGTGGAAGCGGAGGACGGTGGGTTTTGGCATGAACATTTATGTGTCGCACAGACGCAGCTATTTTGCACGAGCCCGGCACTGGTTTCGCGGAGTAGCAAGGTAATTTGTTCCAGTTTGTAGACATGGACCTCCGCAAAGTAACGCCTGAATCTATTAATTACTTATAGGCATAGACGAAATAGCTGCCTTATAGACTAACATAGATCTTAAAAAAAACTCGAAGGTCTTTTAAGATCACGCGCACACCACGCGTACAATGAAAACCGCGTTCAATTTCTTGCAGTGCTTCTTCTCAGCGGAATTTTCCATTCTCCGAAGCGCTGGTAGATTCAGATTTAAAATAGCCTATATGGTTTACTAGCAAAATATTTTTTCATTTCATTTTCTATTTTCCCTGGACAGTGTTGTTATTGTTACTTCCCGGAGCCCCGAAGACTCCGGGATTCCCGTCACGTCGGGTGTTAATATTAACAAACGTGCTTCGGAGATTGATAGTGTTTGGTACAGCACATATTTAGATTTATTGGGCTCCAGTGTAACAAAGGAGAGGGTGTGGAGTTGTTTATCGGAATTATCAAGATTTACTGACATGTTCAAACTTTCTTAGTGTCTGGACATAAGGTGGTCCTAGTGCTCGACAGTGACCAAGTATTGAATAAAATTCGATGCGATTAGTTCCAACACACGTGATATAAATTGTTTTGCTTTAATATATACAAGTCGCAAAAACATGGTAATTAATTAAGCTTTAATTTTTTTTTTTATACAACATAGGAAGGCAAACAAGCAAGTGGGTCACCTGATGGTAAGTGATCACCACCGCCTATAGACACCTGCAACAACAAAGAGAGTGCAGATGCGTTGCCAACCCAGAGGGCTAAGATGGAATACCTCTTGTGCCAGTAATTACACCGGCTGTCTTGCTCTCCACGCCGGAACACAACAGTGCAAGCACTGCTGCTTAGCGGCAGGATTAGCGAGCAAAATGGTGGTAGCGATCCGGACGGACCTTGCACAAGGTCCTACCACCCGCAAAAATTTAATTTCATTTTAATTTCATTTTGTATTTTTTTTTAGGTTTTTTTACATAAACTAAAAGGAAAACTGACGAAAAGTGATCAACACTGCCCGTATAGGCAGCCGCACCAACAAGGAGTTTGCAGATGCTTTATCAATGTAGAGGGCATCTCTTGGGACAGTAATTTCACCGGCTGTTTTGCTCTCCACGCTGATTCCACGCAATTTCTTTATAATTTAACTTATGTAGGATGGCATGGATAAACGAACACAATGATTTAAATTAGAGAAAAACTGTACTGTAATAATTTGAAATTGTTTTGAAAATATTCCGGGCAATTTAGAGTGAGGGGTCGTCCACATAAATTACGTCACACGATTTTTAACATTTCAAGACACCCCCCCCCCCCTTGCCACGCTTTTTCCTCTCCCTACACGGGCTGTCACGTTTGACTAGACCGCCCCCCCCCTCCATAAGCTTGACGTAATTTATGGATGCCCCTAGTAACAAAGTTGATACTATTGTACGAATGTAAAGTACATCCTGACTCGTTTTTCATACAATTTCTTCTTATAATCGGCGCCGTAAACATGTTAAAACCTCATTCGTTGTTTAATAATTGAGTTAAACCCGAATTATAATGTTCCGAGTCGAGGATTCGGGTGCTCAATATGAAAAAATCCTATGCTCCATGTTTGGGCCAACCCAAATTCAACTCCGCACCTTTAGGCACAAGAGTTATTTAAAATTTACTCTAAAGAAACGTAGAACCTTGTCGCTTTGAACTCATGAATTGGCAATTCTGAAGCGACTCGGTCTTTATGCGAAGCAAATAATTATGTTATCCTTAATATTGTAAATAACTCCGAAACGGGATGCTAGGACCAACGGACGTGGCTAAATTCATGCTATCAAAAAATAATTAACTTGGCCTGTTTTTCTCCCAGTTCGGAAAATATTCACAATATTACGGGGTTTAATATTACAAATAGTCAGAACATTTGCAAATAAAATTGATCGCTACCACCATCTTTTTCGCTAATCCTGCTAAGCAACAGTGCTTGCACTGTTGTGTTCCGGCGTGGAGAGCAAGGCAGCCGGTGCAATTACTGGCACAAGAGGTATTCCATCTTAGCCCTCTGGGATGGCAACGCAGCTGTAACATTCTTGGTACTTGGTGTCTATGGGTGATCGTGCTCACTTACCATTCCACCCATTTGCTTGTTTTCCTTCCTATTGTACTCTAGAAAGGGTCACGGTCCCAGTGATCGACGGTGACCCAATAAATGACGACAAGACACAGAAACATACGAGTAAATACGAGAGACTAATGTCAACCACTGTTGAAAACAATGTCCTATACGTGCCTAACACTGGGACGGATACCTTACCTACTTAAAAGAAAAGATCCTTGTAACAAGAGAAAAGCCGCGTGAAAAATAGAGAAGCCCTTTTTCTGTATGTGGACAGGCGAAGTCACATCGCAAAATACGACAAGTATAATTTGCGACCTTCGCGACTGTACCTATTTTAGTATGCAAGACGACAAAGCGTTTATTAATTTAATAGTACCCCTTTATCAGATAACAATATCCTTTATGCTGTTAAATTATAGACCCATCGCCACAGCCAAGACGTAAGTGCATGTTATGGTGAATAACTTCAATTAGGTTGCCTTGGCCGTGCTTTGCGACCTTCCGACCCTCACAGCATAAAACAAGATACAATGATACTCTGTCTTGAAATCTATAATAACCGTAAACTGAATTTTTCTATAAAATAGGAAGGAAAATGCGTCAAGTTACTGACACCCTCAATACTGAGGAGGCTGTAGATGCGTTGCCAACCCAGAGGGCTAAGATGGAATACCTCTTGTGCCAGTAATTTCACCGGCTGTCTTGTTCTCCACGCCGGAACAAAACAGTGCAAGCACTGCTGCTTAGCAGCTGGGTTAGCGGGAAACATGGCTGTGTCGATCCGGACGGACCTAGTACAAGATCCTACCACTGCACCTGGGTATACATGTACCGTACAGACGTAAAAATACGTCTTTGGCCTATAGGTAATTTTTGATCTGCAAGTTGGAACAACCCACCGTGCTACACCGCGAAACCAGTGTCTTTGTACATATATGGACCTCCGCAAAGTAACGCCTGAATCTGTTAATAAGTTATTTGGTAATCTAAAATATATGTGGATGAAATCTTAGGCAAAAGCTAGATTTATATCTGTTCATGTTCAGATATTAATATCAGAAACAATTGTTCTTTCATAAGCCTCAGTAATAACACGACGTTATAAACAAAAACAACTGCAGTTTAGGCAAGCTGTGGCTTCTTATTATGGCCCTTTCTTTCCTTGTATTGTATCATTTTTAAGGTTCCGTAGGAAACAAGGAACCATTTAAGTTTCGCCATATCCAATTGTATATCACAAGTATTTAATTTGCAGATCATAAGGACAAGCACGGGCACGGCACTGGCACTGGGACGGTTACTTAGTTATACTAGTTATGAAGGTTTTATTAGGGGAAGTAACAAATTAAACAATACGGACATATAAATAAATAACTAAACTAAAACTATATCAGGTGTCCCAGGTCACATCCCTGCGGGATTCCTATGATGCTGGCTGCTTTTTCCCTCTGGAACGATATAAACCAATCTATTGAGCATGGAACGAGCCAGCTCTAGGGTTTCCAGTGGCTTGAGAAGTAAATAAATAACTACTTAGAAGACATAGCAGAAGGAAATGACCTTTTTAAAGGACATAGTGTTAGCCACATTATATTCTTCTAGCTGGCTTAGAACAAAAGTCATTGTTCTGTTAACTAGTTTTATTACAATTCAGACTCTGCAACATCAAGATATAGCAAGATCGTATGTGTGTTTTGTAAAGTTAACGTAATTTAACCCTTTGTGACTTGTTTTCAGGATACATTCTGGATACCCTAAAAAGCAATCGAGGTGCCATATTGTTCTGCGAGTGCAAGTCAGAAAGGGAACAGATACAATGCCACTGTAACCTGTTTTAATGACAGTTCAAACTATTATAAGTCCGCTTTGTTTAATTTTGTAATAAAAAATCTTATTATTTTTAGGGTTCTGTAATCTACACAAGGAACTCTATAGTTTCGCCATGTCCGTCCGTCCATCTGTCCGCATCTTAGCTTAGAGACTCTTAGTACTGGGAAACTGTAATTTGGCATGGATATAAATATTAGCCACGCTAATAAAATGGTAAACTAAAATCTTGAAAAAATTGTTTTTAGTGTATATTACTTGACCACTTTCCGACCTTATTACAAAGGGATAAGGTATAATAGTTAAGAGGAGTGTGAACCCAGCGCTCTCCATACAAACGGTGATAACGTTTTCCACCCTCTAACTAAACCTTAACCTGCAGCCATGATTTTTTTGTATGTTGTCATTACGCCCTCGAACTAGGTTTGTATGTTTTGAGTTTTTTTTATATTCTTAATTGTTTCAAAAATATTCACGCTTTTTTGTTTTGTACAAAACTCCTAAAATACATATATTGTCAAATCTATGATTTAAAAAGTCAAAACATACAAACCTAGTTCTAAGGCATAATGACAACATACCCAAAAATCATTGCCATAGGTTAGGGTTTAGAGCAGTAGTTCTCAAACTTATTTTTCTCGTGGACCACTTTCTAAATTTTACTGGTTTCGGTGGACCCCCTGCTGCTACATTTCTACCCCCAGCAAGTCTCCCGTGGACCCCTAGGGGTCCACCTGGACCACTTTGGGAATCACTGGTTTAGAGGGTGGAAAACGTTATCGCCGTTTGTATGGCGAGCGCTTTTTGGGGCTGGGTTCCCAGGCCTCTTAAGTGGGGATGTTTTTTTTCTCGTCTACCCCATGGTATGGGGTGCAGTTTGACAGGTCTTTTAAAAATATTGCGGAATTTTGAAAACAATTCCGTTGAAGGGATAAGTTCCCCATTGTACTTACATCCTTTTAGCGGGTGGTAGGACCTTGTGCAAGGTCCGTCCCGATCGCTACCACCGTCTTGCTCGCTAATCCTGCCGCTAAGCAGCAGTGCTTGCACTGTTGTGTTCCGGCGTGGAGAGCAAGACAACCGTTGTAATTACTGGCACAAGAGGTATTCCATCTTAGCCCTCTGGGTTGGCAACGCATATGCACTCTCTTTGTTGTTGCAGGTGTATAGGCGGTGGTGATCACTTACCATCAGGTGACCCACTTGCTTGTTTGCCTTCCTATGTTGTATATAAAAAAAAACACTGTCTCTCTTTTTTCATTTATGTTTTTTCGTAAAATGAAGAATTTACATACATACATTTTTTTTAATTATGTTATAAATCCGTTTGTGAAATATTAAGCTAGCCTGCCAGCTAAATTGTTTGATTTTGGATATGTGAAAAAATTCACGGCATTAATAAATTTTATATTATATTTTTATACATATTTTATATTGTATATTACATTGATATTTTTATTCTGACATTTTTATTGTTTATTTTGCCATTTTCAAGACATTTCTAGATATTTTTTTTTATTATTTTGTTTACCTGATGATTTTATTGTGTATTTGTTATGTATTGACATTCTAAAAATGTAATTTTCAACAAGTAATAAATTAATCTATATTAGCATGACTAAGTACTTTTGCATTTGACGTGGCATAATGGCGTTTAAAAATGTTAGGATAAGGTTGTTTTGGAACTGCACTGTGTCGGTAGATACGAGAGTGTGAAAGTAAGTGGGGTCAGTCCGGCCAATGAGCGAGCGGGGAATTAATTAGATCGATATGAAGCGATTGTTTTATCGCGCTCGATATAAAGCGGGGCTCATCTCGAGCGGGTTATTGCTCCGCGCTTATTAACCTATCGGTATTATTGGTAGGGGTCCGTAGGCAGTATCCGCACAACTATTTTGGTCGTGTGATGATGATGATGATGAATTCCTGTTATCCCTCAACAGGAACATAGGGCTCGTAGTAGGGACTTCCATGCGTTGCGGTCTTGTGCAGTAGCTTCAAGGTCTTGCCAGTTGTGACCAATTAAAGAGATTTCCTTCTCGACCGATCGTCTCCATGTCATACGAGGTCGGCCAGGTTTTCTACTACCAACTGCTTGCCATTTTAATGCTTGTTTGGATATATGGTTATCAGGCCTCCGCAACACGTGTCCGATCCAGCGCCACTTTCTTAAGAGGATCTCCTTGTCTATTGGCTTTTGGTCAGTCAACTCCCACAAGCGTGGGAGTGGGTTTTCGTCGTGTAGTAACTGTTATACTAGTAGTGAGATTTTTTTTTAATAAAATTGGAAGGCAAACAAGCTAATGGGTCCCGGGACGGTAAGTCATCACCACCGCCTATATATTGCAATACCAAGAAGATTGCAGGTACGTTGCCAACCCATAAGGCTAACTTGGAATACCTCTTGTGCCAGTAATTGCACCGGCTGTCTTCGACATTCGATAGCCGCGGACCAATCAAATGCTCGAGCGTATATTTTAGCCGACTTGACTGGCGTGACAGGCTGTCGAGCGCTCGAAAGACAAAAAATCTTCCCACTCGTCAGGAGCGCGCTAAACTGACGAATGTTATGAGAGTAAATGAAGCAAAGGCTGTATGTCAGGATGGTAGGAAGACTCTGCCGACCCCTCCGGAAAACAGCTGTGCCTTTATGTGTGTATGTAATAAAATATGTGAACTAAAATAAATAAAAAAATAAAGTAAATATGATACAAATAGTAGCTGAGATCCTCTTTAATTTAATTTTTATATTAATTTAATTTTAATGTTATTCAATTTTATTTTTTGCTCTGTAATATTTGGTATCTTTTTGACTTTTTTGCTATTGATTCTATTTGTTTTAAGCCCTAGTCATAAGATACATTGTATGTCGTAATGGCATGTTACAGAGACACGTAGATATAAGTTATAACACCTGTACTATTTACTTGTGACACACAAAAAAGTAATTGATTGATTGATTGAAACGTTTTAGACTTATTAAAAAAAATAGGAATCAAAATCGTGATTTAGCTACTACTGCGTTTCATAAGTAAGAGATTCAAAGGTCCATGTGACCTAAAAGCGGGTAACGGATCAGCGATTCTCTTGAACTCTGCTGCGTTAATAATTACTTCCCATCAGGTGACGCTCTTGCTCGTTTTCCTCCTTAAAAAAACATACGGAACCTCTTACTCGACCCACTCGCGCTTGGCTGTCGATTGGCTAATAAAAGTGTTTGTACCGACGTCATGAGACTTGGGCAATTAACGGACGGGAATGCCAAAGGCCGCGGGTTCACATCCTATCGGTAAAATATCACTATTAAAGCTTGGTTATACAGATTAGAAGATATCATCTTTACGGGTGGTAGGACCTTGTGCAAGGTCCGTCCGGATCGGTACCACCATCTTGCTCGCTAATCCTGAGGCTAAGCAGCAGTGCTTGCACTGTTGTGTTCCGGCGTGGAGAGCAAGACAGCTGGTGTAATTATTGGCACAAGAGGTATTCCATCTTAGCCCCCTGGGTTGGCAACGCATCTTCAATCTCTTTGGTGTTGCGGGTGTCTATAGGCAGTGGTGATCACTTACCATCAGGTGACCCACTTGCTTGTTTTCCTTCCTATTTCATAAAAAAAAATCAATAGGCCATGGAGAGGAACTCCCTTTAATGCTTAAGATAGCTTATTTTTCTTAATCCAAGGAAAAATGAAACTAGTTTTTATTCAGCTCACACGATAAGAAAACAGAATAAATGTCGCTATCGCCTACCTATTGATTTTTTCCAACCACTATTCTATTCGGTGGTTTTGTTTATACAAAATAGGAAGGCAAACGAGCAAGTGGGTCACCTGATGGTAAGTGATCACCATCGCCCATAGGCACCAAGGATATTGCAGATGCGTTGCCAACCCAGAGGGCTAAGATGGAATACTTCTTGTGCCAGTAATTGCACCGGCTGTCTTGCTCTCCACGCCGGAACACAACAGTACGAGCACTGCTGTTTAGCGGCAGGATTAGCGAGCAAGATGGTGATAGTAATCTGGACGGACCTTGCATAAATTTCTATCATCCGAAATGATTAGTATTAGTATTTTTTGATAACGTAAATTCGACAAGTCAGGTTATTTAGTTTTCTCAGAATGTTTGCCTTCAGCGTTGTTCACTAAAGTATTTAGAACAATGTTCACGAGTTATAAAAACTCGTTTGCATATACATGGCGACCGTTTGAGATCGAACTCGGTACGGTCAGCCCCAGAAGTAACTGAACATTATAGTACCTTGTCGCTGTCAGTGATGTGTCAAATACGAGCGACTCTCATTTCATACGTTACTACGGCAAGGTTCTTAAGTGTTAAGCTACTTGCCTTACGATCACAAGTCAACCCCTCTAACCACTAACAACCAAAGCTCGCACCATTCAAATTCCATTAAAGTTCAATAATGCAAACGTATTAAAATTTCCCTTGATTGTTGTTAAACGGCGTTCATTGTGACGCTCAGAACACAGATTATTCAGCGCACAGAAGCTGCGCAATCTCAATAATCCGCCGAGACGGCTGTAGCGCGGCCCGTCGGCTCTCGTGACAAACAACCCGCGCAGCTCAGCTCACTGACAGATCGTTCACTCGGCTGAACAAACGACAAACTTTACAGCGCAAAAAACTGCTCTACATAAGTAGATGAGGGATGCAATTTCAATTTCAATTTCAATTTTAATCATCTATTTGCGTGAAGTATACATATAATACATGCAAATATACAAATAATAATAAAAAAAATTGAAAGCAAAATTACAAATAAAATACATCGAAATTAAAAGGAAAAATTTAAAGAAATTTAAAGGAAAAACCACGTGAAAATAGACACTAAAATATTTTTTCGTAATTTGTTACATTAATTCATTTAAGACGTTTCTGAGGGGTTAACTTCTATATACCTATGTCTCATATCACTAAAACTTTTAATGTGTTTTCTGCTTCTTACATGAACCTGTTAAGAAAATAGTCTTCACGTGGTAGAAATAGATAATAATAAAATTAAAATTGTAATGACAACACAAAGAAACATTAGGGCAATGGCAGGACTTGAACCTGCAACATCAGCATTCCGTGCCTTGCGTTTTCCAGTTTCGCCACACTGCCGCTGCCCTACCATGCGAATTTTTCAATGTGCTTCGTCTTACGGTCATTACATTATTGATTTTAAGGGTACAACTACCCTCAGTGTCATCTAGAAAATCGAAAGAAATTTCGGTTACAAAATTTAGATAATAATTGTTCAACATCAATTACAATTAAATGTAAAGATGTCATGGAAAATCTTCTTTCTCCTAGCGAGCTAGAGTTTTGAATAACATTAGCGGATAACTGTCTAATTATTCTGCTAAGGCCAATTAGAATCCACGTTTCCTAACACGAGGTAACACATTTCTTCGGAAATATTAACGCGCGTCCCAACCGCGCGTTTGTTCAACAAATGGCATTTCTCCCAAATAAATCACAACTAAGCTGTCATTGAAGTCAAACAAAAGTAGAACACGGGCGGGAATCGAACCCTAATCAGTATGCCAGCCGCCGGCGCCGCGGCAGTCGATTATTCATGCTTCAGGTGATAAGAGCGCTGACATCTTAACACCCTCAGACGTGGTGACAGGTTAAAATATTTACTTTAAAAATAAGGTTTTTATGAAGGCGTACTTCCGTCAAGAGGTTTTTGTTTTCGCGATAAAAAGTACAATCAGCACCTAATAAGGTGGTCAAAAATATGTGAACTCGACCCTATTGTAAAATACATACGGGCGTGTTCACGTATTTTTGACTACTAACCTGACCATAGCCAACCAATGGCTTTTTTGGTTCTATTTTAGCCAGCTATTGTAGGCAGTAGATTTTATCACAAAAGTTATAGGTTCTTTAGCCGTATATATGGTTTTCTAACTAAAATATTATAACTTAGACTTTTATTTAGGATTGAATAGACCTGTGAAAATTCCATCAAAATCCGTTCAGCGGTTTTTACCGTGATACACGTTCAAACAAACAAATTTTTTACACATTTTTCTAAAATGGTCCTATCGTGTTCAGTCGCCTTGTCGCCCTGGGTGTTTTTTTTTAAACCTTCAATGTTCAGACTTTTTTGTTTCAACGATTTTATTATATGTATAGAAATGGGGTTGGTTGGTAGCCTCTGTGCCAATTCGAGTATTAGCTATGCATTTAATTTTGCGGGAGGTACCACCATCTTGCTCCATAATCCAACCGCTAAGCAGCAGTGATTATACACTGTTGTTTTCTGGCATGAAGAGCAAGACAGCCGGTGATTTTTTTTATACAACATAGGAAGGCAAACAAGCAAGTGGGTCACCTGATGGTAAGTGATCACCACCGCCTATAGACACCTGCAACAACAAAGAGAGTGCAGATGCGTTGCCAACCCAGAGGGCTAAGATGGAATACCTCTTGTGCCAGTAATTACACCGGCTGTCTTGCTCTCCACGCCGGAACACAACAGTGCAAGCACTGCTGCTTAGCGGCAGGATTAGCGAGCAAGATGGTGGTAGCGATCCGGGCGGACCTTGCACAAGGTCCTACCACCGCCGAGCGTCAATATTTCAAATTTACTGGCACATGAAGTATTCCATCTTAACCCCTGGGTTGGCAACGCATTAGCAATTTCCTTGGTGTTACGGGTGTCTTTTGGCGATGGTGATCACTTACCATCAAGTGACCCACTTGATCTTTTGCCTGCCTATTTTATAACAAAGACATACAAATCCATTCAGCCGTTTTAGTATGAAGAAGTTACAAAATACTCATACTATGCACATACACATACGAACCAACTTCCAGCTTTATAAATTAGTGTGATAATTATGTGGTACAGACAGACGCGACACGCAGCTGTTTTTCACGAGAGTATTACCGACTACATATTTCCGCACATTTGTTACCAATTGACTACTTGCTGCAGAGGAAATGCATTCGTTTCTTAGGAGGAGTGTGATTAGTGTGAACCAAGCCCCAAAAAGCGCTTCCAGTACAAACGGCGATAACGTTTTCCACCCTCTAAACCTTAATCTACGGAAATGATTTTTTGGTATGTTGTCATGACGCCCTAGAACTAGGTTTGTATGTTTTGATTTTTTATATATTCTTCATAGATTTGACAATATTTGCATTTTAGGAGTTTCATACAAAACAAAAAAGCGTCAATATTTTAGAAACTATTAAGAATATTTAAAAAATCAAAACATACAAACCTAGCTCTAGGGCATGATGACAAAATATAAAAAAAATCATGGCTATAGGTGGAAAACGTTATCGCCGTTTGTATGGAGAGCAGTGGGTTCACACTTCTCTTAAACGCGATAAGAATATCTTGTCAATTTACCTCGACGTTTCGGCCATGTTTAAACGGCTTGGTCACGAGTGGACACAGTAGTGGTTATTTACGTGAAATCAGACGAGGGAACTAAACCGCTGAGTTGGTGCTGAGTCCGGCCCGCTGCGTGTTTCGCATAGTCCGGTGATTCTTATTGCCTATTAGCCGCGTCTGGTATTTTGCGAGAATCGCTGACTCCCAGGAATGTAGGAATGCTTACTGATACAGCAAATAACATAATTAATGTACTGAAAACGGGTATTGCGATAGTATCGGATTGCATGCAGACAGATAAGGTATTTCAACAATAATTCAATATAGTAGAAAATATATTTTGCATGATTTTTTTATTTTTATGAAATAGGAAAGCAAACAAGCAAGTGGGTTACCTGATGGTATGTGATTACCACCGTGTATAGACACCAACAACACCAAGAAGTTTGCAGAAGCGTTGCCAACTGAGAAGGCTGAATGGAATGCCTCTTGTGGCAGTTATTGCACCGGCTGTCTTGCTCTCCACGCCGGAACACAACAGTGCAAGCACTGCTGCTTAGTGGCAGGATTAGCGAGCAAGTCGGTGGTAGCGATCCGGATGGACTTTGCCCAAGTTCCTACTACTCGCAAAGTTAACCTTAGGCTAAATATTCAAATGCACTTCGTCACGGGTGAACCAGGCTCATCGTATAAACTGTTACCTCATGTTTAAGATCTTTAATAATGTAATCTGTTTAAGTAGGCACACCTGTTAAATTAAGAATCTACGCTAAGGGTCCCTATGCAATGTCAGTGAGAATATACAATAGATTACCAAAAGATTTATTAGAAGAAGAAAATTACCACACATTTGTACAAAGGCTAAAGAATGTTTTATTAGTTAAATGCTTTTATACGGTAAAAGAGTACATGGAGAACTAAATTATTTGGCATTAGTAAAAGTAACATATTAATATTAGGTTAAGTTAAACATAAGTTGTTACCTCGCCCTAACAGGGTCCATGTAGCACTGTAATATCCAAATATTGTCATCTTGTAATACCATGGCTGCAATGAATGAATAAATGAATAAATAAATGAATAAATTTCGCAAAGAAATAAATAAAAATACTAATAAATAACACTACATACATATAGAAAAGTCTTTCTTCGATTAAATCGTCGTTTAATGCGAGCAGCACGAGAGCGACCGTCGTGGAGATCCTTTGGGAAGGCCTATGCCCAGCAGTGGGCGTCTTAGGGCTAAGATGATGATGATGATGATGATGATGACTTTGGCTCTTCCTCATTTCCGCACGAAACCTTAACCTCACAGGAGCACGCAATCCGATAAAAACTTTGTACTGATCGACCTTTTATCTTACATATCGAAGCAATAAACTAGTGGTGTGCGCATGAAAAAAGTATCGATATTCTTTCCAATAAGATATATCGACGTTTAGTTTCGATGTGTTGCGATGTATGTACACTTTTTAATAGAAATATAAATAATTTCAAAAATATAATTTAAATCTACAACGTATCCCTAGCTTATGGACAAAAATAAACACTAGACAGCATCCGATTTGTTAGAAAATTATCATTATTTTTGCCGCTAGTTAAAAAAACAACTGTGGCGTCATAGCAATCCTGAGAAGTAGTCTTATGCCCCGGATTACAATACGGCTAGCCGAATTACAAAACTTTTATGCTATGACTTAATAAAAAAAATGAATAAATATATAAATAAATTTCATACAAAATGGACAAATGGTCAATTGACGACAAGAAGTCAAAGTCAAAGTCAAAGTCAAAGTCAAAATATTTTATTCAGATTAGGCTTACAGGTAGCACTTATGAATGTCAAAAAATTTACCACCGGTTCGGAAAAACCTCTGATGAGAAGATACCGGCAAGAAACTCAACGAGGTGTTATTTTTTTTTCTCAGTCTTCTCAGTTTCTCAAGAATCTCAGTGTACATAATATTTATTAAAACATTTCGTCTTTTTCCTGCCAGGAAACCTTAAAATCGTTTACGTTTACGATTGCAGTGTATCGAATAAAATATCTGATGATTCAATATATCGACGGCCGACATCGATATTGTTTTATCGATATTTATCGAGCAGCTCAACAATAAACCGTTCGGAGTGCACACATGTTGATAGGTCCGCGGTCACTCACCCGTGTTTGACAAAAAACATTGAAGTGAAAAAATATACCTCCACTTAAGATATTGGAACAAATTACCTTTAGCGACCAGTAAAGCTATATAGTGCGTGCAAAACTAACTTCGCTTAAGTTATTGGTATTATTTCTTTGCTATCTCGTAAATTACTGGACACATAAAACAATTTAAACGGTTAATATCGCGTTTTTGTGACGAATCTAATCTAGTTTCGAGCCCTTTTTCAGGTCAAGCAATTAAATATTGCGGGTGGTAGGACCTTGTGCAAGGTTCGTCTGGATCGCTACCACCATCTTGCTCGCTAATCCTGCCGGTAATCAGTAGTGCTTGCACTGTTGTGTTCCAGCGTGGAGAGCAAGACAGCCGGTGCAATTACTGGTATAAGAGGTATTCCATCTTAGCCCTCTGGGTGGGCAACGTATCTGCTATCTCCTTGGTGTTGCGGATGTTTATGGACGGTGGTGATCACTTACCACCAGGTGTCCCACTTGCTCGTTTTGTTTCTATGTTAAATATAAAAAAATAATAAGTTAATAATAGTGCTTTGTGAGTGAGTGCAGAAAGCAGTCTATTTCATTTTGAAGCATTGTCTGTCACCGTGAAAATTATCGCTATAATGTTTTTGTGTCGCTCGAAAAATTTCTATCAGACATCCTATTAGTAACCTATGTCAGTCAGGGATAGTGTAGCTTTCTATAGTGAAAGATTTTCTGAAATCGGTTCAGAAGGTCCAGAGATTATCCCCTATAGACAAACAAACAAAATTTACCTCTTTATTTTATTACTGTATATATAGATAAATCCTGTGAACTGTATAAGAAAGCTGTCATGTCATTTTTAACTTTAAACTACCGAGAGTCTCGGACATATTAATACAAACGGATCACTCACGTATTTAAAGTCGATAATTGCTCGATATGTTTCAGTCCAGAGCTATTAGTGTAAATTTTCTGTCAAAAAAAAACGTCTCGACCGTGTTAGCGTTAAGTTCTAAATTGTGTGGAAACGTTTTGTTGCAAACACGCGCCGCGAGAGGCGCTGTCTTAGCTTCCATAGTAATTGAGAAGTTAACTCTAACGCGTTCGTTCGGTGAGTTTATTGTGACAAAAACTTACACTAGACGCTTAGTCCGTAGTCCTTTAATCATGAGCCTCGCGACTCATTTAAAAATTGTGAGTGATCCGTTTATATTAATCATCATCATCATCATCTCAGCCACAAGAAGTCCACTGTTGAACATAGGCCTCCTCCATGGATTTCCAAAGTGACCGGTTGGGAGCGGCATGCAACCAGCGCCTTCCTACCACCAGTATGAGGTCATCAGACCATCTTGTGGCTGGGCGTCCTACGCTGCGCTTGCTAATACGCGGCCGCCATTTGAGAACTTTTCGACCCCATCGGTCATCAGTTCTCGGTGCTATGTGCCCTGCACACTGCCATTTCAACTTGCTAATCCACTGGGCTACGTCGGTTACTTTCGTTCGTTTGCGGATCTCCTCATTTCTGATTCGATTGCGCAGAGAAACTCCAATTTTTGCAATTCCAACTCCAGTTTGTATTAATATGGCATGTCATTCATGAGTGCGTAGCTTGTGACAATATCAATTGCCTGACATTTTCACAACTATTCGATCACAATAAAAGCAAAAAGCAAGTCGATTGTAAATATCTGAGCAATGTTTTGTCAAAAACCCTTTGTCGTCCTGTCGTCCCAAACGTTTCCTTCAGTTGTTTGTTTGAGGTATCGGTTCACAGTGATTTAGCGAGTAGGGTCACCAAGCTACCTAGGTAGCCAACATTTTTTCGGTTGAATATAGTATTTTTGAGAATACGCTAAGAACATACCAAGTACGCTTCAAAAAAAAATAGTATTTTTGGAACGTATAAACGCGCCCGCGCTCGAAGCGGAACTTTTCACACTGATCTAACTGAATGTCGTTTCGAGTCGTCAATGTATTACTTAGATATATTTTAGTAACGTGACAAGTGCTCGAAATATTGTATATTTGCGTACTATATATTAGTTCAACAGCATATAGTACGGAGAGCCGAAATATAGTATGGTTGGCAACCCTATACCTAGGTGTACCAAATATAAGATTACTTGAATGGTGATCCTGAAAATATTTCAAGAAACCAACTAACCTAGCCAACATCATGAACTGTCTGCAATGAAGGCTGAATAAGAAGATAAAAATTGTGATTGTGCATTAAGAGGAGTGTGAACCCAGCCCGAAAAAGCGCTCCCCATACAAACAGCGATAACATTTTCCACCCTCTAAACCTTAACCTATGGCAATGATTTTTTGGTATGTTGTCGTACTGTCTACTAAACTAGGTTTGTATGTTTTGATTTTTTTTATATTCTTCATAGATTTGACAATATTTGCATTTTAGGAGTTTCATACGAAACAAAAAACGACAATATTTTTGAAACTATTAAGTATATATAAAAAATCAAAACATACAAACCTAGTTCTAGGGCATAATGACAACATCCCAAAAAATCATGGCAATAGGTTGAGGTTTAGGGGATGGAAAACGTTATCGCCGTTTGTATGGAGAGCGCTAGGTCACACTCCTCTTAAATCACATTGAAGAAATAGTACGAAATACTAGTGCTAGCGAGCGCCCCGGCTTCGGACTGGTACAATTGGGATGTACTTACATAAAACCCTTCCGTATAACAATCTCTTAATGACCGTGAAAACCGTATCAAAATCCATTGCGTGGTTTAGAAGGAGAAGGCGGCTGAACATACGCTATGAGGATTTATTTGGCGACCGACTCCTAAACAAGAAATTATCCATATTCATAAAACGGACCACTCACGTATTTTTACGTCTAGAAATGCCCGACATGTTTCGGACCAGTCCGTGGTCCTTAACCATGAGCCCCCGCGGCGGTGGCGCGACGACGACTGCGTACCGAAGCCCTGACAGCTCGGCTACTCGGCACAGACGGCGCGGGCGGCGGCGAACAACTACCCTCGTTTGCTTAATTATTTTTAATGTCAAATATAGGGTTGCACACTACACTAACCACATCACTCTCTAAAGGCTCGGCCACACACGTCTCCTACGTAGTACTCAACACTTTATGTTAAGAAATTATCCTGTAATGTGGGCTGTCAGGAGGCAGCCCGTGACATTTACAATTTACAACCGTATATGTACCAAATTTTAATACTTTTCGTCGAGTAGTGAAGTAAAATTTAGATTTTTTTTAGGTTGCCACCCCTACACGTGAAGTGGGGATGTATTTTTTTTGTTTTGACTCGCACTTGGCTAGTTTTATCAGTCGATGTCGCGTTTGCTTCGAATGCAAGGAAGAAAAGATAGTTTAGTTAAAAGAGGTTTGTAAACTTGTATAAATAAGTTATCTGTCACCGGTTTCCTCAAAATGCCGAACGGGTGGTAACTCTACTAAGGGCTCGGCGGCAAATGAGGCCGATGCTCCACTTTCACATACATCACGAATAAAGGTGACTATCGGGTTTGTTAGATAAATAAAAATAGAGCTTTCCACTTACTTTGCCGTTACAGACTGTTTTAGAAGAGCCGCCCTTTGCTAATACCTCGCTTTTCTAAGATGTTGTAAATAATCATACTTATTAAGACTTTTTCTGCAAAAATAATACAATAAAATATATAAATAGCCCTTTTCAAATAGATTATTAATATACTGAAATAACATGACTTATTTGTTATATCTTTGTTAGCAGCTCTTATGTACCAGTAAAGATTGTTAAACGACTTAAAAAAAGGAGAAGGTTCGCAATTCGTTGCGACTTTTTATTATTTTTACATTTCTCATCTTAAAAAAACAAGGTACACTCAAGTAAAAACATTGAATTAACCCTCGTGTTAGATTTAAAGTAAAATTGTTTGATAATCGCTAATCCGTTTATCACCGAACATGACTAAAAATGATCTCTCTTAATTTAACAAAAAAAGTCGCGTCTGGGATGCAATTTTTGAATCTCACCAGGTGACTAGAGCTCACCAAAATGGCCGAATCTCTATGCAAAACGGCTATTTTGGTGAGCTTTAGTTACCCGGTGAGATTCAAATGCAATTTTGGAATCTCACCAGGTGACTAAATCTCACCAAAATAAAGATGCAGAATAGAAATGCTTCTATGAAAAACGGCCATTTTTAGCGAGCTTTAGTCACCCGGTGAGATCTAAAACTCGCACTCCTATTCTCCGAATCCAGGCGAGGTCACATACATGTCTGTATGAAAAGAGAATGCAAAGTTATAACACTGAGAGGTGTTGGTGTTCCATACATACAAACATACATGAAGTCACGTCTGTTTCCTGGTAGAGTAGGCAGAGACCACGGATTTCCATTTGCTACGATCCTGACACACAACCTTTGCTTCACTTGCTCTTATAACATTCTTCATGCATGCTCGTCGGTTTAGGGTACTACTGTGGCCCTAACATGACTGGCCAAGTTTAGTTTATCTCTGTCTGCGTCCCTTTCTTATGACACTAGTTAGACAAAGACACAGGGAGGGGTTAAACTAAACCTGGGCTGTCATGTTAGGGCCGCTGACCTGGGGTGCAATTTTTGAATCTCACCAGGTGACTAAAGCTCACCAAAGTGGACGCATTTCTATGTAAAACGGCCATTTTAGCGAGCTTTAGTCACCTGGTGAGATTCAAAAATCGCACTCCAGGTCTTTCTTCAGAATATCTCCGATTTGATCGGAGTACGTTCGCCGAGGTCTTCCCCTTCCCATTTGTCCATCCACTCTCCGCTGAGAGGTGTTAAGTACTCAATAAAGCCAAGTTTATTTATTTCTAAACCGTTGATGTATTTAATTATAAACATACTTAGTAATAAGTGATTTACGTTAGCAAGAAAATTAATGGACGCTTTCAGCGTCGATGTTTATCTGAATATTTTGTTTCTGGGCCACCGAGAAATGTTATATTAAACTCGAATGAAATGTTTACAAACGGTCACGGAATAAGGTTTTTGTAATTTAGTTTACCGTAAATAAGTTTCAAATAAAATACTTGCAAGTAGTCACTAGACAAATGTGCCAAAAGTGTCATGTATGTATGTAAATTCTTAATTGTACAAAAAACATAAATTAAAAAAGAGATACAGTGCTGTACAAAGGCGAACTTATCCCTTTAAGGGATCTCTTCCAGTTAACCTTGTCAGTTGTCATAACAGGAGTGCGATTTTTGAATCTCACCGGGTGACTAAAGCTCGCCAAAATGGCCGTTTTCATAGAAATGCGGCCATTTTGGTGAGCTTTAGTCACCTAGTGAAATTCAAAAATTTCATTTGAATCTCACCGGGTAACTAAAGCTCACCAAAATAGCCGTTTTTCATAGAGATTCGGCCATTTTGGTGAGCTCTAGTCACTTAGTAAGATTCAAAAATTGCACCCCAGACTAAGATTTTTTCTCAATTATTTTTATAGTTTCTTAATTGCCAAGGGGCCTTCTTTTTTACCCGACTACGACAAAGCCAAAAGGAAGGGTTATGTTTAGGAAAACTTTGAGTGATCATTTATCTTTTGTTTTTATGTAGTTTGATTGTTTAGTTCTCGTAGTTTTATTTTTGTACGATGTCACGTACAGATCCCGGCAAACAACTTGAGCATTGACCTTGACTGCGCAGTAGCCGTTTCTAGTACAAATGTGTAAGCGCAACTTAACCTCTCCATTCGATTTATGCACAAGTTGTTTGCCTGCAACTGTATCTCCCGTATTTTATTTTGATCAAAATTAACTGCTAAATTAATGATGTGGTCACGAAAACAAGATCTTTTCTGAACGACCTCTGTGACATCCTGCTTAGTACCAAGTAAAAATGTAAACAATGCCCTTAGCTTTACCGTAATTTCCCTATCTCCACAACATCTAACAGCATGTAACCACAGCAAACATATAGCTAGAGCAGTAAAACAAGTCCATTTTCGCTCGCAATCACCAGCTTGCTCGCTAATCCTGCCGCTAAGCAGCGATTCTTTCACTGTTGTGCTGCGGCGTGGAGAGCAAGACAGCCTGTGAAATTACTGGCACAAGAGGTATTACATCTTAGCCCCGCTGGGTTGACAACACATATGCAGCCTCCTTGATGTTGCAGGTGTCTATGGGTGGTGGTGACCACTTATTATGAGATTACAAACTTGCTCGTTTGCCCTCATATTTTATAAAATACGAGCGACCCCCTCAAGCTACACACGGGTACAAACGGAATGTAATGTACGTAAAAACCTTCCGCTGAAAATTCTCTAAATAACAGTGAAAACTGCATCAAAATCCGTTGCGTGGTTTAGAAGGAGAAGGCGGCCGGAGATGCAGTAAAAGGATTTAGGACAGACAGGAATTGATAGAGACTTTACTTTATACTCTACTAGCTTTTGGCCGCGACTTCGTCCACGTAGTCTTGTTTAATTGAATCAAGCAAACGTGCACCCAACATGCAATCTGCAATATTTCCTGGAAATATTTATGAGAATTAGTTGCTTTGCTGCTCATGACGTGACGGCGGCGTATAACTCACTTATCGCTATCCCGTGGGAACTATGCATTTTTACGGGATAAAAGTATCCTATGTGTTAATCCAGGTTATAGACTATATATGTGCCAAATTTCATCCAAATCCATTCAGTTGTTTTTGCGTGATTGAGTAACAAACATCCAAACATACAAACTTTCATATTTATAATGCTAGTGGAATAGTAGGATAAAGAAGATCCATACCATGCAATCAGCTGTCAACGCCGTACAGGCAGTTGCACTGCAGGTTTGGTGTGCGGTACCCCGGGGTGAGGAGGAGGGGGTTATTGTGTGTAAGGAAGGACTAGTTGAGGTACTGCTCTATATTATTTACTGTGACGTAGCTGCGAGAACACGGCGTTACCCGCGGCACTGGCCGATATGTACACAGCTGTGAACTACAGGCATTATCTCGTGTACACAATTGTACATTGTAGACTTACAGTTTACACGGGCTGATGGGCAGGGCTGCGAGGGACGGCTTGCTGCGTTGAAGCGCCGTTTGGACCATTAATTGTGTTACGTTGGCTTAAACTTTAGCTATTTTCATTCATCCTTGTAAAGTAAAAACTGGAGCAAACGGGCCAAGGCAAACATTATTTAACCCGATATCCAAGGGCGGAAAGTTAAGCTTTTCGAGTGTACCCACAGTGTACCTATGTAATGTATCAATCGCCTTATTATCAGTCGTCTTATAAGTTATAAAAAGCGTTTAGCAACAGAGGGCATGAAGTTGGCTAAAAATTTAACATTGGTCATTATGCCCATTGCCATTGGTCATTGACCAATGTTGCCGGTTTAGACTTGTAAAATTGTAACTTGTAGCTTAGTGAAACGGGCCACTGTTAAAAAAAGAGTTTTACACGATTTTTTGTCTCTGTATTATTTTGATCTCAAATTAATCTGTATCTATCTCTAAAAAACAATGACAATCACTAATATTTTCAATATTTGATTGTTTTCAAACCATCGCTAATTTCAGTATAGCATCGATAAAGCGCACGCGCCGATTCAAGCGAATACTTCAACAAGCATGGCGTCGATAACATTTTACGATCTTAGATCCGCACCAGCGTACTGCGTGACGAATGCAATGTTAAACATGCAAGTAATGTAAGGGTCCCAGTCCTTGACAGTGACCTAATAGTTGACACGAAGATACAATAACTATAAATCTTATTTGTTGTGCACCCCACAAAAAAACAACAAAGGAATGATACGAAACTTAAATATACATAGATACAGAAACAAACGAGTAAAAACAAGAGAAAATGATGTCAACTACTGGTACAAACAACGGCCTACGTGTCAAGCACTGGTACATTCACTTTAAGTGAGAAAAAATAAGGTAACGGGAAAAACAAGTCCTATAATCCAAATAAATTTGTTTAATTGAAGCAATGCAGGCAGAAACACCTTCGAAACCATTTAAATATAACTTAAAATTTACAAGGTATTGCCGGCGCGGACAAATAAATATTACTGTAAATTTGTGTAACCGAAATTTCTTTCGATTATATGATAACTTGTTAAAAAAAGTTTCATATAGATGACACCGAGGGTAGTTGTACCCTTAAAATCAATAATGTAATGACCGTAAGACGAAGCACATTGAGAAATTCGCAGGGTATGGCAGAGGCAGTGTGGCGAAACTCGCAAACGCAAGGCACGGAATGCTGATGTTGCAGGTTCAAGTCCTGCCATTGCCCTAATTTTTCTTTGTGTTGTCATTACAATTTTAAATATTACTGTAATCAATGTGTGTTCAGTAGCTACAATAGAAATACATACAAACATACAAAACATATCAGACCACCACGAATGATAAATCGCCACAACTATTTCAGCTTAAAGCTTATAGTTTTAAATAAATCGCACGCTTAGAATTAAAGCGACCCATTTCTGAATAATACACGTCCCAAAATATCACCTTAATTAAAAGACATAGGGTTTAATTTTGGGAAATATCATATTCAGAATTGAGTCGCTTTAATTCTAAGGGTGCGAAATGTTTTTTCTTCCTTTCTTTCTTTCTTTAGCTTTGCCTAAAAGTTGACTGATAGAAAACGCCTTAAGGCATAAATTCCGCCTTTTGTACACTTTGTGCAATAAAGATGATTTTTTTTGTGAAATAGGAAGGCAAACTAGCAAGTGGGTCACCTGATGGTAAATGATCGCCACCGCCTATAGACACCTGTAACAACAAAGATAATGCAGATGCGTTGCCAACCCAGAGGGCTAAGATGGAATACCTCTTGTGCCAGTAATTACACCGGCTGTCTTGCTCTCCACGCCGGAACACAACAGTGTAAGCACTGCTGATTAGCGAGCAAGATGGTGGTAGCGATCCGGACGGACCTTCCACAAAGTCCTATCACCCGCAAAAATAAATAAATAAACCTATGTTGGTTATTGGTAAGAAAAGCAGCCTTTACTGCACAGTTTTTGCGGAACATACATGTTTATTCCCGCAGCTTTGTTCGCGCGTCTTATCTATGCATTTTACGGGATTTTGCAGGATAAAAAGTATCCTATGTTTCAAGCCAGGACATATATGTACGTATATTTATTCGTTTTCTCTGTATATTTTTTTATCTGTAATGAGCAGAGCTCGGTCGTACATGTAATACGATATTTGTAATAATAGTCCATTAATTACTGGGCAATAATAAAGGCTCGTTAACGTCCAGATACGTTGATGTTATGTGTCTAACATTGAAATGCTTGAACGATTGTCTATATACATATAAATAAAGAATAAGTGTGTTATTTATTATAAAACCATATTTTTTACTGTATTCTTCCAATGTTGTTGAATTTGAATTTTGTAAGTATGTAAATGTCCGGATCGCTACCACCATCTTGCTCGCTAATCCTGCCGCTAAGCAGCAGTGCTTGCACTGTTGTGTTCCGGCGTGGAGAGCAAGACAGCCGGTGCAATTACTGGCACAAGAGGTATTCCATCTTAGCCCTCAACACCATCGCATCTGCAATATGTTTGGTGTTGCGGGTGTTTATAGGCGGTGGCGATCACTTACCATCAGGTGACCCACTTGCTTGTTTGTCTTCCTATTTCATATAATAAAAAAATAAATGTACATTATTATGTAGTCTGCTAAGGAATTGCTCGACCAATTTTCAACAGTATTAATAAGGGATAAAGTTCAAAGTGGATAAGCAAGCCGACTATACATATATTCAAAAACAAAATCCTCATGGTTGTATAAAAATTATTATGTATGACTGTTTGTTTCTAAATAAAGTTAAAAAAAAACCGGCCAAGTGCGAGTCGGACTCGCGCACCGAGGGTTCCGTCATCAACAACATCTAGTGTCGCATTTTTGCTTTGTAAGACAAAAAAATATAGTTTTTTGTGTGTATTAACTAAAAATTTACTGTTTTCGGATTTATTGTTTTATTTGTGCTGTGAGACCTTGCTTCTTGCCAAATTTCATAAGTCTAGGTCAACGGGAAGTACGAGTACCCCATAGGTTTTTGAGTGCCTTGCAAATGTATAAAACATGCGGCATAAATGGCCGTATCCTTTGATTTCGTTGACTTAGAAGTCTGATTTTTTCACGGCTTCAAGGAACTATAGATTTGAGTATTTGGTATTAATTTCAACTCGATACCTCCACGCGTTCTTGAGAAAATAGGTCCTGACAGATAGACAGACAGACAGACGGACAACGAAGTGATCCTATAAGGGTTCCGTTTTTCCTTTTGAGGTACCGAACCCTAATTAAGTATGGCAACGAATCAGTGATTCTTCTGGGGTCACTTACCATCAGGTGTCCCACATGCTCGTTTCCTTTCTACATATAAAATCAGTTTACATTTCAACTAATGACCGAGCATTCTTAGGTGTTTGTCGATTAACTCCGCGGCTCTATCGAATTATCGATGAATCACCCCCGATAACCGGTTGAGCGACATTTTTAACACATACCTTAGTAACTTTTGTGTGAACTTAAAGGATTAAACCTCTTAGAACGAGTTTTTTACTAAAATAGCTCGCAATTATGTTTACATTTTGTTTTTTTCACATAGCGCTACTCCAATAACAAATAAACTACAATTAAATAGAGCCCACTTAACGTCTCTCAGTAAATTGTTTTAAACTTTCGCGACTTTCACACATATTTATAACATTATCGGGACTTAAGCGCGATAAAAATATATTGAAAAATATATTTTTATCGCGCTCAAGTCCCGATAATGTTATAAATATGTCTCTCAGTAAAATTCAAACATATAAATAAATATGAATTTCTACTAATACATGTTTTGAAAGTAGGGTTTTATTATACTAATTCATGTATAAAGAAGCCATCAAAAACAAAAATAAATAAACTCGCAACTCAGTTCTTCTACCGTAGAAAGTTGTGAGATCCATGTAATACCAATGGGCCGTTTCACGAAGCTACAACTTACAATTTTACAAGTCTAAACCGGCAACATTGGTCCATATGCCCATTGTCATTGGTCATTATTGACCAATGTTGCCGGTTTAAACTTGTAAAACTGTAACTTGGTGTTTCGTGAAACGCACCACAAGTCGGTTGGTTTGTTCAGTCCCTACTTAAGGGAGCTTCTGTCTTAATTCCGTCTGCCTAATTAGCTAATCTAACAACATCTTATAGTGACCACATCAATACAAAAATCTTTTACTCACTAATATAATAAAGAGGTAAACTATGTTTGTTTGTTTGTATGTAGGGGGTAATCTCTGGAACTATTGAAACGATTTCAAAAATTCTTTCAGAGATGAAAAGCAACACTATCCCTGACGGACATAGGCTACTAATTTTACGTGAACGAAGTCGCGCGCGTCCGCTAGTATTAAAATAAAGATGAAAACTTTGTTTGTTTGTATGTAGGGGGTAATCTCTGGAACTACTGAATCGATTCCAAAAATGATTTCACTTATAGAAAGCTACACTATCCCTGACGGACATAGGCTACTAATTTCACGCGAACGAAGTCGCGCGCGTCCGCTAATGTTTAAATTAAATAGATTGACTTGGCCATCGTACTAAACAATCTTATATGTTATCCCTGTGTAACCCTGTTACAGCAAACTGAAACAAATTACCTTGCTACTCCGCGAAACCAGTGCCGGGCTCGTGCAAAATAGCTGCATCTGTGCGACATTTATATGTTCATGCAAAAACCCACCCTCCTCCGCTTCCACACGAAACAACATAAATCACACAGACTCAACTACACACCACCACCACTAAACACTAAAACTACACGTTTCACCTCTATACGAGGCATCATCAAGATCAAAGGAACGGTCCGACCGTTTTGCACGAGCCCGGCACTGGTTTCGCGGAGTAGCAAGGTAATGTGTTCTAGTTTGTAGATATGGACCTCCGCAAAGTAACGCCTGAATCTATTAATTACCCTGTTACAGAATAATATGTCTAAAACACTACTCATTTTATTTTTTTCACCTGCAGTAAACAAGCGCCATGTTTTTTCATTACACGTGGACTATACTTGACATTTATTAGATTTTCTCTCGTCTTGTCTTCTGTGAGGTATGTGCTAATTGGAAACTTATTTCGTTGTTGCTTACTTTGTTTCTTGGTAAATTTTGAAAAAGAAATTCGGATAACAACCGTTAATTAATAAATTTATTAAAAATCAGTTCGTTTCTTCAAAATCTGACTGATTTTTTGACGTCGGTACCTATCTCTATTAATTAATTATTTTAATTAATTTGTCATTCGTTGACTGGCCAGAGATTGCTAAAGATAGAGGGAACTGGAAATTCGAGGGAGAGGCCTTTGCTCAGCAGTGGGACTAGCAGATTGTCATTCGTTATTTTTTTCAGCAATTTAAACCTACGTTTTTTTTTTTTAATGAAATAGGAAGGCAAACAAGCAAGTGTGTCACCTGATGGTAAGTGATCACCACCGCCCATAGACAACCGCAACACCAAAGAAATTGTAGATGTGTTACCAACCGAGAGGACTAAGATTGAATACCTTTTGTGCCAGTAATTACACCGGCTGTCTTGCTCTCCACGCCGGAACACAACAGTGCAAGCACTGCTTAACGGCAGGATTAGCAAGCAAGACGGTGGTAGCGATCCGATCGGACCTTGCACAAGGTCCTACCACCCGCAAAACTTGTAATTCAGTGTGACAAGGTTTCTGCTCCGTATAAAGTGTCTAAGGTTTTACATAGACGTCTTTGGTTACAACAGGTCGAAACATCGTACTAAATCACAATGATTTTATCGCGTTAAAGTCGCGGGACTTTATAAATATCTATCACGTCATTACTGACATTACATCTATATATAAAAATGAATCCCTATTTCCCTTGGTCACGACATCACGCCTGAACGGCTGGACCGATTTCGCTAATTCTTTTTTTGTTCTGTTCGTTATTATCAGGAGAAGGTTCTTATGAAAGAAAAAATCAAAAATCTGCTCATTTATGGCGTCTAAGGCGGAACAAAGTTCGCCGGGTCCGCTAGTAGATTTATAAATCGTTTCCACAACCGCCAATATTTGCGTTTATCTAAAAAAAGGCCCGTACTAATACTGCTGTTCGATGACGTCAGGTGTTACAGCAGTGGCCGATTGGTGTTTACATCTGCCGGTGGAAGTCCAACATCAACAGACTTCAGTAACCTGTTTATGTTATGCCTAAAGTACTGTCAGTACCGCATATTCGCTTTTATATAACTTTTTATTACGCTCTAAATCTACCTTATCGACATACAATTGTTTCAAAATTCAAATTCATTGTCAAGAAAACATTAATTTCTGGAGCGTTTTATAATAGTACATTGTTTATCTAGGGACTAAAACGGGTCGTATGACACAAGATGGTTAACCGCCCAAGCTAAGCAAGGGCGGGTTTAGTTCAAGTGTCATAATGGCTATTAGTCACAAGTAAAACAGTATTTTTCGTTTCAATTGCGAGAAAATATTATACACAATTAATGCCAACACAGAGATTTCGCGACATACCGACTTATTGTTTTAAACTTTCGCGATTTTCACATATAATAAATAAATAATAAAATAATTCGAGGTAAATCAATAATATACTTTTAACGCGTTAAAGTCCCGATAACCTTATAAATATACCGACTTGACTAACGCACTAGGCACGCATCCAGCAAACTCTATAAAGCGCTCTTTTTTTTTATATAACATAGGAAGGCAAACAAGCAAGTGGGTCACCTGATGGTAAGTGATCACCACCGCCTATAGACACCCGCAACAACAAAGAGAGTGCAGATGCGTTGCCAACCCAGAGGGCTAAGATGGAATACCTCTTGTGCCAGTAATTACACCGGCTGTCTTGGACGATTTGAAGCGTCTCCCAAACGGTTTACATTTCTCATCAAGAAAAATTAGGTTTTTTATTACGCCACAATGTTGGTTAAGTCAATAATACTATATAGATCTTTTATCTTATAATAATCGTAAATGTTAGACAAAGTTAGTGATTTTTTGCAATGTACGTGTTTTGCGTGTCTGGCACTTATTTTGTTTATTATTTGTCTAAGTAAAAAAAAAACTTTTTAATCTCTAGAGACTTATCCATCACTTTAGTCCGCCTACGTATTAGCCTAAGACATACTTTTAGAGTATAAGAAGCGAAAAATTACGGACTATATCTTTTTTTTATGTATTAATTTTATTTTAGCTGTATTTATTATTAAAACGGATCACTCACGATTTTTGCGTCGGGAAATGCCCGACATGTTTCGGACCAGTCCGTGGTCCTTAATCATGAGCCCCCGCGGCGGTGGCGCGACGACGACTGCGTACCGAAGCCCTGACAGCTCGGCTACTCGGCACAGGCGGCTCGGGCGGCGGCGAACAACTACCCTCCGATCCGTTCCGTGTGATCCGTCTTATTAATATGTCTGAGTCTCACGGTAGTTTTATGTTAAAAATTAGCTGTATTTATTCAGATAATTAATAAAGGATATACAAGATAACATAAATACTAAAATAAATTAACTACTCTAAACCTAAAAACCTATATCTTAGGCTGGGATGTTGAGAAATGATCCCGATTTGCATTGGCTATCCCTGGCTCCAAATCGGTTATTTTACATGTATTATTCTACTAGCGCTTTTTTATACCACATAGGAAGGCAAACAAGCAAGTGGGTCACCTAATTGTAAGTGATCACCACCGCCTATTCGCAACTCCAAAGATATTGCAGATGCGTTGCCAACCCAGAGGGCTAAGATGGAATATCGTTTGCGCCAGTAATTACAACGGCTATCTTGCTCTCCATGCCGGAATAAACACTATTGCTTAACGGCTGGATTAGCGAACAAGATGGTGGTAGCGATAGGGGCGGACCTTGAACAAGGTCCTACCATCCGCAAAATCGCTTCGGAAAGTGAAAGATTCTAACAGAAGCACTGCAAGAAACTCATCAGTTTATGTATAGTCGACCAAGTAATTGCTTGACCACTTTTGAACCTTATCCCTTTGTAATACGGTCGAAAAGTGGTCCAGCAATTTCTTGGTCGACTATACAACAGTGGATTGAACGAGATTCATAATGGTAATGTATAATTATATGATGTACTAGCGGACGCGTGCGACTTCGTTCGCGTGAAATTAGTAGTAGTAGCCTATATCCGTCAAGGATAGTGTAGCTTTCTATCTGTGAAAGAATTTTTAAAATCGGTTCAGTAGTTCCAGAGATTACCCCCTACATACAAACAAACTAACAAACAAACAAAGTTTACCTCTTTATTATATTAGTGTAGATGTAGATAAATGTTGAAGCTGATATAACATTACAATATTAACAGGCGTCAAGTGTCTGTATTGAAACAATAATCAATTGAGCACCACCGTTGTCTCAAATCAAATAAAACGTGAATATGAATAATGTTATTGAAACTATCGCGTAATTCAGTAGTTCAAACATTCGCACTACTGTTATATTTACTTAAAACTAAAGGCAGCAAATGCAAAAACAACTAGGTTAATTTAGACTTAAAACTATTGTTTTAAGGTACAATTTCAAATAGATTATTTTCTTATTTAGTAGGTCACTTTTGCCAGGGGGGTTCCACTCCGCACTGTAGGTGCGCTCGCCGCACTACCTATGGCATAGGTTATTCGCAGTAGGTTGCCGGCTTGCCGGGCGAGCGCCTGCTCACTCTGTGTCGCGCGTTGTGATAGTATTATAGTAAGCAGCCCAACCCTAGCGGTGCGCCAGGGCATTGCGGGTGGAAGGCGGGCGCGGGCGGCGCCTTCCTTTAGACGCATGCCGCCTGGCGAATGTTTATGAAGTAATACGAACTTTTTGCGCCTGATCATAAAGTTGGAATTCGTTTAATCGTGGTCGAAAAAGAGAAGTTTCTGCACGTTAGTACTATTATTTATTCTGTGCTTTTGCATAAGTTATGGATATGACGACACTCAACGTATAGTACATTCCATTGTGTGGTTTTAACGACTGCAGTTGCATATTGTGCACAATTATATTGTTGATTTAATATCGAGTAAAATCAACAAGGGTTCATTGACGTCATTAAGCAAAATCCGTCAAGTTTGAGTCGGACTCTCACACGAAGGGTCCGTTCATCGAAATGAGAAAACGATAGAACTGTGTACAACGCAGTGGCAGAGTCACCGACCATAGTCTATTTGGTAGACTATGTTGGATAGCCTGAATAAAACTGTATGTGCCAATTGTCAAGTAAACAGCTCTGCGTTTTGTACGTTTTAATTGGCGTCATATTTTTAGTTCTGCTATCCGAGGCCGTGTATCGCTGCTAGGTAGAAAACTTAGAAGCACTTTATCAACTTACTATATGATTCAAAATTGAACCAATGGCTAAATATTGAAAGCCCCTTTCACCTGCTTCACCCCGTCGCAAAGCGGTGACGCTAGGCTTGGAACAATCCCAACAAGTAGGCATATAATAGATTCTATTGTCTTCATAAATCGATAGGTCCGTTCCATCTCCATCGTACAATAATATAACGTACGTTACCAAATATGCCGAATTTAATACAGCTACTCTACAACAGATGGCGTTATATTCAATAACTACTTTAGTAGAGACTTACTCCCTTCTTCATAAAAACTGAACAATATTTTTAAGCTAACAAATGTTTTGTCTCTTTCATTTGAGGGCAAACGTCACAATGACAGATAAAGACATAAAAAATGTTAACTAACAAACCTTTACGAAGCGTTTATGAATAAGGGGGTTAATTTTGTTCCTTTTAATTTTAAAGCGATTTAAAAAAATAGGACGTTCAATTCGACGGGATCTTTTTTAAATTAATTGTTGTTATAATGGCCATTAATAAATAAATTAGAAAAACTCATTGGTACGTTCAGCCTCAGAAGTAGGTAAACACTTAAGAACCTTGTCCTAGTAACGTATGAAATGGGAGTTGCTCGAATTTGTCATATCACTTACAGCGACAAAGTACTAAAATGTTCAGCTACTTCTGTGCACCTAGCACGAATCTATCGATATCTGTTACCTCGCAACGAAAACTAAGTGCGTCCCTGTCCTACTGGGCTGGTCAGAACGAGACGCACTGAGTTACGTAGCGATTGAACGCGTGTCGAGAAGATTCGTACCTCTACCTCACAATTACGGGTCCACCTCTGAGGTGCAATTTTTAAATCTCACCAAGTGACTAAAGCTCACCAAAATGGCCGAATCTCTATGATAAATGGCCATTTTGGTGAACTTTAGTCACTCGGTGATATTCAAAAATCGCGCTCCAGGGGTGCAATTTTTGAAAGAATCTAACCAGGTGACTAGAGCTCACCAAAATGTCCGAATCTCTTTAAAAAACGGCTACTTTGGTGAGCTTTAGGCATCTGTGAGATTCAAAAATCGCGCTCCCGGGATGCAATTTTTAAATCTCACCAGGTGACTAAGGCTCATCAAATTGGCCGAATCTCTATGAAAATCGGCCATTTTGGTGAGCTTTAGTCACCCACTCTAGGCCACAGATTAATAATTTATGTAATTAAGTTTTAATAACACGATCTTGAACTCCGTTATTCTGATGAAACGTATTTGAATTATATCTGAAAGCCGGCTGAGCGTAGGAATCCTTCTTAGGGGCTTATTTCAGGTCGGCGGGCACAAAGCTCTGATTCACTTAAATTAAAGTTTCTGGGTCAAATTGGAAATAATGCCTATAGAACTGAGTTTTAAAGCTTTATTGGTACTAAAGACAAAATAAAAGTGATTTGAACGATTTGATCCTGCAAGGTCCGTCCGGATCGCTACCAACATCTTGCTCGCTAATCCTGCCGCTAGGCAGCAGTGTTTGCACTATTGTGTACCGGCGTGGAGAGCAAGACAGCCGGTGTAATTACAGGCACAAGAGGTATTCCTCTTAACTCAGCCCTCTGGGTTGGAAACGCATCTACAATCTCTTTGATGTTGCGGGTGTCTATAGGCGGTGGTGATCACTTACTATCAGGTGACCCACTTGCTTGTTTGCCTTCCTATTTCATAAAAAAAAATTGAACGAATAAAATCGCTATGAAAGGCATCAATTACTCATCAGCGGGTTGTTTTTTAGGTTTCCGTACCCAAAGGGTAAACTGGACTAAGAATCCGCTGTCCGTCCGTCCGTCCGTCTGTCACCAGGCTGTATCTCATGAACCGTGATAGTTAGACAGTTGAAATTTTCACAGATGATGTATTTCTGTTGCCGCTACAACAACAAATACTAAAAAACAGAATAAAATAAATACTTAAGAGGGCTCCCATACAACAGACATGATTTTTTTGCCGTTTTTATAGATAATGATACGGAACCCTTCGTGCGCGAGTCCGACTTGCACTTGGCCGTTTTTTTGTCTTGTAACATTTATCCTGCAAAGGTTTTGTGGGGTTGTTTAGAATTAAATTTGAAGGTCTGTATAAATTGGTTTACAAATACAACACGAACGAATACGCTTTATCGAATACAACATTAAGAACATCATAGAATTACAACATAACATAATTTACCAACATAATTGAAAATATGTGTATCTAAATTTCCATAGAACTTGGCTGCTTTATCGTCAATCCGATTTTCAATTCGTAAAGCTGTCAAATCCAAACTTCTTTTGTACAAAACTTGGCCCTTTTCATTTATGTGACCTTAGCATGTTTTTGGTACGATTTAATTTTAAATACGATTTGTGCTCAGATTAGCTATATTCATATTTATTTAATAACTAGCGGACGCGCACGACTTCGTTCGCGTAAAATTAGTAGCCTATGTCCGTCAGGGATAGTGTAGGTTTCTATAAGTGAAAGAATTTTTGGAATCGGTTTAGAAGTTGCAGAGATTACCTCCTACATACAAACAAACAAAGTTTACCTCTTTATTATATTAGTGTAGATCTCATAGTTATCACTTACAGACTAGCCACACAAGTTAATTAAATAAGAGAAGTTTTAACAAAGAGAAACTATTTACAAGACGTTTACAACGAGTGAGCAAACCAATGTTTTTTTTAATGGAAAAAGGGAATAAAACGAGCATGCAGTCATAGATGGTCACCGTCGCCCTTGAGTACCGACAACCCCAAGAGAGTCGCTGATCCGATACCGGCCTTTAGGTCCCTCGTAGGTCCCCCGTGGGCCCTGGGATCTCTTCACTCACCACATGCAAGGCGTAGTTAATTACTTCCGTCGGCATTCCAAGAGAATGGTACTACCTCGATGTGTGGTATGTTATATCATAATATGTAACAAAAATATGGTAGTTAGAGGTTTTGTAAGCGAAATTTGTTGCTTTGTAGGGTTACGTGGCGAAACTGTCAATACACAGGCACGGAATGCTGAGGTTGCAGGTTCAACTCCTGCCATTACCCTAATTTTTCTTTGTGTTGTCATTATATAGCGTTTAGATTTAATATGATAGATCGAGCTTTAAAAAACTTGTTACAAATTTGGCTTGGAACAAAACGATTAGCCGTACAACGCGTTCATTTAACATGCATTTAAAAACAAAGTACTCTCAAATAGGTTTAGGCGACGCATTGTGTAGTCGTGTTTAAACACACATACTGACAAAAGGCTAAAATTAACACAATAGAATAGTTCCGAAACTTCTGGCGTTTAAATAACTATTTAAAAACTAGGCTGGACAGTGAAGTGCTAAATGTGGATAAGTTGGAATATAATAATAATAAATAAAAATAAATAAGCCATTTATTCAGACATTTTTTTTCATTCTTACATATTTTCATGTTTTATTATAATAATAATTTAAACTATTCTTCTTGTTTTATCAGATTACTTTTATATGTATATATTCAAATTTAATTTTAACGTTTTTGTTTAAAATGTTATTATTTGACAGCATCGTCGCATTTCTTGTCTGTGTGCCGTCTGGCAAAGGCCTCCTCCAAACATTCTAAGTTGGATTAGGGTTTTATTGAATACCGTGTCGGCGGTAAACAGGCATGCTTAATTAATAACATCCCAAATTAGTAAATTACAATTTTAAACAAAAAATCCAATCAATTTAAAAATTTCGTTGAACGAACGTTGAAGAACGTTTGTACTGTTAAAAAAAACTAAAACACTATTATCTTTATTATATTATTATTATTATAAAATTATAGAATAAAGTCGCTATCTGTTCCTGTCGTCTCCTAAATCCTAATTGTGTATGTTCAGCTGCCTTCCTCTTCTAAACCACGCAACGGATTTTGAAACAGTTTAATTTACTGTCATCTAGACAATTTCTTAAGAAAGGTTTTTTATACACATTACATTCAAATTGTGCCCGTACGAAGCTGTGCCGGGACGCTAGTGTTACAATAAATTTTGATATTTATTTACGTAAAAAACGCCAACCGAATTAAATCGTCAAATCATTATCAAAATTCCTATTCCCCGCGTGCTCCGAGCCGTATAAGGTTGGGTGGCATCATATTCCCTTGCCCTTTTATGTTAGAAAACATTTTTTTGGCGAACCGGCTAATCCTTAATTAAATTTTAAACATGCCTGGCCTCGGCCGCGGCGCCGGTCGACCAAAATAGAGTAATACACGATTATATGCCCTTGGAAGGCTTCTGGGGTCAAACAGACAAAAAAACGTGTGGTTTTATGCAAAACTTAATGATTGGCAACGATAGAAGTTGATGCCGTATTAATTTTTTTAACAAAACAACTAATCAACGGCTTTTGGAACAATGCTTTTATAATAAGGAGTACACTATCAACATAATGGAACCCTGACCCTTGATTCCACTGAAAGCTAGAAAGAGATGCCGCGTTTATAAGCTGAGTACCCAGTAATTGTTTATTCTGTAAGCTACTATAAATATTCAAACATAATAAGGGCCCGGCTCCACCCACGGACTTATTCGCTCTAAAGGTTAAATGATGAGGTTTAAAAAGCTTTATATTTTTAAAATGTTACTTTTTACCGGTTCTTTCCGGTTCTCGCTGGATTAGGTTGTTCAAAAGTGACCCTTCAACCGATGAAGCCACTTAGCAAGTTAATGAAAAAAATTTTTTTTACGGGAAGGCAAAATGAGTGGGTAACCTTATGGTGAGAACACACCCTCAACATAAAGGACCCTGTACATGCATTGTCAATCTAGAGGACTAAGATGGAGAACCTCTTGCGCCAGTAATGTCACCGGCTGCCTTGCTCTCCACACCGGAACACTAAAGTGCAAGCACTGCTGCTTAGCGGCTGGATTAAAACTTGTAAGACTTGTACGTTATGGTTAAACGACTTAACTAACAGATTTTCTAAATATTTAACATATTATTGACTGTATTGCAAATTTGGCAGAGAGCAAAGGTCACTTTTTAAACCGGCAAGAAAACATGTCAGGCAAATTAAAATCAAAAACATTGCCTTTTTACAAGTATTTATTTAGTTATATAATTTTGTTTTGCTTTGTATGTAGCTAAGTATGGGGTGAGTTATCTGCGCCACATCTCCCAGACTAAGAATAAATCCTCTCAAAAAATTTAATTTAAGAAATGAATAAAACATACTCAATTCCTTGACTTAAGCAATCATGTTTAAGTGTAGTCTTCTATTTTTCTGAATTCACATTCATTTTTGTTTTATTTTAGTTTTTAGTTATATACAGTTTATATAAAGTTACATTATAAATTGTATACTTAACATGTCAAATTACACGAATTTGTATTGACATCGTCAAAATATATTGTTATAAAATATAAGAGCCAATTTTAAATTTTAAAACACCATAACGGATACAAAATTACAGTACAATGTCAAAGTAAATCAAATTATTCTCCAATATGGATCGTCAAAAACACAATCAAAAATATATAAATAAAAAACAATAAAAAAAAATTCTAAAAATTTACTTCTATTTCAAGACAAACAATAAGTCAAGAAAATAATATAAATGATGGCATTTAATATAAATGAAAAAAATATTTACATTAAATTAAAGAAGTCGTCAATAAATGAAAATATCTAAAACTTCGTAACAATATATGTATAATGGATTATCTAACTAGACGTAGGTTATAAACAGAGATCGGATAAATTTGCGTCATTGCTCGCAATAATGTGGACATGACTCCAAAATTAATCAAATATGTAATCATTTAATTACTTTCTTACTTGACTTAAATTTTAATTCCTAGTCAACTCCAAGTCACTCTAAATTATACTGGAATAATAATATTCCTATAAAACTACTTAAGTTTGCCCCATTAACATCAGTGGAGTGCGAGCGGAGTTTTTCAGCACTTAAGTATATTTTTGATGTAAAAAGAAATAGACTGACTGCAGAAAATTTGGAAAAAATACTGATTATTTTCTTTAATAAATCTATACTTTAACAAACTTTTGTATTTATTGACTAGGAATTAAAATTTAAGTCAAGTAAGAAATTAATTAAATAATTACATATTTGATTAATTTTGGAGTCATGTCCACATTATTGCGAGCAATGACGCAAATTTGTCCGATCTCTGGTTATAAGACGAGCCCAGCGGGCCTAACATTATAGACCAGGTGTTAAACTAACCCCGAGAGATAAAATTTTAAACCCCGCCATATCTTAACTCAAACGCTAACATGACTGACCACACAGATAAAATTAACACCAGGGTTAAGACGGTGTTAAAAAAGATAAAACTGTGTGACTACAGTAATGAAAATATTGTTTAATAATTCAGTTCATTCGTTCATTTTCGCAATGTGACAGAAACAACCATGCATAGATTTCCTTAAACATACATAGCTAGCTTTAAAAACAGTCCTGGACGATTTGCATCTGTAGTTTCCGAACGAAAATCAACTAAATTTGACACTTGACAGTTGAAAATTTTGAAATTGACAGCGATCAGACATGAAGACCTGTTACAATTTTAGTAAACAAAAGGAAAGCAAAAGCCTGAAATAAACCGAAGTTGCCGAAATGCCGCCGAAAGAAAAACAGGTGTAAGTATTATATAATTCTGTAAATATATTTTCTATTTATTTTACCTGCTCCAGAATTTATGGCGAATAACAGGTAGTTTGGTAAAATGACAAACTGGAACCATGGTTGCAGGACCCAAATGGTAACTAAAATCATCCGAAGATCGTCGACAACCTTCATCAATAAATGTGTGCTTGACTGTATGCAGTTAACTTGATAACATTGACTAGATAATTGATTATTAAAATTATTGTTTCAGGCGTTGCACAATGGTGCAAAAACTCATTGGTACATACATGGCTAACGCTGAGGTACGAACTCGGTACCTCACGAACTCACGATAACGGGTCTACCTCTATGCACTAAGCCTCCCAATGCTCTATGTATCCCTCCCTAATAATAAACATATTTTTCTTATTCCTTCTCCAGGCAGAGGTTATCAAAAACATAAATGGGAAATGAGGGCTTCAATATTATGATATACTATACCTTGGTTGTTGACTTCAATGTTGTTGATTTTATGTAGTATGTCTCCATGTATGAGACCTCTTTAACCCTCTTTATTCTGTGCTCATATCAAATAATAAGATAGAATAAAGTAAACAAGTAAATGAAACAATTATTTATTAGTATAGCACATTTAGCTTGAGCCACTCTTAAAATCAAAGCATTAACAGTTCTAGAGCATATTCTAAATCACCTGTAAATCAAAATAGTAACCAATTTGTTTCATTTTCAGATATGCACCAAGGCGCCGGCGTACCTCGAATTATTAGTACCTCACACCTACGACAAATAATAAAACTTATTATCATAGCCTAATACACAACCACTTCGCTGTATTGTACTTTTTAATAAACATATTTTATGGCTATGCAGTTGTATATTATTTTAAATAAATCAACCTTTGCAAGCCCAAACTGCAATTTTCTGTATCATGAATTGAAACTGAAACACTCTTTACAAACTCAAACCTTATAAAAGTTATAAACGTGGGTGGCAATTATTATTAATTATTACAGTGTGCTTATTTCAGTACCAATGAGCAGACTTGACTGGGGTAGTACTATAGGGACGTGAGGTACCTAGGGCTTCAAAATAACAAGCTAGCGCATAAGTTTAAGAACTTTATAATTTATTCTAGTTTATATTCCAATTCATACATTGCATGTCAATCTAAAAATCAAAATAAGTCCCTTTTCTTCTTCTACTACAAACTGCCACTCTTGTTGCCGTGGTCAGCTCTGGAAGAGGCTGTAAGGAAACCTAAAGGTCCTTACAGTACCTTGCTTAGACAGAATACCGACATGAAGTAGTATACATTTCGTTTCGTGCGATTAATGATGATCCGAAGGCCCAGCGACAGGGTGGGCGGCTAAACGTTGACAACGGATTAGCGACTGCAGGGTTGGTGGTTACCATTAGCGGGAGTGATCACTTCCCATAAGGTGACTGGCATGCGTCTGTCTTTTCCATAAAATAAACAAATCACTGTAGTATCGTTTTTATCATTTATTTATTTGCTATTATCACGGGGTCACACACGGCTCAATAGAGTAAGTAAAGAAGTGTGCTCGTCACATTCCACAAAAACATTGGTCAATTATTACACGTAATACAACAGTTTGGTAACTATCCCACTGAATTAATAACCTTTTGTGATGATAAAATCTAATATTACAAAGTAAAGACACTGTTTAAATAAAATAAAATATCTTATACCCACCTTCGACGACCCAGATAAAGTAACCCGTTTTATCTCGATTAACTGTCAAAATGACGCTAGGTTTATCACCGAACGTGGCCGGTCATGTTAGGCAAAAGGATAAACTAACCCTAACACCCGTCAAAAGAGTGTTTAACACCGTGACACGTGCGGTCATGTTAGCCACCGGGGATAAGGCTAGTTTATCCACGATGGGAGTGTTAAAAACAGATAAAGTGGCTGTCATGTTAGGGCCGCAGGCTTCTGAAAATATCGTCAATTCAAATAATTTCAATCATAATGTTGAATTGTAATTTTTCTTAAACAGGCTCTTAAACACGTTATCTGTAAAGTACTAGAGCTTTGGAAGCACCATTAATATCATTATTACTGAGTTGAAACATCGCCAGAAACTTATGAGAAAATCTCAAATTGGGACAATATCTACATCTACACAAATCGACATTTACACTAACGTACACTAATATAATAAAGAGGTAAATTTTATTTAAAATGCTATACAATGACAACACAAAGAAAAATGAGGGTCATGGTATAAAATTTGTTTGTTTGTTTGTAGGGGGTAATCTCTGGAACTACTGAACCGATTTCAAAAATTCTTTCACTGATAGAAAGCTACACTATCCCTGACGGATAAAGGCTATTAATTCCACGCAAACGAAGTCGCGGGCGTCCGCTAGTGTCTATATAAAAGAATTACATTTTGGTGTAAGACAAGTTTCATTGCGTCTTAGTGAGTTAAATCAAAAACTCTCAAATGAATAGTCAACTAATGACCGCCCTGGAGTGCGACTTTTGAATCTCACCGGGTGACTAACGTTCGCCAAAATGGCCGTGTTTCATAAAAATGCGGCCATTTTGGTGAGCTTTAGTCACCTGGTGAGATTCAAAAATTGTATTTGAATCTCACCTGGTAACTAAAGCTCACCAAAATAGCCGTTTTTCGTAGAGATTCGGGCATTTTGGTGAGCTCTTGTCACCTGGTGAGATTCAAAAATTGCATCGCTGGTTTTGCACGGGTACAGTTAGGATGAAATGTACATAAAAACATTCTGTAAAAAAATCTCTAAATGACAGTGAAAACTGTATCAAAATCCGTTAAGTGGTTTAAGATAAGTTTAAGATAAGATACGATGAGGACTGACAGACAGGGACGGATAGTGATTTTGTTTAATACAAAATCAGATAAACAAGAAGAAGATAATTAAGCATGTCAATACCAGCCGTGACTATAAAAATCTGTAAAAAGAACAAAATGTGTTTTTAATTTTCCATCTACGATTGCTATTTCTTGTAATATCGCGAATTGAAATACGATACAACGCAACGCAAGCATATTTCCTTTGTTGTTAACCCCCCCCGGCCGCGTATTGGCAAGCGCAGCGTAGGACTAGCCACAAGATGGTCCGATGACCTCATACAGGTGGCAGGAAGGCGCTGGTTGCATGCCGCTTCCAACCGGTCAGTTTGGAAATCCATGGAGGAGGCCTATGTCCAACAGTGGACTTCTTGTGGCTGAGATGATGATGATGTTAATTTTCAGCGGAAAAAAATATTAATAAAGCGGATCACTCACGTATTTTTGCGTCGGGAAATGCCCGACATGTTTCGGACCAGTCCGTGGTCCTTAATCATGAGCCCCCGCGATTAAGGACCACGGACTGGTCCGAAACATGTCGGGCATTTCCCGACGCAAAAATACGTGAGTGATCCGCTTTATTAATATGTCTGAGTCTCACGGTAGTTTCATGTGAAAAAAATATTGAAAAACACTTAAGTTATTTATACACTCAAGTGCAAAATAGTGTTTCGATTCAAACGATTTTCACTAGCTCTATTGAAATCTTAAGTTTTTATCATTGTAATAGAGGTCACAGAGTAACTGCGGGTCGCGGCGTGTGTTGTGTTTTGTGTTCGTCACATCGAAAAGACAGCGTTTGTCATTGTTGTTAACTGAATACGTCTAATGTAATCTACATCGTCGAGTCACGAATAACGAATATATTCAAACAAACACGGTCTGATGTTTTTCGACACGACTTTGTGTTTAAACAAAGCGTGTTCTGACACTCAATTTAGAATTGTATCCTTGTTCTTTTATGGTAAGAGGGACGTTATCTACACTAATCTAAACCATCTACGGGTGGTAGGACCTTGTGCAAGGTCCGTCCAGATCGCTACCACTATCTTGCTGGCTAATCCTGCCGCTAAGCAGTGCTTATACTGTTGTGTTCCGGCGTGGAGAGCAAGACAGCCGGTGTAATTACTGGCACAAGAGGTATTCCATCTTAGCCCTCTGGGTTGGCAACGCATCTTCAATCTTTTTGGTGTTGCGGGTGTCTAAGTCTATAGGCGGTGGTGATCAGTTACCATCAGGTGACCCACTTGCGTGTTTGGCTTCAAAAAATCTTTGTTTGTATGGGGTAATGCAACTACTAAACCGAATCCAGAAATTCTTTCTCTAATAGAAAGCTACAGTATCCTTGACGGACATAGCCTTCTAATTCCATAGGAACAAAGTCGCGTGCGTCCGGTGTTATATGATAAAGAAGTAAACATTGTTTTTTTTGGTTTGTTTGTATGTAAGGGTTAATCTCAGGAACTACTGAATGGATTCAAAAAACCTTTCACCAACAAAAAACTACACTATGCTTGATGGACATAGGCTACTAATTCCACAAAAATGAAGTCGCACACGTTCTCTACCTACATCTGTCTACATCTACTCTACACATCTACATAAAGAGGTAAACTTTGTTTGTTTGTATGTAGGGGGTAATCTTTGGAACTACTGAACCGATTTCAAAAATTCTTTCACTAATGGAAAGCTACGCTATCCCTGACGGACATAGGCTACTAATTCCACGCGAACGAAGTCACGGGCGTCTGCTAGTTCTTCATATACCTCTACTCTACAAATTTGCGTTAAATAAGTGACTGAAAACACGACTTAATTATCTGTTACCCTCTATTCATCCAAATGACGTATACACGCCGCCATCTTGTTTTCAGTTGTTTTGATGACAGATGCGCTATCTGTGGCACAGATAACCTAGAGATCAACTCGCGCGCATGACCTGCGAACGAAAATAGCTTATCTGCCTCCATCATTGTGCCTTGGCTATTTTTGCTGCTTATTGTGTAGTATACGCAAATTTATTTATTTGTTTTTAACCAGAAGCCGCAAAAGATTAAAAAACCGACCATTTGCGAGTTGACCTCGAGCGCCGAGGGTTCCGTAACAACTTACCGGAACATAAATCGAAGGACTTAAGGCATTAAGTCCGCCTTTTGTACATTGAAATGTATTATGTTTGTGCAATAAAAAATAATAGAGAAAATACAGGAAAAATCCAGTAACCGACACATTAAGCCAAGTTGGTTCTGCGGGGCTATTCTCGGTTTATGCGAGATGCATCTCGCACGAAAACAACTGTCAATTCCCTTGGAGAATTGGTCACTTTTCGACGAACCTCGCACGTGAGATGCATCTCGCATGAACCGAGAATTGGGGTCCTGGTCGAGACGTGCGAAATTTTGAATGCTAAGGCGCGAATGTCGTTGTCAGTTAGCGCATGTCAGGTGGTTTACTTTGTTCTAAACTAGATAGCTGGATGGATTCAACAGACTTAACAAATTTTTCGTGATGCACCCAACTACAAATTTACAGTTTTTCGGATTTTTTCTTTTGTTTGTGCTGTCTGACCTTGCTGTTTGCCAAATTTCATAGTTCTAGGCCAACGGGAAGTACCTTTTAGGTTTTTAATTCCCTTGTAAGTGTATGAAATATATGCGGCATAAACGGCAGTATCTTTTGATTGCGTTGCTTAGAAGTTTGATTTTTTCACGGCGTGAAGGGACTGCAAACTTGAGTATTTGATATTAAATTAAAATTGTAATGACAACACAAAGAAAAATTAGGGCAATGGCAGGCAGTTTCGCCACACTGCCTCTTTGTGCTGTCATTACAATTTTAAATTAATAATTTAAATGTAAAAAAAACATTTAAAAATAAAATCGAAAGAAATTTCGGTTACAAAAATTTATTTGATATTAATTTAAACACGACGCGTTCTTGAGATAGGGATCTTGACTGACAGACAGATAAACAAACCGAAAACGAAGTGATCCTATAAGGGTTTTTCCGTTCCGTTTTCAAAAGTAGTACGAAAACAAACAAAACAATAAAACATCAAACCCAAAAAATTAAAAATTTTGCTAATGATGTGATCATCCACCAATAATCGTATTTGTCGGAGCCAGTTGTCACTGCATAACTGAATTTAATCACTTTTTTTAAACTAAAACAGAGCCTTATTGAGGCAGCTATTATAACGTGTAACTGTCTAATGATTCAAGAGGTGATTACCCACTACTTTTGCTTATTTTAATTGACAACTAGTTTCGATATAAGAGGGTAGTTTTTCGATATGATACGAAACCTAATTGTTGCCTATTTTGTTTATTAGATCTTTATTACACGCACGAAAACATTATGATTTGTTTACGATAATTAATATTGGAATATTTGATTGTTTATAAAGTTAAAACACCATAGTTCTAAGTTCTTTTAGCAATTACTTACGAGTAAACACGTGACGTACTTCCGTCCGCCATTGGACAGAGTTGTTGTGGAGCAAATGCGGAGTGGGGGAAGCCCTATAAAACGGCTTGCAAGCCGCAGTATCGTGAGTCTTGCACCGCCTTGACTCAAGAGCACTAGCTCCCGACAAACCTGTCGGTTTACTCAAAGGGTTTAATACACCCTCCATGTACTCACAGATGCATTGAGACATTGATGCTTAAAACGCTAAGTACATTGTTACTCTGCCTCTCTGTGCCCATACCTATGTTGATATTGTACTGTGTTCGCTCTATGTGATTATTGTGTTGATCTTTACTGTGTGAATAAATTGTTTGTACCTAGGTTATCTTTGTCTTACCCTCAAAATGGGTACCCGTAATCCTGACGACGCCCCTCCAGTCGCCCCAGATCCTATATATTCCAATTTCCTGATATGGAACCCCGCAAAGTAACGCCTGAATCTATTAACTATCGATCCATCCGTTTAAACCTTCAACTTAGACAAATACGCAGATGAAATTACCTTTAAATGTATAATACAATCTTGTTGTGTTAATCAGTAATCTACTCCTACACATCACAACCTACATACAACCTTCAGACGACTATTTAACGAGAAAGACCCAGTTTGTACTTCAGCTGTTCAACTTTTGATTTTCGAACGTTCGACACTCGCCGGCCGTGGGCCAATCAAAGACGTGACCGTTAATTTTAGCCGGCACTGATTGGCGCGTTGCCGGGTAGTGTCGAACGCTTGAAAGTCAAAAATCGACCCGCCGGGCCCCATTTCATAAACGCGACAGGCGACAGGTGACAATTCGGTATACATTGCTTGAATGATGTAAAGTCTGTAAGTCTGTAGCGTTACTTGTCAACACAGTAATGTACGGCGAATTGTCACTGTCACCTGTCGCCTGTCGCGTTTATGAAATTCGGCCCTGGTCAAATTTACATTCTTTACGTGACTTCTGCAGGTGCCTCTCCACTACTCCTGTCCTGTGCTCTGAACAGCTCGCACGCTTAGAATTAAAGTGACCCATTTCTGAATAATACACGTCCCAAAATATCACCTTAAGTAAAAGACATAGGGTTTAATTTTGGGAAATGTCATATTCAGAATTGAGTCGCTTTAATTCTAAAGGTGCGACCTGTTCAGCACTGTTGACTCCCGTCCACTCTCTGATGTTCCTCAACCATGACTTTTTCCTTTTTTTTACGTGTACATCATCAAAATGCAACGCTACCCCACCATAGAACTATATTATCAAATTAAAGTAAAAAAAGTTTACAACGAAAGATGTCCCAATGGGTTATAAATTAAAAGGAGTGTGTATCCAGCCTCAAAAGCGCTCACCATACAAACGGTGATAACGGTTTCCACCCTCTAAACCAGGGGTTCCCAATTTTTTTTCCAAGGAACCCTACTTTGATAACTGGAAATTTACCTACCTTAAAATAGGTATAAATGAAAAACAATAACGTGTGATAATATTTTTTACGGAACCCTTGCGGCCTTTCCACGGAACCCCAGGGTTCCGCGGATCACCTTTCGCGAACCGCTGCTCTAAACCTTACCTATAGGCCTATAGCAATGATTTTTCGGTATGTTGTTATAAATGCCTTTAAACTAGTTTTGAATGTATTGAATTTCTAATATCGGTTGGACAAGGTTGCCCTTTCGTCGTAACCGATACTCTACCATTTTTATTTTTATTTTATGATTAAAGCTTCGCTTAACAGCTTTCAAAACGAGAAACGATCATGAATTCAGTGTGTGTTTAGCCAATTGTATATTTAAGTTCATCAAGAATTTCTAACTACAATATCAATGTTGGAATTTGAATAAATGTATGTTAAAGTGTTTCTTTAGACCTTCATTGTCTTCCGTGATTCTTGTCCCCTGCCTTTCAGAATTGGACGAAGTTAAGGACGAAATATTGTTTTTATCTTATTATTTAAATTTGCGTAGCATGTTTTTCTTTATCAGTTACGTAACTTTTGCGGGTGGTAGGACCTTGTGCAAGGTCCGTCCGGATCGCTACCACCATCTTGCTCGCCAATCTAGCCGCTAAGCAGCAGTGATTGCACTCACAGCAGTGAGAGCAAGACAGCCGGTGTAATTACTGGCACAAGAGGTATTCCATCTTAGCCCTCTGGGTTGGCAACGCATCTGCACTCTCTTTGTTGTTGCAGGTGTCTATAGGCGGTGGTGATCACTTACCATCAGGTGACCCACTTGCTTGTTTGCCTTCCTATGTTGTATAAAAAAAAACTTTTTTTTATGAAATAGGAAGGCAAACAAGCAAGTGGGTCAATTAATGGTAAGTGATCACCACCGCCTATAGAGACGCGCAACACCAAGAAGATTGCAGATGCGTTGCCAACCCAGAGGGCTAAGATGGAATACCTCTTGTACCAGTAACTGCACCGGCTGTCTTGCTCTCCACGCCGAAACATAACAGTGCAAGCACTGCTGCTTAGCGGCTGGATTGGCGAGCAAGATGGTGGTAGCGATCCGGACGGACCTTGCACAAGGGCCTACCACCCGCAACCGTTACTTTTAAGGGTTCCGTGTATCAAAAGGGAACCCTTCTTGAATTACTTTGTTGTCCGGCAAAACCCTTTTTACCCGACTGCGCGACGCAAAGGAGGGTAATGTGTTTATCAGCCTATATATGTATGTATGTATGTTTGTTCCTTTGTGACGATCTAGAGACAAAACGCGTGGGCCGATTTTAATGATTCTTACGTCCATCGATTCGTCTTAATCTTGTCCTCAGAAGCGTGTGAAGGTATTAAGTTGAATTCAGTATAAATTTTTTGTTTATAACGAAATACAATTTTAATAGACAAGCAGCGAGAGAAAACTGTAAAACAGTTTCTCTGTCACTGCTCTTACTTCTTCGGTCTATGGTTCCTTAATCATAAAAAATCAGGCTTCCAAATGAATGTGAACAAAAACACAGCCGTATGTTTTGATACTTACACATAAATCAAAACCTTCAGGGTACTTCCTATTGACCTAGAATCATAAAATTTTGCAAAAAGCAAGGTCTCACAGTACATGTTAAGGGAAAAATCTGAATACCACTGTACACAACCCAATATAAGTACTGTGCCAATACTCATACATATATTATATTGTGGTGGTACGGAACCCTCAGAGCGCGAGTGCGACTCGCACTTACCCGAAACTCGAAAAAAGTATTTTATTCCGATGCTGTGATACAAGCTGTCCGTGTATCAAATTTCAGTGCTATTAGTTGAGGCGTTGTTGCGTAAAATGGAAGCAAATAAACGAACTTTCTTAAGCATTTATGACGTTGTTAAACTAGAGTTTAACTTTGTTGTTTAGCTATTCAAAAATAGGCTTAGATCTCTTGGTATTAAGGGTCGTTTCAGCGTTCTACAATATACAATATTTAGTAGTGTACGAGCATTCTCTTGTCTTTGAAGAATTTCAGGAATTCTTCAGTTAGTACCGTATACTAAACTGTTGACTTCAAAGGGGCTTGTTTTGAATTATCTTCGCGTAAACGTTTTTATACTTTTTTTCTTTGACGGTCGAACATCCTCGTTTTTAACACTGACTACGAAGTTTAATATTCCGGTTCGATTCTCACGAGGAGCAAATATTTCTATGGTGAATATGAAGGTTTTACCTGAGCTGTGGGCAATTTGTACTTAAGTACAAGTATGTATATCCGTTGTCTAGTACCCATAGTACAAGCTCTGCTTAGTTTTAGAATAGGTCAATAGGTGTAAATTATCTTGAGATATATATTTAATATTTTTACAATCATACAGGCATTATTACATTATATATTACATTATACGTAAGTATTATTATAAAAAACTAAATTACTATCTATCTTTCTATCTATCTACAGAAGAACTTTCCAATAGGCGACCCGAAAGCTTGATTACCCGCCTTTTCCATTAAAAACAATTATTTCACCAGACTAGGTTGACGTTGAAAAAGGGATTTTAGGTAAATAAAATAAATATGAAATCGAGAGTGTATGATCAATGTGTGTTACCAGTGATGACTTATGGCACTGAAACGTGGCCGCTTACTATGGGTCTCATAAGAAAGCTCAAAGTCACGCAACGAGCTATGGAGAGGGCTATGCTTGGAGTTTCTCTGCTTGATCGAATCAGAAATGAGGAGATCCGCAGACGAACGAAAGTAACCGATGTAGCCCAGCGGATTAGCAAGGGCAGTGGGCAGGGCACATAGCACGGAGACCTGATGGCCGATGGGGTCGAAAAGTTCTCGAATGGCGGCCGCGTATTGGCAAGCGCAGCGTAGGACGACCAGCCACAAGATGGTCCGATGACCTGATATAGGTGGCAGGAAGGCGCTGGCTGCATGCCGCTTCCAACCGGTCACTTTGGAAATCCATGGAGGAGACCTATGTTCAACAGTGGACTTCTTGTGGCTGAGATGATAATGATGATGAGGTAAATAGCCCTCCCTTCTGGCGGCAGTCGGATAAAAACTTAAGAAAAGTCTGCATGTAGTAGTAACGTGTCCGTATGGACAAGTTGACGCTCCATATTCGAAAAATAACGCAAGTTCCATATCAGTTTTACTACTACCAGAGAGGTTCCACTCCGCACTGTAGATACGCTCGGCCGCCTTGCCTACAGCGTAGGCAAACCGCAGTAGGTTGTCGCCTCGCCGCGCGCCCGCTCACTCGTCCTCGCGGCGTCAGTAATTGAAAACGAACGCACCGCAACCCTAACGTGTCGCCGGGAGTTGCGGGGGGAAGGCGGACGCAGGCGGCGCGTTCTCTTTCACGCATGCCGCCTGGCGAATGTGTATAAAGTAATGCAAACGCTTTGAGCGTGTTAATAAAGTTGGAATTCGTTTAATGCGCGTTTAAAAGAGAAGTTTTTATGTACAATTATTTATTATGTGCTACTATTCATACAAAAGGGGCTTTACTTAAGTTTTACCTACAGGCTGTCTCTACTTTTCAACGAATTTAAGCAAAGCTTGTATCAACATCGTGGTAGCTTAATCTATTTTTGTGATAGAATTTATGTTGATCCATATTAATCCATCGAATCTACTTACAATCAATTCCAGCCACGTATTCAAATACCGTTAAATATTGCAAATCCCCGTACCCTTCTAATAGCCACGTAGATAATTCCCATTGTATAATTCAATTCATAAACTTTATAATGTTATAAATGTTATAATACAGTAGCTTTGTGCCCGCGGGTGTGTACGTGCCGTTTTCCCGCGAATGTTTCCCGTTTCCCCAATCTTATCTATTCTGTGAATTGTTGATGTTGTATTCAATAAAGCATATTTATTTGCATTTCATAAATAACACATTTATTCTATGACATAATTACTTGTATATGTATATGATATAAATTTTGCACTATCTACTCTTTTATGTGTCTACTCTCGACTGAAATTTCCTGTCAATTGCTTAAAGGTTAACTGGAAGAGATCCCTTAAAGGGATGAGTTCACCTTTGTACATGTTACTTCATCATCATCATCATCTCAGCCACAAGAAGTCCACTGCTGAACATAGGCCTCCTCCATGGATTTCCAAAGTGGCCGGTTGGAAGCGGCATGAAACCAGCGCCTTCCTGCCACCTGTATGAGGTCATCGGACCATCTTGTGGCTGGTCGTTCTACGCTGCGCTTGCCATGTTACTTATTTTCTTGTATCTTGATATTTTTTGATTATTATGTCCAATAAAGAGTTTACATACGTGTACAAGATAATAATAATAATATGGTCTCAAAGATACGACACTAACATATCCTACTGCCATTATATCTGAGCTTAAACGCAAGTAAACATGTAGGTACTAGTTGAGGATTCAAATGGTATTTGAATTACTCTTCAAACTATCTTATATACATACCTACCTATGTATATACATGGAACTAAGACTATACGACCGTCTTTATGTAAATCAGGACTCGGTACATTAACAACGTATACAGGTTTCAAATTTAATGCTCCAAGGTACTTCGCTTAAGAGGAGTGTGAAACCAGCGCTTTCCATACAAACGGCGATAACGTTTCACCCTCTTAACCTTAACCTATAGCCATGATTTTTGTATGTTATCATTGTGCCCTAGAACTAGGTTCGTATGTTTTGATTTTTTAAATATTCTTAATAGTTTCAAAAATATTGACGCTTTTGTGTTTTGTATGAAACTCCTACAATGCAAATATTGTCAAATCTATGAAGAATATTAAAAAATCAAAACATACAAACCTATCTAAGTCACAACGACAACATACCAAGAAATTATTGCCGTAGGTTAAGGTTTAGAGGGTGGAAAACGTTATCGCCGTTTGTATGGGAGCGCTTTTTGGGGCTGGGTTCACACTCCTATTAAGATTTACACTACTCGTAGAAGTAAGTGCTTTTGGTTAGATAGGAAAATGAGAAGATGACCTAGTGGCCAGAGGGGTGAACTATGAACTACGAGGCACCGAATTAACTCTCCAGCGGTTGCCATGTACCAAAACTATTTTTTTTTAACTTTAATTTGCGAGTCTGGGACCATGAGATGGACAAGAAACAGTTACCACAGACTAAATATTTGTTCAAACTTAGGACACTTAAATAATTAATAGATTCAGGCGTTTCTTTGCGGAGGTCCATATCAACAAACTGGAACAAATTACCTTGCTACTCCGCGAAACCAAAACGCAGCGGCGTTGGTTTCGCAGAGTAGCAAGGTAATTTGTTCCAGTTTGTAAGGACACTTAAATTAGACTTAGATTTTGAAAGCCTCAACAGTTTTCTAACTTATGTTTAGTCGACCAAAAAAAACAGTCAAACCAATTATCTTTAGAATCGTTCATTATCTGTATGTTTGTACGCGCATCACACAAAAACTACCAAACGAAATTAGATGCGGTTTTCACAATTCTATTGTTTGAAGTCTAACTTAAAACTAATGCATATTTCATCTTGATACGTCGCCTAGAAGCCGAGTTAGATACCTACTTCCAAATTCCACGCAACTAAGTTGTAGGCAAAAGCTATCTACACTAATATTATAAAGAGGAAAGATTTGTACCTATGTTTGTATGTTTGTAATGAATAGGCTCAAAAAGTACTGGGCCGATTTAAAAAATTCTTTCACCAATAGAATGCTACATTCTTCCAATTTGACATAGGCTACATTTCATTTTGAAAAAAATTAGGGATCCTTGGTAAAATTTGAACAATGTAACCGAAGGTGTAGAAAAATGAGTCTTAAAATTGATTGTACCCGTGCGAAGCCGGGGCGGGTCGCTAGTGTACAATAAACAACCAATAAATTACCCAAGTAAAATCGTATGCTAATATTTTCCTTAGAAAAGTTTCGGTCTCTGTTCAACGTAGATTAGATTAGATTAGATTAGATTCATTTATTACTTATTGGAAATTACATTAAATTTTGAATGTCAAACATAACAAATTCACAATAAGATCGTCAAAAAGGTAACCAAAATAATAAAATAAAAATATCTAGAAATACGTCTAGAAAAATGTCAAAATGTCAAAAATAAAAAATTCTAATGTCACAATAAAAATAAAAATATAAACTCACAAACGGTTAAAATGTCAATACAAGCAAAAATGAAATAAAATGTAACAAAAATAATCAGGTATGAAGACATTACTTCTTCACACACTATTACTGAACAGAAGTAACACCTCTACTTCAGTCTTTTCGTGACCACGGCCGTTACAACACGGTCGAAAAGACGAGGTAATTAACAATGATTTTATCGCGTTAAACATTTGTCTTTTTTTTTTATACAACATAGGAAGGAAAACAAGCAAGTGGGTCACCTGATGGTACGTGATCACCACCGCCTATATACACCTGCAACAACAAAGAGAGTGCAGATGCGTTGCCAACCCAGAGGGCTAAGATGGAATACCTCTTGTGCCAGTAATTACACCGGCTGTCTTGCTCTCCACGCCGGAACACAACACTGCAAGCACTGCTGCTTAGCGGCAGGATTAGCGAGCAAGAAACCTAAGTGCAAGAGGAGTAGCAAGGTAAGAGAGCATAGAATTAAGTAAAGACGCTATCCGATCCTGTATGTCCTAAATCCTGGCATACATACACTATAATGTCCGGCCGCCTTCTCTGAAACCATGCAACGGATTTTGATGGAGTTTTCACTGTCATTTAGAGATTTTCTTACAGAAGGTTTGTATGAACATTACGTTCCGGTTGTACCAGTACGAAGCCGGAATGGTTCACTAGTATGTCATAAACGTGTGTTAAAATCACGAAAGTAAAAAACAGAGTAAGGTTTCTATTCGTCAGCACGGCAATCACGGCAAATTAACGAGCGTGAAGCGTGCCCGTTGCACGGAGCGAATCGCTCCCCAAATAATGGCAAATTCGTCGCACATTACTCACGACAATTGAGCCACCAACTGTATCAATTTGGTATGGCAGGGTAAATCTTGAAAATATTGATTACCCTGGTGCGTGTTTTAGGATATTTACCAAGATTATTAAACACAAAATGAGTACATGAGTACAAAAATCTTTCAGGAATACTCCTCCTTGATGTTTTCCAGATTTACCTACATTATGATAGATAGATAGATAGATAGATAGATAGTTTATTTGTGAACATAGGTATACAGTGGTTCTTACATGATAATATGTTTAGTTAATGTTAGGTAAATATATTACAGAAGTCCAGAACACGTGACAGGGCAGGGGAATCAAGATTTACCTGGCAACATTATTTATTTATTAATAACTAGCGGATGCGCGCGACTTCGTTCACGTAAAATTAGTAGCCTATAGCTTTCTATTTGTGAAAGAATTTTTGAAATCGGTTCTGTAGTTCCAGAGATTACCCCCTACATACGAACAAACTAACAAACAAACTAAGTTTACCTCTTTATTATAATAGTGTAGATAAGTTTACCTTTCATTTAATTCATAAGCAAAGCCACGATATTTCCACAGTTTTATTTGATTTTTTGAAACTGAAAAATTCCGGCGAAACATGAATCTGGCGAATCGGGAAGTAATCCAAACATTTGCCCCTGGCGGGAATCGAACCCGGAACCTCTGGCTTCGTAGGTCACTAACTTTAAACACTGCCTGACTGCTTGTCAAATACATCGATAATGTTTTATGAGCCATCTTCTTTTATATGTAGTTTTAAAATGTAGGTATACAACACAGAAGCCTCACGATTAATGTCTCGGTATATATTTGCTGAAGTATATTGCTAATTTATATGTTTGTTTACCTGCGAAGCCGCCGTTGTGGAATTAAATCAGTTTAAAAATATGTTAAAGATACTTGCGAAGTAATTTATTACCTTCGTTATTTATTAGCAATAGCCGTCATGTCCGTAACCATAAAACTTGCATAGGTAAGATAACGGTCCCAATCTTTGACACTGACCGAATAAAAAATAATAATAATAAGTCATTTATTTCGAATATTCTCCATATGCGTTAGTAACAAAGATCTTAAGTGCTATATTAGTAACGAGTAACAATTTAAGATTATATAATAATAAAATTAAAAACTAAACTATGTCAACATTCAAATAATTGACGAGAACATACAGAAACAAACCAGTGAAACATACGTAAATACAAACATACATACATAGACTGCTAAAAACATAATCCTTCCTTTTGGCTTTGCCGTAGTCGGGTAAACAGAGAGTTGGTTCGTTCCCTTGATCTACACTAATCTACACTAATATAATAAAGAGGTAAACTTTGTTTGTTTATATGGGTATCACTGGAATTATTGAACTGATTCCAAAACTAAAGATCACATTATAATTATGTTTACACATGTTCGGCATTTCAATAAATTTCATTTCATTTCATTACACTTCATTCCAACTTCTTAAAATACACAGATAGAAAGCTACACTATCCCTGTCGGACAAAGGCATTCCACGTGAACGAAGTCGCGGGCATCCGCTAGTTATAAATAAAAACCTTCTGTAAAAAAATCTCTTAATTTAAGTTGAAAACCGTTTCAAAATCCGTTGCGTGGTTTAGAAGAAGTAAGGGGCCGAAGATTCATGAGGTTTTAGGACAGACAGGAACAGATAGAGACTTTATTTTATTCTATGTAATCATCATCATCTCAGCCACAAGAAGTCCACTGTTGGACATAGGCCTCCTCCATGGATTTCCAAAGCGACCGGTTGGAAGCAGCATGCAACCAGCGCCTTCCTGCCACCTGTATGAGGTCATCGGACCATCTTGTGGCTGGTCGTCCTACGCTGCGCTTGCCAATACGCGGCCGCCATTCGAGAACTTTTCGACCCCATCGGCCATCAGTTCTCCGTGCTATGTGCCCTGCCCACTGCCACTTCAACTTGCTAATCCGCTTCTATCTACATCTACACTAATATTATAAAGAGGAAAGATTTGTACCTATTTTTGTATGTTTGTATGTTTGTAATGAATAGGCTCAAAAAGTACTGGGCCGATTTAAAAAATTCTTTCACCAATAGAATGCTACATTCTTCCAATTTGACATAGGCTACATTTCATTTTGAAAAAAATTAGGGATCCTTGGTAAAATTTGAACAATGTAACCGAAGGTGTAGAAAAATGAGTCTTAAAATTGATTGTACCCGTGCGAAGCCGGGGCGGGTCGCTAGTTCTATGTAAAGATGAAGACAAATGTTTAACGCGATAAAATCATTGTTAATTACCTCGTCTTTTCGACCGTGTTGTAACGGCCGTGGTCACGAGAAGACTGAAGTAGAGGAGCTACTGCTGTTCAGTAATAGTGTGTGAGGTATTTAAGTAAGAAGTAACCATGTAAAGATATATTCTAATTAAGTTTCTGTTAGTAAATTACAATAGTGCGAAGCCGGGGCGGGCTACTAGTGTTATTAGTATTTTGTTAAAAAACGGATTTTTAAATTGTTCCTAACAATTATTATAATTACGGAGTCTAATGTACATAATATGTTTTGTACTTAAAATAGAATAGAATAGTAATAATTTATTTTGAAACAACAACGACTCCATTACAAGCTTTATACAAATAGAGAGAAATGTTGCGGGTTATCCCAAAAAAGGAGTCCACTCAGAATGTGTCGAGGCACAGAATGCAACGACGCTGATTTTCAGTGGACCCGTAAATATGTAAAATTTATTTGAAAATAAAACTTAATGTTCAATGAAGACCATCTTTAAAAAACATTATCTGCAAAAAGGAAAAGGGAAAAATGGTAAATATATCATATTTATCTCACCGCATTCTCTTTACGTAATAACATTCATTATCGTTTAGTTATGAGTCGTGATGGCTGTAACACTGTATTTAATTAACTTCGTATGTCTGCTTTTTTGCTCCAAATCTTCAAAATACAATTAATTTTAACATGGAATTCTTCGTCTAGACAGCTAACGTTGTTACCGCCAAAAAAATATATAAATCACTACTCTGTAAAAGAGTAGGTACCTACAGTAAAAATAGTAATGACAATTGAATATTATTAGTTTTCTTATTGTTTAAAGTAATTAATTTATATCCTTTTTTTAACATGAAACTACCGTGAGACTCAGACATATTAATAAAGCGGATCACTCACGTATTTTTGCGTCGGGAAATGCCCGACATGTTTCGGACCAGTCCGTGGTCCTTAATCATGAGCCCCCGCGGCGGTGGCGCGACGACGACTGCGTACCGAAGCCCTGACAGGACCACGGACTGGTCCGAAACATGTCGGGCATTTCCCGACGCAAAAATACGTGAGTGATCCGCTTTATTAATTTATATCCTATTTGTTTTTTTTTGCTAATTTTGCCATTTTCACCTTTTGTGTATTTATATTTAAAATTATATTTTTACTGAGACATTTTTATTTATTTAATTTGTTATTTTCTAGATTGATATTTGTTTGATAATTTTTTCACCTTTTTGACGATCTTATTGTGAATTTATTATGTTTGACATTCTACATTTTATGTATTATTCAATAAGTAATAAATGAATCCAATCCAATCTTATCTAATCTGTTGATCTGCAATTAGTTTTTGTATGTTTGTAAATTGTTAATTGTTAAGTGTTGAGTTGTTGATTTCGGTTTAAAATGATTGATTGGTTTTCATCATTCTCTTATAGCTTTTTCCTATATCTTTGTTCAGGTAAAGTGTACACTTTGAACATGATAGGCAGATTTGGCTGGTCACGTTATTATAACATGTACTTATAAATAAAAACTTGGTAAATTTATAGGTATGTAAACTCAGTTGTTTTCCTGCAATGATGGTTTATGTCAGTTTTTTATGCTAAATGAGTTTTCAACGTAAAATATACTAAAATATATCCGAAATCATTTTCAGTTATCATCTTATTTCAAAGATTCGATTTTATTCAGATAAAACGATATATCTTTTTGAGAAATTTTTACAACTTGTTCATCCCTAAGAATAAATCTTATAGATCTTAATCCCGACATGCTAAGAAAGAAAATCTTTATAGAGTATAAATCAATAGAAATATCCAATGTCTCTACATTATTTTTGTTTTATCTGACTTTTGTTAAACTTACTGACTGAATCGTTATGAAGTAACAAATTATTATTACTGAACAATTTAGGCAGTTGATACCTAAAGGGAGGAAATAATGAATGAATGAATGAATGAATGAATGAATTTGATCAGGGACCACATACATCCCGATTCTAATTTCTTTGACCTGGGGACCCTATACATCTCTTGGTCAATCTGTACTAGTGCCAGTTCGTTCAATATGCTTAAAGCTTGCTGTGCTATTTATTATCTTTTTTTTTTTCACACTTTATGTGAACTATTGTTATGATTGTGTATATATATTGCTCTGTAATCTTGTTTTCAAAAGAGAAGAAAAAAAAAGATAAACTGCTGAGTTTCTTGCGGCGTTTCTTCTCAGCAGATTCTTCCATTTTCCGAAGCGCTAGTAGATTCAGACATGTAAAAGAGCCTATATGGCCTACTTGCAAAATAAATTTTTCATTTTCATTTTCATTTTCAATGAATGAGTCGTTTATTCACAAGAATAAATGGTACATGCCAAGATCTTAAGGCCAAGATGGCAAACAGTGCTTCCCACAATATATTCAGCCAAGGTTAGCATGTGAAAATTTTGTCTTAAAAATAAAGCGAGTAAAAGCAAGTAATAATACCAAATAAATGCTGTTATAATTTTGTCATTGATATACATATTTTTATTTCTATTGGTTTATGCTACTACTAAGATTATAATCGTGAAAGTAATGAAGTTTAGATGTTCGTTCCTCAATGATGCATTCACTCCTTGACGGATTTATATAAAATCTGGCAGACAAATGATATTATCATGGATTAAAACATAGTATATATTTTATCTAGTAAAACGCAATATAAATTGACACGGAAGAAGCCGCGGTTAAAATTTCAAATAAAAAAAATGTTTTCATTGTTTTACATCGCCCATTTCTTTTGAATAATTAATTACTTGCACTACTTTTGTATTTATTTTGAGCTATACTTTAATATATTAAAATTTGTTATCTATACATACTTATAACTCTTTTTAATTATTTTGTTTGTTTATTACAATTTAATTTTTATAACTTGATTTATAATGTAATTTTATATTGAATAAATAATTAACAATTTGAATATGTCGTCGGTAGCAATAGTTAGTACCTACCTAATGAATTTTAATAAATATTGTTATTCAAACATAACTTGTTTTTGAATGTTTACGAGATACGGAGCTAAAATTAAGTGTGACATATTTAATGGTACATAATGTTATAAACATGAGTCAATGGTCGCGGAGTATGAAAAGTTCAAGGATATAATTAATTTAGTTTCGCTTCCAAGATTGTGAAGAGGATAATGTTTATATTTATTTTAAAGTTAGATTATCGTTGATGAAAATACATATTATTAAACTATTATAGTTTTACTTTATAAAAATAAAATAATATGAATGAAATGAAATGATTGTGAATTCTTTACAAAAGATTTGATTGAAATGATGAAACTAAATGGAAATTTTATCAAAAGTAATATTTTGTTTGTAAATCACTTTCACAGTACCTAACAGTTTTTGTTTTGAGTTTATTAAATTTCTTCTATTTTATGAGATATTACATTGTAGTAAAATAAAGAAAAAACCCAACAAGTATTTTCGTTTTATATAAAGAGTATTAACTTTAACGTTTTAACTGTTTTATTTTAATTTTCTACTATTTTCTTAGACACAAAATTTAAAAAAATCTTTAACAAAGCACGTTGAAGCCCATAACTGGCCACTCACACAACCATAGAGCCACCAAACATTTTTGCGCCAATAAAAAACAAAACCAACCAACCTGTCAATGATCGGCTCTCTCTCGTCCAAAACCCCATTCATCTTAAACACAGTACACACAACACACAAAAAAACAAAAAAAAACACTTGTACAACACCTTAGTCTATGCTTGCGTATGGTTTGTGTCAAACTTAATTAAAAACAAAAGCGGTTCGGACGGTTGGCAACTACGTAAAAAGAAAAAGAAAAAATGAAACACGTGCGCCTTGCTTAGCGCGCCATGCGGCAATGGAGCCCGGCCCAGAGCGGCCACAGACGCAGAAGCAACAGATGCGCGTAAATAGGTCGTGTAATAAATAATAATTTAACATTGTAGGTGTTTAATGCCTCGTTGGGAAACAAGCGGAAGATCCGAACTACGTATGTGCAGCTTATTTGCTGAATACTTTTGTACTGGGTACAATCGAAGACCCATTTAAGTCACCATTAAAGCGAAACTGCGAAAAAGTGCCATTTTCCGAAAGGGAGGCACATACTATGCACTATGAAGTTGATATATGTATCCCTTTCGGCTATAGAGAATTTATCTCAGTTCCCACTTTAATGGTCGGCTAAGTTTGTTGCCCTTTGTACAACAACAACAAATACTTTTCTGACTCTCTTGAGACTCTCTACTGATTAATCATTTCACAAAAAACCTATCACAAACTGATCATTTGGTAAAATGCTCTCAAACTGTAAACTGTTCAGGATCTATTTCAAGAACACAAAAACAGAAAAAAAAGGAAATTAATCAAATCAATAAGGTAGACAATACGCAGTCTTATCACTGAAGAGCGATCTTTTCCAGGCAACCAGATAGGTTATTAAAAAAAAGTGTAATAGTTAACCATAGTACAAAATCACATGCATTTTTTGTTAGTTTCATATTATATCTTAACCAATTAAACTAATTTTGCGTCAAATCGGGAGTTTTGAAGTCTGGTTGAGAGGCCTCTGCCCAGCAGTGGGACACAAATATGGTAAATTAAAAAAAAATTGGATGCGTTTTCAAAAGTTCCTCAAAGCGCTTTTACGTTTCCATTTAATTTTATTCTATGTCCAAAAACCAGTTGCTCGTGAGTGGGTTGCGCGCGCACTCAAAACATTGCTTCACTAAGGCCCGCTGTCCACTGCGGATCGCGGTCGTGGCATAGTGGATAGACAGCCTTACATTCCGATAGAGCTTCGATGATTTATTGCGACTTTGACGAGATCACACTCAGAATCAAACGGTAGGATCCGTCATCACAAGTATAATGTATTTATAGAAGTATACATATATTACTCCTATATTCTTTTTTACATAATATTACGCTATTGTTAGTATTTATATGTTATAGTATATTAATGTTAAATTAAAATGCCATGCGATGACAACACAAAGAAAAATGACGGTTATGGCAGGACCCTAATTTTCTTTGTGTTGTGATTGCATGGCATTTTAATTTAATAATTTGAATGTTTAACATTGAAAAATAAAGATCGAAAATTTCGGTAACAAAAATTTAATATTAATGTAAGTTGACTTGGTAGGTAGCTTGTTGAATTGTTTGTTGTTTTACTTTTTATTTTTGTGCACTCATGTATTATGCAATTTTCTTATTTAAATTGTAATGTTGACTGGTAGAGAATGCCTACTGGCATTAAGTCCGCCAATTGTATTTGTTTTTGTAAGCTGTGAAATGAAAATTTGTATAAAAAAAAATCTAAATATATTTTTTACATTATCGTAGGAGTACAAAATTTAACAAGATATGTCATGCTTTTAAATACGTAAATGCTATGTTTTCTTAAGTGTTTTTTTTTTAAGCATAACGAAAATCTTATCATGGAGTAAAATTTATGCATGGAAAGCTACCATTCCGTGAAATTTAATTTAATTTAAAGTTTTAATACCTGCTAATAGGCAAAAATGCCACATCACTATTTCTTAGTTTATTAAATGCGATCTAATCCATTAACTCTTTTACTGAATAATTCATTTAATAAATTCCATTTTGTTTTTTTTTGCTAGTCGCTAGTTAGAAATTATCTACTTTGTTTGTTTATTTGTTACTTTGTTTGTTAGTTTGTTTGTATGTAGGGAGTAATCTCTGGAACTACTGAACCGATTTGAAAAATTCTTTCACAGATAGAAAGCTACACTATCCCTGACGGACATTAGCTACTAATTTCACGCGAACGAAGTCGCGCGCGTCCTCTAGTATATTATATTTTGACTTTGAACTCACAATATGCAAGTCCAACTCACACTTGGCCAGTTTTCTAGAAATCATAAAATGCTTATTAAATGTACGTCACGAAACCCTAAAACTGTGCGTAGGTTATTTGCGTGTTGGAATAACGTAAAGTTTTACCAAAAAAGGTGAAACACGTGGAATGAAAATAAAAATTTAATTTATTGTATTCGCTTTGAAGTGAAGGTAATGTCAAAATAAGAATTAAAAAAGTAGGTTTAACGTACAGGTTGCCTTGCAAAATAATAAGCTATTTTCTGTCCACAATTTAATGGCGCTAAGCAACAGTGCTTGTAATGTTGTATTTCGGCGTGAAGAGCAAGACAGCTGGTGAAATTACTGGCAAATACTCCATCTTAACTCTCTGGGTTGGCAACGCATGTGCTGTCCCCTTGGTGTTGCGGGTGTCTATGGGCGATGGTGGTCGATTACCATCAGGTGACCCGCTTGCACGTAAATTTTAATTTATTCTGCAATCTTGATGTATTTGTCAACAAGTCAAACTATTTCCCATGAATTTAACATTTCAGCCCCATTAGAAAACAATAGAATTATTTACAAAAAACTCATCAAAGATCCACAACACAACAAAAAAAAACTATTTTATCAAACATTTGTACAAACACCTAGCTGCATCGCTATACATATAGTTGGTTCGGATAAAATCGATTGCAATGATCCAACATTGAAGGAACCAAACCCCAATTGCGCAAACAACTTGTCTCTAATAGGCTTCGTCCGGACACACTCCATGACCAAATGATAGACATCTTCGGAAATACCACAAACTACCCAATTCGGCGAACTTACCCTCCTCATCAAATACAGGAATTTGTTCAATGGAACGTGTCCGGAACGAAGCCTATGTGCGCTGACTATTTGAGCTCTGCTTAAAGTAACATGATCAAACCAAGGGCCACGAGGAGGCTCACACTGAATGGTCTTATACCAGATACCCTTATCCCGGGACCTCATATCAAAGTACTCCCTCCAACGAGAAAACCCTTTATAACGGTCAACCACTTCGGAGAAATGATTCACCTCTACATATAACTAGAAACTGGCTACCTAATCATAACTAAGTTTTTTCATCAACTCATGTTTGTTTTTTCACCGGTAAGAGGCGTATTTACGAGAACGTAATGACAACGAACTATCAACTAACAGAAAGGTTAATGCTTTTACGAAAGCTTTTTTTCTAGTCTGTGTGTCTATCGAGCTTTCAAGGCATTAGGGGCTTTAAAAGCTGATATGGTGGTGGTTACATACCACCCAACAGAGATACTTACACAGTGTTTGCAGGTAGTTTATTAACTAAATTCACGTAAAAGAAAAACAGACATTGTTCTTTGCTTTATCAATTTTCAAAGAGTGACGTTGACACACAAGTTCTGACTTTAAACAAAAATATTAGTAGACAATAATGTTAGCTTAACCAACCTTATTTCTAACAAAAGCCCGTTACAAGTCGACTGGGTGAGATTCCTGAGATTAATTTAAGTGCGAGCTATTAACCAATGTTAATGTGTGGGTAACCTTCAACTTTACGTTAGGAATTTCTGTCTGAACTTAAATATTTACTGCCAATGAGCTGTAGAGGTAGAACTAGTTTAATTTTAAAATATAAGCAATTACAACTCAGAAAAATCTGTGACCACAACAAAAGCAAATAAAAATTGGCAGTTTTTTTTTTATACAACATAGGAAGGCAAACAAGCAAGTGGGTCACCTGATGGTAAGTGATCACCATCGCCTATAGACACTTGCAACAACAAGGAGAGTGCAGATGCGTTGCCAACCCAGAGGGCTAAGATGGAATACCTCTTGTGCCAGTAATTACACCGCAGTGTCTGATAGTGGGCTTAAATGGTAAGAGCTTGCACGGAATGCCGAGGTTGCAGGTTGAGCCCTGCTAGAAGCTGTTTTTTTTATGTTGTCATTGCGTATCATTTAAATGTAATAATTTGAATGAATTACATTAAAAGTAAATAGAAAAAATAGTTCGTTAAAATTCAAAACCCTCATCTATTTCATCAGATGACAAATTCAAGCACTTGTAAAAATTTGTTGCTAAATTATATTCATCCTTGCTTGTTTTAATAAGTAGTAAACAACATTCTAAACTAATCGTTTTTAACAACAGGAAGGTAGACGAGCAAATGGGACACTTGATGGTAAGTGATTACAGCCGCCCATAAACACCCGCAACACCAAAGGGATTGCAGATGCGTTGCCAACGCAGAGTGCTAAGATGGAACACCTCTTGTGCCAGTAATTGCACCGGCTGTCTTGCTCTCTACAGCGGAACACAGCAGTGCAAGCACTGCTGCTTAGCGGCAGGATTAGCGAGCAAGATGCTGGTAGCGATCCGGACGGACCTCGCACAAGGTCCTACCACCCGCAAAGAGCGCGCACTGAGTGACAAGCGAAGAAATGAGCATGCTTGCTAGACGTTCTGCTGTTATCTAATTGAATAATCTACGCGTAAAAACGCTGTTTTATCAAACAAATACAACCGAGTCGCCGGCAACCGCCCTCTAACCAGCGGTTAGCTTAACCTGTACTTTAGCAGACGGTTAACCGCCGCCCACCTGCCACCGTCTAAATGCGGTTGGACACGCGCCACAACACTGGTTTGAATCCTAAAAATACACTTTCTGATTTACGATAACAATTCTTTGTGATATTAAGGACTTAGCGATGTCGATAGCGTAGATTATTACGACTAGATAAGATGTATTTATTTCTTATTGAAAAATACATTTGTAAAATGTCAAAACATGAAATTCACAATAAGATCGTCAACGTAGATATGATTTTTGTATTTATTCTTTATGTAGTACTTTACTATTATAAAGACATGTATATTGCTCTGTGATCTTGTTTTGAAAATAGAAGAAAAAACCGGCCAAGTGAAAGTCGGACTCGCGCACGAAGGGTTCCGTACCATTATCTATAAAAACCGCAAAAAAATCATGTCTGTTGTATGAGAGCCCTCTTAAATAGTTATTTTATTCTGTTTTTTAGTATTTGTTGTTGTAGCGGCAACAGAAATACATCATTTGTGATAATTTCAAATGTCTAACTATCACGGTTCATGATATACAGCCTGGTGACAGACGGACGGACGGACGGACAGCGGATTAGTCCAGTTTTACCCTTTGGGTACGGAAACCTAAAAAACAACCCGCTGATGAGTAATTGATGCCTTTCATAGCGAAATACATCATCTGTAAAAATTTCCTTATAAAGAAATTTCCTATAGATTTTTACAAACATTTATTTTCATAAATCGAAATACCTAATTTGTGCACCTATGTTTTGCGAGTGATAGGACCTTATGCAAGGTCCGTCCGGATCGCTACCACCATCTTGCTCGCTAATCAGCAGTGCATGCACTGTTGTGTTCCGGCGTGGAGAGCAAGACAGCTGGTGTAATTACTGGCACAAGAGGTATTCAATCTTAGCCCTCTGGGTTGGCAACTCATCTGCAATCTCCTTCGTGATGCGGGTGTTTATAAGCGGTGGTGATCACTTACCATCAGGTGACCCATTTGCTCGTTTGCCCTCCATGCTGTATAAAAAATGTCTCACAAATAAATCATTCTGATTCCGTGCTCAAGTTGCCTAACGAAGTCTTTGCTCAAGCCTAGACAGACAGGCTTCAAGTGGTTGAGTATTTGCCAGGCGCAGTTTACTCTAGTTTGTGGAAAGCCAAAACAATTATTTCTTGAAGTATAGAGAAGGCTAGAAATATTGTGAATAACAGAAACCTTCGTAAAAAATGTCTAAATCACATTGAAAACGCATCAAAATCCATGGCAAACCAAGAAGGAGGAGAATGGCCGAACATACACCATAAGGATTTAGAACAGACAGCAACGGACAGCGACTGTATTTAAAACTATGTAAAAATAAAAATGGCCTAAACTCATAACACTACAAAAACACATAGAGTCATCTGTTCAGGAATAAATTACTTTAATTTAATTTAATTTCATTACAGACGGACTGCATTTAAACCGCAAGCCAGCTGCAAAGTTTGTTTGTATGTAGGGGGTAATCTACGGAACTACTGAACCGATTCTAAAAATTCTTTCATTAGTAGAAAGTTGCACTATTCCTGACGGACATAGGTTAGTTATTCCACGCGAACAAAGTCGGGGCGTCCGCTAGTAGCTATATAAGTTAAGTCAGGTTTTGATAAGGTCCTGCCAACCGCATAAAAACTGCAACTTAGCAGCTATCTAGCAGCTTAAACGCAGTCTGTAATGGCGCTTAAACTATGTAGATATATTTTTTATTGCTGTTGACGGTACACATAATGGGTCCATTGACTGGAGTTTAAATGAATGCGCTTGAGTTATATTAAATGAATCATTTAATTCACACGAGCCCATCTGGCGCGGTTGAATCAGAAACACAAATCAACGAAAATTTATGTGATTTTGAAATAAAACAATTGAAACGGTTTATATCTCGTTTATTGTAGCGAAATCTAACGTTTCGAGCCCTTTTCAGGTCTCCTGTTCACAGGTAGAATGTAAAAATTGTTTAAAATACAAACTACAAAAAAAGAATCCAATTAACGCAATAAGACACATCTAGACAAGACGCATCTGCAATATCTTTGGTGTTGCGGATGTCTACAGGCGGTTTGTGAACACTTAAAATAGAATAGAATAGAATTCATTTATTTCAGGCTGCATAGGCCCAGAGATAAATACCTTAAAGACTAACATAAATATTTATTATACAAATCTACTTAATAACTTAATTACTAGCACGTGAAGTCTGTAACGTGAGCACTTTCGCGGTGTCAGTTAACCGGCCACGGAACCGCCGGAATGTGACACCTTTCGGCCAAAACTCTTCTTTTGTGAAGGTCAACAGCTGGTCAGTCGGAACTCTCACCACAAATGAATTAAAATTTACGTCATGGCGGGACTCCAACCGCTCGACCCTCAGAGTGAGCTTGGTCTTCACTCGCACATATTCCACGATGTCCGCGACCTTCGTGGAGTGATGCAGACGGGACACGTACAGCTGCGTCGTTGGTGTTGCGGGACGCAGCAGGTGGTTCGGTCCGGTCAGGGCGGTGCCGCACTGATTGCGACATGTGGGCTTCTTCTTCCTCTCCACCTTAATGAAGCCATCCTTGTCGCAACGGTGACTATCCCTCTTCGAACTTGGCTGCAGCAGATCGACGTGGACAAGAGGGTGGAAAACGTTATCGTATGGAGAGCGCTGGGTTCACACTCCTCTTAAAAAACCGTTTATTTAAGGCACTCTTCTTACTTTTTTATCACAATTATCACGATCCTTCGTCACCTACACTAAAACTAGTTTAGTGTTATCAGTATTATGTATTCTTTAAATTCAATAGCATTGTAGTAAGCAATATTATTCCGCAAAAAAATATGAACTAAGGTAAAATTTGAAGTATAGTCGAACAAGAAATTGCTTGACCACTTTTTGACCGTATTACAAAGGGATAACGTTCAAAAGTGGTCAAGCAATTACTTGGTCGACTATACGTTTCGCGATACCAACAATATTTAAATTATAGCAGCAATGCTTTAATATTCGTAAGCTACTTGGCCTTTTAATGGATTCAACTTTTTGTTAGCGCGCTTGATTTAGCACACAAAAGATGTGGTTTTGGCTCACTAAAATTAATAATCAACTAGTTTTTCCTTCTGTTTGTCTCGTGCATCTACACGTTTCTTGTTTTCGGGGTTCAATAGATAACTAGTTGATGCTCCTGACTTTGTTTACTTAGTATTCGTATATGGTTAGGCTGTGAGAGGTATGTAGTTCAAGTCAGTTAATTTTTTCTCATCCTTAATACGCGGTGTCATGTTTCATCACGATCAGATTAGTAGTTTTGTCGTAGATACAAACAAACAGATATAGAATAAAAGATCAATACACATTCTAAAATAATAAAGGATCTACCGTTATTTGGCTGACAGCATTATTTCTTCGATTTTTCATTTCTCAAAGTCAAAAGCCATTTTATGCTGACTGAAAACATTGGCGTAGGTAAATGGGATTGGAAACGTTACGTTTTGGAAGTTAGTAAAAAAAGTAATAACTGTGGTACAATATAATGAAAATTCGGACAAGTTATTTAGATAAGATAGATAGATAAAAATTAAAATTGTAATGACAACACAAAGAAAAATTAGGGCAACGGCAGGACTTGAACCTGCAACATCAGCATTCCGTGCCTTGCGTTTTGCCAGTTTCGCCACACTGCCTCTCATAGATAGATAGATAGATAAAACGTTTATTTGTTTCTTAGTAACTTATCGCTTTCATCCACTCAAAGGTTAACTGGAAGAGATCCTTTAAAGGGATAAGTTCGCCTTTGTACATCATTGTACAAGAGGCACAAGAGGTATTCCATCTTAGCCCTCTGGGTTGGCAACGCATCTGCACTCTCTTTGTTGTTGCAGGTGTCTATAAGCGGTGGTGATCACTTACCATCAGGTGACCCACCTGCTTGTTTGCCTTCCTATGTTGTATAAAAAAAATGTATCTATTTTGTCATTTATATATTTTTTGTACAATATAGAATTTACATATATACATGCATACTTATGTCTTTTAAGTTACTTATGATACAAGTTAGTTATATTTTGTTGATATGTCTGTTAGTTAATTATTTAAACAGTTTTATATAATTTTTTCTCTGTTGTGTGTAAATAAAGGTATTTTCTTCCTTAAGCTACCAGCATAAGTAAACATGTTTGTGATGTGTGGTATCTCCTAAACTGGCAATTACACAGTGATTACAGACTGGCAGCTGGACATAAAGCTTGCCACAAACTAATAAATTAACAGTATACAAATATTGTTTACCAATAAAACCCATCACAATACCAATGAAGCTAACACCGAGTAAAAAAATTTTTTGAGTCTATATGTATGAGCCTAACATTCTCTGGACTTTATCTCCCTTGACAAAAAGTATTCTGTGTTCGTCTCCATGACTTCAGCTAAATTCATTCAAAATTTAGGGCACAAGAGTTAGGCCGTGAAAGCTTGACAAACAAACTCACTTGCACACTTATAATATTAAGTATGGATATTTTAATTAATTCCTTGTCATTATTATGACTGAAAGAATTCAATGTTTCTTAATCAAGTAATCAAAAATCACACCACATCAGAAAAAAATATTGTATCTAGTAGTGCCTACTCGTATTTTGACGATCGGGTAGCCTAGTGGTTAGTGAACCTGACTACGAGGCGAGATGTTATGGGTTCAATCCCGCAAGGTGCATATGTTTGTATGATGAATATGAATAATTGTATCTAAGTCGTGAAAGTTATGTTTAAGTATGTATGCCTCTGGGTCGGCAACGCATCTGCACTCTCTTTGTTGTTGCAGGTTTCTATAGGCGGTGGTGATCACTTACCATCAGGTGACCCACTTGCTTGTTTTCCGTCCTATGTTGTATAAAAAAATATATATAAAAAATAATAATTTGTTTATGTATGTTTATGCGATGCCTGGTATCCATATCAAAAGCTTTGCTTAGTTTAGAACTAAGTCAATTGGTGTGAATTGTCTCAAAGTATTTATTTACTAGCTGACCCGGCGAACTTTGTTCCGCCTTAGACGCCATAAATGAGCAGATTTTTGATTTTTTCTTTCATAAGAACCTTCTCCTGATAATAACGAACAGAACAAAAAAAGAATTAGCGAAATCGGTCCAGCCGTTCAGGCGTGATGTCGTGACCAAGGGAAATAGGGATTCATTTATATATATATAGATTTATAGAAAACTAGCGCCCCCCCCCCCCTTTCGGCTTTGCATGGGTACAATCAGAATGCACATAAACTCACTCACTCGCTGGTGCAGTGCGTCGGGGATGTTCTTAGAGGCCAACACGGATTGCTTTAAGACAATAGTGCGGAAACGTGTGGCCTCCCTGATGAGCAGAGTGCGTGACAGTACCAACAGCCTCCTGATCGTTGTGCTGGATAAATTTGAGTGCCCAGTGGTGCGGCACTGGAACCGTGTGCACATTGGTGACAGACCCATAGTTTTTGATATTAAATAAGTAGGTAAACTTAGTCAAATAAAATTTCAATTTCCCTTTTTTTTCTCGATTATTATTTTATTTAATTTTATTATTTTAATGGATTTTTATTATGGTTAATTTATTGTTTTTTTTTACTACTTTTATGAATAATGTGCTATATAATGAAATGTTTTAATTTAATTTATTGAATGTAATCTAATTTATTATGCTACTAATCCCTAGAAAATAAGACCTATGTATTACTAACAATCTATGGACCCTGGTCTGCAATAAAGTTTTTGAATTTGAATTTGAAAAACCTTCTCTATAAACATTTTGAACAACAGTGAAAACCATATCAAAATCCGATGCGTGGTTTAGGAAGAGAAGGCGGCCAATGATACACTATAAAAAGTTAGGACAGACGGGAAAAATAGCGACTTTTTTAAGAAATAGGAAGGCCAACAAGAAGGTGGATCACCACCGTCTATAGACATCTGCGACACCAAAAAGATTGCAGATGCGTTGCCAAACCAGAGGGCTAAGATGGAATACCTCTTGGGCTGTCTTGCTCTTCACGCCGGAACACAACAGTGCAAGCAGCTTAGCGGCAGGATTAGCTAGCAAGATGGTGGCAGCGATCCGGGCGGACCTTGCACAAGGTTCTACCATCCGCAAACACACTTTATACTATGTAAAGATAAAGGCAAAGAAAAGATAAATGTGGACTCTCTACTGCGTGCTTATAGGCGTTGTGGCAACGTCGGCATGAATCGCAGTTAATTAATAAAGATGGTGGTTGATGCGATGATGTCATTGTCTTGATTATAGCCCCCAGACACACCAAGGGCAGCCGAAATATAATATTACTATACGTTTCCGTGCTAAAAAGGTATAAAACATCCTTTAGGATGGCTTTCCACTATACGATGAGCGTCTGGGATGTTCAGACCTTTAAGGACCTATATTTTTTCAACGCCACTGTAGGAGCGTGTCCCAGGTTATTTATTTGTAATCTAGTGGACTGTATTTTAATTGATAAGCCGGTTCATTATCTTCAAGTTTTTTATTAGAAGCACACAACCACACCACCATGAGAGAGTTTTTGACAGATACAGAAAAATGCACAGACTAAAAAATGCCATAGATATTAAAGTGCTTATTACACTATTAATGTTGGCTGTATTGCCAACAGCCACGTCATTATGAAACGTTGCGGGTGGTAGGTCCTTGTGCAAGATCTGTCTGGATCGCTACCGCCTTGCTCACTAATCCAGCCGCGACGCAGCAGTGCTTGCACTGTTGTGTTCCGTCGTGGAGAGCAAGTCAGCCGGTGAAATTACTGGCACAAGAGGTATTCCATCTTAGCCCTCGGTGTTACCAACGCTTTTGCAATCCCTTTGGTGCTACGGATGTCTACGGGCGATAGTGATCACTTACCATCAGATGACTCAAATACTAAAATAATCATTGACACGGCAAGATTTATTTTTGTAAGTAATGAACTGTTTGTATGAAGAATTTGATCCGTTGAATCACCAAACCTTTTCTTGGTGCTCGTGAATTGTACAGTAGGGGAAATATATTCACGTACCACCTTAGAACCCTATCGCAATGACGCGACGCGTTAAACACCAGGTCACACAGATGTCATGCGTATGTCTCTTCGACTAGGTTCTACGGTGGTACGTGTTTCAATTTCCTTGACTGTACTCATTTAATAATGCTTACATAGACTAGCGACCTGCCCTGGCTTCGCATGGGTATCATTAGGATGTAATCTGCATGTAATGTACATACAAACCTTCCGTTTTTTTTCTAAATGATAGTGAAAACAGCATCAAAATCCGTTGCGTGGTTTAGAAGGAACTAGCTTTTGCCCGCGACTTCGTCCGCGTAGACTTGTTTAATTGAATCAAGCAAACGTGCACCCAACATGCAATCTGCAATATTTCCTGGACAAATTAATGAGAATTAGTTGCTCTGCTGCTCATGACGTCACGGCGGCGTATAACTCACTTATCGCTATCCCATGGGAACTATGCATTTTTACGGGATAAAAAGTATCCTATGTGTTAATCCAGGTTATAAACTATATGTGTGCCAAATTTCATCCAAATCCATTCAGTTTTTTTTGCGTGATTGAGTAACAAACATCCAAACATACAAACTTTCACATTTATAATATTAGTAGGATAGGATAAGCGCCTGAAAATATGAGAACAAATAGGAATGCATAGCAACTTTATTTTGTATTGTAATTACTTATTAATTTTCAGTGTTGGATACGGAACACGCGGTGCGCGAGTCCAACTCATACTTGGCAGATTTTTAAGGTACTCAGTCTTTCAGCTTCGACTAGCAAGAAACGCTGTGAAAACTTTTAAATATTCCCTTACTTCAGAGGAAAAATTCAGCCGACACGACAGAGTTTCCGCTCTCCGTTCACGCAAGGATTTTAACGAAAATATGGAAAAATTCTTTGCGAGATATTTTGTAATATCGTGTCGGGAATTCTCAACGCAAAGTTGGAGAAATACTGCAAGTTTCTAACGCTCGAATTACTGCCAGTAGTCTGTTGGAGTGAAGAAACACGTCAATTCACTAGTCAGACAAAGAAATAGTGCACTGTAAAGCGAATTTTTAAATTCACCCAGTGATTATAGCTCAAAAGGCCGTTTTTCATTGATCGGCCATTTTGGTGAACTTTAGTCACCTGAAGAGATTCAGAACCGGCCAAGTGCGAGTCAGACTCGCTCACGAAGGGTTCCGAACCATTATCTTTACAAACGGCAAAATAAACATGTCTGTTGTATGTGAGCCCCTTTAAATATTTATTTTGTTCTATTTTTAAGTATTTGTTGTTATAACGGCAACAGAAATACATCATCTGAGAAAATTTCAACTGTCTAACTATCACTATTCATAAGATACAGCCTAGGGACAGAAGGACTGACCGAAAGACGGACGGACAGTGGAGTCTTAATAAAAAGAACCCGTTTTACCCTTTGGGTACGAAACCCCAAAAAAGTGTTCGTCTGGAAGCTTTCTCCCTTATTCATTTAAATGACATATTTTTTTTTTTTTACATTATAGGGGGAAAACGAGCAGACGGGTCACGTGATGGTAAGCAATCACCGCCGCCCACAGACACGTTAGTTCCTTTCATGCGAGGGCAACCGTCACAATGGCAGATGAAGACAAAAACATGTTAACTAACATAGGTTTACGGAGCGTTTATGAATGGATATAGTTGCTAGAGGAATACACTTGTGTTCGCAAGGTTTTGAGCCCCAGATCGCTACCACCATCTTACTCGCTAATCCAGAAGCTCAGCAGCAGTGCTTGCACTGTTGTGTCCCGGCGTGGAGAGCAAGACAGCCTGTGACATTACTGGCACGAGAGGTATTCATCATCATCTTAGCCCTCTGGGTTGGCAACACATATGGAATCTCTTTGGTGTTGCGGGTGGTGATCACTTACTGTCAAGTGACCCACTTGCTCCTTTTTCTATCTATTTTATAAAAAAAACACTGAGTATTATCCCCAGTTAATACATACAAACTTTAATACATTTTACATCTCTGGAACTGCTGAACCGATTCCAAAAATTCTTTCACTAATAGAAAGCTACACTATCCCTGACGGGCATAGGCTACTAATTCTACGCAAACGAAGTCGCAGGCGTCCACTAGTAAAGAAGATAAAGATCAAGAAGGAAGAATTTTTATTATTTTATGTCGACAAAAGCAAGCAGAATGAGATAATATTTTAGTATAATATTTTTCTGTGTCAGTTAAGCTCAGTGCAAACCTGACCAGCTGCTTAAACTCTTTTCGATGCCCCATAATGATATTACGGTCCAAGTTAAAAGAGACAATCGTGGAGAAGAAAAGAAAAGGTTTGTTCACTTTTATTTAAAAAACTCCATTGGCATTATCAAACCGCGATTAGAATAGCATTGGAGAGTAATGTCAGCACACTGTCGTTTCATAGATATATGAATGAAGCATGACGCAAGTCTATGAAATGACAGTGTGACCTTTCAATTATATTCTAATTGGGTCGAAAGATAACACACAGCGCCATCCAAAAAAATAAAAATAACAAATATAACAGAAAAGAAAAAAACAAGCCTTATAAAATAAACCATACATTTGCGACAATATGTGGATAGAAACACCTTTAAAGCTTTTTAAAATATTTCTTAAGGGTATAGCCGGCGGGGATTAACAAAAATGATAAAACTTATTTAACTAATTGCCATCAAGCATTAATATATATCCTACTAATATTATAAATGTGAAAGTTTGTATGTTTGGATGTTTGTATGTTTGGATGTTTGGATGTTTGTTACTGGATCACGCAAAAATAACTGAATGGATTTGAATGAAATTTGGCACACATATAGTTTATAACCTGGATTAACATATAGGATACTTTTTATCCCGTAAAAATGCATAGTTCCCACGGGACACTGATAAGTGAGTTATACGCCGCCGTGACGTCATGAACAGCAAAGCAACTAATTCTCATTAATTTGTCCAGGAAATATTGCTGATTGCATGTTTCAATTAAACAAGTCTACGCCGACGAAGTCGCGGGCAAAAGCTAGTAATATAATAATATTTTAAAAAAAGTACTTTGTAGCAAATACTTGTCTTATCTTTACATAGTAAAAAAAGACTCTATCCGTTCCTGTCTGTCATTTCTTCGTCCGCTTATTCTATCTAAAACACGGATATTGGTAGGGTTTTAACTATCATTTAGAGATTTTTTTGAGAAAGATTTTTAGGTATAGTCGACCAAGAAATTGTTTGACCACTTTTCGAGCTTATTACGAAGGTATAAGGTCCAAAAGTGGTCAAGTAATTACTTGGTCGACTATACAGTACATATAAATTGTACCCATGCGACGCCGGGGCGGGTCAATAGTTCTTTTATAATTGTGTTGGCTTCAATTCAATTCAATTCAATATCTTTATTGCAAATTTATGTTGTACAACAGTTCTTAAAAATAATTTATGGCTTCAACATAAACCTAGACCTTGGACCTTGACCTTGGTCTCCGGTTAAACGTTGACGACGACGTTAGCATAAATGACTATGGCAGTCTCTTTCAATCACTATAGCGTGTTTTTTTTTTATACAACAAAGGAAGGAAAACAAGCAAGTGGGTCACCTGATGGTAAGTGATCACCACCGCCTATACTAGACACCTGCAACAACAAAGAGAGTGCAGATGCGTTGCCAACCCAGAGGGCTAAAATGGAATACCTCTTGTGCCAGTAATTACACCGGCTGTCTTGCTCTCCACGCCGGAACACAACAATGCAAGCACTGCTGCTTAGCGGCAGGATTAGCGAGCAAGATGGTGGTAGCGATCCGGATGGACCTTGCACAAGGTCCTACCACCCGCAAGAGACTGCGCCACAGTGATTTAAATAATTAATAGTTTCAGGCGTTACTTTGCGGAGGTCCATTTCAACAAACTGGAACAAATTACCTCGCTACTCCTCGAAACCAAGATGACGTCGCCAGAGTTTAATTAAAGGCCAAGGCCTTACAAACATGTACTTGAGTTTTAAAACCGCTCTCGCTTGTGACTTGGGCACGCGGGTATCATATTGGCGAGACACGAGCTCAGCAAAGCCACAGGTGATGCTAACATCAGCAGGTTAATGCCTTAGTATTGCTTTAGGTAAGGCTGGAGCTATGGATGCAGCGGAAATGTAATAGTATGAGGAAAAGGAAGGTGAAGATTTTTGTGTGCAGTCGCGGTGTCAGCCGAAACTAAAACTTATTTAAAACCGTACTTTTCATAAAACGGAGTTAACTGACGTTTACGGGCGCACGTCGGACGTGATTACTCCATTACGGTTGAAGTACAGTCAAGGAAATTGAAACACGTACCACCGTAGGACCTAGTCGAAGAGACATACGCGTGACATTTGTATGACATAGCCTGGCGTTTAACGCGTCGCGTCATTGCGATACGGTTCTAAGGTGGTACGTGAATATATTTCCCCTACTGTACATTACTTGTTATGTATAAAAATTACCCTTAATATAACCAGTTGAACGATTCATGTATAATTTTATGAAATAACTAGCTTTTGCCCGCGACTTCGTCCGCGTAGACTTGTTTAATTGAAACATGCAATCTACAATATTACCTGGACAAATTAATGAGAATTAGTTGCTTTGCTGCTCATGGCGTCACGGCGGCGTATAACTCACTTATCGCTATCCCGTGGGAACTATGCATTTTTACGGGATAAAAAGTATCCTATGTGTTAATCCAGGTTACAAACTATATGTGTGCCAAATTTCATCTAAATCCATTCAGTTGTTTTTGCGTGATTGAGTAACAAACATCCAAACATCCAAACATACAAACTTTCACATTTATAATATTAGTAGGATGTTTTAAATACGAAATATTCACATTTACATCTGTCAATCTTCTCCATCTAATTAAAAATACGACTTTAAGGTATATTAAAAAAAATTTTGCTCTAGCCTCTAAATTGTTGAATGCACACTTGACGCAAAACATATAAACAACTCACGACAGCGAACAGTGTCGAGAAGACTCATGGTAGGTGCACAGATCCCTTCAAAATCTGTCATTTTTAGGATTCCGTACTCAACGTTCAAAACGGGACACTATTACTAAGACGCCACTGTCCGTCCGTCTGTCTGTCACCAGGCTGTATCTCATGCACCGTGATGGTTAGGAAGTTGAAATGTTCACAGATTATGGACTTCTGTTCTCGCTATAACAACAAATACTAAAAAACAGAATAAAATAAATATTTAAGGGGGCTTCCATACAACAGACATGATTTTTTTTTGCCGTGTTGATAGATAATGAAACGGATGTTGGGCGGGATTAAAGAAAAATGTTTTAGTTTGTCAGTACGCCATTCGTTCAAGTAGCGAACGGTCGTACTGTTAGATCTTGATGATGCCTCGTATAGAGGCGAAACGCGCGTCGATCGCGTAGTTTTAGAGTTTAATGGTGGTGGTGTGTAGTTGAGTCTGTGTGATATATGTTGTTTCGTGTGGAAGCGGAGGAGGATGGGTTTTTGCATGAACATATATGTGTCTTACAGACGCAGCTATTTTGCACGAGCCCGGCACTGGTTTCGCGGAGTAGCAAGGTAATTTGTTCCAGTTTAATGACACGGACTCACACTTAGGTGGTTTTTGACATATCTCGAGTAAGCGATGAATTTCAATGAACGGGGGCATTGAGTGCCAGAACTTTCAGTTTAAACTGCATTCGTACATCAAAGAAATCTATTTCCGTTGCACATTGTACGCTCGAGCCAATAAACCGTGTTTTACGATCATGCGATTTTACTGCGAGTGTATTTTATGAGTTTATCGCTGTATTTTTAAACCAATTGCAGAATCAAAGATCAATGCCCTTAGAGAATCGTTTATTAAACCTCAAAAAAACAAATTGAATAACTACCCTAAATAAAAATTAAATGAATAAATGAAATGAAAAACCTCCATACAAACGGCGATAACGTTATTTCTGTTATAATTTTAGTAAGCAGTCGGTTTCTTTTTTGTTTTTATTAATTACTTACTGGCGGACTAGCTGACGACGGAACCCTGAAAAATCCAAATTCTTTATTTAGTTTATATTCTTCGATAATTCAGTCTGTATGCGGGGGTCGGTTAGAAAGCCCAATTTCCTTTACAAAGGTTTGAACTTTCATTAAGATAAAGTTAGTTTTAGTTATATTTTAGTTCAGGGCCTCACTGAAAATCAGCGCTGCTGCCAGCAGCATTTGCTGAGAGGTGGCTCAGCAACAAGGGTGTAATTTTCTACCTTTATTTTTTTTGTATGTAAATCTTTGCTGAATAAATATTTTCTTTCTTTCTTTCTTTCTAAATACTAGCAAAAATTAATTGGTAGGTATGACATTATCTCGTAGCTATTTTGTACGGCCCGTTTCCGCAGGGTTTGCGTTGCGTCATTTTTCTATTCGCGATATTTTAAGAAATAGTGATTGTGGACAAGAATAGATATATATAGTTTTTTTAATGGGAAGGCAAACAAGCAAGTGGGTCACCTGATGGTAAGTGATCACCACCGCCTATAGACACCTGCAATACCAAGGAGATTGCAAATGTGTTGCCAACCTAGAGGGCTAAGATGGGATACCTCTCGTGCCAGTAATTGCACCGGCTGTCTTGCTCTTCACGCCGGAACACAAGAGTGCAAGCACTGCTGCTTAGCGGCTGGATTAGCGAGCAAGATGGTGGTAGCTATGCCACCTTGCACAAGGTCCTACCACCCGCGGCAATTGACGTGTTCTTTTAATTTTGAGAAACAAAAAAAAAAATTAGTCGTCATGCCTAATGTCTAAAAATGAAGAATTGTTGTTGTTGTTTTGTGCGTTATTAGTACGAATTTGTCTGTCTGTATCTGAACTAAGTGTCAGATAAATGAGTTTCCTAATTTTTTGGAAACTCTTAATCCAGTTTAAGTTCCAAGTAGCTCAAGTAAGGATAAGTTTAAACTTTTTAAGCTCAGTTTACGGAGTTTGTCCTTAATATAACGACCCTTAAAAACGGCTGGGACAGACAGGTTTGTAAAAGTTCTAAAGCTTGTATCGTGGGCACGTCCCTTTATAGCGATGCCATTTTTTCACCGACTAACGTTTCATCGAAAGTATGATTCGCAGTATTTTAGTTTTACCTAAACCCTTGAACGTGTTTACTGTTCAGGGTTGCGTTTTTTTCATAACAAAAACAAAATATCCTTGCAGATGTTACTTTTCGATGAAATGAAATTCGGTGAAATGGAAATTTTGGTGAAACAACAGTTTTGATATTAAAGGTATAATCCCTTTATGGGCGTTCCCCAAGCCCAAGGGGAAAACGAGCGTGCTGGTTAATGATGGGAAGTGATCCCCACCGGCGGAACTAGTGATACCTGGCCAATCGTTGATCCCCTGTGAGCCCCGGATTTCATTCAGTTAATTATCTCATTTCTTGTTATAATTATGACAAACGTTTTATTACCAGAATATCCATTCAGAAGCTGTCGTTCATCATTTATTAATGGCCGTTACCTTAATTTACGAGTTTTGTTATGTAACAAGAAAATTAAGTTTAAATTAAGTTTAAAATATTCATAAAACGCAACCTTTGCTAATTAACGAGTTGTAGGTAAAGGCGGGTCGCAAGCTTAAGAAGTTTACGCAAGTTAATTACTAAAGGAGTTCAAACTAGAAAATTTCAATATAACCCTGACATATTTTAAAAGTTAAATAACTTGAAAACTAAATATTTACATTTTTCATTTTTATTACAAAAACGAGCTACCCAACCTGGCTTCACGAGGGTACAGTCACGGACTTCAATCGTTAGACCGGCATGGAACCTTGTCACGATGTCGTTGCTTTGGATTCCGGATAGCTACCACCATCTTGCTCGTTAATCCTGCTGCTAGCCAATAATGTTTGCACTGTTGTGTGCCGGCGTGGAGAGCAAGACAGCCGGTAATTTGTAGCTAATAAACACAAAATAAAAATTTTTTGGTCTTACAATGCAAAATGCTATACTACATGTTGTTGACGACGGATCCTTCGGTGCGGTGCGCACCTGGCCGGTTTTTTTATATAAAAAAAGAAGGCAAACAAGCAGGTGGGTCACCTGATGGTATGTGATCACTACCGCCTATAGACACCTGCAACACCAAAGAGATTGCAGATGCGTTGCCAACCCAGAGGGCTAAAATGGAACACCTCTTGTGCCAGTAATTGCGCCGGCTGTCTTGCTCTCCACGCCGGAACACAACAGTGCAAGCACTGCTGCTTAGCGGCAGGATTAGCGAGCAAGATGGTGGTAGCAATCCGGACGGACCTTGCACAAGGTCCTACCACCGGCAAAAGTTGTTGCTAGTTATTGTTATTGCGCTGAAAGTGGCTGAAAGTATGTAATATATATAATACGCTGAGAGCTTCCGCCAGGACCCACTGAACCGGCCAACTTTCGTTTGAGCTTGGGTTACAAAGCTCAGTTTATATTCTGTTCGAAGCTCAACCACGGATCAAAGAAGGTGGAGGAATAGGTACGATAGGTACACAGTCTATAACTCTTATGTACGTTTATTGTGAGTGTGTTTGGTTCTTTTTAATTTGCACTGCCCGTTGTACTTTGGCTATTTCTCCCCGTATATCTTTACAAAGGTTGTCTGAAAGAGGTCGCTGCTTAGCGATAAGACCGCCTGTTGTATCCCATGTAAAATTTCCTTGTATGTGTTCCTTTTTGTTTACTTGTGTGAATCAATAAAGAGTATTTGTTATTGTTGTTTATTCTTACATTATACCTGACAAAACTCCTTTTGGATACCAAAGTATAATTTAAGATTTATGTGTAATATTAATGTGGTATTCAATAACGCATATTTGTATTTCCGCTTTCGCTTTTTAAATGCTTTAAAAACACTGGGATAAATTTAGTAAGTGGAAAATAGAGTGTACAAGAAAGTGCACACAATGTGTCGACAATAAGACTTGGCTAAAAGGTCTTTGAAACCAATTCATAAACTCTACAAAAAAAACCTGGCACTGTCTTTTTCTCAAAGTCAAAGTCAAAGTCAAAATATTTTATTCAGATTAGGCTTACAGGTAGCACTTATGAATGTCAAAAAATTTACCACCGGTTCGGAAAAACCTCTGATGAGAAGATACCGGCAAGAAACTCAACGAGGTGTAATTTTTTAAATAAATCAAAATTATAATGTTATTTTACATCTCAAATATTCAAATTTTTTACAATTTAACAATTTAACACAGCAGGTGTACGTACAATCTTTGGAGCCAGGGATCGCCAATACAGATCGGGATCATTTCCAAACATCCTTGTCCAAGATATAGTCATTAATTTTATAATACGCCCGAGAAATTAATGTCTTCTTGACAATAGATTTAAATTTTGTATCATTTAGTTCAGTTATGTTTTTTGGAATTTTGTTGTAAAATTTTTAGAAATTTTGTCATTTTTTTTTTTTAATTATTACTTTTGTTATTTTTTATTATTCTTGAATTTCTTATAATTTATTATTCTTGATTTAATTATTAAGAACTAGTGATTTGACATTAAGTTTTGTTTGTTGTTTCTTTTTTATGTGACAATTAATATGTAAATCAATCAAATCGAATGAAATTTTAAGTTTGCATGCTAAGTTAAGCAGAATGTATTGGACATTTAATATCTAATCTTACCACCATATATACTGTAATACTACATTCTTGCAAATAAATGAATTATGAATTATGAATTATAAATCTTACACAATTTCCCATGAACGACTTATTGGTTTTAGCCAGTCTGTAAGTTGGAACTTTAAGCTTTCCTGTATTTCTAGTAGCCTTTGGCTTATCGACGTTGGTAGGGAAATTGCATATATTTTTCCTAACGTACATGATTATTTCAAAAATATATAGCGACGGTAGGGTTAAGATGTTCTAGTTCGGATACCCGTCTCCATGACACAAATCCGCCATTAATAACTATTTTCTTTTGTTAATTGGAGTTATGTAATGTAAGTATCTTGTTGGAATAAATTATTTGTTATTTTGTATGAAACTTATAAAATTTCCTGAAAAGTTGAGGACAGCTTGTGGCCCCTGAAAAAACCGACTTCCTGTATTTGTCAATTATAAACCGCGTACTGTGGCAACTTTACCAGCGTAGTTAACTTTGCCTGACCAGCCTGAACAGATATAACACTGGTTGTTTCTCGGGGAACCAGCATCCTATTTAGCGTTAATGCTGTTCAGTACGTGGCTCTAACGTGACCGGCCAAGTTCAGTTTAGAATAGAATAGAAGAATAGAATATGCGTTTATTACCACACAAAGTAAATTTACAGTTAAAAATATATATAAAAATGACAAAAACTTCATGTGACAAAAGGAGCGGTCTCAGCACTTGCTGCGGATGCGAGCGCACGCTCGTACCTGCGCAGCGCTGGTTTTCAGTCCGCCCCTCCCCCCGCACTCAGTACAGCTTAACTAGATGGCGGTAGACTCACCACAGCATGCACACGCATTATATAAAAAAAAGGAATAGAAAAAGAAAAAAACGTTTCAGAAGTAAACAAAACAACAAAGAAATATTAACCATGAAATATGAACTATAAGCACCTAGAAGTCGTTATGGACGTTATTTATCTGAGTTTATCTCTATGAGCGTCACTTTCTTATAACTCTAGTTTGATAGAGACGCAGGAAGGAATAAGTTAAACCTGGGCCAGTCATATTAGGGCCACAGGTTGGCTGATGTTGTCAACGTCAATGTGTTCGTCGTTTACGTGCGATTTTGTATTTTTTTCTAGTAATTGATGATAAGTTGTAAAGTAATTGTTTGTCTTTAAACAAAAAAAACTTTGCCTCCGCCCACTGCTGACTATTGCGACATCAAACATTTATAATACTATTTAAACTAAGACGTTCCTCGTAAAAAGAATGACGTAGATAAAACATGACTATATTTGAATTTAGAATACGACAGGTCTATTTTGCACATTTCCACTCCCTGATGTCTTACGGTACTTTAATTTGGGGAAACTCTACGGATGCCGAAAGAGTACTGCTGATGCAGAAAAGAGCATTGCGCATTCTCGCCGGGGCAAAACCCAGACACTCGTGCAGAAGCCTGTTCGTGGCCCATCGTATCATGACGCACTATTCACTTCACATATTCGAAGTAATCATGTATGTAAGGAACAATATCACAATGTTTGAGCGCAAACATGTTCCTGGCAAACAGCCTCGTCTTGCACGGCGTGTAAAAAAATTTCCCAGCCGCATGGCGCTTGCAAGGAAGAACCCACGTATAATAGGACCCATTTTATACGAGCATTTGCCTGCTGATCTTAAATTTGAGACCTCTGATGAATCATTCACGCGCCAACTGAGAAATCTTTTATTGAAAAATCCTTTATACTCATTCAAAGAATTTATGGACATTACATTTTAGATTATTAGATTTTGACATTTGTATTACTTTGAATTATTTTTACCTATATTGTATTTTATTATTTTTACATTTTTTACTGATGGATTAATGAATTAATGGTAACGGTGACATTATAATTATGTAGAATTGGACATTTATTGATTGACATTGTAATTTTTTCTTGTATAATTTAAATTGTTATGACGATCTTAATGTGAATTGCATATATTTAGACATCTAATGTAATGTATATTGTAATTTATATTTTGAAAAAAAAAAATTAACTTTGAATGTAAGGTAGCCCGTCAAAGTGCTTGATACGCGTAAGTCATTGTTTTTACCATTAAGCAGTTGATAATTATTGTCTCTCATTAGTTTTTACTCATATGTTTACATACCTTCTTGACAATTATTGGAGCACTAGTAACTAACGCAATTTTTTGTATAGCAAAATTTACCACTGTTTACGGCAGTTAAATAGTTTCTTACGAGTAAGGCTAAAATAAATTATTGTAAAGAAGCATCTCCTTGGTTCATTGCTCCGTGGTGACATCCGCCATTACACGTCCTTTGTCCCGGAATAATGTTTTCGTATGTAATAGCATTCTTTGCACTTCTGTCTGTCTGTAGACTTTCATAATGTCGTATCTCTGTCTAGCTGCATTGTAAATTTCAACTCTATACATTTAAATATAGAGTCAAAATTGGAAGAGTTTTTACTTATTTTTATCTGGCCTTATTATCAACCTTTTTCCGCCATCGTTGGTTATTTAAAACACAAAATGTTCAGTTCAATTCGCTGCAATCTTGGAATTAGGACAAATGTCATATAAAGTAACAGTCCCAGTGTTTGACAGTGCCCTAACAATTGACGAGAAACAAGGAAACAAACGAATAAAACGAGAAATAATGATGTCAACTACTGGTACAAACAATATCCTACGCGTGTCAGGCACTGGGACGGTTGACTTAGTGTTTGAGTGCGACTAGCGATAAAAATATTCGTAAAAAACCATTTTTTTTTTGCGTTTTTGCCTAAATTGTTTTTCTGGAATAAATTTTGATTAAAACGTTTGTTTCCTTGTTATAGGAAAAAGCATATACAAGGCATTTTTAAAACGGACAGTCAAGGAATTAAATTTCCAACCCACCTAAGGTTCAGTAGCATATAGCAAACTGTCACCATAAGAGCTATAGAGCAAGACGTTAGTTTGACATATCGACCTTAATGCATTGCGAATGTCAGACGACATTTCAACGAAATAAGTAGGGAATTAAGTTCCTTGACTGTACCCACGTTTATGTACCAAGCGTTCGTATTTTAGAGTTGTATGCAGTGGCATAGCTTGGTGACCATAAAAAAATGGGGCAAAAATTATACATATGCGCGTGGTAGGACCTTATGCAAGGTCCGTTCGGATCGCTACCACCATCTTGCTCGCTAGTCCTGCCGCTAAGCAGCAGTGCTTGCACTGTTGTATTCCGGCGTCGAGAGCAAGACAGCCGGTGTAATTACTGGCACAAGAGGTAGTTCATCTTAGACCTCTGGGTTGGCAGCGCATCTACAATCTCTTCGATGTTGCGGGTGTCTATAGGCGGTGGTGTACACTTACCATCAGGTGACCCACTTGCTTGTTTGCCTTCACATTTTATAAAAAAAATATATAAATTGGTATGTAATTCTGGTGGTCGGAGAATATTTGCAAGTAGGACAGCTAGAGTTAAAAGGAAACTAGCCAGGGCCCCCTGAGTTTGAGGGCCCTGGGGCGTGGCATCGCCTAACCCCTGTGGCCCGTTTCACTAAGCTACAAGTTACAATTTTACAAGTCTAAACCGGCAACATTGTTCAATAATGACCAATGGCAATGAGCATAATGACCAATGTTGCCGGTTTTGACTTGTAAAATTGTGACTTGTAGCTTCGTGAAACGGGCCACTGGTAGCTACGCTACTGGTTATACATACATATATGTTTACATACTTACAACTTGTGAGTATATCATTCTTACCGCATGTGTGTGAGAGAGGGCGCATGTGTGTACATGTGTAGTCGTGTATTTAAACGAGTCACGTCCCTCTGACGCTATCTACTTTAATTGAACATATGTCTTAAATAAAACAAGATATACAGCTCCTTTATTGCAGCAATGCATCTAGATTGCAGGACCTATAAATTAGTCTACATCTATTTTACAAACTTCGACCTTTCTCTGCACACTATCTCCAGACCGTATCTTATAGCTCATGTGTTTTTAGAATGACCAACCCTGTATTCTCATTTTACAGGACGCAAATTACAGGATTCATGGAAAAAATACGGGACAAACGCGTTTATGGTATGGTATGATCCTGTATATTACAGATCCTGTATACAGGACACGGCCAAAAAAGATGAAAACTGTACAATACAGGACAGTTTGGCCAACCTATGTGTTTTGAAATTTCTTTACGGCTTCATTTTCTTTTATTTGAAATCGTTAAAATATTTCGCGGAATTAACTTATGTACGTTCATATAAAAAAATTAGAGATGCGCCGAGTAACACTTTTGCCGAGTAACGAGTACCGAGTTTTACTCGGTTCAATTTTTTTTCAACCGAGTACTCGGCCGAGTAACTCGGTTCAGTTAAATTCCCATTTTGTGCGAGTAAACAAGTACAAACAGGTTCGCGCCAGTCGAGCGGCCGGCTCGCGTTGATACACCCCTCACCCCGTCCGCGCTTTTCAAGTACCAGTCACTTGATAGTTTGCAAAACAATACTTCACGTTGCGCGTCATAGTAGATAAATAATTTAAAAAGTTTGTTAATTAACGATTGACTGTGTGTAGTACCTGATCAGTGATGACCTGATTTTGATTAACAATGTTGTTTTAATTATATCTACCTAAATATATTACTTTCCTTAAACCGAGTATACTCAGCATTCGAACCGAGTTATTCGGCCGAGTACGAGTATCAAAAAACCCGCCGAGTACGCCGAGTACCGAGTATCAACCGAGTACTCGGCCCATCTCTAAAAAAATGTAATTCAAATTCCATTTTTTGGCACCTAAACATCGCTTATCGCCTATATAAAACAAATCGTGGCAGTAATTAAAATATTTAGGTTAAAATAAAAGACAAGAGATGAATGTGGCTTATGTATTGTATTACATAAAACCACAACGTATTGGTGTCTACAGGCGGTGGTGATCACTTACCATCAGGAGGCCTACTTGCTTGTTTGCCTTCCTAATTCATAAAAAAATATAAAAGTCATATATGTATACTTTGCATATAAAAAACATTTAAAAAGAAATAAAGACTCCATGGCTATTGGAACCGTAGCACGCTCCTAAAAAGTCCTAGCTCTACTAATTAGAAATGTAAAATAGTTCCCGATTTGTCGATTTGATGACCATTTTCAGTTCAAATAAAACTCTATTGTTGAGTCAATTTCGAAATAGTTTTAACATTTCTAACGTATCGTCGAAAGTTACTAATCCCAACTAAAAACTGACGCATCCAGCTCCGTAGAGCTGCTTTACGCGCCGTGTCGCATACGTGACGCGTACGCAAACGGTGTGGTTCGACGTTTAACGTCTAATTTAGATGTCTCCGATGTTAAGGACCTCCGCTAAGTCGCGCGGGCGCAGGGAGCGGGTGCACGGATCGGGTGCACATCTAAAGAAAAATGATATAAGAGCGTCCACTAACTCGCGCGGGCGCTCATACATTGTTCGATAGGCGTGCACCCGCTCCGTGCGCCCGCGTGACTTAGCGGAGGCCTTAAACCGTTTCAACGACGAGGCGCTGTTTGTTAAATAGTTGGCAATTTGTCCACAAGATGGCGGACTAACCTTGCAATCTCGCCAAGTCGTGGCGCCCTCGCGCGGCGCATTCCAGCGATCGGCAGAACACCCATCTGGCAAAACAAAATTTTTAAATTTAATTTACTCCATTTACATTCATTAGCATGTATAGGTCGATTTATGAGAGCTGATACTGAAAATGTATGAAAATGTTATTAGATTAAAAGAGATTTTTGAATCTCACCAGGTGACCAAAGAAGATAAACCAGGTGACTAAAGCTCACTAAAATGGCCGCATTTCTATGAAACACGGCCATTTTGCCGAGCTTTGATTACTCGGTGAGATTTAAAAATCGCACCAGGCCAGCTTTTAAAGCCAAAAAACCACGTAGAAATCAGTCTATTCGTTTGGGTTCTCCGGTGATTTAAACTAACCTAACGTGACCGGTCCTGGTTTAGTATATTCCTGTCTCTCTCGAACTAGTGTCATAAGAAAGGGACGAACATAGAGATAAACTCAGATAAACTCAACTTGGCTTGACAAGTTATGGCCGCGGAAGAACACACACAGACTAACAGACAAAAGTTTTAAACTTAGAAAAGCCTTTATTACTTGTTCAAATAAGTTTAAAGGACTGATAAAGATTGAGCAAGGTGTATTTCAAGCTCGAAAAGGTAATCTTTATATTGTTGTACTTTTCAAACGACTCACAAAACCGAGACTTAAATAAAAATCTATTTATGGAGTATATTTTCCTGTATGAGTAGCCTCGAGGGACCTTTGTCGAAAGCCGGCTGCCACAGAATTTATTTTTAGTAACAAACTTAATTTGATAAAATACATTAAAATGTTATGTAATGACAACACAAAGAAAAAAATAAAAATCATTTGACAAATACATGAAACGTTTTTTGATAAAATACATTTCGGTGGTATAGTATCTTAAAAAATGTGCTTAGAGAAGGCAGGTGGAGAACTTCCCAAAGGCAACATTTAATTTGTGACCCAGAGCTTGTAGTTTTTTTTATTTATTAGTCTTTATATTTGTATATTAGTATCTGATTTTATATTCAAATTAAATTTAAAATGCTATATAATGACAACACAAAGAAAAATTAGGGTAATGCCAGGGTTCGAACCTGCAACATCAGCATTCCGTGCCTTGCGTATTCCAGTTTCCGCCACATTACAGCTGCCATACCCTGCGAATTTTTCAATGTGTTTCGTCTTTACGGTCTTTACATTATTGATATTTTTTCTTTGGGAAAACTACCCTCGGTGTCATCTATGAGAAACTGAATCAAATTATCTCATTCAACTTGGTCATTTATGAATGCCCGTTAGCTGACAAGAGATGACGCCATTTGTTGTTAAATTATTGTAATCGAAATTATTTATTAATAAATAATTTCGATTACAATAATCTGATTTTATATTTCTTTGCACATAAGTTGTATTGTTTGTGTATTTCGCTGTAAATACGAGTAAGTCCTACCTCTTTTGCTCAAAGGTTAGCTGGAAGAGACCTATTTAAGGGGTTATCGTTCGCCTTTTTAGCACTTCCTGTATATTTTTGTGTATTTGTAAGTGCAATAAAGAGTTTACATACATGTGGGAATGCTAGCAACATTGAATGAACGACTGATGTAAACAAGCGAATGACTGAAAGAGATTATTGTGAATGAACGGGTTTTAGTAAGAGGGAGTGCGTTAGGCGATTGGTTAGCTGCTAATACTTGTGTTTCTTGTTCTTTCCGTATTTTATTTTTAAATTAAACTCTTTCATATTTTTATTAAAGTGTTTTTCCTTCACACATACATATTATACATATAGATTAATTGACCTGAAATAAATAATTTCTGTATATATAATTTCTTTTTCCGTTTGTCTGGTGCAGCGGCATCCAGTAACGCAGTGGAAACATCTCATTTCTCGTCGTTGCCAATTTCAAAGGATCGTTTGAATCGTTTCCGATACAATTTCTTTTTATTTATTCTTTGTCGGAGCTGAGATAATTAGGTATTAGACGCTGCGGGGAACGTTTACGGCTTTGAGGAATTACGGATTAAATTTGTGACTCTTAATTCGTAGGTATTGCTGCAAAAAAAGGTGATATTTAGAATGTTTAAGTTTGGCATAAACCCAGTTTTCTTTTTTGTTATAGACCACATAGGGACCACGCCATTTTGTCGCCAAAATAGTTTATAGTTTTATTGCAGTTTTTGTTTTATACGTATGTTAGTCTATAAGGTATTTATTGTATGGGTCTTGTTACCTGAAATAAAGTTTTAATAAAGTTAATTTTCAGTGCTTATTAAGTTTGCACGGAACCCTCGGTGCGCGAGTCCGAATTGGACTTGGCCGGTTTTTATGAAGTGTCAGCAAAGAGTTTTTATTACACGCTCATAGATGATAGCTAACCTAGTAATTATAAAGGACAATTTAATTATTTACCCCTATTCATAAACGCTTCGTAAACGTTTGTTAGTTAACATGTTTTATCTCTTTATCTGTCATTGTGACGTTTGCCCTCAAATGAAAGGGACAAAACATTTGGTAGCTTAAAAAGATTGTTATTTTTTTATGAATAATCAGTTTTTAACATAATGCATGTTCGTGCGAAATAAATGAGCTAAATAAATAAATAAAAGATGAAGTTCTTGTTTAAAATAGGAAGTAAAACAAGCAAGCGGGTCACCTGATGGTAAGTGATTAGTGAGTGATGTGATAACTGGTTTTAAGAGGAAACACAAGGGCCGTTTTTCCATACAAACGTCGTCCCCTGTTTCCTCTCTGGATAATGCCAGTAGAGCAATATTTTTTTTCCAAAAAATCGATGGCCACTATTATGCATGTCCCTATGTTTTCCTTTTTTTAATAAATTAATTATTAAAAGAGATATGGACATTCAAAAACCTAAAAAATTGGCCAGATTTTCGGCTGCGTTCATACATTCAGAAACCAAATTTTACTAGATTATATAAAAAAAGAAAAACATAGGAACACTGCCAAAGCCTTTCTTTAATTTTTAATGAAAAAAGTAGTTAAATCGGTTAAGTTTTGGAGAAGGAATCAGGGGTCTACGAATCGTTGATTTTGTGTACTTTTAATAGGTATTTTCAGTCCAAGCTGCGGCTGTCTCTATTGCACTCTGCAGGGGGAGGCTTGATAGATGGAGGCAGCAATAGATTTTACAAATACCTATTTTTCAATTCTCTAGACCTTGGTGTTTCCTCTTAACTTAGGTTTGAGTTTTGGACAGAGAGTATCTGTCCTGTAGTTAAATTATACACAAGGTTGCAATTTTTTAATGTAAAAAAAAATCTTGCCAAGTTTTGACTTGTTACCTATTAGATTCTTACATTTTATCGAAATGACAACTTTCTGTACCATGTCTTGGGCAAATAAATGATTTCTTTATTACATAATTTTTTTTATATTTATTTAGAAATTTTCTAAACAATACAATTACACAGTACACAAATAAACAGTACAATTTGATTAACAAATAATAATTCTTAATAAGAATAAAAGTCAACTAAACTAAAACTAAACTAAAATAACTTGCCCCTGACCGTTCCCGGTGCAAAGGTGCCCATCACACTCGCAGGGCTGCTTTTCCACTAGAGACTTGCGAGGATGCGTAGCGAGAGATGTGTTTGTAAGAAACAATAGAATCGCTTCATTTATCTCGCCTCGAGCACAGCTCTAGTGGAAACGGCTCATTGGTTCTTTACAAACACATCCCTCGCTACGCATCCTCCCACATCTCTGGTGGAAACGCAGTCTTACCGCGCTGAATGGCAATTGGCCTTTGCACCAAGAACGAACCGGAGCGGGAAAATAAAATACTAAAATTGCAAATTTAACATAGATGTAGACATTTTAAATAATGGCCGGCCTACACTGTACCTACTTTCCAATGTCTTCGCCAATGTAAAAGTAACTTTATCCAAAGACTTATCTGCCAGATATAACTTCGCTTGTAATTAAAAGTTTCAGCTTAAAACGCAACGATTTCGCTAATTAGCAGACGCTCTAATTATATTTAATTAATAAGGTATTTCATTTCTATCATGGGTGTGTGAAAACTTGAAATATTTAGCTTTCGCGGTATAATGTTTTGATTTGGAAATAAAAACCGCCTTTGAACTGTGCTAGTCATAAAACATAATGTGTCATTCATAGTTGACAATACATATCGAAGGTCCGATAGCCTAGTGGTTAGTGACCCTGACTACAAAACTTGAGGTTCCGAGTTCGATTCCCGGGAGGGGCAAATGTTTGTACCCGAGTCTTGGAAGTTATATGTATTTAAGTATCTATTTATCTATTTAAGTATGTATATCCGCTATCCAGAGCCCATAACACAAGCAGCTTTAGTTGGTTACTTTGGGACTAGGTCAATTGGTGTTAATTGTCCCAAAAATATTTATTTTTATTATTATTTATTATATCGACGGTTTTGTTAATGTAAGGAGTTTTGTGTTAACGAGTTTTGCGGGTGAGGACCTTGTGCAAGGTCCGTCCGGGTCGCTACCACCATATTTCTCGCTAATCCAGCCGCTAAGCAGCAGTGCTTGCACTGTCGTGATCCGGCATGGAGAGCAAGACAGCCGGTGTAATTACTGGCAGAGGTATTCCATCTTAGCCCTCTGGACTGGCAACGCATCTACAATATCCTTGGTGTTGCGGGTGTCTATACGCGTCGGTGATCACTTACCATCAGATGACCCACCTGCTTGTTTCCTTTTCTATTTCATAAAAATAAAAATTAATAAATTACTTATATTTCTATTTATATAAATACGGAACTCTAAGAACGCCTATAGAGTCGCACCTTGTTGTGAGCTTTACGACCCTAAAATAATAACTTCGACCTCAGCATGCCGCGTGCCATAATTCACCGGCTTATCGCGGGCGTTCGCGAATCTTATCGTAATCTTGCTCGTAAAAGCTACTAACAATGGGGCTAAGAGAGGAGAGGTAGTGGGAGCGGACTAAACCGTTTTACAGCGATTTAGGAGTTATGCTTCTAGCACGAATCTTCTCGATACGCGTTAACTCGCTACGTAACTTAGTCTGTCTCTCTCCCACTGGGCTAGTTAGAACGCAGTGCCTGCGCAGTGACTGCGGCGCTGCTTAGTTACGAAATCATAGTCCAATCAAAATAATAATATCGCTAAACAGCAGTGTTTGCACTGTTGTGTTCCGGCGTGGTGAGTAAGACAGCCGGTGAAATTACTGGCACAAGAGGTATTCCATCTTAGCCCTCTGGGTTGGCCACGCATCTGCAATATCCTTGGTGTTGCGGGTGTCTATGGGCGGTGGTGATCACTTACCACCAGGTGACCCACTTGCTCGTTTGCCTTCTTATTTTCTTTAATGAAAAAAGCGTATGAAATTTACCACAACTCAGGTATTCTATAATGGACAACATTTCATATTTTCTAAGACTATAATTTGATTCGTTCTCTGCATTCTGCTTGGAAAGAGAAAAACGCTGATAGTTTTAAATTTTCACTAGGATTAATAATTAATTTATTACTGTTTTTTAAGATGTGCTTATTCTAAAAGGGCATAACTCCAACTATAAGCAACAATAGATCCATAACTGTAGTCTAGTCTCTATTAAAAATAAATATGATAACCATAGATGATAACGTAAATATGACGTTCCCGTTGTCAAATTTTTGTTGAGCGTGGCGTGTGGTTTTCTTTGGCGGTTTGGTTCTTTCTTGCTCTGAAACTTACAATATAAGACTTCTGCGACGATTTTGAAACTGGACTGCAAATAAATACGACACTTGGCTTTCTTACGGATACGGCGGATGATCATAACATTGACGATTTGGAACAGCTTAAAGGACAATGAAACCTACCGATGGTTTTTGTGCTGCAGACAGCGGAAATCTACCAAAAGTAGATTCTTTCATGTTGATGGAGTTTATGGGAGGCAACGAAGCCTTCAGCGCTGCTGAAATTAGACGTCGTTCGTCGTCGTTCATGCATAACAGTAATAAAAATAGATTATTTATTTATCTGTCAATTTTCAATAACAATGTCAAATTTAAAATTATGACAGCTCTTTTTTTCTGGTGAAAAAGGCAAAGGAATGTCTATTCTGTAAAAAGTTGGTGAATTCAGATGTATTATTTTAATTTATTGTATTTCTTTAAATATGGAGAAATAAATTATAATAATAATTTTACCGTGTTCAGGAGGCAAAACTCTTTCGATTCCTGTAGTAATTTTCAGGTTTCAAAAAAATGAAATCTCGTCATCAAAGTCCAATCAAAATAATAATATCTTTATTTAGATTAGGCTTACAGGAAGCATTTATGAATATCAGAAAATTTACCAGCGGCACACATTATATTAGTAGTAAAATACAGAAACTTCTTTCGATTTGCGATTAAACGAATTCCAACTTTATTGACACGATCAAAAAGTTCGTATTACATAATACACATTCGCCAAAAAAAAGATAAAGCGTCGCCCTATTCGGCCTTCCCCCCGTAACTCCCTGGCGACACGTTAGGGTTATGCTAAATTCGTTTTCAATTACACTGACACAGCGAGAGCGAGCGTGCGCGCAGCGAGCCGACAACCTACTGCGATTTGACTACTCTATAGGCAAGGCGGCCGAGCGTACCTACAGTGCGGAGTGCCAGTAATGGCCGGCTGTTGTGCTCTCCACGCCGGGACACAACTGTGCAAGCACTACTGCTAAGCGGCAACTATAGCACCGATTCCAAAAATTATTTCACTAATGGAAAGCTACTCTATCCTTGACGGGCATAGGCTACTTATTCCATGCAAACGAAGTCGCGGGCGTCCGCTAGTTTAATAAGCAACAGATTAAAATCCCTCTTTTGGGCGCACACTCAGGAATTTGAAGTTATTAGCACCATATTTGGTCAACAATTTAATTTGAATGTTAACCGCCCCGCCCATGCCTTGGGCGCTCCCTCCGCAAGGGCGGCGCCCTCGACCTTGCCGGACCTACTCCACTGCCCTTCGGCGCCCACCGACGCCGCGTGCCCTCGTTCCGGACGCTACACTAATTTTGATGATGTTGTGCAAGGGTATCGATAGCGAAGCGCGATTGTCTTTACGTTAAAATATATCGTTAAGAGGAAACACAAGGGCCGTTTTTCCATACAAACGTCGTCCTCTGTTTCCTCTCTGGATAATGCCAGTAGAGCAATTTTTTTTTCCAAAAAATCGATTTCCACTATTATGCATGTTCCTATGTTTTCCTTTTTTTCATAAATTAATTAATAAAAGAGATATGAATATTCAAAAACCTAAAAAATTGGCCAGATTTTCGGCTGCGTTCATACATTCAGAAAACAAATTTTACAAGATTATATAAAAAAAGATAAACATAGGAACACTGCCAAAGCCTTTCTTTAATTTTTTATGAAAAAAGTACCTAGTTAAATCGGTTAAGTTTTGGAGAAGGAATCAGGGGTCTACGAATCGTTGATTTTGTGTACTTTAAATAGGTATTTTCAGTCCAAGCTGCGGCTGTCTCTATTGCGCTCTGCAGGGGGAGGCTTGATAGATGGAGGCAGCAATAGATTTTACAAATACCTATTTTTCAATTCTCTAGGCCTTGGTGTTTCCTCTTAAGTGTTAATGCTACTTGGTTTTGGGAATGGAAATCTTGGTCAATTCAGGTCAAGTCAATTATTAAAAACAATATACTTATTAAATATATTTTAATTAAATATTACGAGATGTATATACTAGGTACGAATGTTTTATGGAAATTTAGTTTTTTTAGTGATAATTGATTTATTTGTTGACATGTACTGTTTTGTATTAAATGATTGGACTTTGACTTTGACTTTGGAGAGACTGATAGACTTCATACTCGTTCATTGAAGCGTATAGACTAGGAGGTCACGTCAAATTTGGCAGCGATCACCAATGTGGCTGATTTAGTGCACAAGATAAAGGGCAACTCCTTGATACCAAATATGTCGGTCTGCCTGCGCTAAGTAATTGCGTTATCGATATATGGCGCCTGAAAAACCAGTTATCGTTCCCAAAAAAAACGATATTGAAAATGGCTGAATCTGGTTCATAGAGTAAGTACCGGTTGTACTCATGTGGATTATGAAAAAACTGAACAAATTTACACATACATACATAAAATCACGTCTGTTTCCCAGAGGGGTAGGCAGAGACCACGGATTTCCATTTGCTACGATCCTGACATACAACTTTCGCTTCATTAACTTTCATGACATTCTTTATGCATGCTCGTCGGTTTAGGGTACTCCTGACCTGGCCAAACAAATTTACCTTACAAATTATTTCATGAAACCTGTCTTAAATCGTATGAACACCATAAATATATGAGCAATAAAGTCTTCTGATAGTTATTATTCCATTTTCAGTAGCGTCAGCAACATCCGAGACGAAAATACTACGGCGAGATTTAAGGAGCTTTCACTGTGCTTTTATCACCGCAATATTTCTGCAAGCTCAGCTTATTTATAACCGGTCTATTTTGATGTTTTCTGGAATAACAAAAGATATTTCTTTTTACTCGACTATCGACTGCTGTGGATCCCTCCACAGAGCAAACAAATGCTTCTTTATTTTTTCCTTTTCACTACATAGAAAAGTAAAGTTGCTATCCGTTCTTGTCTGTGTATGTTCGGCCGCTTTCTTCTAAACTGCGCAACAAATTTTGATGCGGTTTTCACTGTATTTTTTTTTATGACCTTTATTTTTGCTGATCGTAGTCCTCGCGAAGGGTACAGGCTGCTACGATCGCTTAATAACAATTTATTTCAACACAGATAGGTGATTTAGCAATAATCAAAAGGCATGCCTATCGTGGGTCTGAGAGAACTTTACGCGTACACAGGAGTGGTTCCGTATACGCATAAGGACCACCACCAAAAAGCGGTTTGCCCTTGACTATTGACAACTTTATGAAGAAGATTGTGGGGGTGATTGTGATATGATTACTACTGGAGTGAGCGGTTAGCACGAGTGGCTATGACTCACTTTGACGAGCGGTGCGTCTCTTTCACTGTCATTTGGAGTGTTTTTTATTTGAACGCTTTTATGAATATTACATCCTGATTGTACTCGCGGGTTGTTAGGAAATACGTGACAAAAGTCTATGGACTTGAATAAAGTATTTATGCTTCACTAGCGACCAAGTAGCGACTAGTAATGTACATAAAAACTAGAGATGGGCCGAGTACTCGGTAGATACTCGGTACTCGGCGTACTCGGCGGGTTTTTTGATACTCGTACTCGGCCGAATAACTCGGTTAAAATGCCGTGTATACTCGGTTTAAGAAAAGCAATATACTTAGGTAGATATAATTAAAAAAACAGTGTTAATCAAAATCAGCTCATCACTGATCAGGTACCACACACAGTCAATCGTTAAATTAACAAACTTTTTTAATTATTTATCTACTATGACGCGCAACGTGAAGTGTTTGCAAACTATCAAGCACTATCAAGTGACTGGTAGTTAAAAAGCGCGAGCGGGGTATCAGCGCCAGCCGACTGCTTGACCGACGCGAACCTGTTTGTACTTGTTTACGCCCGCGAAATGGGAATTTGATTAAACCGAGTTACTCGGCCGAGTACTCGGTTGAAAAAAAATTGAACCGAGTAAAACTCGGTCGAGTAACGAGTAACTCGGCAAAAGTGTTACTCGGCGCATCTCTAATAAAAACCTTCCCTAAAAAAAATCTCTAAATGACAGTGAAGACGTATCAAAGTCCATTGCATGGTTGAGAAGGAGTAAGTGGTCGAAGATACACTGTAAGGATTCAGGACAGACAGGAACAGATATCGACTTTGCTTTATACTATGGACAGATGATGATAGTGAAGATTTTAATTAAGGCGGCAACATGTCTTTCTCTAATCTATAAATAAAATAAATAAATAAATAAATATCACGAGACAATTTACACCAATTGACCCAGTCCCAAACTAAGCAAAGCTTGTACTATGGGTACTAGACAACGGATAAACTTACATATATAGATAAATACATACTTAAATACAAATACTTAACGTCCATGACTCAGGTACAAACCTTCGTATTCGTCACACAAATATTTGCCCATACCAGGATTTGAACCCGGGACCTCATGCACAGTAAGCAGACACATGTGCCACTGTGCCATACAGGTCGTCAAAACAATACAACATCGTAATTTGGTGTAAGCAAAATGAAAGTTATTCAATCCTAAATTTATGAAACATATTTTTCCAACATTTCAAGACAAGTGAACTCAAAATATCTTTATTCAGAATAGGCTTACAAGAAGCTCTGAATAAGCTCATTAAAATGTGTTTTTGCGTATGAAAGCTCCATTTAAGTAAATAAATAAGCACTTATGAATGTCAGAAGATTTTACACCGTTTCGTAAAAGCTCTGATGAGAAAATTCCAGTGAGAAATTTACACATTTTAAGGTATTTGCAAACAGGACACGACAGAAGGGATCACAGGTATATTGTACATATATGAACAAATGTAATTCTCTTATTTACCTGTATGTCGTGGTTGACTGGTAGAAAATGTCTATAGGAGTGTGATTCTCTAAGGAACATCTTTGTAACATGAATAACTTCAACGATGAAAACAAAAATTGGTATTCTCTAAGACCGTTTGAACATCGACAAGGCGAGGTTTATGCGATCTCAGCGCTTCACCGATCGCGATGGTGGCTCAAGGCGGATTTATTAATGACGTTACGTTTTTGTATGACAACGGTATTCTGTAAGCTCTAACATCATCTAGTATATTAACATGAAATGTAATGGTTCTTAAACTTTTTTGCGACAGAGTACATTAAGAAATTTAAAAATCCCATGTACCACAAAGGTAGTGAAATGAAAAATGTGCAATTAAGTTTATAATAAATAAACAGATAATAGATTCAGGGGTTACTTTGCAGGGGTCCATATCAACTGTGTTCACGTGCAAAACAGATGCGTCTGTGCGACTGAAATGAAAATGAAAATGATAAAGTATCTTGCAAGTCGGCTATAGGCTTTTTTACATAGCACTTCGGAAAGGAGCTGCTGAGAAGAAGTGCCGCAAGAAACTCGGCAACATTTTCTGTTTTTCTTCTCTTTTTCAAATAAGATTACAGAGCAATAAACATAATCAACACAATAGTAAGTACTTAACTTAAAGAGTAAGTAGATAGATAGATAGATAAAACGTTTATTTGTTACTGCAAGCACACACAATCAAAAATTACATACAATTTAGGATAGAGAAAAAAAAAACGAAAGCTAACAAATTTGTTGAGTACTTGTTGTCTGTGTGCGCTGCAGCAGTACAAAAGGGCCATGGCTCAGTGGGCAACATTGCTCTTATAAGAGCAAACACTGGTATTCTGCCACAGCATTAAGTAATAAAACTAAAGCTTTTTCTTTCAGCGTATAATCAAACTTATGACACCCATTATTTTTCGTCGAAGGTTAATAATAGCACTGACTAAGCCTAGTTGTAACTCTGTCGAAATCACTTGACGTTTTCGTCACGTACAGTCTATTAAATAGATTGTAAATCTGTAGGCTTTGGCGGCGTGCCAAACGCGCCCAACGAAAGCCTTCTGCACTAGACGGGGTAGGTATTAAAGTTGCCAATACCACAGAAAATAATTTAGAACAGTATCCTAACTTTTATTCTCGAGCTCACCGTTGAGGCACCCTCCTCAACCCCTCCCTAGGTTAACGTTCCCCTCTTTTCATTGAATTACGTGGCGCCAACTACGCGTTAACTCGCTACGTAACTCGCCCAGTTTTAACTAGCCCAAGAGGAGGGAAACGCACGCAGTTATGTAGCGAGTTAAGCTTCTAGACGCGCGTTAACTCGCTACGTAACTTAGTGTACCTCATTCTACTAGTCCGGTAAGAGAGATATTCACAAAGTTACGTAGCGAGTTAACGCGTGCCGAGATAGTTAGTGCTAGGTGCACTGACAACATTGCAAAACGTGTCTGAGTCGGTTTATCGTTTTAGATTGACAGTTCGCAGTCAGTAATATAAATTATCAAACTAGAACAAATTACCTTGCACCTCTGCAAAGTAACGCCTGAATCTATTAATTATGTAATATAAATTAAAAATAAAGTTTTACTAAAAAGAACTGTCAAATCCCGTTACAATATCAAATCGTGAATGGGCGATGAGGCTTACATAGACTGAGCATTACGGTCCCAATCTTTGTATCTTTGTTATTTATTTAAGCTTCATTGCACAGCTTACAAAACAAATATTATCTATTATTATCTTACTGCTTTAGCTATAATTTACTGCGCCGAAACGCTTTGGTCGTGAGATATGGAAAATTTATTCACGTAGCACACAAGAATAGCGCTTTTGGGTCAGAGATTCAGGATCTTTAAAGCAATATCCCCTTTTTTCCAATAACAGAAATTTCAATAAATTGTTTTAAACTTTCGCGATTTTCATACATACGAGTATTTACGAGTATATATAACGTTAACGGGACTTTAACGCGATAAAAACATTGACCAAAAACGGCTGTAGCATTTTAGGGTTAACTGGAACTAAAAATAGAAGACAACTTTATAAGGAGAAAATTGTTTCTTCCTTGAACGTGCTTGAACTTTAAAGGGTTCTTTAGAAACAAAGCATTTTTGGAGGTTATTTAGCGATGCAATTATACATATATTAATAATTATTATTTTTATAGGCCGGACGGCCGGATAGCCTAGTGGTCAGTGACCCAAAATTAATCGTGTGACACTATAAATCAAAGGGCGTAAAAGTTTAAAATTATTATTTTAGAATAATAAGAACAAAAAAACAAATAATATACGCTATAGGTATTAGTATTATGTACTTTATGCTATAGGGTTGATTTGATAGCGATTGAAAGGAACGAAACTTAGAAAAAAATCTCTTTCGTTTGGTTCAAAATGTAGTGTTTATAACATTACATTAACCAAAAAATATTATGAAAATCAAAAATAAATAAAATAAAAATGAAAAGGAAAGTAAGAGGTATCTTTCACAGCATGACATATGCACGCAAGGACGTGTGTGTATGTGTGTGTGTGTGTGTTCTTAATGGTGTGCATCATTTTACGTGGCTGACGCGCTGAAGCCAGTGACAAGTGACACGTCAGCAACGAAAGTCCATGAACACATCCTAATTTCCAAAACACCTGCACACTATAAAGTTCCATATGTTACTGAACAGGCTAATGTACAAATGTCTGTGGACATTTGAGAATAACAAAAGTCAATAAACATCGGTTTTTCAATAGTTGTTGAACATGTCTGACTACATAATTAGCTGATATGTACAATATCAATAGTCGCTGAACATGTCTGACTGCAGAATTAGCTGATCTCTAAATTATCAATAGTTGCTGAACATGTCCGATTGATTAAATAGTTTAAGGTTACACGCCAAATGAAAGAGATGAAACGCTCACTGACAAGTGAGTACTCTTCTCAGTGATTGTCAAAATTCAAAATTCGAAGAGATGAGCATAATTCTCAGTGAAAAGAAAAATAGGTTAGGCTAAATTGAATCTTATCGCGTATCGTCAATGTCACACTCTTCTATTATGTCAATTTCTCACTTTACCTGTAGTAAGTAACATATTCATTAACCTGAGATAAAATAAAATAAAATCTTATAAAGCTCAGTTTACCTTAATACCTTTAAAATCAATAATGTAATGACCGTAAAGACAAAGCACACTGAAAAAATTTGCAGGGTATGGTAGTGGCAATGTGTCGAAACTGGCAAACGCAAGGCACGGAATGCTTACGTTTCAGGTTCGAGTCCTGCCCTTACCCTATTTTTTCTTTGTGTGTGTAATTATACATATACAATTCAGCGACTTTTCCAAATATTTAAACAATGGTAGTGTTCAGCGACTTTTGTAACTGAGCTGTTCAGCAATTTTTGAAATTATGCTGTCCCGTAATTTTTGAAATTACGCTATTCAGCGACTTTTGTAATTAGGCTGTTCAGCAATTTTTGGAATTATGCTGTCCTGTAATTTTTGGAATAGCGCTGTTCAGCGACTTTTGGTATTTCATGGTGTAAATGTAATTTTGCTCTTAACGCAGTTCAACGACTTATGGACAAATGACCTGTTTACGGACTTTTGTAACGTTATTGTGTTCGGCGACTTTCGTTGCTGACTGTACGTGTTACCTAAAGTTTGCCTCTCGTCTTTATTCGATAATATCGTTTTCGATTTACATTGGCTCTTTGAACCGTTACTTGATACTTGACCTTCTATCCAAAGGCAGCAATGTAAAACCTTCCATAAAAAATCCTACTAATATTATAAATGCGAAAGTAACTCTGTCTGTCTGTCGCGCTTTCACGCCAAAACTACTGAACCGATTTAAATGAAATCTGGTACACAGATAGTCTAGAGCCTAAGAAAGGACATAAGCTACTTTTTAATGCGAAAAAAGGGTTGAAAGGGGGGATGAAAAGTTGTATGGAAGTATCGTCATTTTTAGAGCTAGAAGCTTGAAACTTATTTTTTAGGCTGTTGACTCGATATAAATAAATATGACATTCAAAGTTATACGTATGTGTCTTTTTTGTAAAATAATTCGCCTAATTAATGAAAATTGCTACCCAAAGATACTATTCCACGCGGACGAAGTCGCGTGCACAGCTAGCGTAAAGATAAAGAAGATGAAGATGGTATTTCAGATGACAGCCGAATTCTATTCTTTAAATGATTGTATTATACAGCTGGTACTATAGTACGAGCCAGCGTGTCACACAGCAACTGGTTCTCTCCATAAACCTCGCTAAGGTTGTGGCCATCGACACGCGTAGCGTAAGCTAACAGTCCCAGTTTTTGACCTGGTCATTTATTTATTTTATCTACACGCATATCAATAACGCGTTCAAAAACCGTAGGAAATGACCATCATTATAACAATCAATGTTATTATAAGAATTTTCTTGTCTGTGGTAGTAGGTAAACCTATATTTTAATGGTCATCACATTACCGATATCTCTACCGTTTTGAATTTATATTTGGAAGAGCTGTCAACATTTAAGTGGGTCTCTATTTTAGTATCCATAGATATTAAAACAGTTATCGATACGAAACGTCAATCGAGTATGTTTTTTTTATATAAACGCACGACATTTGATCTCGAGTGACATAAGAACAGGGACTACATTCGTTTGTCTATGATTTTTAAAAACTTTCGGTTTAACGTATGGATCGAATTGCCGCCATTACTGTTGTCATTCGTTTGTTGGTTTTTTGCAGTTATGATATGTGTGTAGATAAAGTAATGTATTCAACTGTACATAATTAGATCTTAAAACACTAGTGTGATCCTATTATGAAACTCGCTGACGCCCGTTTCATAAAACCACACTCGTGTTTTAAGGCCTGTCATTATATAGCAGTTGCATAAACTACTATTATTTTATTTGAAAAGGCATATGTTACAAATTACAAACTTAAACATATAAACAATAGACATACAGTGACATTCTGTAACTCAGTTACAACTACGCACAGCAATCATAATGTGCTTGTGAAGTACAGTCAAGGAATTTAATTTCCAACCCACCTAAGGTTCAATATCATATAACAAACTGTCACCATAAGAGCTAACTAGAGCAAGACGTTTGTTTGACATATCGACCTTAATGCATTGCGAATGTCTGACGACATTTCAACGAAATGGGTAGGGAATTAAATTCTTTGACTGTACATGCAACTTGATTACGAAGAAAAACAAACTATTTAACATGCAGAAGGCATGCCGATGTTATCATAACAAAAGGTTCATTTAACAAAAACTTATCCTGCTATAAACTAACATCAAAGAATAAGAAACAAATGAAGATATTTCTAGTTTAGTTATTGACGAAAAGATACGGAGACATAAGTGTAAAAATAAGACACAATGATGTCAACTACTGGTAATAACAATTTTCCGGGTGTATCAAACACTTGGACTCTGGGACGGTATCCTTATAATATGTATGTACTGGCTTTTGCGTACATTTTGGGTTACCTCCTAACTTCTACCCCTCTTTAAACACCTCAGTGGCACAAAAAACGCAAAACAGACCTCCAATATGAGGACCTCCTTTAATTTTTAACTGTTATTTGTTTTTATTGCTTTTTGTTATAGCGGTCATAGTAATATATACTCAGTGGAAATTTGATGTATCTATCTACCATTTACGGTTCAACAGATACACTCTGTGATAGACAAACAAACAGCGGAATAAATCCGAAACCCGTAAATTTGTAGTTACATCACAATAAACAGTTTAAATGTCTCTCAATTCAACTTATCTTTTCGTTGAAGCAATCGATGCTTATTAACTTCGCACGGAACTCTCGGTGCGCGAGTCCAAGTCCACGTGACCGGTAGCCCGAGCACGAATATTGGAGTCATGCGTTACGTTTTCGTATCGCCTTTACTATTCGATTACGTTTACTTTACTTTAACGCAAGCTGTCGGTAGCACGAATCTCTAAATCTGACTCACGTTAACGTATCGAGTACACGCTACGATAGTTAAATAAAGCTACGAATCTACTGGATAGGTACGTTCGGATACCTCACTGAGCGAAGTCAATTACTAAGAATCATTTTAAATAAGTTAGAAATACAGGAAACGGCTTGAATATTACAGAAATCTGTGTAATTTGTATATTTATTTATGAAATTATACGAAAAATATATATACAGTAAGAAAATAATTAAATATGTTAATATAATAATCATTGGGACGAAAGAGTTGAAATTTTCGAACGTTGTATTTTGACACTTGTACTCTTGTACTCAAAATATAAATAAAGTTCGAACGGAATTTATTAGTTGTCGTTATTTAGATAGTAAATAAAAAGTAAAAGTGAATAATTTGTATTGGAAAATGAAACCAAGAAACATTTTCTCGCAGTTGGCCATAATGGCAGATTTCATGGAGAGGTAAGCTGTTAAATTAATTCTTACAACTATGATAGAACTACAATCAAGGACTAGCTCCTAATCTTCTAATTAATTAAATATTTGTTGATACGTTAATACTTTACAATATAGAAATTGATGTAAGTAAGTAGTTCATCAGTCTCTCAGTAAACATTCATTGTAATTTGAGTTTTATGAACGATACTTTAATTAACTTCCATTCTCGTCTAGTAACAAACAATAAATATAATAAAATAATAGAATGTACCAGCTGCTTCACTTATTGCACAGATCGTAAAAGCCAACCCCAGGCATGGACAAATTTCTCAGAAATCATGTCATAGGCAGTAATACTAGCCAATCTTAAATGCCATTGACACCTAATAATATGACTAATGTGGGTTTTCGTTACCTTTACTCTGTAAATGTTAAAAACGTGATTAATTTGCGGGTGGTAGGACCTTGTGCAAGGTCCGTCCGGATCGCTACCACCATTTTGCTCGCTAATCCTGCCGCTAAGCAGCAGTGCTTGCACTGTTGTGTTCCGGCGTGGAGAGCAAGACAGCCGGTGTAATTACTGGCATAAGAGGTATTCCAACTTAGCCCTCTGGGTTGGCAACGCATCTGCACTCTCTTTGTTGTTGCAGGTGTCTATAGGCCGTGGTGATCACTTACCATCAGGTGGCCCACTTGCGTGTTTGCCTTTCTATGTTGTATAAAAAAATATATATATAAATGAATAAACTTTATTTCAGGTCCTCACGTGATTCCTACGGAGATAATGCTGTCACCTACATACAAGTTCAAAATTGTGTACTGTGAAGTGTAAAATATGCCCGGAGCATAAAGTTCATGCTCAGTTAAATAGATGCGCACTCATTTTAGACGAAGAGGAAGAAAAGATTTTCTCTGTGAGGTGCGAAGACTGTGTAGCTTTACAGGGGGATGTAAACATGCCGTTGCATCACAGAAGTGAGGAACCTTCCTGCACTTTTGTTGAGTGAATGAAAAGACCTACAATAATTACCTATGTAAAGAATGGAAAGCCTACAGGAAAATACAATCCCCAAGTGCAGCTTCAAATGTTTTTATCACAAAAGAAAAACTTATTATTGTGTAGCTGACCCAGACTATCCCAAAAATAAAAAAGTGAATATAATAAATGTATCATTCAACCTTGCATATGTTGAAGATTTAGTTAACCATAAGTTATTAAACTTTTGGAAAACAAATATATACCCTTTATTATATCATTATATATTATTATTATATCAAAGTGTAGAGTGAGTGTGCTTATGTGTAAATGAGTGTTTATTTAAATAAAAAACCTATTTGAAATTACATACTAGTTTTATTTTATTAAGGCATTGCTATTATTGGATGACCTCATACAGGTGGAAGGAAGGCGCTGGTTGCATGCTGCTTCCAACCGGTCACTTTGGAAATCCATGGAGGAGGCCTATGTTCAACAGTGGACTTCTTGTGGCTGACATGACGATGATGATGATGACTGCTATTATCTCCAGTCTTTGTTTTTTTATCATGTATGGTCGTTCTGAGCTGCTGCATGTCCGTTTTCTTCTGTCTTCTGGACATTCAAATTTACTTCGAGTACCTACATCCTGGTTTCAAGCGCGCTTCTGATACTTTTCCCATAATATAGTATCATATTAATACTTGAGCGGTATAATTGAGCATATCATTTGGTAACTAAAAAGAAACAAAAACCTAACCTCAAACAATATTTACAATAGTCAAATAAAATTCATCAGTTTTGTTATAATGATGTATTTCCTAAATTACAGTTTGTTAAATACTTACATAGAAATGACCTTTACATAAATACATTCTTGAATATGTTGATAAACAATGTGCATCATTTTTCTTGCAAGTGTTTTTCCGTATTTCTTGTTTACTTGGGACAAATATAAATAATTTGTTTGGTGTTTAAATGCTTGTGCTTTCACACTGGGGCAGCATACAGTACTTGTAATACGAAGGATTAATAATTTTTAATCACAAAACATTTACAATCTCGATACACAAACAGAAGCCCGAGCAAGAATATTGGAGTCATACGGTCATACCTAAGTAACTTTTTAGTATCGACTACTCGATAACCTAACGTTTACTTTACTTTTACGAAAGCTATCGGTAGCACGAATCTTAAAACCTCACTCACGTTAGCTCGATACGTAAACGCGACCACAGAGTACCTTTTTAATATACAACGCGACGATAGTCAAATAAAGTCATGAATCTACGAGCTAGGTATGTTCAGAAACCTAACACTAATCATAGTAAGTTACTATGGATCATTTTAAATATGTTAGAAATACAGGAAACAGCATGAATATTACGGAAACCTATGTAATTTGTATATTTATTTATACAATAAAAGGAAATGTTGAAATATGGCAAGAAAATAATAAATATGTTAATATTTAATCATTGGGCCGAAAGAGTTTAAATTTTCGAACGTTGTATTTTGACACTTGTACTTAAATTATAAAGATCGAACTGTTCGATCGAAATGTATCAGTTTTCATAATTAAAATTAAAGTAAGGATGAAAAGTGAATAATTTGTGTTGGAAAATGAAATCAAGAAACAGTTTCTCGCAGTTGGCAGATTTTATGGAGAGGTAAGCGGTTAAATTCATTCTTACAACTTTGATAGAACTACACTCACGGACTAGGTCCTTATTAATTTAACATCCATTTTCATACTTTACAATATAGAAATTAATGTAGTTCCTTAGTCCCTCAGTAAACATTCATTGTGATTTGGCTTTATTTTCCTAGACTTTCTACCTACGGATATCCATATTGTGAATATTTGTTTAAGACACGAAAATTTATCTAAATCCTCCAGGGGCTGCAGAGACGCCACTGGTGCACATCACCAACTGTAGCTAGCCGACAGGCTAGGCTGTGACGAGACAGGCGATATCCGAACTGAAGAAAACAAGCAAAAGGTAAGCACTATATGTATAGTAAATGCGCCCAACCTTTTTATAACGTACCACATATTAATGTCATTAAAATATACCTACTTAGTGCCTACTTACTGTACAGTTCGATTAAAGTTTGAATGTCTGCATAACTTGACAAGGTCCTGTTTGATTTACACTGTTTTTTGAGTAAATATCTGTCCAGATATACCAGGTTACCACCTTTTTAAGGATCTTATGCCTTAGTTTAATATGACAAAACGAATTGTAAAACCAGCCTTTTTATACTTTTCACTGTATTATTTAGTGATTTGACTGGTCAAATGTAAAAAGCTGGACAGGCGGAACACCATCTAACTTGCCTGAAGACACCTCCATAAAGCCTAATTATGCCCGGCTTTATCAGGATGCCTAGTACCATTAAATGTACTTGTTTGAATTTTCAATATAAATGTTTGTACCAGTGACATGGATGTTATATGTGTTTAAGTATGTATCCACACCATATTTTTGTGTTGTTTGTGTTAACTTTGACATATTGGTTAGTACACTCACAGAAGCACAGATTAGTTCAATTTGTGTACATCGTCCCAAGATATTTATTTATTACCAGAGATTACCCCCTACATACAAACAAACTAACAAACAAAAAACACACAAAGTTTACCTCTTTATTATATTAGTGTAGATTGAGAATAATTATTGTGCATTTTACAAGTCTTTCGCTAAATCTCAATTTTGCTGCAGGGTGTTAGATTTTTGGGGTAAAATGTAGCTTATATTCATCCTAAAAGAAGGACAAGTTATCTCCATCATGCATTATGGCTAACGGATTTGGATTCTTGGTCACTTAGAACCCTGTCACATTGAGTTATTGTTGTGAGATGGCATTTTGTACTGCTGCAGCGCACACAGACAATAAGTACTCATCTAATTTGTTACCTTTCGTTTTTTTTCTTCTCAATTGTTTGTAAATTTGATTGTGTGTGCTTGCAGTAACAAATAAACGTTTTATCTGTCTACCTATCTGAAGAGTCAAAATGAAATTTATTGTGAAAAGAATCTCCGTAGTCAGAAATCAATTTAGTTGACTGTACCTATAATGGAAAAAACATGGTTATAATTAATTTTTAATCATATTTTAATTACTTGCCCTTGTTATATACAGATTGAAGAATGCCACCAGCTATGTCTGAAGACAACGACACACAGCCACAAGAAATGGAAAAGCAAGACGTCACTTGGTAAGCATTTTTAAAGTTGGATCGAGTGGCTTAGGTATGAAATTAAAATTTGTAGTCTTTACGTTTCTATATCCTAAGCACAAAACCACATTTCTGTCACCCTGCTGTCTGTCTGTGACTTACGCACGGGTCACTAGCTTGTGAACGGAATTTTGTATATTTTGTTTAAAATTTCTACTCAAAGCTGAATACTGATTTACAAATTAAATTTTATGCAGGGCATACTATGAAATATTATTATTTTATGTTACCCTAGCATTTACGGTCAGTCTCAGAAGTAGCTGAACATTTTAGTACCTTGTCGCTGTCAGTGATGTGACAAATTCGAGCAACTCTCATTTCATACGTTACCCCGACAAGGTTCTTAAGTGTTTAGCTACTTCTGAGGCTGACAGTAATAGGGTGATCATTATCATTTTTAAAATTTGAAAGGTTTTATGAAATAACTAGCGGCTCGGCTCGGCTTTGCACGGGTACAATTTGGTTTCAAATCCGTCGCGTGGTCTAGAAGGAGTAAGCGGCCGCAAATATGAGAACAGACATTTTATACTATGTAAAGATAATAAATTATTTCTATAAATTTTAGATGCAGATACATGGAACACTTCTGACTGCAGCCGCCGGACCGTGCAGCCCGCTGTCGGACCGAGCAGCCCGGCTATGAGGCAGTGCCGGATTAAGCCAGCGCGGGGCCTGTAGCAAATTCTGTCAAGAGGCCCTTAGTTTGCTTTAGGTTCTCAAGTTTAGGGTATTAAATAATTTTTTATTGCGGTCAGACAGGCGTAGGAGCGCGGCGCCCGTAGCATTAGCTACTCTTGCTATGTGGCTAATCCGGCACTGTGAGAAGGAGACTGACTGCAGAAGAACAATTTTTAAGACCTGAGAAGAATGCGAGGAGTCTCAGAGAGGGATTAAATGTTCGTCGTGCTGGAAAGAGCGAGGATTCGGCAGAGAGACATGGAGCTCCAGCTTTGAGTTCGATCGATGGCTTGAATTAATGAAAGAGGCGATGTATGTTATTACGAGTTTCTTAGATGTGAATAATTGAGATTATGAATGAACGCAAAATGTAAGTCTGTATGTGAGATGAGCGCTCAGGTTAGATCGCGAGTAGATTAGAAATAGCATGATGACTAGTAAAGAAGAAAAATTGTATTTTTAGTTATTGTCTACTATCACTATTGGGTGAAATATCGCCCCATGCAAACACTATACAAAATTATATATGTAGTTATTTTAAATAAAAAAAACAACGAATAAATATAAAATAACAAAGCCTTTATTTATTTACCAACATAGGTGCTCCTTTTAACTTACCTACCCCTTACTTCTAAACCACATAACGGATTTTGATATGGTTATCACTCTCATTTAGAGCTTTTTTAAGGAAGGTTTTTAAGTAATAAATAAGATTAACCTTATCCATACAAGTTTGCCAACCTCTCTTAACTACATAACGTAACTTATGTTTCGTCTCTTTCATTCGAGGGCAATTGTGTAGACAACACACGTTTATGAATCAGGGGGTTAGTTTTTGTAGTGGTAGAGGCGCACTGTGAAGCCAGTATATATTTGCAGTACGAATGAACGGGTTCGACCAGGGTAGTACCACACTCGCAGTACATCAGCGTGATGTAGTAGCTTGCTACTGCGTTTCGTACAGTGGGTGATCGATCCGGAGGCCTAAGGGCTTACAACACATTAGTGGTTCTCTTGTGTCCCGCATTGCCTACCTAATAAATAAATAATATTGCATAAAACAAAAAATAAAACTGAAATCACAATCTTTTAATAAATTAATAATTAAGCAATTATTTTACAATTAAGATAGTGCCTATTAGTAAGTAAAATAAATTAACTACATGGAGTCCTTACAATTTTTACATATTCAATGAGTGAAAGTGTTTTCTACAATAGTAAGCAGGAGTTAATGTTTAACACCTTTATTTGGAAGTGTGATTCATCTATACAGACACAAACACCCGATATTCCATATTTTGCGTAAAATATGATAAGATAATATTGATATTAAGACAAGCAATAAGTAGTACCAATAATAATGGTAGAATAAGCTAAGAAAATTTAATCTATAATATATAAGTTAAAGTTAAATGAAATCTTCAGCAGTGTACTCAATGGTACTTAGTAATTTAGATGAGAAATATATTTTTTAGGAAAAAAAGTGCGCTCGAGATGGGCAACTGTTGATGCTTTTACCACAAAAGATAATATTTGTACTGAACACAGTTTACAAATAATTAATCTTAAGAGGAGTGTGAACGCAGCGCTGTCCATACAAACTGCGATAACGTTTTCCACCCTCTTAACCTTAACCTATAGCCATGATTTTTTTGTATGTTATTATTATGCCCTAGAACTAGGTTCGTATGTTTTGATTTTTTAAATATTCTTAATAGTTTTTAAAAATATTAACGCATTTGTGTTTTGTATAAAACACCAAACCAAATATTGCAATATTTTCAGCACCAATGCAAATAAACCTAGTTCTAAGGCATTATGACAACATACCAAAAACCATTGCCATAGGTTAGGGTTTAGACGGTGGGAACCATTATCACTGTTTGTATGGGGAGCGCTTTTTTGGCTTGGGTTCACACTCCTCCTAAGACAACTTGGAACACTTTTCCTTGCCTAATCAAATCCCTTTCTGCCCTTGTATTAGGGAACTTTATGAAAGTTTCAGCAATGGTCGAGCTGCAGAGAACATCCATCACTTCTCTAACATTTGCTGACACTAGTAACGCTAATGTGATTGTTAGTCTTTAAGGTATTTATCTATGGGCCTATGCAGCTTGAAATATTCTATTCTATTCTATTATATGCCTGCCCACATTGTTCTGGTATGAGCTAGTAGCCAAGAACGACAAGGAACATAAAACCCAATATAAAGACAAATAACATAAAATAATTTGTTTCAATATTCATACCTTATTCAAATTGAAAACTAGGTACCGACCTATTAAATAAAATACCTTGAGAATTCTATTACTCGACTTTAAACTTGTTTCGTTGCGGAGTTCTTCGCACAGGAACGCAAATGCCTCTTTATTTGCATCTGACAAAATGCAATTTCACTGGCATCTGATATATCCAGAGGATGTGTTGTTTTTCTCATCGTAACTCGTTGACTCATTCCCCTTTAAAGAAAGATACCTATTTATAAATGTATTTTAATTATTTTACTTTCAAAAAAATAAAAAGTAGAAGTAATGTTCTTAGATTAGTTACCTCGTTTCTCGTTTTTCATTTCTGGATTATTTGATTAAACCCAGGTAAAATAATAGCGCAAGGCACTAGTATGCGAATTTTACGCAATCTTATGATTTTTTCCGGTGATATTTTGAAAGAATAACACCAAAAACTAACCGCAACTTGTTCTCGCAAATTGTGTCACCATCAAAAGTACAGTGAGAAAGTTTGCGTGTTTCTCGATAGCCAGCCTTCGTAAGTTTACTTTACCTTACGTCAAAAAAATATTCGTGCTACCACTTTTTGACAAATACTTTACGCAAACTTCACGTTTACTACTCGATGACGATACGAAAGTGAATGTCAAAGTTAGTGCTATCAAATTTTAGTTCCAAAAACGCCCATGGGGGCGCTGCTCCAAACCTCATACAAATCTTTTCGATGGCGATACGTTAAGGGGGTTCGATTCCCATAGAAAATGTCGGTGCACCTTTTGAAGCTTCTAGGACATTAATTTGAACGGATTTTTTTGGAAATAGTTAGTTATGGATTAATTACTTACGTAAAACCAAACAAAGAGTTGCTTTACCGATCCTGAACTGCAGTAGGATCCAGGAAATTATGATGCATTTTACCGTTGTGGGAGTACAACCGCAACCATGTGTGTGTGAAATCTTTAGATGGGTGCGTCAATTAGTGACAGTTAATATAGGTGAGTAAAAACCTATTGACAATTTCGACCAGTCACGTGACCACCTATTTAGTTCCGTGGTAACATTTACATGGGTAAAGATCGTGAAAGACCAAGTTCAAATTTCGTTGTATCTTTTTTTTTGTATTTTAAAATTTTCTTTTTTCAATGAGTTTTGCAAAGTAGGATATAGTCTTCCAAAGGAAATGATAAAACTATAATTTTTTTTTTCTGATTTTGGATACAACGTAATATGACTCATTTTTATTACAATCTAAATGGAATAAACGTTCGTTTAACAAATAAAGAAACTGCCTTGAATAAAAGGATATGGACAAACTGCAGAAATATCTCAAAAAGGTAGAAATTTAAAGTTTACAACTATGTTAAATTTCATCCGGCTCACACGATTACTGTGGTACTTTTCCACAATAAATGACATGCTGATTCCTTCACAGGGATTGTCACATCTTTAAAATATTTACTGTGAAAAGGTTCCGTGCAGTGGTTCGCGGATCAAAACGGTGCAACTGTGCACTGTATCATACACGCAATGATACTATCCTTTATTTATTACAGAATAAAATTGCCCGCAGTATGGACTCTTATTTATTTCGTTTTACAATTATATTAGGTCGAGTGATAGGATTTTCTCCGACCTGAGAACTTTTTAATGAAACAAACCTTTTTATCAGATTCAGGCTGATATAAGGATAAAAATAAAAAATCTGTGGTCTATGACCTGCCAGAGGAAAAAAAATGTTCGATGACAAAGGGATTGTCTAAGCTATTGCGATGCTGTTACACTATTTACGTGAAAGAAAACCCAGAACAATTTGAACATTTTCCAGTTCTTGGTAAGTGATCTCAAAACCAGCAACCCTAAGATACATATTAATTTATTGCCAGTTTTTAGGTCCCGCCTCTCTCGCTTTCCAAATCAATCAATTAATCACTATTTAAAAAGTGGTAGCTCAAACTGCAACTAGCAAACTGAACTGGTTAGAATCTGACTCTATCACACTAAAACAAGACTTCCACGATTTCACGGTGGACGGGTTGTCCCTCATTGCTGCGACTAGATCTCTTCGTCGTGCTCGAACTGACCTGCAACAGCTGGTCACCTGGTACGCCTCGGGACGACGACAACAGGTCAAACGTTATGACGTTTATACTGTGGAAGATGCCGAACGGCCCTTTGCGGGAAGCCACCTGCGTCGAATATCTGCCATGATTTCGTCTTACCTAGAGCCCCTAAACGTATAACTATGCAGCAATAAGAAGAAGCTTTTACGTTGGGGGCTTGGCGCCTTGTCTATGATAAAAGCCATCGTGTACAAAATTACAGAAAAGACAGGTGACCAGAGGCGAAGTTCGTTGCCATCACTGATCATTAACAGTGATCATAATTCATAGGTCTGAGGGCCTGGCCACATACGACGGCGTGTTGTATTGTACAGGCGCGAAAAAAAAAAATTGTGGGCGAACCCATTTCTTTCTATTATGGATCAGGATTGGAGTAATTTTAAGAGGAAATACGAGGTGTTGAAAATAAGTGAACACAAATTTTTCGAGTACTTTAGAATGTCTGTATCAAGATAAAATATATTGTAATCTCCTTGTATTCAAAAGCAACACGTATTTAGAGAACCTGTGGGACCTTTGAAAATGTTAGGATTAACAATAACTACTATAGCTGAGTTTCTTGCGGCGTTTCTTCTCAGTAGTATCTTCGATTTTCTGAAGCGCTAGTAGATTCAGACATGTAAAAGAGCCTATATGGCCAACTTGCAAAATCAATTTTTCATTTTCATTTTCATAAGGTACGCGGTATAGCTGTACGAAATGAAAACATGTTTTACTCGATTGCCGCCAGAAGGGAGGGTTATATGTTTTTCGAGTGTAAGTGAGTATGTATGTATGTAAGTATGTATGTATGTAAGTATGTATGTATGTATGTATGTCTTTTCTGTGCCATGCGCTGCACCCTAAACGGTTTGATGGATTTTGATTTGTGAGGTGTCGTTGGATTCGTCTTGATTGGAGGGGTGACTAAGCTATGTCAATATTAACCGGCTCACCTGGCAATTTGTCATCTACTACTGCTTTTAAGCTACAATATGCATACAAGTGTAAAACTGGCAAATGGCTTCCCTGGTGGTAAGTAATTCTCCTAAATGCTTCACCTGGTAATCTGTAATCTACTGCTGCTTCTAAGCTACAATGAGCATACAAGTGTAAAACAGGCAAGCGGCTTTCCTGGTGGTCAGTGATTGTCCGAAATGCTTTACCTAGTAATTTGTCATATACTACTGCTCTTAAGCTACAATGCGCTTACAAATGTAAAACAGGCAAGTGGCTCCCCTGGAGGTAAGTAGTTTTCGTAACCGCCTTACCTGCTAACTTGTTATCTACCACTGCTCCTAAGCTATAATGAGCTGCGGCACCTCGGCCGCTTGCTATAATTCGTCACATACAATTCTATACAATTAATCGGAGCGCGCAGAACGCAACGCCCCGGACGCACGCTTCGGGCGCCTGCTATGTTTTGTCCTCCTCGTATTTCCTCTTAAAATTACTCCCATCCTGATTCATAATAGAAAGTAATGGGTTTGACCAGAACATTCTTTTTATTTGTCTTTTCGCGCCTGAATAACACGGCGTCGTGGTACAACGCGGCGCCCCACCGTGCACCCGCTCAGTACGGCACCGCGCGGTGTATTTCCACAGCGCGGACCGTAAATATGCACGGTAAAACGGCGCCGCGCCGTTTCACGGTAACGACTCCGCGCCGTGGACATGTGGCCAGGCCAGATTTCAGGTTTTAGTTATAGTATTATTTAAGTTGTTAGTTTACTTTTATTTCAAGTTTTTAGTTATTTTTCTGTTACTTATTTTTTTAATTTGCTTTTGTATTTAATGTTTCAAGTGTCAGATAATCTAATAATATTAAACTGTCATTTTAGATTTATAGCTTCGTTAATTGAAGGGACAAAAGGAAGAGGAAGACCCAGACTGACATATTTTGAGCAAGTGGAAGAAAATTTTCGAACCGCGTCGTATTGGAACATCAAACGGCTGGCGGAGAAGAAAGAAGACTGGCGATTACTGACAGGACCTGATGATAAACGGTGAAGGGCGGGATGGTTTTTTTTTTGCAAGTTTTATTTATCTGTTTTGTCACAAAATTTACCTCATATTGGTATGAAAATAGTATTAAAGTATACAAACAAATCCCTTTTATATAAGACCCCACTAGACCATGTACCTACAAAGCTCTCAAATTATTAATGAAAAGAGTAATGTCGTATTTTTTAAACAGGTCACATGGAGTATCAAAAGAAATAAACACATTTGATTCAGGCTGATCCAAACAGTGTATTAAAAAGTATAAGTTTCTTCAGAAATTATTCGTTACGGACTTATCAAAAGAGCCTGTTGTATTTTGTATTGTACCTCGTACAAGGCACTTCCTAAAATGACCACTTCCAGTTGTGACCCCTTCCTAAATACTATTATTTCATAAAATGACTTCCTGATATAAACATTTCCTGATTTGATCACTTTCCAAAATGAGCATTTCTCGGTGTAACCACTCCCAGTATTTCATAGCGCGACGTGACTTGACTACAAATCTACTAGTGACCCGCTGTTGCTTTGTTCCAATTTCAAATTTTTTCTCAGACTACAAAAGTATTATGATATGGTGCCTGCCTTACAGGTTGAATTTTAAAACTGTTATCATTTTTGGGTGGCATACCAAAAAGTAAAAAGGAAAGTTATTGGTGCGATTCGTTCCGTCCGTCTGTCCATCCGTCTATCTGTCCATCTACCTGTCATAGCGACATATTTTAGTACATTACTAATGCTATATATTTGAAATGTTGAACAGATTATAAAATTTCCTTACTCAACCGTATTGCTAGTCAAAAAATTAAGAAACATACTTTCGGTTCATCTGAAAATGTGAAATGTATGTCTCTCGATGCTCTCATTTCCTTATAACACTAGTCAGATGGAGCCGCATGCATTTCGGCTAGTACGGAGAGATAAAATAGATTATGTTCAAAGAGAAATACCGTTTTAATAGTAGTAGTAGCTTATTTGTTGATGTTAAATATAAAATTTGCAGGTACTTCAAGGTCATAAATAAAAAAATAATATCATAAATCGGTCATATCGGGAAGTGACTACAAGTGTTCATATCGGGAAGTAGTCTCATAAGGAAGGGATCGCCTCAGAAAGTGGTCATATCTTGACCTGATCATATCGGAAAGCGGTCATATTAGGTGTGGTCTTCAAGCAAAATCATCTTGATTTGTCGTTTCAGAAAGTAATATAAACAACAAATAATTATAACTTTAAAGACTTAGAAAGTAATTAGTTTTAACAGAAAGGGTTAATTTTTTTAAAAAACTTTTTATAAAAAACGCCCAATTCTGGTACCAATATCGGAATTCTAGAACAGAATGTCCAATGTCACTAACCACTGGATTTCTGAAAGGCGAGATTTTAGCCTGTGGCAAAAAAAAGACTTAAAACAAAGTAGGATGGTCAGAATATTACCAATTAATAGGCTTACGTAGTCATCCATACTAAATTATTAATGCGAAAGTCTGCCTGTCCGTCTGTCTATCTGTACGGCTTTCGCACTTAAACTACTGAGTCGATTTCGATAAATTTTTGTACAAAAATAGTTTCATACATAATAATACAGGGTACTTTTGACATGAAACGTCTTTAATTTGGACATGAGGGGCTCACAATGCAAAAACCATGTCTGAACGAAATATGTTATGATTAGATCGCTTATTACTTTAAAAATATTGCACATATATGTAGACAATATTTTATTTAATCACATTTTTTCTTCACTTTGTTTTCTAAAACTATAACGTTATGTATCGTCAGTGACATACATTTATTTAGCTCATAATATTTTACTATCATGATTTATTTTAGATTTATAGCTTCGTTAATTGAAGGGATAAACGAGAGAGGAGACCCAGATTTACGTAATTTGAGCAAGTGGAAGAGAAGTTTCGAAGCACGTGGTATTGGTATATCATACAGCTGGCGGAGAACAAAGAAGAGAGGCAATTACTGAGAGGACCGATGATAAACGGTGAAGGGCGGAATGGTATTTTTTTTGGAATGTTTAGCTACCTATTGTGTCGCACACTAGACCACATATTTGTATGAAAAATTGTTTTTAAAAGTACAAACAATATCCTTTTAGATAAGACCCCACTCGAACGCATTAGTACTAGAGATTGCAAACCGGGCCCGCCCGGGCCCGGTGACCTTTTAGGCACCCACCGGGCCCGACCATTCTTACGGGGCCCGGTCACCGGACCTGGTAAGTAAACCGCGGCGCGCTGCGCGGGAGCGCCAACTCGTAGAATGTACGTTATTAGTTTTGTTTTTTTTTTTACTATGTGTTCAAATAGACACTATAAGGAGTAAAGAGAAAGCTTGCTTGTTTAAACTTATAAAAATGAATAAATTACTGATACGAATGTTACCTTTCCGCCCATAAGTAAAAGTAATCAATTCTGTAATAAGTGTGATTTTGAGACTTGAGTGAGACTGATTATTGTGATAATTGTTCATAAGCCAGTTTGAAATAAACATCAACCTTGAATCATTATTTTTCCATTCATATACAGGGTGTAATCGTTAAGTGTAGCCAGGCGATTATTCAGTAAATTTAACAGATATCAGAAAACTTTAAGCTGATGTCGAATTTACATTACCCAATGAGTAAAATTACATTAATAACTTTTTTTAATAAAACCAGAAATATCCCAAATATTAACTTCAAACCCTCCCATACATTTAGTACGCCGTTCGTTGAAAGACAATATAAGGCCTAGTCATTTCACCATTATAAAATGATTCATGAATTGTTTTAATACAGTTTATTTGCGTAAATAATGAATTTTAAGCACTTTTCTCTTACGACATTATTTGAGGCTGCGTGAGACTTACGGCCGCAAAGGAGAGTTTGAAGTAAATATTTGGGATATTTCTAGTTTTATTTAAAAAGTTATTAATGTAATTTTACTCATTGGGTAGCGTACACTCGATATCAGATTAAAGTTTTCTGATATCTGTTACATTTACAGAATAATCGCCCGACTACACTTAACGATTACACCCTGTATAGAAAATTTTCATAAAATATTTGAAAGGTTTCATCACTAACACACAACCCGGCCGGGCCCGGCGGACCCGGCCGGGTTGGCGACGAATGCAACCGGGCCCGGCCGGGTTCAGAAACATACCGGATTGCATTCTCTAATTAGTACCTACTGTATGGTATTGTGGTTCGTATAAGGCACTTTCTTAAATGACTGCTGCCAGATGTGAACTCTTACCAAATGCAACAATTTTATAAAATGAAGTCCCGATATGAACATTTCTTGATTTGACCACTTTCCAAAATGAGCACTTCTTGATAAAATCACTCCCAGTATTTCATAGCGTGACGTGACTTGACTACAAATCTACTAGCGACCCGCTGTTGCTTTGTTCCAATTTCATAGGTTTTTTTCAGACTACAAAAGTATTATGATATGACGGTGTGCCTACCTTACTAGTTGAATTTTTAAAACCGTTATCATTTTTGGGTGTCATACCGAAAAGCAAAAAGGAAGCTTATTGGTACGACTCGATTCGTCCGTCCGTCCATCTGTCCATCTATCTGTCATAGCGGCATATTTTAGCACAGTACTAATGGTTTCTATTTAAAATGTGGAGCAGAAATTAATTTTTTTTTGTTACTCAACCTGATTGCTAGTAAAAAAATTATTATCGGTCATATCGGGAAGTGACTACAAGTGGTCATATCGGGGAGTTATAAGGAAGGGGTCTCCTCAGAAATTGGTCATATCTTGACGAGATCATATCGGAATGCGGTCATATTAGGTGTGGTCTTCAAGCAAAATGGTATCATCTTAATTGGTCGTTTCAGAAAGTTATAGAAAAGCGTTCGGATTAGGGGTAGTTTTAAGAGGAAACGGTTTTATCTCGAATAAGTAATTTTAGAAAGTAATCAGTTTGAATCGAAAGGGTTAAATTACTTAGTTTTTTATAAAAAAGCCCAATTCTGGCTGGTAGCAGTTCCTAAGTTCTAGTTCTAGATGTCCAATCTCATTGGCCCCTGAACAGCTGAAAGCCTGGATTATGGGCATGTGACAAATATTCTTGAACTGCAGAGCGGTCATGATATGGTCACTTTTGTGGTTACTAAGCACGGCGCCTATTTTAATACATTAACTATAACCACAGCAATTCCATGGGGATGAACACCGGCAAAATGCTTGGATATTCTTTCGGTACCAAGTAATTAGCTGTTTGTTGTTGTTGTTGTTAGCTTCGTAAGTGAACCAAAACAATATCACATTTTTGGTTGCCTCATTTAATTTAAAAAAATAAAAACGTAAAATGTCATAAAATGTTTTTATTTTTTACAATTATATGGCGCAACTAAAAAGTCTAATGTTATTTGGGGCACTAATTACTTTGTAATGTAAAAGTATCCAAGCACTTTGCTGCAATTCATCCAGAGGAAATTGTTGGACAGATTCAAAAGAAATTATATACGAAAGACAGAATATCAACAGTTAAAAATCTAACATAAACATAACTAATATTATAAATGCGAAATTCCGTCTGTCTGTCTATTTGTCTGACCAGCTCTCACGCGTTACTGGCTTAGTCTATTTATATATTGACACCTGCGAATGGATGCAGGGTGACTTTTTCTTTTTAAAATGTTCAAGTTTTTTAATTACCCAATTTTATTTGTAAACTCGTTAATTTATTTCATTATTTGATCGCGCGATCGTTATAGAACCCAAGTAAATGTTGTTCTAAATAATAAAAATGTAACTTATCCATTTTATAAAAAATACGAGGACTACCCTAACAGTATGTCAATCTCAACAAATAGGCCTAGTTTCAGTACTGCTTTATTTTTATAAACTATGTCTATAGGCCTATTGAGCCTGAAATGAATTGATTCTATTCTATAATGGGGGTGGACATTGGGAAGTGGTCGTTTTGGGAAGTGGTGAATTTATTTTAGGAAGTGGTTATTAACTTTCATAATATAAAAAAATCAGTACCTACAGTTCTTTGCAACTTTAGCAACAAAGTGTCATGACTCCATTTTTGAAAACAGAATGTTGCATCTTTCACACTATAGTTGGTGTGTCACAAGACATAATAGCTAACTGCTACCTGACAAGTCGGCAGCCAAGGCCTTCCAGAATGCCCGTGAGATTCCGCGTGACGTCGAAGGCGCATTCTATCTTATTCATGTATTCTGTGATATTATTCAACGATGGCTAGGCGTTTAGTTAGCTGTTGTCTTTGGGTTTCTATCAACGGTGCATCATACGTGTCTTAACTATTATTTTCCTTAGGATTATCATGTGTCTCAACAATAAAAATGCATTACATAATTACCACTTTTCTAGTTTTATTATCTCACAGACTCATAACAGCCCATCTTTTTCATTTCTCTCAAAAGCAGCGTGCCTAAACAAAGTGGCATTGTTGGCGTTGACGTTCTGGTAGAAATAACAACATTGTGCGGTTGACGCCAAAGACTGTTTACTGTTTTCCACCTTATTGCAATGGAATAAGTTATAAAGTGTTTGACGTCGACGGTGTAGTCAGCCAAATTGAACTCTGGGTCTCTAGAGAACTAGTAGCAATGAATGAAAGCAATATTATTAAGACATTTACTATGAAAAGTCATTTTGACATTTATTGGTAAAGGTTCTCAGAATTCACATTGATTGTCTGCACAGACTCGATGTAAGGGTGGCAAAAGCAAAATTCAAAAAATATTTTGATTAGACATACCTACATTCACGCTTCAACCCCAATTGTATGTACCTTTCTTTGTTGAGGTTCAGTCGGATTTATAAAATATCATATCATCCATCAGGGTCCATTTAACATACTCAAAAATATGAACGACCGCTCTTATAACAATGTATAATTAAAGCGTTGGTAAGTATATACTTTTACACATGACCGTATCAGAGATTCGCAAAATACTTAGTCCATATAAGACATTTTTCAACTACCGGCACTTTCACTCGCTCGCATTGAGTAGTGCGACACAGTAAGAGTATGAAAAAACTCATAATCATAGGTCATAGGTTAGGTTACAATAACCCCAAGCTATATCAAGGCTCATGAGCTTTGGGGGCCATGGTCAGATAACCCAGTGCCCAGTAGCGGAGTTCCGTCGACCCCACCCTGAGGAACAGAACATCCTTGTGCTCCTACCAGCAGTAGCACTAGAAAATGCTCAAGAGTGGTTATCATTCGATAAACGCAAAGTAGAAGATTAACGTAGGCAGCCGGTATAAATATTTGTGGGAGATTCTGATATTTTGTGAGTTTAGTATTTGGAGAGTCAGGTATTTTGCGAAACTGGTATTCATGGACGTTTTCTGTGGGTAATCGTAACTCCACATGACTTTTTTTTATAAATAAATAAACTTCACTGTTTTGGTCGTACCCCGAATCTGGTATTTAGTGAAGCAAGTATTCTACTCAAGGGAGCTCCACCTCTGCCACGATGCTTCAGCTTATCAGCGAGTGGAGAAAGTTCGGCTTTTATGTAAGTATGGTAAGTCCTACCTACTACGGTCTGACGACGAGTGGAAGGCTCCTGTAAGTCTCTATTTTCCACTATACGTTTGGTTTTGCTTTGGTACAGGAACCTTCCGCTCAATAGTCGGGCTATTGCTAGCTCAGGAATCTATGCTAACTATATAAGTAAGGCTCTTCACAAAGACCAATTCTGTATCCAACGTCTTACCGCATCAGACCGTCGAAAATATTATCGGTCAAACCTATGGCAGTCAGCGAGATAAGCTTGGTGGTTATTTAGGTACAGGTACCTTCTATCAGGAACCATAATCCTTAGGATCAGTCCTTCGGTCGACTTATGGTAACCGACCCTGTAATGACATCAGTAGGTCACTAAAGCCAGCAATCATGAGGCACTGGTATTTTACAACAAAAAAGTTGTAAAGATTTCGAGTAAGGAGTACCTAGGTGTGATGTGTATGATTGATATCACCTAAAAACGTTACAAAGACTTTATCTGAGTTTAGCACCAAAGTCTTTCATGGTCACCAGTTTTTACTACGATAATCACAATCACACTTGTGGGCCTTTATATCTTAGACTTGAAAGCCTGAAATCATAAGAGATGGCTTTTCTGGTCTACACAAGTAAAACTAATAAAAGTTATGTATTTTAGTCATTCGTGTATTCAGGTATACAGAAATTAATAACACGATACAAATATTTTATATCAGTTTTATTGCAGTCTGAAAACGTACGCCAACTAGCTAGCTAACTGCCGCGAAAGATTGTCGCTAGCTGGCGCTGTATAGTTGCATGTGTGTGTGTGACGATAGTGTCTGTATACGCTCGTAAACAGATTCTGCATTTTTTCTCAGGACTGGCACAACAATACCTTCCAACTGTGAAGTCAAAAAATCAACCGTATTCAGATACCTACGGTAACAAAAAAATAATAAAAAAACAGCGATAGGTTACGAAAAATTACGAAAAAACCGTAATTTTTTTTACAGCGCCATCTAACGGGACTTTGTTTGAGAGCGACCCTAGTCGGTCCCCCTTAACGTAACTACTCGATAGAAGGAAAAAATATTCGTGCTACCACTTCCATACATTCTGTGACGAATACTTCACGCAAACTTCACGTTTACTATTCGATGACGATACGAAAGTGAACTTCAAAGTTCGTGCTACCAAATTTTAGTTCTAATTACGCCCACGGGGGCGCTGCTCCAATCTTCATACAAATCTTCTCGATGGCGATACGATAACGTAACTACTCGATAGAAGGAAAATATTCGTGCTCGAGCTACGGGTTTCCTAGCGTGGCCTTACTCGACCAGATGTTCCCTGATGGAGTAATGGGCATTCAGCGCCAGTTACCCCGGCTGGAGACGCGCTGCGAATTCCATTCGTGAGCCAGCACGGCTAATATGCAGCGAGCGCGAAAAATTGAATTAAACCTTAAAGCCATTACGAGGAAATCGCGTTTTTGTTCTGTATTGCTTTTAGCTGAAAACTGTAAAGTGGAGTTTAGAAATGAAAATGTACTACTCAAAATAAAATAGGGCCCTCTAGGCTTTTCCCAATTAAACAAAAATAGAAAAATATGTATAGGCAAAAGCTTATTTTTTAAGTAGGGTTTCAGTAATTGTTTATAGTATAGTAAACTTTAAATACATTAAATAATTAACATTTTTTTTTATACAACATAGGAAGGCAAACAAGCAGGTGGGTCACCTGATGGTAAGTGATCACCACCGCCTATAGACACCTGCAACAACAAAGAGAGTGCAGATGCGTTGCCAACTCAGAGGGCTAAGATGGAATACCTCTTGTGCCAGTAATTACACCGGCTGTCTTGCTCTCCACGCTGGAACACAACAGTGCAAGCACTGCTGCTTAGCGGCAGGATTAGCGAGCAAGATGGTGGTAGCGATCCGGACGGACCTTGCACAAGGTCCTACCACCCGCAAAAATAATACCTGATAGAAACATATATGTCAAGTGACAATGGCCTTAGACTACATTTCGTATCCACTATTAAAGCCGGGGAATACAATAACTCTTCGAGTTAGCCGTGCGTGCCAAATTGTCACTGTCATAAGTCACCTGTCAGTTTGGTTAAATGAGGGTGTGAACACCAATTCTTGGTTCAGACGACACTCATTTCAGAAAATCAAAATCAAAACATCTTTAATCAGATCAGATAGCAGGTTGACGAAATGAAAAGATAAACTGAACTGAGATACAAACTTAACTTTGCTATTGGAGAACTGTTGTCCCCATACATTATCAAGTGTAAATCTATATATATAAAAATGAATCCCTATTTCCCTTGGTCACGACATCACGCCTGAACCGACCGAACGGCTGGACCGATTTCGGTAATTCTTTTTTTGTTCTGTTCGTTATTATCAGGAGAAGGTTCTTATGAAAGAAAAAATCAAAAATCTGCTCATTTATGGCGTCTAAGGCGGAACAAAGTTCGCCGGGTCAGCTAGTATAAGATAATAATGGCAAAAATAATGTTTGTGGTGTAACTTCAAATTTACGTTCGAAAGAAACTTCTATTATAAAAAATTACAAATTTACGGTTTTCGGATTTTGTTCTTTATTTGTGTAATGAGAAAGTGTTTCTTGTCAAATTTTTAGCTTCTAGGTCAATCAAAATCATACACTATAATGATTTAGGAGAGATTGGAACGGATAGCGACTTTAATTTATACTACGTATGTAATGATAGTGAAAAACTTCGATAAACTTGAGATTTGTAAACGGGGTTCCCTGTCTATTACCAACATTAAAAAAAGAATCTCTAAACGTCTTTATTGTTATCTGTCACCTCTAGTGATGTTAACTTATAAAAAATATCGATATCGATAAATACGCCACCGATGCTGTGCCTCCAAATACTACCGAAGTACTCTCGCAATTCATTGAAACGTCAAAACAATTCGTAAACCTGTTCCGTTCCCGGAATTGTGGGACGAGCATTGACAGACATCGCGATTTCCTTATCACAGGATTTGAGCCTGAATGATCATTCACAGCGATTTTATCTTAAATAAAATCCATTTTTAGGGTTCCGTACCTCAAAAGGAAAACGGAATCCTTATGGGATCCGTCATGTGTCTGTCCGTCTATAACAGCCAATTTGCTCCAAAACTACTGGAACGATTGAACTGAAATTTGGAACACTTGTAAATCAGTGACCCAAAGACGGATATGTAACGGTAATAAATGAATTTTAAACATGGGGGCCGCTTTTAGAGGGCAGATAAGAAAATTTAAATTAAAAGATTTGCACATTCAATTGTGTGACATATGAAATGAAAGAGCTCGCCGTGATAATCTTATTTTATCTTAAGAAATATTATAAAATATAATTTCGAAGTTATTTAAGAAAATAGGCGAAAATTGTCTATTCCCCCCTTTATCTCCGAAACTAGTAGGCCTAAAATTTATAAAAAATTACAGAAAATAGTTGTTTACCTGTAGATTACAGGCAAACCTATAAGAAGTCTATAATATTTTAAGTAACATGGGAAATTTCTCAATATTTGTGCGTACACGGAACCTCCTCCACGCCAGTTTAACTCGCACTTGTCTGTTCTTTTACTATTACGTCACGCAATTGCTCTTTATCTTGTGAACTCAAAATCATCAACTTTACAGAGCCTAGCCAGACGTGCCATGACCTCCTGGTATGTGATTCTCTAAACGCCATCACAACGATACTAACATCAGTTGATTTATGGATGCTGCTGCTAGATGTTCCTTAGAGAATCGCACTCTTGATCTATTATGGTCTAAGCCCCGATTTGCTAAACAAATAAAATTGAAAAAAGCTAACCAAAAAACACAAATTTCCGTGGAAGCAGCGATCCATCAAGACCAGATGCAACATTTTGTTAAGTTCTCGCTGACAGTGACGGATTACTCCCGAAATCATTGATGCAATTTGTAATACTCTTGGGGAATTACTCTAATGCTTTTATACAAAAAATTAAGAAATCTCTACCTTATTAAAAAGTCACAGCCAGACTCGACCTAGAGTCAACTTGAAAAATTAGAATCGAGTTAACTCGAGTTAAAATTCATGTTCTTCGAGTTGAACGTGACTTTGTAGGACGATTAGTTGATTTGCAGCCTGGGGAAGACGGAAGAGCTACAAACCTGGGCATCTTTTTTTTATACAACATAGGAAGGCAAACGAGCAAGGGGGTCACCTGATGGTAAGCGATCACCACCGACTATAGACACCCGCAATACTAATTGACATTGCAGATGCGTTGCCAACCCAGAGGGCCAAGATGGAATACCTCTTGTGGTCAGTAATTGCACCGGCTGTCTTGCTCTCCACGCCGGAACACAACAGTGCAAGTACTGCTGCTTAGCGGGATTAGCGAGAGAGATGTATCTAAAAATTGCTTTAATTGTTCTTTTTTGCGGCATAAATGAGTGTCTGACAGGTGATTTGGGAGACGTACACACAGATGGCATCCCCAACTAAACACCGACCTCCTTCCCATGGGATCAGGGTGAGGCGATCTTAAATAATATTTACTTGTAAATCGAATAAAAGAATGATCTGTCATCACAAACTTCGTTGACGAGGGTCCCGAGGCGCCCATTACACCGCGTCGTGACTTTTTATTGCTGGGACATAAATTAGAGTGCCTGCCAAGGCTGAGGAAACTAGCTAAGGCGATTGGACATTTTTTGTGTTGATTACTGTTGCGTGCGTTGCTTGGTTAAGTTATTTTTTGCTGCGTGTAGTAAAACGATAATAAACTTTGTGGCATTTTTATGTGAACGAAAATAAAGTCTGTTTACTGTTTCTTGGTTTATTTTATTTTCTATAAATATTCTCTGTACTTTAATTGTATTGTCTATGTGTTGTTTTTTGTTACATCTTATCTCAACTTATTTAATTTGATTATTAAGAGTTATAAGTTTTCACCCGTGTTAGATTTTCTTGCCAGTATCTTTTTGTCAAAAGTTTTCCCAACTACTTCTGTAGTTTTTATAAGCCTAATCTGACTTCCCATCGAGTAACCTACAAGATCGTTTGCCTTCCTTTTTTATAAAAACTGGGAATAAAGGTATTTTTACTTTGACTTTATTGTAGTCTACTGCTTGACATAGGCCTCTCCGAGTGCGCTACTGTGCTCCTAGTACGAGCCTTCTCAACACGCGCTGACACGCTACGTAACTCAGTGCGTCTTGTTCTAGCTAGCACAGTAGGGGAGAGACGCATTGACTTACGTTGCGAGTAAATACGTGTCGTCAAGGTTTCTGCTAGGTGCAGTGAATCCGAGCAACACACGGCGAACGTAATAATTTGAACCACGTTACACAACGGTGTGAGAGGCAACCGCAATAATACTCAATGCCTATCATCTTTTATGTTTCGTTTGTTTGCTACGCGTCTACGCCGCGTAGCTTCGTAGAAGCTCTACGCCGTAGTACTTTGTTATGATGGACGACGCGACGAATGAAGGATTTTATGAAGGTTAAGGTTTCACCCAACTGTTACTAAAAGGAGGATTATGTTTTCGTTAGAGTAACTTTTAACCGCGACTTCTTACACGTGGAATTAAAGTTGATATATTATTATTATTTATTTATCAAATATACAACAAAAAACTTAATTCTATGAAAAAAGTCCCACAAAACTGTATACACAGTTTGTCTGTGGAAAGGCTTACGTATAAACTAAATTACTTGTTATGTTTTATTGTAACTTTCGTATTTAAGGAAGAATGTCGGTATATGACTATATGACTCGGTATCTAAGCGGCAGCTAGACAAAATATGCACCAAATTATATATAAGTTAGTTAGTTATATATAAAATAGACCTCCATCAGTACGGGCACGCGGGTGGTAGGACCTTGTGCAAGGTCCGTCCGGATCGCTACCACCATCTTGCTCGCTAATCCTGCCGCTAAGCAGCAGTGCTTGCACTGTTGTGTTCCGGCGTGGAGAGCGTCTTGCTCTCCACGCCGGAACACAACAGTGCAAGCACTGCCGGTGTAATTACTGGCACAAGAGGTATTCCATCTTAGACCTCTGGGTTGGCAAAGCATCTGCACTCTCTTTGTTGTTGCAGGTGTCTATAGGCGGTGGTGATCACTTACCATCAGGTGACCCACTTGCTTGTTTGCCTTCCTATGTTGTATAAAAAAAAGAAAAAAACGGATAAACAAAATTTCTGAATATAATTTTTTTGGCTTATGTTGGTCTTGTGAAAAAACTCCTAAGATTTAATAATTTAAATGTTCTACCTACTTCTTTTCGTAATCTTATTTTTCTTTATCTTTACTTAATACTAGCGACCCGCCCCGGCTTCGCACGGGTACAATCAATTTTAAGACTCATTTTTCTACACCTTCGGTTACATTGTTCAAATTTTACCAAGGATCCCTTTTTTTTTCAAAATGAAATGTAGCCTATGTCAAATTGGAAGAATGTAGCATTCTATTGGTGAAAGAATTTTTTAAATCGGCCCAGTACTTTTTGAGCCTATCCATTACAAACATACAAACATACAAAAATAGGTACAAATCTTTCCTCTTTATAATATTAGTGTAGATATAGATAAAACAAAATCGCTATCTGTTTCTGTCTGTCCTCATCGTATCTTCGGCCGCTTGTTCCTTCTAAGCAACACAACGAATTTCGATACGGTTTTAACTGTTGCTTAGAGAATTTTTCACAAAAAGTGTTTTTGTATAGTCGACCAAGAAATTGCTTGGTCAATTTTCCACCGTATTACAACGGGATATCCTATTTTCACTCGTGCGAAACCGAGGTAAGTTACTAGTTTAAAATAAAAATCAAAATAAGCTTAGATAGTAAATAAAACTCACTTCCATCTTTAAGCTACAAAACTCTATCTTTCTCTCTATAATCTTGTTTTGAAAAGAGAAGAAAAAAAGTAAAAAGCTTCTTCTCAGCTGAATCTTCTATTTTCTGAATCGCTAATAGACTCAAGACATGTCAAAGAGCCTATGTAGCGAAATATTTTTTTAATTTTATTTGCAAACGCGTGTACTTCTAACAACATCCGAAAATAATTAATTAACAACGAACGTAACTCAACAAACAGTTCAGTTGTAAACAGCGTCAACTGAGTTTGATGCAAATAAACAGACTGACAACTTGTTATTGTAAACACGTTTGCTGATGAACTTCAAATTTACTTCAAATTTGCCTAATTGCTTTGAAGAAGTGTTGTCTTGTGGTTCCATCTATTTATAACTAGCTTCATCAATAGTATTGTACTTTTACCTGATTGCCGTCAGAAGAGGGGGTTATGTTTTTTGTACATTTTTGCACCCTTATAAACCTAAGAGGATTTGGTACCAAACCTCGAAAGCGCACGTAATCCTTACAAACGGCGGTACCTAACGATTCCCTCTACCGGAATCTTTTAAAGCTTCATAGCCAGGGTCACTAACTACTATCCTGGGTCGTCTGTACATTTTTTAATTTGTTTTTGTAGGATTTCAAATAATTAAAAATATAATACGAAAAAAGGCGAGCCTCCCACCCTGGATCCGCTTTTCTTCGTATTATATTATTGCTTGATCTAAACCGACTAATGATAAATCTTCTACTCCATGGACACCAGTAATAATTGGACCTCGATTATGTGCCCCCCTCGAAGTCAAAAGCTGGATCACCTTTGAATACGACCTGAAGTTAATAATACGATCTGAGGAGAATAGTTTTTGCTCTTACGTTTTTTGTTAAGAGGAGCGTGAACCCAGCGCTCTCCATACAAACGGCGATAACGTTTTTCACCCTCTAAACCTTAACCTATGGCCATGATTTTTTTGTATGTTTTGGTTATGCCCTAGAACTAGGTTTATATGTATTGATATTTTAAATATTCTTAATAATTTAAAAAAAAATACACTTTTTTTATGTATGAAACTCCTAAAATGCAAATATTGTCAGATTTATGACGAATATTAAAAAAATCAAAACATACAAACCTAGTTCCAAGGCATAATGATAACATACAAAAAAATCATTGCCATAGGTTTAGGTTTAGAGGGTGGAAAATGATATCGCCGTTTGTATGGAGAGCGCTTTTTCGGGCTGGGTTCACTCCTCTTAACTGTATTTTATATTGTGTGGTAATAAACATAGAGTAATAAACTTATATTCTATTCCATTCTATTCTGAAATAAATTGAATGCAATCTCGCTGCATCGGAGCTGTTTACTAAATATATTCATAGTTTATAGCTTACCAGTATAATGGGAAAACTTTCCATATTAACCGGGAGCGGAAGCCCTACTAGACTGACTTCTAAACAAACAACATTTAAGAACCTTATTCCTAAAAAGTTAATAATTCATGTAACCAGTAAACGTGAAAATCAAGGAAGACTTAAAAATACTTGAAAAAGTTCAAACAAACTTTCCGTCAATTATACGTACCCCAAGCACTTGCTATACTTGTACACAAAAGAATCGAGGATATTTTAAATAAGGCAGCATTTAAGTGTTAGGATTGAAAAAGAGGGTTCTCAAAAATTTTTTTTAGGGTTCCGTACCTCAAAAGAAAAATTATTCCTCATAGAATCAGTTCGTTATCCGTTCGTCCGTCTACCAGTTCGTCAAGAAAACTTTCTCAGGAACGCGTGGAGGTAACGAGTTTAATTTTTTTTATGAAATAGGCACACGTCAAGTACCAAGATGAGGTATACTCGACCAAGTAATTGCTTAACCACTTTTGAACCTTATCCCTTTGTAATACGGTCGAAAAGTGGTCAAGCAATTTCTTGGTCGACTATACACCTCATCCAATTTCGTGCAGTACACAAAAATTCTAAAGATAATTGTTTTGAACAAAAAACTACCGCGAAATTCAGACATATTTGACATAAACGGATCATGACAATGTTATCGTACAGCCACAACTCATGAGTAAGAACCACGGACTGGCCCCCAATTCTGGCATTCATCGAGGTTCGTTTCACATTCGAGACATGTCAAAAAGTGACATATTTTGAAGGGATTTGACAGCTTTGTTGACACTTTTTTTGAAATGGAGTCACATTTCTACTAGCGCGAGAATTGCCCTTCTGGTCCGAAACATTTAAATTCGTGAATGGTCCGTTTACGTCACTATTTTGTTTTGGCTTTAATTGGTCTTTTATTTTTTTTAAATACCTCCTATGTAAGGCCTCTCATTATATAGCAGTTGCATAAAATACTATTACCATTCAGTGCCGTTAATTACGAATCTTCTCGATACGCGTTAACTCGCTACGTAACTCAGTCCGTCTCTCTCCTACTGGGATGGTTAGAACGAGACGCACTGAGTTACGTAGCGAGTTAAAACGTATCGAGAAAATTTGTGCTTGGTTTCTCAGTTACCGTTCCATTCCCCGCGAGTTCCATATGGTAATCATTTATCTGACGCTTCACTGAGATATTGGACTCGTCGTATTTTACTTAATATAAGAATCTTTTGCCGTTATTTATTAGGACACTACGAATAACGCCATTTCGATTTCACGATCTTCAGGAATTGGATTTCATCGTTATATCTTTTTATAAGACTCCGCTGTCCGTCCGAACGCCTGTCACCAGGCTGTATCTTATGAACCGTGATAGACAGTTGAAATTTTCACAGGTGATTTATTTTTGTTGCCGCTATAACAACACATGCAAAAAAAACAGAATAAAATAAACATTTAAGGGGGCTCCCATACCACAAACGTTATTTATTTGCCGTTTTTATAGATAATGTAACGGAACCCTGGTTAGAGTCGTGCAATCACCCAAATTTTTCTTTGTGTTGTCATTACATCGCATTTAAATGTAATAATTTGGTATAAAAGTATGTAATGTTTGTATTTCTATTTTCTAGTACCCGTAGAACAAGCTCTACTTAGTTTGGGACTAGGTCAACTGTCCTAAGATTTTGCTTACTTTAATGCTTTGTTATCATCACAAACGCCGCTAAAAGTAAACAGCTGTGCTCTTCAACCTTGAACACAAACAATCAATTCGTTTAAAAGACGATCTCACTCTTCAAATTCTGATCAGCTGTAAATTTTAATATAAAGCCCTCAAAAGCCTTAAGCTCTCTGTTTACTTACGTTAAAAGGTGTTGAAGTTTTATCGGCGAATTTCTTGACGAATCAGGCTCATAGCCAGAAAAGCAAAGCTTCTTAATATTAAGTGACACCTTTATAAAGCTCAAAGCTTCTGAAACTTTCAGGGCTATTCTTTAAAGGGGTTGAAAGATTCAATTAGCAACAAAACTTTACGGCCTATGAGTTGGGGATTTTTATGAAAGGAAGCCTCGTCTTTTCACTGAGCATATAGCCAATGGAGCGGTAGTTGTAGCCTTATTATCAAACCGGAATTGGAATATAATTGAAGAGTAACGTCAGCACACTGTCATTTCATAGGCTTGCGTCAAGCTTCTTTGCTATATGTATGAAATGACAGTTACACTTCAATTATGTTTTAATCGCAGTTTTATAATAACATGATCGGCCCAGGTTTATCTTATCCCTCCCTCCTTCTCTGTCAAACTAGTGTCACAAGAAAGTGACGCAAACGCGGGTGGTAGGACCTTATGCAAGGTCTGTCCGGTTCGCTACCACCATCTTGCTCGCTAATCCTGCCGCCAAGCAGCAGTGCTTGCATTGTTGTGTTCCGGCGTGGAGAGCAAGACAGCCGGTGTAATTACTAGCAAAAGAGGTATTTTATCTTAGCCCTCTGGGTTGGCAATGCATCTGCAATCTCTTCGATGCTGCGGTATCTGTAGAGATCCGTTTTAAGACAACATAGTGATATTTCCTCTCTATTAAGTATGTGCTCAATGTCTATCATAAGGGAATTAAATTTCAATAGGAACATCTGTATGAAAAACAAAACGTGGAAGCCGGTCAAGGTCTGTTGAAACGAAAGCTGAGGGCTTTCGTTTAGCTTTCAAAGCACAATGTTTTCGAAGAGCTTTCAAACGGCGCAGAGAAGCAAGTAGGGAAAATGGGGTGAACTTGAGTAATAAAGGTCATTTAATGATTTAGAATTTAAACATCTTCATGGACAACTACAATTAATTTGCAGTTTTTATCGTTTTGTGCCAAGTTAGTTTAGTATACTTTTTTAAATTAAATTCGACTGAAACTGCAGATAAAAATTGTAAAAATCTAAAATTCGGCTTAGTTAATTTTTTTATCTACACACGTATCATTAGTGCTCTATAATGCGTTCAGAAACCGTAGGAAACAACCAATTTTATTATGTGAAATTTCTTGTCAGTGGTACTAGGTAAATCTGAACTTCAATGGTCGTTACACACCGATTTCTGTAACGTTATGAGTGCGTACTGTAATGGCCATTACAGTACAAAAATCGGGACTGTTATGACCATTACAGTACTGAAATCGGTACTTTAATGACCATTACAGTACATTCAGACCATTACAGTACTGTAATGTTCATTACAGTAGAGATTTGCCTATTACCACAGACAAGAAATTTCTCATAATAAAATTGGTTGTACCTAATAATGCTGGTCATTTCCAACGGTTTTGAACGCGTTATTGAGCATTTATGATATGTGTGTAGATAAAGTAATGTATGCAACTGTACATAATTAGGCCTTAAAACACTCGTGTGATCCTATTATGAAACTCGCTAACGCTCGTTTCATAAAACCAAACTCGTGTTTTCAGGCCTCTCATTGTATAGCAGTTGCACTACCATTTCAATGCAATATTTTAAATACAACAGTTTCCCAACTTTAGAACACACGAATCATTTCCAAGGACACCTGCAAAGTAAACGAGGTCACCAACTTTACAAAATAACTTGAAGGTTACGCCTTCTATTCGAGGAAAAAACTTTTAAATAAATATTTTATGCGGTTTTTATAGGGTTATTTTGGCATCAGACGAATCTTTTTTTATTATTTTATTTTTTTGAAAATCTGAACCCTTTCGTAAATTTTAAAATGTAGATAGGAAAGTTTGCTTAATATAATGTCTTACGTTTTCGCGACTTGTCTGCACTTGACACTGAAATAAAATAATTTAAATGGTTTATATTAACGAATCTAATTCCCGACGAGCCCTTTTAAATTTCATTATTATGATCTTTTTTGACACCTGCAAGAACAAAGAGAGTTCAGATGCGTTGCCAACCCTGAGGGCTTAGATGGAATACCTCTTCAGCCAGTAATTACAGCGGCTGTCGTGCTCTCCACGCCGGAACACAACAGTGCAAGCACTGCTGCTTAGCGGCAGGATTGGCGAGCAAGATGGTGGTCACGATCCGAACGGTCCTACCACCCGCATAAACTTTTATCAGAGTTGACAACCCTAACACTGCTCTTTGATTCCGGAAGACAGCAATTTCTGGACATAATGTTTGGACCTTTTCTAATGGGTTTTTAAAAGGCGATCTTGTAAGATCACAGGCAGGGTGTCAAAAATCTTTGGGTTTTTTTTCGTTTCTATTTTGTTTATGGTTGACGGGTTTTTTACTGCTGTCGATTTGTTGAATAACTATGATGAAATGATGTATCTACGAGTATGTAATTTGTTCAGGTAGCAAACGGTCTTATCCTTTAAAATCCGTATGATGCGTCGCATAGAGGCGAAACATGTGTAGATCGTGTAGATTAACTGTTCCATGTTGAGGTTATTATTTAATTCCCAAGCACTGCTGTTTCGCATTCATCAAAAATTATTTTATTTTTTATTTTTATGAAATAGGAAGGAAAAGAAGCAAATGGGTCACCTGATGGTAAGTGTACACCACCTCCAATAGACACCCGCAGCATCGAAGAGATTGTCAACCCAGAGGGCTAAAAATTAAACGTAGTTTCGCGATTCGATTTTTCTTTCACGAGTTTTTTCTGCTAAATTACGTAACAAAAACATAATTATGACGACTGAACGCTTGGCCAGTCTTTTTAAGATAAATATGAAAGGAAATTGTGAAATTTAATAACAATGAAACCGATATGACTGTGACATAAATCCGCCGCATATTGATTCCCCACCGGATCACAGACAATTATAGCGGGTGGAATTTTATTATTGATGCTCTGCTGACCCGGATAAACCGGGCCGGGTATAGCGCTATAGGGTTCAATTCTTGGGGTCAATTGGATGTCATTACCGGTTTAGGTGGGTGATAGGACCTTGTCTAGGTCTATCCGGATAGATACCACCATCTTTTTCGTAAATCCTACCGCTAAGCAGCAGTGCTTGCATTGCCGGCGTGGAGAGCAATACAGCCAGTGTAACTTCTGGCAAAAGAGGTATTTCATCTTAGCCATCTGGGTTGGCAACGCATCTGCAATCTCTTTGTTGTTGCGGGTGTCTATAGACGGTGGTGATCACTTGCCATTAGGTGACCCACTTTGCTTGTTTGCTTTCCTATTTAAAAAAAAACGAGGTTCCATTCGCGAAAATTACGCACCATTTTGTAAAAAGTCCCTTTTGCAAAACGTTCTGTCTGTCCGCACATTCCGACGCTTACACTTGCTAATTACAAAGAAGAAGAAGAAGACAAGAAAGCTTATATTCGTCTTCACCGTTATAATATCTGTACTTTTTAATTTATTTATTTATTTTGGGGTAGGCAGGGACCACAGAACGCTATTTGTTCCGGTCCTGACGTACTCTACACACATTAATCTCTTAATTTATTTATTTAATAGTGTGAAAATCGCTAAATTTTAAAACAATTCTAATAACTCTAACAAAAAAGGAAATATGTTTCACGTTAAAATAATTGATTTAATCTACAACACATATATCATAAAAGCTCTATAACAACCAATATTATTATAAAAAAATTTCTAATTTGTTTCTATATTTGTTCAAATTCATTTTTTATTCCATTATTTTAATGTGTACAGTCTATAGATATTTAATAGGTGCCTAGCACTAGTAGCTAGTAGCAATGCTGGTCATTGCCCTATGGCTTCTGAACCCATCATAGAGTACTTATGATATGTGTGTAGATAAAGTAATGTATGCAACTGTACATAATTAGGTCTTAAAACACTCGTGTGATCCTATTATGAAACTCGCTAACGCTCGTTTCATAAAACCACACTCGTGTTTTAAGACCCCTCATTATGCAACAGTTGCATAAAATACTATTGTCGCACCGTGTGACTTGCCAATTGCGTATAAGCTACTCGCTGACAGCAGAACCGATACTGTTTTTTGCTCGCTTGTAAATTCATTAAGCAAACTTTATTTGACTAGTTACCCCGTACTCCAGTCCAGTCGGCGTGAAAAAGGGGGAAGTTGATTAAATCCCGTTTGTTAGCGAAACTAAGAGTTTACTGCTAATGGAAGCGTAACATCTAACTAGAAACTTTTTCACGTAACTGAAGGCGAGGTAACGTGAAAAGTTCCCAGAGGGGGGGGGGGGGCAAATGTTTGTATGATGATAACGAATGTTTGTACAAACGCAAACGCCAACACTGTTAGCTGACCACTCGTGCCCCTTATTCTTATAGGGATAAAGTTCACGAATGGTCAATTGTGTGTTGGCGATTGTACCCGAGTCTTGGATGTTATATGCGTGGTTATATGTATTTAAGTATGTATTTATCTATTTCTGTTGTCTTGTGCCGATAGTACAAGCTTTGCTTAGTTTAGGACTTGGTTTCAGGGTGGTAGGACCTTGTGCAAGGTCCGTCCGGATAGCTACCACTATCTTGCTCGTTAATCCTGCCGCTAAGCAGCACAGCTTGCACTGTTGTGTTCCGGCGGGGAGAGAAAGACAGCCGGTGCAACTACTGGCACAAGAGGTATTCCATTTTAGTCCTCTAGGTTTGCAACGCACCTGCAATCTTCATTGTGTTACGGGTGTCTATAGGCTGTGCTGATCACTTACCTGTGACCCACTTGCTTGTTTGCCTTCCTATTTTATAAAAAAAATCTATTTCTGTTGTCTAGTACTCGCTTCGCATAGTTTGGGACTAGGTCAATTGGTGTAAATTATTCCAAGATATTTATTAAAATTTAAGATATATCATAAGTTTAATGAGAATAATAAATACATTAATCCCTACCACAGTATGTCTTCGTACATTCTTAGAAATATTACCAGCCTCATTCTATCCCCATTTTTCCAACTACTTTCAATTTATCGCGGAAAGTTCCCTTAGGAAAATTGTTAACAACGCCCAGGGGGACCCTTCTGATTGGTCCGTAAGAGGATTACTTACAAACTAGATATTAACTTGGTACAAGAAAGCTTATACTTGCAACATGGTATATACAATAATAACTTATGTTTCAGCGACTATAGAAGGCAAAATTATTGATTAAAAATAATAATTTTGCTTCATCCTTGCAATTTTTGTAATTTGTTTGTAATTTTTAGTTGATAAGTTTTAATGCCGAGTTTCTTGCGGCACATTTTGTCCACAAGATGGCATTTTCCGATGCGTTGCCTGCAGCTGCGACTCTATAGTCTGTAGTCTTACTGCTTTACATACATAAAGTCACGCCTGCTTCCTGAAAGGGTAGGCAGAGACCACGGATTTCCACTTGCTACGATCCTATCATACAACCTTTGCTTTACTACTTTATAACTTACTAATTTAAATGCAAAGATTTCATTTTTAGTTTGAACCTAACTACCGTAAAACCAAAAGGAAGGGTTTTTATCCAAAATATTTTTTCAAAATTGGGTTTTGTATTTTTTTATATATTTGTCAGTCTGCCCGTGAACATGAAATAAGATGATGAGGATGAGGGAAGAGTTAGGTTAGGTTCATACAAAGTTCAACCCCCACCCCACGTTTTCCCCCAAAAGGTAAAAAATACCAAAAATGGTTTCTTAGCGGATGCCTAAGTTATAAAATAAACCTATTTTCCAAATTTCAGCTTTCTTGATTCAATAGTTTCGGTTGGACGATGATCGCAAATCAGTCAGGACATGTTTGCGCGTGGCAGACAGACAGACAGACGGATAGACGGGTGGCAATAGAGGCTTAGTAATAACACGTTACCACGTACGTTATTTATACTTTAACACAAAAAAATTGTGAATGAACAACTCAAATACAAAATTTCATCCCCCTTTTCCCCCTTAAGGGTTGTAATTCCAATAACACCCGATATACTCGTTGCGTTATAAGTCTAAATAATAAAATGTAGTGATTTTTGCTGTGAAAATGTAGGCCTTTCCATACACAACTTTATCCCGCTTTTCACCCCTTCAGGGGTGGAATTATCAAAAACACTGAGACCCGTATAAATTAATTTTTTTACGTAAGCCTAACAACAAAATTTCAAGATCCTAACTTCAAAACTGACGGACTTTCATACAAACTTTCATCCCCTAATTTACCCCCTTAGGGGTGGAATTTCCAAAAATCCTTTCTTAGTGGATGCCTACACTATATAAGGTATCTATGTGTAAACTTTCAAGTCTCTAGGTCCAGCGGTTTGGGCTGTGCGCTGATATATCAGTCAGTCAGTCAGTCAGTCAGTCAGTCAGGACTTTGAATTTTATATATATAGAAATATAGAAATATTTGCGAATGCGAATAATCGTACCATCACTAGTATAGAGCCTCACTGGGTTCATACCTAACTCGTTTCGTTCGAGCTGCAGATTGAAGCTGCAAAATTGCATCGCGTCCCTTCACCGGTTCGGTGTGGTCAGCATCATCTACACTAATATACACTATCTATACTAATATAATAAAGAGGTAAACTTTGTTTGTTCGTTTGTTTGTATGTAGGGGTAATCTCTGGAACTACTGAACCAATTTCAAAAATTCTTTCACAGATAGAAAGCTACACTATCCCTGAAGACAAAGGTTAATAATGCCACGCAAACGAAGTCGCAGGCGTCCACTAGTCAATATATATACGTTAACAGGACGTCAAAAATATGTATATACACCTTTATGCAATTAAACATAAGGTCGATGTATACATATTTTGATGAGATTAAAAAAACTATACTAACAAAAAATCTTTTGATTAAGTTGCGTTTGATTTTTTTAAGATTGTAAGGGACTGCAGACTTAATTGATGATATTAATTTCAACTCAATACCTCCACGCGTTCTTGAGAAAAATCGTCTTCACGGATAGACAGCAAGACAGACAGACAGACAGACGGACAACGAAATGATCCTATAAGGGTTTCGTTTTTTCCCTTTGAGGTACGGTACTTTAAAAACGCTGACATTGCTGATTTTCAGCCAGATCCAGTTCTACAAAATTTCAAAGTTGTAACTAAAAAAAAAGCACGAAGTTGAAATGCAGCATTTGCGTGACGAGTTATAGATCAAGAGCAGGCGGCGCACGCGACACAAAATTTAATAACATAAATTCAATTTGGACTCGCTGACTACGTTTGATTCAAACGTGCATTTGATATTATCTTGAAATAGAATACTCTGACGGAATCCGAAATAAGGTTAAATAAGACTTGTTGGGATCTCGTCACGTAATATAATATTGTGAAGGCGGAATTGTGTTTTGTTTACATTTGCTTTCGTCCGTCCGTCCGTACAAACCGCCAGTCAGGCTTGGCAACCCAGAGGGCTAAGATGAATTACCTCTTGTGCCGGAACACAAAAGTGTAAGCACTGCTGCTTAGCGGCCGGATTAGCGAGCAAGATGGTGGTAGCAATCCGAACGCGTTTTATGTTAGTTAAAAGATTTTGTAAATATTTTATGGATGAGGGTAAGAGAGACCTAAAACGGACCAGCGATTCTCTTAGAGTTGCTGGTGTTTATGGGCAGCGACGATTTTTCTCGCGAAGCGACCCGCATTCCCGTTTATTTCATATTTTGTCACGTTATCTATAAAAAGAATATTTTTTCCGTCTCTCTGCCTATTTGTTCCGTTCCGATGTCAAATGGCCGGCCGTTAACAATGACAAACAAACAAACAAAGAGAAAACTACCTTTTTATTACTTAGAAGGGTTTTCATTAAAGGAAATGTTTTCTGTTTCAGCTTTAGCTATTTTTTTATTATTCTGCTATTCTATTAGAGTCAGTACGGACTCTTCATTCAAACGTAGTTACTTTTTTTTTTTATGAAACAGGAAGGCAAACAAGCAAGTGGGTCACCTGATGGTAAGTGATCACCACCGCCAATACTGGTGGTGGTACTTACATTTTATTTTTAACAGTAATGTACTCGTACCCAACCTCAAAAAGCTCTATACAAACGGCGGTAACGTTTTCCATCCCCTAAACCTTAACCTATAGCCATGGTTTTTAGGTATGTTGTCATTATGCCGTGAAACTAGGTTGAATGTATGTTTTGATTTTTTAATATTCTTCATAGATTTGATAGTACATATTTACATTTTTCGAGTTTCATACAAACAAAAAAAAGCGTATTTTTTTTTATACAGCGGGCAAACGAGCGAGTCGGTCACCTGACGGTAAGTAATCACCACCGTCCATAGACACACGCAACACCAATGGGATTGCAGATGCGATGCCAACCCAGAGGGCTAAGATGGAATACCACTTGTGCCAGTAATTGCACCGACTGTTTTGCTCACCACACCGGAACACAACAGTGCAAGCACTGCTGCTCAGCGGCAGGATTAGCGAGCAAAATGGTGGTTGCGATCCGAACGGACCATGCACAAGCTCCTACTACCCGCATAATTAATTAGTGCTACCACGCTAATTCCCAGTTTATCTAAGGAGCCCTTATTAATTAAATGTCCGCTCATGAAAAAAAGAAAATTTAGCCTGAAAACTTGTCTCTTCAGGATCTACAAGCATCATCTTGTACCCAGAACAAAGGGCGTTGTCAGCGCTGATAGGGACCGCTGATAACCCTTCTCCGTTACTCCTATCGCGTTTCGCTTCAAACATTACCATCGAAATGAGAAAACTATAGAACTGTGTACTACGCAGTGGCAGAGTAGCCGACCATAGTCTATTTGGTAGACTATGTTGGATAACCTGAATAAAACTGTCTGTGCAAATTGTCAAGTAAACAGCTCTGCGTTTTGTACGTTTTAAATTGGCGTCATATTTTTAGTTCTGCTATCCGACGCCTGTGTCGCTGCTAGTTAGAAAACTTAGAAGCACTTTATTCACTTACAATAAGTTTCAAAGTTGAACCAATGGCTAAATATTGAAAGCCCCTCTTCACCTGCTTCACCCCGTCGCAAAGAGGTGACGCTAGGCTTGTAACAATCCGAACAAGTAGGCAGATCTATTGTCTTCTTATATCGATGAACACTACCTACCAAAAATCTTCTCGCCACGTTAACTCGCTACGTAACTAAGTGCGTCTCGCTCTAACTAGCCCAGTAAGAGAGAGACGCACTGAGATACGTAGAAAATTAACGTGACGAGTACACGCACGTAAGACTATTTTTTTTTTACTTTTGTTAATTTGCAATATTCGTCTGTAAAGTATGTAAGTTTTCTGTTTTAGAATTTGCAAGTAAATTTTGATTAAGTTACAGCGGTCTCTTCTCTTCATTTTTAAAGTTTTGGTATGCGGCGGGTGGTTGGACCTTGTGCAAGGTTCGTCCGGATCGCTACCACCATCTTGCTCGCTAATCCTGCCGCTATGCAGCAGTGCTTGCGCTGTTGTGTTCCGGCGTGGGGAGCAAGACAGCCGGTGCAATTACTGGCACAAGAGGTATTCCATCTTAGCCCTCTGGGTTGGCAATGCATCTGCAATCTTCTTTGTGTTGTGGGTGTTTAAAGGCGGCGGTGATCACTTACAATCAGGTGGCCCACTTGCTTGTGTGCCTTCCTATTTCATAAAAAAAAATGTGTATATTTATTCATATAACATCCTCAGTGGAACTTTGAACGCGGCAGTCGCTTTCGCCAACACAACGATGACAGAATAACGATGAAACGTCATTCTGATTCTGACCCACCCACATAGCTCACTGCGTCTCCTTCTATAGTTTATTTCTTTAGGTATTTAAAATAAGGGAGCGTTCAAGTATTACGTAACGCAATTTGGGGAGGGGGAGGGGGTCTCGTAAAACGTTACGATGCGTTACAGGGGCGGGAGGGGGTCTTTCTTACAACACGTTACGTAACATTGTTTCTAATAAATTAGGGAATTAAAACTCCCAAACTGGCAACCCTTTTCATTTACGTTACGGGGAATTGATTGTATTAGCCTGGTCGTCATTTTTTTTAAATTTGTTCTCGCAAGTTGGCAAACCTTTTCGTTTATATTTCATGGGGAATCCTTAGATAGCATTGTACGTCATTTAATGTTGTTTTTGTAATTTTTTTGTCATTTAGTGTTACGTAACGTTTAGTGAGGGGGAGGGGGGGTACAGAAAAACGTTACGGTGCGTTACAAGGGGGGAGTGGGTGTCAAAAATCTTCAAAAATTGCGTTACGTAATACTTGAACGCTCCCTTGAAGGTAAACAAAATAAGTCACGTGACTCGGCAAATCAACCAATCAAATCAATCTCCACAGATCGAAAAGATTGACTTGATTGGTTGATTCAAAGAGTATTGTAATATAGAATGAGAAGAGTGGCAACTCAGGGTTTTAACTTGCATGTACGGAAAGTGCTGCTGTTAGTGTCAGGTAAGTGAACTAATGCAGTATACTTGTATAGCTATAGATAGGCGTGTATATGCGCACTTGCGCGTGTGTGAGTGTTATTTTTAGAACCAAATGTACTCAATCAAAGTTTTGTTCCAGCAAATTTTATGAAAACTTATATAAGCTCTTACTTATACAAGTTTTCATAAAATTTGCTAGAACAAAACCTTGATGAGTAAACAAAAAGAGATAACCAAGAGCGCATCAACGTCCAAGCAGACCAAAGCCAGAGTTGACAATGGCCGCCTCCGACACGTGTGACTAGCAGTAACAGATAGTTTTTTTTTTAATTTTGTACTCACTTTCCAGCCGCGAGGGGACGCTGCTACTGTCAAATTTTATGAAGTTTTAAGTGTGCCCCGCCTGGGTTGATTTGCCGAGTCACGTGACAATTTTGTTTACCTTATTTTAAGAAATAAAGTATAACCAGCCCATGGCACAGTAGGAAAGAGACGCACTGAGTTGCGGCGTGTTTAGGCTCGAGCTAGTTCACAGATAAGATAACAGTTGTGCGTACAAATCAAACGTGACTTGCATTGTTTTCTAACCACACCGTGAAATGAAGTGGATAATATAATCCTAACTTACATTGGAATGTGACAGTTTGTCTTTTTTCACGTTAAAATAGGGCAATAAGACAAATAGGTAAAAATTAACCCTTTATTGTGCGCCCGTCTGTCTGTCTCTTGGCTAAAGAACTAAAGCATGGATATAGCTTCAGTACATGTCATGCGTACACACCCGAAGCTGTCAAAATGGTTACCTTTGCTGTGCGTTAGGCTGCGTTTCCACCAGAGATGTGCGAGGATGCGTAGCGAGGGATGTGTTTGTAAAGAACCAATGAGCCGTTTCCACCAGAGCTGTGCTGACCGAGGCGAGGTAAATGAAGCGATTCTATTGGTTCTTACAAGCACATTCCTCGCTACGCATCCTCGCACATCTCTGGTGGAAAAGCAGCCCTAATGTAGTGAAACCTGCAAATTAATAAGAAAACCGTACATCAAAGGTATTTGTTGTTTAATTTGTGTACAGGGTGTCAATTGAAGAGGAATTTTAGTGTAGTAATTTCTTTTTGGCACATTGTATTGCCATTTAAAGTAAAGAAATCAGCTAATAAAATATCGCTTTCAATTTCATTACTCTTTTTATGCTACGGTCCTAAATTACGTTGTCAATTGTTTCATGGCTTATTCTCATTAAGAATTTACATAAAAGGCAAAGAAATTTCTAGCATAATACATTTGGCCTAATAATCGATACCAACATGGACCACTCGAAGGACCTTTCAATTTTATTACTCTTTCTTTGGTATACTATTTCTATGGTCTGTTTATCCGTATGTCACAGTGGCATATTTCAAGTACATGTATATGTATTAGTATATTGCTCTGTAATCTTGTTTTAAAAAAGGGATAAACTGCTGAGTTTCTTGCGGCACTTCTTCTCAGCAGATTATTCCATTTTCCGAAGCGATGGTAGAGTCAGACTTGTAAAAGAACCTAGGTGAACTTAGGCTGCTTGCAAAATATTTTTTAATTATTAATTTGAAATGTAGAGTAGGTGCTTTTAAAAATTGCATACTCAAATAAAACATTGAATTAATATTTTAAATTTACTAGCTTAAATGGGATATCAAATTGAAGGGATTTATTTGCATATTTCAAAACAGGTTTCTTTTTTTCAGTAAAATTTTAAATTGTACTTGTCAAGTATACAGGCCCGGATTCAGGGTAGGGCAACCGAAGCCACAGCCCCGGGGCCTCCATATAAGAGGGGCCCCCACAATAGAAACTTCGGAAATATATATTTATCGGAAAACGCGACTAAAAAAATTTTTTTTTTTTATTTATTTGGAAAATAATTAGCGGCCGGGGAGCCTCCACTCCTTTGTTGGCCCGAGGCCTCCAGATCTCTAAATCCGGCACTGCAAGTATAACAACTATGGCTGCATGTAGGCTCTTTTACAAGTTTGATCCCACCAGCCTGAGATACCAAATCCTCAGGTTCAACAAGGTTGAAAACAACAAAACAAAACAAGGCTCTTAGAAAGAGAGGAACATAAAAGCAAAGTTGTTCCTTCTAGGTTTTCTTTCCACTTAGACTTTCCACCAAACGAATTCATTAAGTTTCTAACTTTCCTAGTTTTTAAAACTCGCCTAAATTTTCCACAGACCTGTGTAAGCGGAAAGCAAAGTGTGAACTATTCTCAAACTTTGCAGCAAAAATAACCGCAGGCACTTTCCAAGGATTAAGTGCTTAAGATTTTGACCGAATTTTTTATGAAAGATCGCAAGATTGTTTAGAAATAATAAGGATTTTTTCCGGCCTCGTGAATCAAAGATAAACATATACACGTAAAGCGCTTAGTTTGTTTGAAGTTATCACTTATCGACCTATGCAAAGAGACAAGCTTTTCAATATTTGTAAGATGTTTCGTCCGAAAACATTTCGACCTATACATACACCGAAGCCAATGGATGTATATAAGGGTTTCCATTGAACGAGTTCATTACCATTAAAAAAAAGAGTTCCCATAATTGACGGCAGATTTTTTTTGTTGCTTTGCCCATCTAAGGGCAGGCAAAGGTCTGCGACCTTACAGCCACGTCTTATGTTAATTTTATTTAGATAGAATTAAGCTAATAGTGGACACCAGTTAAATTAAGAATCTACTAAGAGACCTTATTGTATGTCACTGAGAATATACAACAGATTATACCTAACGATTTATTAAAAGAAGAAAAGTACCACATATTTATTTATCTCAAAATATTGTGCATTGTTTAGGAAAATACTTAATTAAATGAGAATAGAAAACGGTAATTGTTATTAATATACCACGTGCTGTTCCTCGATTGGTTGAATGAATTGAATGGTGGAACGGTTGAAAGGGAGGCGGTAATACTGAAGAACAGCATATCGTCAACATAGTTTGTTACGAATCTTCGAGGCGCTCACATGTAAGGTCATAAATGATACTATTGTCAGCAATTAAGGTAAATAATAAAGCTACGCAGTTCTACCCAACATTGTGGTTTACTTTGAACTATCCTCTCACAAAGGTTACCTATTAAAAAACTTTTATAGGGTAAAAAAATTTGGAAGACGAGAACTTATAGAATTATGCCATAGTGTATTTTGCGAAGAGATATTGTTTAGCGTTAATTTAAAAGTGAAATTAAAACGCAAACATTAATCCTAGTAAACATGCTTCTTCGCCCTAGCAGGGTCCATGTAGCAAAGTTATACCTATTGTCATTTTCGTCTTGTAAAACCAAACTTGTAAAAAATAAATGAGTATGAGTAACACAGCCTCCGCTTGCAGGGTCCAAAGTTTTATTCTCGTATTACCGACCCTAAAAGTTGAATAGGGGAAGGAATACGCGAGCAAAACTTTGGACTGTATTATTTCTTATCATTAGGTACCTAGTGTTGTGAAGTGGGTTCTACGTCGGTGTACAGCAGAAATAGCTTAACACTGGAAGGAGTATAAAAAAAACCACATATGTACTTACTCTCGATAGTAAAATCATGTGTAGGCCTTTTGGACCTCTTTGATTGTCCAAATATATCATATACCTGCTTACCTACCAAAGAACTAAAAGAATTTGCTTAATTATTTAAGCTGGGAGTAAGCTTAGACAGTTGGTGTCTTGGCTGTATGCACTGCACGCCATTGCCATCAAGTGACTTGCATGTGTGTAGTTTAAAAAAAAGCTTTTCCATGTGTTTGCATCTGTTATGGTAAACAAACAACATATCACCTAAAAAATCGATTAAGGCTGGGTTTTATAAAATCCGTCAGGTGTTGTCAGTTAGCAATATCAAAAGTTGTACTGGAATATCGAAATTCGGTCTGACTTTTATCTTTGGACTTATAAAATCGAGCCTAAGCCATCTAAACATACCGCACCACGACTGACATCCTCGGCCATTGGCGCGTCATACCACGTTCACCATTCACAAGCACTGCCAACCCAAAATGGCGTCGGAATACCGCCGTGCCATTCGCCAACGGCGGGTCACATTCGAATTTTGAAAAAACGAAATGTGTTTGTTTATAAATGGAACGCGAGACGTCTATTCTGCCGTTAGGCTGGGGGATGACTGAGTGCGCGCGCCGCTGCGGTTGCCATGGTTACATAGCTGTCGTTAAAGGTACCAACCTGCGATGCGACCTTGTTTTTTTTAATAGCTGACAAAAGTTACTGGCTGCAGGTGATAGGCTAGAAGTTAAAAAAGTTACCAAAACTGTATTATGTTCTTATTTTTTTGTCTAGTAAGTTACTTGGCTGTCATTGTTTTAAATTACAGTCTTTTATAAAAATGGTTCAAAATGCCGGCATTTCCCGCCAACGCACTTGTCAGTTGAGCATTTTCGTCTGTAGAAGTTTATTACAAAACTGACATCGTCCTAATTCTAGAGGGAAATAAAGTTTACAAACCTTTACAGTCAGGTTTTTTTAATAATACTAAGTATTCAAAGTTTTTAACCTCTTTGTCTGATTTTTATTATTATTTAAAGCAACTTTTTAAATAACTTTTGCGCTAATCATGAACAATGACCACACCACACAAATATAATAATATTTGTAACCCACTTAGTTATGTTTTAGAATTAATCACAAATAACTAAAATAATCAAAAAAAAACGCGTTTCCTGCACGTTAGCCATGTTTTTGTTATGAGTGTTATAACGTATTCTTAAAAACAAAATTTACAAATCAAAATTCCAGATGAAAAAAGTTAGAAAAACGGTCACCTACTGCTGTGAGTAAATGTTGCTTAACTCACGCAATCGAGTGCTCCTCGCAGTCACCGCTAGTCCATCTGTATTAGAACCACCACCTCGGTGATTCTAGTAACTTTTCTTTTATGTTAAAGGGTAAACGAGCAAACGGGTTACGTGACGGTAAGCAATCAACCTGTCATATTAGAATAATCGCAAACGCTTTACTCTTACAGACCAAAGAGATACATACTTTTGCCATTACCAAGTCATTTAGTTTAAAACTGCCACCAGGGTCCAATATCATAAACGCGACAGGCGACAGGTAACAGTGACAATTCTCCGTACATGACTGTGTCGACAGGTAACACTACATACTTACAGACTTAACATCATAGTGGACAAGCAATGTATACCAAATTGTCACTGTCACCTGTTGCCTGTCGCGTTTATGAAATAGGGCCCTGTTTAGAAATAGTATGACGATTAGAATCAACTATTTATAAAAATATACCCTGAGAATGAAAGTTGGGACCGACGGAATGTTATGTTATACTAACCATTGTAAAGCGGCAAAAACAATAACATATAAAATGTATACATCCTATGGTGTCATAATGTATAGTCGACCAAGAAATTGCTTGATCACTTTTCGACCGTATAACAAAGGGATAAGGTTCAAAAGTGGTCAAGCAATTACTTGGTCGACTATACAAAGAAAAAATGACGTGTGACTGTTTTAGTCAGTCAGTTATACACCTACAGTAATTTTGAGTTTCACCTAAATTTGAAATGGTGCAATTTTTGAATGTCACCAGGAGTGCGGTTTTTGAATCTCACCGTGTGACTGAAGTTCACCAAAATGGCAGTTTTTCATAGATATTCGGCCATTTTGATAAGCTGGCTGTCTTGCTCTCCGCGCCGGAACAGAACAGTGCAAGCACTGCTGCTTGCAGGCAGGATTAGCGAGCAAAATGGTGGTGGTAGACCTTGCACAAGGTCCTACCACACGCAAAAGTTTGTTTTCAAAAACAAAACTTTGTAGAGTCGCGTTTAATTGACTTTAAACCCAAACGCGTAATCATAAATAAACAAGTAAGTGAGATCCTATCACATCTCTATTTTTGGCATATCTCGAATGTGAGGTGAATCTCGATCACCGCCAGAATCGCGGCCCTGTTCTATTTAACAAACCCGCGGCCTCGGCGAGTCGGGAACGATATTCGCTAGAATCACCCTCGATTACGGCGACGCGATAAAAGGCTGTCGCCAGGCGACCCAGTTCCTGAAATAACCCGCTGTAGGTACCTAACACCAAAGACTTTTATGTATCAGTAGACACGCTGAACAGAAGCATAGTCACACTGAGTTCCGCTATAAGTAGCGCAACTAGTTTCTTGTCTGCAAGCGTAAGAAGCCAACGCTGTCCTTTGAACCCACGAAAGCTGTGTTGTTGAAGAATTTTCATATATATATATATTTTTTTTTTTTTATACAACATAGGAAGGCAAACAAGCAAGTGGGTCACCTGATGGTAAGTGATCACCACCGCCTATAGACACCTGCAACAACAAAGAGAGTGCAGATGCGTTGCCAACCCAGAGGGCTAACATGGAATACCTCTTGTGCCAGTAATTACACCGGCTGTCTTGCCCTCCACGCCGGAACACAACAGTGCAAGCACTGCTGCTCTGTGCTGCTGCTGCTGCTGCTATTTGACTAAGTGTTACATTACAGTGACAGTGTTGTGTGTACATTACAGTGATTAATAATTACGTGCGCACGTGAAAACGAGAACTAAGTCATATTTTACATAAGTAACAAATTTATTTGCTGTCTTCTAACGAAACCAAATTCGTCGTACATAAGTGGCTAGCCTGCCACTGGAGAACTTGGCACCAGAATCGAAGATGCAACGGGGCCACGCCGAATCGTCGTCGAAATAATGTAGTTTTAATTTTAGTTATATATGTTTGGTAAGGTATTTGTCTATGGGCCTTTGTAGCCTGAGAATAAATGATTACTTTCTTTTTATAAATACGGACCATCGCCATGTTACTACTGATATCTCGCCTACTCTTTATGTACTATAATTCGCCGTCTGTTCTCCAGCACCGTACTTAGCGCGCTCCTGAAAGGTGACGTGGTTTTTAAACTAAGGACCTTGTCTAGTGCAACATAGAAATCTTTGCCTATCACTGTACCTGCTGTGCCAAAGCGGGAACACTCAACCCGGAAAAACGAAACTTAAAAAGAACTATTCAAAGTTTGTTTTTTTATTTCCAACCAGAGACACGTCTAGCTTCGCACGGCTACAAACGACATAACATGCACATAAAAAAGGTTCCTATAAAATCTCTAAATGGAGGGGTTTAAAAGGAGAAGGCTGCCGAAGATAGTAGGACAGACAAAGACGGATAGCGACCTTGTGCCATTCTAGTCTTAAGCCTTTTTTACTGCAGCCCTTGGATGAAGAACTGGGGAATGATAGCCTCAGTACATGTCAATTGTACACACCTAAAACTATCAAAATGGTTACCTTTGAGGCAGTAAAAGGTAGTATGCGGGTGGTAGGACCTTATGCAAACCGTCCGGATCGCTACCACCATCTTGCTCGCTTATCCTGCCGCTACGCAGCAGTGCTTGCATTGTTGTGTTCCGGCGTGGAGAGCAAGACAGCCGGTGTAAGTACTGGCACAAGAGGTATTCCATCTTAGCCCTCTGGTTTGGCAACGCATCTGCTATATTCTTGGTGTTGCGGGTGTCTATAGGCGGTGGTGATCACTTACCATCAGGTGACCCACTTGCTTGTTGGCTTCCTATGTCATAAAAAAACATGCAAATTCATAAGAAAAACGTAGATTATACTTCCTTAATGTATACCAAAGGTTTATCATTTGTGTATAGTGTATCAATTGAAGAGGAGGTTTCGAATATGTTTTTTTTTTGTGGTCTGAATGTCTCAAATCGTAGTCCTCGCGAGAGGTACGGGCGACTACGATTGCTTAGCAAGTAAAATGAATCGGTGCATCGTAAGGGTTATAATGAAGATCGAAGGGTCCATCGGCCCTTGCGACGACTCCGGGCGGCAGTTCGAACCTCCACCAAAAGTCATCTAGAACGGTGCACCCTTCGATCGTAATTTACTTTAATTATAATTATATGAATATGAATATGATCTAAAGGACTAGCCCTAGTGGTCGCCACAAGCTTAGTCACTCGGTCTGTTTGGCTTAGTAAGCAAAATAGAGAAAGACAGACCGACTGACGAGCGAGAAAATGGAGACCCATGCTAGCCGTGATGATATAATGTTTACTATCTTATTATAAGTATAGGTCATTTCACAAGAGCTGGGGCCTCATTTCTACGAGATTAATGGCAGTTTCATAGATTTTCGGAGGCAGCCCTTGTCAATATGTCCGGTTTCGAATATGTAGTCCTCTCTTTTTTGGCATATTGTATTGCCATATAAAGTAAAAAATCAGCTAATAAAACATTTATAACTCTTTCTTTGCTATACTATTTCTATGCTACGGCTCTAGAATTACGTTGTCAACTGTTTCATGGTTTAGTCTCATTAAGAATTTACATAAAAGGCAAAGAAATTTCTAGCATAATACATTTGGCCTAATAATCGATATCAACATGGATCACCCGAAGGTCAACGACCCGGTGCCTGGCGGTGAATTTGTGGAAAACCGATACAAATGAGTTACGTTTATAGCGATGTTATTTACTTACTCTAGCTTTATCTAGACCTATTTATTTACTAACTAGCGACCAGCCCCGGCGTTGAACGGGTACAATCAACTAATCACAACTTTAAAAAAAAAATATATAGGTACGTACCTACAATACCTCTTACAGGTCATTGCCTCTTACAGGTGGCAGGAAGCCGCTGGTTGCATGCCGCTTCCAACCGGTCACTTTTGAAATCCATGGAGGAGGCTTATAGCTCAACAGTGGGCTTCTTGAGGCTGAGATGATGATGATGATGATGACGTACATAAAACCTTCCGTACAAAATCTCTAAATGACAGTGAACAGTTGATAAAGGTATCAAAATCCATTGCGTGGTGTAATTATACTATCTAAAGAATTTTATATTTATTGCACAAAATTAACCATAAAGTACAAAACGTGGACTTAATGACTTAAGGCATTCTCTACCAGTGTAGATCTAAGGCACTCTTACTGGCCAAACAAAACGTATCAGTAGTGCTGCTACTTTACTGGGATTTTCTATTGGTTCGCTTAAATTGGCTGAATCCCTTGGGCATCAATTATTACTTTCCGTTCCCCATCATACATACATACATACATAAAATCACGCCTGTTTCCCAGAGGGGTAGGCAGAGACCACGGATTTCCATTTGCTACGATCCTGACATACAACTTTCGCTTCACTTACTTTCATGACATTCTTCATGCATGCTCGTCGGTTTAGGGTACTCCTGACCTGGCCTTTCTCCAGAATGTCTCCGATTTGGTCGGAGTACGTTCGCCGAGGTCTTCCCCTTCCCATTTTTCCATCCACTCTCCCTTCATACAGCCTTTTTGTTAATCTTCTTTCATCCATCCTCTCTACATGCCCAAACCATCTCAACATACCTTTCTCAATTTTTGTTAGTATATCTTCTTTCACTCCGCATTTTTCTCTTATCACCTCATTCTTCACTCTATCTCTCAGACTCACACCACACATACTTCTCAACGCTCTCATTTCCACTGCATTCACTCGACTCTGGTGTTTCTTTTGCCATACCCAACTTTCACTACCATACGTAAGTGTCGGCACTAACACTCCTCCATGTACAGCCAGACGTGCTTTTTGTGACACTTCTCGACTGCCCATAAAGGCGTGGAGTGCCCCATTTACTCGATTCGCAGCATTCACTCTCCTTTCTATATCTTCTTCGTGCTTACCATCCCTAGTAAACATAGTCCCCAGATACACAAACTCTTTTACTTGTTCGACCCTCACTCCATTTATCATAATTTCGCAACCTGTCATACATTCATCTCTCTCAAATACCATCACTTTCGTTTTATTTACATTCATTTTCATTCCTTTCCTCTCAAAAGATCCGTGCATAATATTTACCATCTCCTGTAACTCCTCAGCCGATGACGCAAGTAAAACCTGGTCATCGGCATAAAGAAGACATTTGACGAGTAACCCATTCATTCTCAATCCACATTCATTATCTTTCAAATCTTGCAAACAACTGTCCATAAATAGATTAAACAGCCACGGTGACGCTACACATCCCTGTCTAACACCCTTTTCGATGCTAAACCATTCAGTGTATGACCCGTTTATCCTGACGCAAGCACTGGAATCCTCATAAAGAGATTTCAGAGCCTGAATCAGGTGACCGTCTACTCCATATATAGACATTACCGACCACAGTTCATTCCTCATCACTTTGTCATAGGCGGGTCATTGTCATAACCCTTAAAAAAACTGTTCACACGAATCATATAAGACACTTGTAATAATTGCGTTTTAATTTTACACCTAATATAAAGTAAACGACACGCACTAAACCATACTGTTAGTTATTTACCATAAATTTATTTATTTTTTACTTAATATCACCACAATGTAACTGAAAGTCCACTTCGGTGGACTGTTCGGATGCTACCTTTTAATAGAATGTGGCTTTTAAAAAATACGTGTCCTTTATTATTGTATAAAAATGTTTTATTTTCCTAATCTACGGATGTTTTCCATTTAACATTAAGAGTATTAAAAAAATAGATAGAAATTAAACACACTTTTTGCATCATTGAATCTTGTCACAACATTTTTCGTCTTTCCGGTGGTCATTACTTTCGATTCTGAATAAAATGAAGAAAATGCCAAATGAATGGAACGGAACGTAAAACTGAACGCATCCAATATCGCACTATCCCTGTCAGCGGCCATTTTGCCGTGACTCGTGCGCAGAAGACGTTGTTGCTTGCTTAAGAAAAATATTTGGTGGTGTCAAAGTTGAGTCGTCTTTCCGGTTGCTGCTGTATTTTTGTAAGTAAATGACTATAAATTCATTAGTCATTCTTATCAACTAGTTCAATAATTAAACTTTATAAATATACCTTGGCTTTTGACATAACCTATAAACGGCGGGTAGTGTGAATGACTTTGCGAAAAAAGTCCATTCGGTGGACATCTTTTTGGTGGAACTTTTGTCCACCGAAACGACAGATGTCCACCGAGTGGAATGTTTTCTGGAATGTGGGCTATTTTGTTACAATAACTTATAAAACCGCTTTTGATTATTGGTGTTTTTATCAGTAAAGGACTAATGACCTCTTTCTATTTCATTTTCGCTTGATTTTTATAAGTAAATTTTAATAAGTTTAACCACCACTTTCCTAACACCTTTCTATACAAAGTCGACTTGCAGTAATTATGTAGTCATTTATAGCTACATTACATACTCTTGGTTGACAATTAAAGGTACATGTAATGCATTTCTTACGGCATGGGAGACAAAAAAATTTCATAAGCACCGTTTTACCTCCCTTTTATGCAAAACTTTTGACTAACAAAATTTCCTGCTAGTTCTTTGCACAGCTTTACCCTCTTTTCGTTTGTGTGCATTGCTTGTTGTGGATTTCCAGGCGATGGCGAAAACAAGACGTAAGCTAACAGAAAACCAGAAAAAAAAACGACGCCGTGAGCAAAAAACAATGAGTATGAGGAAGGCGCGTGAGAAACTTAAACAGGATCCAGAGGCTTTGGAAGAAAAGCGAAGAAAGGACAGAGAATATTATCATCGGAAGAAAGCCGAAGGGAAAATAAAAACTGTAGAAGATTTACCAGATGTACAAAAAAAGCTTTTGAGGAAGAAATGGAGAGAGGATGCAAGACGACGTAGAGAAAAAGTCAAGATACAAAAAGAAGCTGAAAAGTACATTGCACGCGAAACACCGCCCTCGAGTCCAGTAACTTCAGTATCATCAAGAGCTGAAATGGGAGCACGTATTGCAGTGAGAAACAGAAGAAGATTAAAAGTAGAGAACGATTTACTGAAAAAGAAGTTGATGAATTTAGAATGTAAAGTTATTAAGTACAGAATGCGATTACACAGATTACAGAAAAAGAAAAGAAAAGATGCAAAAGAAACACAAAAAAAGAAAAGGACTAAATGTTTTAAGAAGGACAGCGAGTTAAGAGATAATATACAGCAATATTTGCTTAGCGATGAATCAAGTCGTCTTACGTCTGGAAAAAAAGAGACAATAACACGCAATAAACAAAAGAAACAGATCAGATTTCTCAACGACTCCCTTATAAATCTACACAAAAAATATATGGTTCAGACAGGTAAAAACGTTTCTTACAAAACTTTTTGCAGGCACAGACCATTTTGGGCATTAGATCCTAAAACTGTAGCACGCGAGACTTGTTTGTGTGTCACTCATACTAACATGGATTATGTTGCAAAGGCACTTAAAAACGCACAGATAATTAATGAAAATACGGCTATGGCAATAAGCAAGTCGATCTGTTGCGCAAACATGACTGAAAACTGTCTCGAAAGAACATGCCTTGAATGTAAACAAAAGAAAATTGTGTTCAATGACTACAACCCTAAAGACACAATAAAATACGAACGTTGGGTTACTAAAAAGGTATGCGAAATAGTAAAAGGACAAAAAAAAATGTGTCAGAAGACTTTTAAAGAAACCGTCAACACATCCAAACGTCAATTAGTTAACCATTTGCTGGATAATATAGAACGTTTTATGCAACATACTTGCAATGTACTACATCAACATGATAGTGTTAAAAACATTAAAGTTGGTATGTCTGAAAACGAGGGCTTACTGCATGTTGACTTTTCAGAAAATTATAATTGCAAGTATGCCTCTGAAATACAATCAGCACATTTTGGCGGTTCAAAAGCTCAGTTGTCACTGCATACAAGCGTTTTTTATTACGTGGACGTTACTACGGAAGAGAATCGACTCGTCGCAAAATCATTTTGTACCGTGAGTGAGAATAGGAATCACGATCCTATTTACATTTGTATTCATTTGAAGCCAATTATAGCCGCAATAAAAACTCTTGTTCCAAATTTGAACCGGATACATATTTTGAGTGATGGACCTTCAACTCAATACAGAAACAAGACGATGTTTCACCTAATTGCTGCTTACTTGAGCGAGGAGGCTAACGTAGATGATATAATCTGGCATTACAGTGAGAGTGGACACGGCAAAGGAGCCCCTGATGGCGTGGGTGGTTGCGTTAAGCGTATGGCTGATAAGCATGTAGCTCAAGGAAACGATGTTCATAATATGGATGCCTTCATGGAATGTGTTCTTCAAAACTGTAAAAGCATTGAAGTCATTACAGTAGATGAGACGCATTTGGAGTCTATTGAGAGTAAAATCAAAAACAGAAATATTACGCCGTTTCGTGGGACCATTAAAGTCCATCAGGTTACTTGGAGTCGGCGTAAACCAATGGTAGTTCAGTTTCGTAGGTTGAGTTGTATGAAATGTAGTCCAGAAAGTACTTGTATACATTACGATAATTTAGGTTTCAAAAAACTTGACATAGCACCATGGCCCAGGCCACTCCAAAATAATGTCCTAACTCTATCAAGTCCAGTCCTGACGACTCCTTTGCAAAGTCCTACCCGGAATAACATACCAGGTCCCACTGAGAGGACGAATTCACCGAGCCTAATCTTGACTCCTATGCAGAGTCCAGGGGCAAGCCAATGGTCCAGTCCAATAGCGAGTGGCTCGATGCAGCAACCATCGAAAGTTGGCGAGTGCAGTCCATCACTGCTGATTGGAGGTAATGTCCACAAACGAGTACAATATTCGGACGTTTATTCCGACAGCTCAGATACGTCAACGTCGAAACCAGAGGCGCCACCAAACCCCACTTCCACGAGTGAGCGCATTCAAAGGTTCTGGTCTTCTGACGACGAAGACATATTTTGACCACCGAAATGAATTGTCTTTTCGGTGGACAGACACAAAATATTTTTTATTTACTTGTTGATTGTTTTTAAATGACTGATTGTTTCTGATTATGAGAAAGTAGCATTTACGTAATTTTTGTTCAAGATGTTAATAGCTTTTTGTTTTGTAGTTTTTTCATTAATTAACATTTTAGTCCACTCGGTGGACATATTAGTCTTTTCGGTGGAACCGAAATATCGTTATTTCTGTATAAATCTCATTTTTCTAATTATTGATCTCAGACTGATACTCATTTTTGTTGTAATGTAAAGTAAGAGTCATAATATACGTTTGATTTTTATAAACCACGCGTTTCATTTTTTCGCGAAAAAAATCCCTAGGTTTGACAATGACCCAGGCCTTTTCCAAATCCACGAATGCGCAGTAGACCTTTTGACCTTTGGCCAAAAACTTTTCCCCATCATTTTCCATTAAAAAAAGTTCTCTCGTTATCTCTAAAACTGAATAACATTTGTCTTAACAATAAGACTATTTTGTGTCTTAAATACCAGTGGTCCGTTTCACGAAGCTACAAGTTACAATTTTACAAGTCTAAACCGACAACATTCGTCATTATGACATTGCCATTGGTCATTATTGACCAATGTTGCCGGTTTAGACTTGTAAAATTTGTAACTTGTGGCTTAGTGAAACGGGCCACTGACGGTTAAAAGCTGTATGAATACCAGGTTATGTATTGATATTTACGTGCATAGAAAGTATAGAAGTTTCTTTTTTTGATATTTTGCGGTACCCTAAAAAGCTGTGTTAGATAAAACTCATGCTATCTGCAGTGCCCACTTACCGGCGGCATGTGTCCACAAAGAGCTATTATCCCCCGGGGCTGTAAGCGACGAGTTTCCTCCTCCTATGTTTTAGCAAGAAAATGAATGATGAAAGGAGAGTTTTTAAAGCACGTTTTCTTTGAGATATGTTTTATTTATTCTATACATAAAATAAGGATGGTATAGACAGGGTTAAGTCTAATAAATGTGGATTAACAGATATTTTCTAATCTAATGAAAAAAAAAGGTTCGATGAAATATGTAATAGTCTACACTAGAGGGATTTTCTAGGCTTTTAGCTTATATATCTATTGTAGCATTATTATGTATTGCAAGTGATGCAGGCGCGGAATGTCGAGGTTGCAGTTTTGATTCCTGCCAGACAATGAAGATTTTTCTTAGTGTTGTAAAAATATTTTCTATTATTTTGATTTAAAGTACTTTGTTAACTAGAAATGGAAATTGTGTTCTATTAACAATATAGTATACTAGTTTATATTAAAAAAAAAAAATCGCACTGAGATCTATTGTTGCGTATTGTCATAATGTCATTATTTAACTAGGGCTCAAATTGCGGCATTGTTGTACGTGTAGAAACTATACAGGTTTCCGATGACAGTTTTTTGTCATTAGTCATTGTCACGGTCATCGTCGTCATGCACTGACGTCGCATCAGTCACGGATTACGGTCAGTCTAAAAAAGTAATAATAAAAGCCTTTTTTACCATGTAAGGTCAACAGCAAAAACATTAATGCACTAAAATACTCAAAAATGTAGATATACTCAACGCATTCATTTTTGAGGGTGGTAGGATCTTATGCAAGGTCCGTCCGGATCACTACCACCACCTTGCTCGCTAATCCTGCCGTTAAGCAAGAACAAGACAGCTGCAATTACTGGCACAAGAGGTATTCCATCTTTGCCCTCTGGGTTGTCAACGCATCTGCAGTCTCTTTGGTGTTGCGTGTGTATAGGCAGTGGTGATCACTTATCATCAGGTGACCCCAATTGCTTGTTTGCCTTTCTATATCATAAAAAAATACAATGTAAAGATAAAGATTAGCTATGGATTTTTGTAAATTATTTTCCATCTGATTTTCAATAAAGAGTTGTCTTGTAAATGTGTAACTACACTCGAATATCATAATTCATAACTCTCCCTTCTGGGTATTTTGAGTCTAGTAAAAAAATATAGCCTATGTCACCTAGACTACAATCACGAACCGATTGATACCTCATTCATCAAAATCGGCTCAGTCGTTTAGGCACTACAATGGAACATACGTAAATAAAAACATAGATACATAGGCTGCTAAAAACCTAACCCTTCCTTTTGGCTTTGCCGTAGTCGGGTTAAAAGGACTCTGGCATCCTGGTGCAGGCTTTACACATTACTCACGACTCACAAGCTGACTCACAAATAAAAAAGTTACATATAAAAAAGCAAGCGTAAGGTCAAATTAAACAGTATCTCGACAAGTTAAAAGTGAAACGGTTTAATTTATTGAGTTAACGATAAAAAGCCCGCAGTTTTTGTCGCAAATCGGGCTAAATTGGTAGTAGTTGAATTTGACGGTTCGCTGTTCGTGCACGCTTGGTTTGAAGATGGTTTTTAAGGTGTTTTTGATGACGGTAAGTTTTGCTTTTCTAATTTAAATACAATAATCAGGTTAAAACAAAGAGCGTAGGGAAGGGGTTAATCTACATCTACACTAATATAATAAAGTGTTGAACTCTGAAACTACTGAACCGATTCCAAAAATTCTTTCACAGATAGAAAGCTACACTATTCCTGACGGATATAGGCTAGTAATTTTACGTGAACGAAATCGAGCGCGTCCGCTAGTACACACTAATGTAATATAGAGGAAAACTATGAAATGAAATGAAAATTATTTAATCCAGAACAATTAGTTCCATATTAGTAACATAATTCTTAATAAAATACAATAAAATAAAATACAATACCTAATTACATATAAACAATATTGAAAATTATTACTAACTAAACTCGCCACCAGTCACCCCAATCCCGCGATAACCGGCTTATGGTAGCCCCTCCAGCGCTCGTGAAGCGGGCTCGCTAATAATTCCACGCGAACGAAGTCGCGGGCGTCCGCTAGTACTCTATATCTTAGTCAAAATATGTGGCTTGGCCGTTTAGTTATTTCAAGAGCTATAGTATAACAGACTAGCGGACGCCCGTGACTTCGTCCGCGTAGAGTTAGTAGCCCAGGTACGTCAGTGATAGGTTAGCTTTCTATCTGTGAAAGAATTTTTGAAATCGATTTAGTACTTCTAGACATTACAATATAGTAGGCAAACAAACAAACAAAGTTTTCCTCTTTATTATATTGGTGTAAAAATGTAATGAACAGTGAGTACATTTTTCACTTTATGCCCATGTGAATGTAGCGATATGCCCAAGCCAAGCCTCATATTTTGACTAAGGTGTACAGTTTGTGAATTAAGGCCTTGTAGAGTTAGGGCGTGTAGTCAGAAGTTTGGCTCTACATGAGATCTGATAACTTTTTTTATGAAATAGGAAGGAAAACAAGCAAGTGGGTCACCTGATGGTAAGTGATCACCACCGCCTATAGACACCCGCAACAGCAAAGAGATTGCAGATGCGTTGATAACCCTGAGGGCTAAGATGGAACACCTATAACTTTTTGACAGTGTGAGTCATGGTATCGTCTTGGCATCGTTTTTTTTTTTTTTAAGACTTTTATTTTTGCTGGTCGTAGTCCTCGCGAAGGGTACGGGCGGCTACGATCGCTTAACAAATGACAATTTATTTCAACACAGATAGGTGATTTAACAATAGTCAAAAGGCATGCCTATTGTAGGTCTGAGAGAACTTTACGCGTACACAGGAGTGGTTCCGTAGACGCGTAAAGACCACCACCAAAAGCGGTTTGCCCTTGACTATTGACGTCTTTATGTAAAAGATTGTGGGGGCGATTGTGATATGATTACTAATGGAGTGAGCGGCTAGCACGAGTGACTATGACTCACTTTGACGAGCGGTGCGTCTCTTTAAAACAATTTTGAAATGAAGGAGTCCAGTTAATAGCAACTCGTATTTGCCATGATGATTAATGATAGATGGGATGCTGAAATGATAGTGGATGATACAAGCATTAGATGGTTTAAAAGTGATAGATAATATTATAAATGTAATGCCTATGTGCCGTTAAACTTTTTAAGGTTGTTTATGATTTTGTTAACAAAATTATGAAATGATTGAATTATTATTGATTGGCATCGTTTTACATGAAAATGTTTTTATTGGGATCAATCATATTTCACTAAATCCGTTCTGATAATCAAAGGTTATGTGTGATTTTGTAATTGGTAAGTAGACGAAAAACAATAAACTGATCAATTGTCAGGATTTAGCGACCAACCCTGCTGTGGTCCTAACATGACCGTCATAGGTTTAACTTATCCCTAACTGCTTCTTAGTTTAACTAGTGTCATAAGAAAGGGACGCACATAGAGATAAATTAAACTTGACCGGTCATATTGGCCATATTGGTCGAATTCGGCGCTTTACGTGTCGCGTCTGCATCACACCGCCACTGAAAAGGATGTGGTCGAGTACGTCCGTCGAAAGGTCGGCTGCACTCTGACGGCGTTCCCATTGAGGTCTCGACATTACGTGCACTTCAGTTCATTTGTCGTGCGCGTGTTGCGGCCGTTGAGGGAGACCATCGAGTGCACGGAATTTTGGCCAAAGGGTGTTGTGTTCCGGAGGTTCCAGGGCAACCTGCCCACGGTGAACATGGCACCGGCGATGGCGACTCGACGGAGCCCCGTCGTATTGTCGCCTACCTAATAGTTTAAATTTTTATTGTTTTTGAATTTTATAGCGCATTGGTTTATAACTGTAATGCTGTAAAATTATATTTGATTAAATAATAGTATTTTATGCAACTGTTGCATAATGAGGGGTCTTAAAACACGAGTGTGGTTCTCGCTGACGCTCGTTTCATAATAGGATCACACGAGTGTTTTAAGACCTAATTATGTACAGTTGCATACATTACTTTATCTACACACATATCATAAGTACTCTATGATGGGTTCAGAGGCCATAGGGCAATGACCTGCATTGCTACTAGCTACTAGTGCTAGGTACCTATTAAATATCTATAGACTGTACACATTAAAATAATGTAACAAAAAATGAATTTGAACAAATATAGAAACAAATTAGAAAAATTCTCATAATAATTATTGATTGTTATAATGCTGGTCGTTGCCTACGGTTTCTGAACGCATTATAGAGCATTTATGATGTATGTGTAGATAAATAAATAAATAAATTGGGGCCACAGGACGTGCTGATGCGTGGCCAGTTATAGATATACAAGTTATTTTAGTGCCATCAAAACTGCTTCTCAATACGTTCTATAAGTCGTGGTGGTTACGTAGTAGTTACGTAATAAATACGTAGTAGGTACGAAGAAGTTACGTACAGTTACGTACCAGTTACATAGTATCGAAGTAGTACCACAGAATAAATAATAGTACTAACGTTCAGAAACTTCTCTTTTTCGACCACCATTAAACGAATTCCAACTTTATGATCAGGTAATGCGGCGAGCGTACCTACAGTGCGGAGTGGAACCCCCCTGGTAGTACTATTAACTTGGTGATTTAAAGCTTCATGACAGTTATAACATTATTTTATTTACAGGTACTGTTTACTACTTTAGCATCAGCGGTCACTAAAGAAGAAGATTTCTACATCCACAATCATTCTGACGACTACGATGACTACGAATATGATGATGAAGTCAGGGGCATACTGACAGACAAACCTACAAGCACACAAACGGACAAACCTAAAGCAAGTTACGAAGTCACTGAAGATGTAGATGATATTCCGAACAATGTTACTTACACTGGTCCTATCGTAACTAATTTTACTATTAAACCACCTTTAAATACTGCTACAGTAAAAAATAATAGTAATACTATAAACAATAATAAAAACGAGAAAAATGACAAGGATGGATTTGACAATTTTTATAATGGTTTCATTAATGAATTTGGTGATAAGGAGCCAAACACAAATAAAAATCTTCGGAAGAACTCCATTAGTATTTTCCACGTCAATGCTGAATTTGATAATGACAAAGTGGATAAACCGACTGTACAAAATATCCATATAAACCAATTGCCTAATTTCGGTGTTTTTAACGTTAAAGATCATGTTGATAGATTCAAAGACAGTATTGTTAATCATATACACAAAGTGCAAGACCAGGAAGTGTATAATGATGTCAATAATGGATTCGTTGTGCCTAACATAGTTGCAGGGCCTATAGCGTTTTTTAGTAAGTTACATAAAAAAGGCTCTGCAGTCGCAAGCAAGTTACGTGACGTTATTTTTGGACATTTTGATGATTGAGTTCTAAATTATAACAATGCATATTCATCTTGTTTTTTATTTGCTTTTGTGCATTTCCCAAAACATTATTTTTCTTCTAATTTTGGAAAAACAGGTGGGTCTAGATCGTTGGAGTTGTTGATGACGAGTGTTAGTAACTAATAGACTTAGGTGTTTCTTCGGAGGGAGTAACTTGTACCCATATGTAATAAATAAATAAATATCTTTGGACAATTTGCACCAATTGCCCTAGTCCCAAGCTAAGCAAACCTTGTGTTATGGGTACTAGACAACGGATAAACATACTTATATATACATACTTAAATACAAATAGCATCCATGACTCAGGTACAAACATTCGTGTTCGTCACACAAATATTTGCCCATATCAGGATTTGTACCCGGGACCTCTTGCACAGGAAGCAGACACATGTGCCACTGTGCCATACAGGTCGTCATCATCTGTGGCGGAGGTCCATATCTACAAACTGGAAAAAATTACTTTTACTATTAACCAAGTTTCCGCGAGAGAAGCTGGGTTTCACAGAGTAGCAAATTATTCCAATAGTGTTAAGCCAAAGTTACATGATACGAGTTGTTTTATGCGAGTTGTATTACATTGCGGGGCTCCGTCGAAAGATCCATCACATCATACCTCGATAGCATGCAATGTACATCCCGGTTGCAATAACTCGCTAATTCCAGCATTACTCTTAGGTCAGGTAAGTTTAAGTATTTAAGTAGTTTTTTTATAGCGTTTCCATCATTTATGGGGGAAATCTTTCGATACTCAGAGAGAAATGCAAACAGTCACCAGCTGCTCCTCGGGGTCACTGTCGTCCACAGGCTGTAGCTGGCTTTGTTGATGATGGTGGTACTCCACTGTTTTGGATAGGATGCTTTGTGCATAGGAATTTTGATTTAAATGCTACACACGGGGGCAGAGTAGTGAGGCAGTAGAGTACAGTAGTACTACAATTTAAACTCGCACTCCAAAACCGCTGAGGTTGTTAAAATTGTATTAAGACGAGTACTGCGCAGTCCGCTGAACTGCCTCACGTTTTTGCCTCCTTGTGAATTCAGCATCAGGCAGAGCCTCTACGAAGTTGGTAGTAAAGTTGAAGTTGGATCTTCATGAAGTTGGCAGCGTTGTCGCTGAAGTACTGCGTTTTGTTCTTCCATTTTGGAAAGCGTTCGTACCTGCATTAAATTCTGACATCGACGTATTTAGACTAGATAGGATCTAATTTATTGAAAAAGAATCTATTTTGTGTCAGTCAAGTTTAACAACTAAATGAAATCATATGGATTTTTTTTAAATGTTAGTGTAGAAAAATATTCTATTCTAAAACTGGCCCGAGTTCGAATAGTCTCTTAAATGTTTGAATATGGTGCTGACCACAGTCTCTTGTTTCACAAAGGTTTTCTGAACAAGAGATAAACATAGGACATTTCAATTTCACTAAGCAAGTTAAAACGAGTTAAAGAAAACAATATTTCACAATGCCTAAACAACTCTATTTTCATTTCTGTAGTTAATAACTTTTTTTATCTAAATAAAATGTCTTCCGTAAAAAAACTTTTTAATGACAGTCAAAACCGTATCAAAAACAACGTGTGCATGTCTTTGTATTTTTTTGGCATATCTTTGTTTTCTTTTAACAGAATCAACATACCAACATTACCCTAAATCGTACTGTCTTTAATCTCTGTATAAATATTAAAAACGTGATTAATACTATATTAGATCAGAAACAGGTATCGGCTAAATTTTACATTTACCTGCCGATACCCGGTGCTGGTCGATGAACGTAGTTGTCCTGATTGGGGACTTAATATAGAGCTGAAAATACCTAACTTAATTTCAAAGTCACAGTCAAAATAGCTTTACACAGATTAGACTTACAAGAAGCATTTAGGAATCCTTTGATTCGTAAAAACCTCTGATAAGAAGACACCGGCGAAAAATTCAACGACGAACCATTCTTTAAAAAAATATTAGTAATTCTTCCTTTACATTCGACATGAATTTATGAAAATCATGACAGTTTTAGATTTCTGTGCCCAATTAATAACTTTTTAGACCAATACCAAAGCTTTCATTAAAATGACCCCGCAGTGGATGTATGAAAATTTTCTTTTGAGTAAAATTTTCTTAATCCTGAAAATAATTACCTCCTAATTTAAATAATTTATAAGTATAAATACCGCAAATGAGTCCAGGACCTAAGTCCTACACCTAGACTAATTTGCAACGAAACTAACACAACGCAACGCAACGCCTAAACACATTAAAATAAGCATAGGTTAAACTGGAGTAGTACACTAGAACAATGATCGTGGTCTTCGCGCGCCACCATGCGTGCAACGGGAACGACGTAATAGCGCCATCCGCAAGTAAAAGTGAGACAGAGCTAGGAGGTGCAGTGCCGGAACTGCAGTTGTGTGAAACATAGCAAAGGTTTAGTTAATAGATATCGTTGCCGGTACTAAAAAATCATCTTTACATCGTATAAAGTAAAGTCGCTATTCGTTCCTGTCTGTTCTAAATCATGATAGCGTTTGGCCGCCTTCTCCTTCTAAACCACGCAACGGATTTTAATACGGTATTCACTATCATTTAGACTTAGAGACTTAGATTTTGACGGCCAGATAGCCTAATGGTCAGTGACCCTGACTACGAAGCTTGAGGTACCGGGTTCGATTCCCGGGAGGGGCAAATGTTTGTATGATGAATACGAATATTTGTGCCCGAGTCGTGGATGTTCTAAGTGTGGAAGTATATATTTATCTATACACAAGTATGTAAATCCGTTGTCAAGTACCCATAACACAAGCAGCTTTAAATAGTTGCTTACTTTGGGACTATGTCAATTGGTGTTAACTGTCCTCTGATATTTATTTATTTATTTAGAGATATCTTACGGAAGGTTTTATGTACAGTCGACCAAGAAATTGTTGTACGCTTTTCCACCGTATTTCAAAGAGTTAAGGTTCAAAAGTGGTTAATCAATTACTTAGTCGACTATACCCATGCGGAGTCGGAGCAGATCGCTAGTAAATTAACTTAGCTCAATTAAACAAGTTTTGGGCGATAAAAGATCTGACGAAACGTGAAATTTTAGGTTAGAATATTGTTTATTTGAAAAGTTAAGTATGGACAAACAGATGCTACTACCAGTCGCAGATCAGACAGAGCTTAGAATATACCTTAGCGGTTTTACCACCTCTATATAGTCCACCGCCCACGAGTGAGGTCAGTATCCTCGGAGGCTGCAGTACCGCGGCGCACGCGCAGCGACGCACGCGTCTCGCGATCCAACGATCTATAAGGTGAGTTTTTTTTTATCACGAAGGTTTGTTGACTTTGAAAAGTTATGTGATTTAACTTGCATTGTGTTAATGTTTTTAATTATTATGAAGTTGGTTTTTATTTTAAAAGGGGAAAGGCTGAGGTAGCTATTGAATTTAAGGATGTTTGATGTTAATTGTTTTTTTTTAAGAAAAACAACTATACAGGTCGACTTGAGAATATCCTCCATTTTTTTCGTTAAAAAGACACCTACTTGGTATGTTAGTATTTTCCGTATGTATGTATATCGCACCCTTAGTATTAAAGCGACTCAATTCTAAATATGATATTTCTCAAAATTAAACCCTATGTCTTTTAATTAAGGTGCTATTTTGGGACGTGTATTATTCGGAAATGGGTCACTTTAATTCTAAGCGTGCGATATGTACAGTCAAGGAAATTGAAACACGTACCACCGTAGAACCTAATCGAAGAGACGTACGTATGACATTTGTATGACATAGCCTGGCGTTTAACGCGTCGCGTCATTGCGATAGGGTTCTAAGGTGGTACGTGAATATATTTCCCCTACTGTACATTAAAAAAGGGACTTTATACTCATAATTTGCACATTTTTGGTCTACTTAATACGTTACACTAACTTTAAACATTTGTTTTATTTTAATTGTTTAATTAATTTACACAAGTTTTTCAACGTAACAAATTAGATACTTAATTGTAATCACGAATACTTTACAATTTCGAATTAGTTCATTGGTTTTAAATAGTGTTCCGCGCCCCAAAAAAATACAATGAAACCCGAACCCTTATAGGATCAGTTTTGTGTCCGTCTGTCTGTCTGTTTGTTTTTATATTAGAGGGGTTAACGGAATTGTAATTAAAGTTTCGTTAGGGCAGATCGCTAGAACTGTATAAGTTGTTATGAAGTACTCAACAAATTATTTGTGTTAACAATATAAGCATTTTAATGATTTTTAACCTAAAACTACCGTGAGACTCGGACGTATTAATTGTTTAATTAATACGCATTTTTAAGTCGAGAAACATGTCGGGCATTTCTCGACTTAAAAAAATGTGAGTGATCCGTTTAATTAATACATTTTAATGATGCTCGAAATTGGCAATCATTATTAATTAATACTTCATGTTTTCTGGGCCACTTATGAACTTTTTCATTTTAACTATTACATATGAATTCATATAAATGGATCACTTACGTATTTGAAGTGGAGTATTGCTCGACAGGTTTCGGACCAATTCATGAGTCCCCGCGGAATAAGGACCACGGCCCCCAATCCTGGCACTCTTCGAGATTTATCTCACATTCGAGGTGTGTCAAAAATGACAGATTTTGAAGGGATCTGACAACTCTTTGTGGTTTATCTCGAGTCTAACTTCATGTCTATGGACGCGAGAATTGCCCCGGTGGTCCGAAACATGTCGAGCGATTACTCAATTTGAAATACTTGAGTGATCCGTAAATATTTCCGAATCATGGACTAGTTTTATGTTCAAAATTTCGTTTCAATTACCTTTGAAATGCAATTCAAACTCGCCAGGTTTGTTTACTACCTTTCCAAAACCAAACTGTGTTATTTTCACTACGCAAGTATTCAACCAGTAAACGGGGTCCGATCTGAATTCTAGATTCTAGACTCAGCCCTTCTATTCATCTGAATCCAGTTTATTTGCATACAAAGCTGACCTATATCCGACAATGTAGATATAGCAATTAGATATCGAGTACCGTTAGCAGTGAAGCCGGCAAATGCTCGAAATGTATACACGAGCACTGATCTCTGGGTAGGGTCAGCAGGCTACATCGGTTTTAAGGACAGTCCCGATTAAATAAAAAAATATTTGGAAAAAAAACTGTCAGGTAGTTTTTACTAGACTGTCATTGTGGTCCTAACGCGACCGGCATTTGTTTTATCTATCCCTTTTCTGTCAAACTAGTGTCATAAGAAAGGGTCCATAGAGATAAACTCGGATAAAATAAACTTAGCTGGTTGTAAGCGACAGGCTCACGCGACCTCCATGGAATGCCTTAGCTGTCATAGTTTTTGAATATTGTTTTTGTTTTGCTTGCTGTCGTACGTCGTCTTTTGTACTATCTTTACCGTTTCTCAATATACTTTATAATTAGTTCACTAGTCTGATTATTTTCGAGCCCGACCGCCAACACTGGTCATGTTACGGCCACTGACGATGAAAAAAGTTTATTAAGGGATCTCTTCCAGTTAACCTTTGAGCAATTGACAGGACATTAGAGTCGAGAGTAACACGCAAAGAGTAGATAGATAGATAGTGTGCTTGGTGGTAGTCCAGTACGTCTAGTAGTTTTTCTTTGTCGCGGCTTGCTATAACTTATAACATTAATTTAAATGTGTCTCTATATACATTGCATAACCTTTTTTTGGATTATATGGGAAGCCATATAGAAGTATTTCGACGAAATTTTCCTGATTATGAGTACTTTAAATAACTACTCTAGTAATCCGGTAAAGGGCTATTCGTTAACATAATGTAAGTAACAGGGCTTCCCACTTGATGGCATTTATTATTAAGGAATAGGAAGACAAACGAACAAGTGGGTCATTAGATAGCAAGTGATCCCTTTGCGCACCTAAAGGTCTCCAAAGTTGGCCTCTGAATCTCTCATTCACCGATATTTAGTTAAAGTTTTGTTATTTTATAATACACAAAAAGGAAAAAGGGTATAGAAGATAATATAAACACTAAAATAATCTAACTACTCTAAACCTAAAAACCTAAATTTACAAATCGCACCCTTAGAATTAAAGCGACTCAATTCTGAATATGATATTTCCCAAAATTAAACCCTATGTCTTTTAATTAAGGTGATATTTTGGGACGTGTATTATTCAGAAATGGGTCACTTTAATACTAAGCGTGCGAAATATCCCCCACGTCGTCGTCATTTGGCAGGGTGCATTATTAACAATGTTTGAATTAATAATTTTAAATTTATTGAAAAACACATATTAAAATTTATAAATAAAAAAAGTATTTTAGTTGATAGTTATTTCGCGGAGTAGCAAGGTAATTTGCGTAACTTTGACATTGGCTAATGCATCTAAAGCCATTGATTAAAATGTAATTTGTTCCAATTTGTAAACATGGACCTCTGCAAAGTAACGTCTGAATCTATTAATTATAAATACTTATACTTTTTATGTTTTGACTTATAAGGATAATGTTTTTTTTATATAAATTCAATGAAGTCAAACAGTCGATCAAATCGAAACAACAAGATAAAATACAACGATTGTTTCTAATAGGATTTTAATGTGATTATTATATCAATTTCCTTGTCCGTAAAGCAATTATAGATGCGCTTTAAAACTGGTTTTAACTTCCAAAATGTATAGCCCAATACTCATATTACTCAATATTAAGAAATCAATAAGACAAATTGCATAAATCATTAAGATATCAGAACTAAATGGTCACTGGACATAATACCTAAAGTTCAATGATCTGAGTTGAACGTTCGCCTGAGTTTGTTTACGAGATTCACATCCGAAAATAAGTGGTTTTTAAAACCTGTGTCGTGTGTGAGACGGGGTTTGGTTTAATTATTTGTCGTTTTATGTCATCATTTAAGCCACTTTTCTCACTAGCCCGATAAAGCATACTTTCACATAATTGTACACTCTATAACAACAAATCGTGGCAAGAAAAACCTACCGATGCAAAATGAGTCTGTAAAACTCATCTAACAAATCTTTTCGACCTTATCGCGTGTTTATTGACATTCAAAACTAGTAGACAAGCTTCTTGGCTGACTGTACAAAAGGAAGCAATCCGACTATTGGTGGTGAGCAAAAATTGACTTTCAGATATTAAGCTAAACGTACTATAGACCAAGTAATTGCTTGACCAATTTTGAACCTATCCATTTGTGATACGGTCGAAAAGTGGCCAGGCAATTCTTTTCTCAACTATACATTTACAAAATTTACAAAAATTTTAAAAATCGAGTACCGTCTAAAAGTTTGTCATTATAAAAGGTAACGTTAGTAAGTATTATGGTTATAAAGGTGGGTTTTATAAAACAAAAAGGCAAACTATCAAGTTGGTCACATGATTATAAGCGATCACCACCGCCCATAGACAACCGCAACACCTAGGCGATTGCAGATACGTTGCCAATCCAGTGTAGCCAGTAATGTCACCGGCTGTTTTGCTCTCCACGCCAGAACACAACAGGGCAAGCACTGCTTAGCGGTTGGATTAGCGCGCAAAATGGTTCTACAGAGTCCTACAATCCGCAAATATTTTTCAAAAATCAACAGTTTTGTCCGTTCACTTTTCTTGTAACATGGTCACCCTACAGCGTGACCTCAAACCGATCGAGCTGGGTTCGAATCCAAGTCGTAGCAATAAATAACTAAGTTCGACTTGAAACTTTGAATTTCAACATTTTAGCAACTTAACATACTTGTAATAAAGTTCAATATCCTTGGTTTGAAGAGTTCATTACTACCATATTTGGCATTTGCAGAGTTCAAAAGGGTATTTTTAACTCTGACTCAAATAGAGGGGATAATTTTGAGATTTTCATTAGTTTGTCTGTCTGTAACATGTCACTGAATACCTAATTTATAATAAAATTAAACTAGCGATACGCTCCGCTTCACACGGTTGCAGTTAGGATGTGTTTGTACAGTAGGGGACATGTATTCACGTACCACCTTAGAACCCTATCGCATTGACGCGACGCGTTAAACGCCACGTTATGTCATACAAATGTCATGCGTATGTCTCTTCGACTAGGTTCTACGGTGGTACGTGTTTCAATTTCTTTGACTGTACATAAGAACCTCCCGTAAAACAATCTCTAAATGACAGTGAAAACCGTATCAAAATCCGTTGAAAGGTTTAGAAGGAGTAAGCGACCGAAGGTATAGTCGACCAAGAAATTGCTTGACCACTTTTGAACCTTATCCCTTTTGAATACGGTCGAAAAGTGGCCAAGCAATTTCTTGGTCGACTATACGAGGACAGACGGGAACGAATGTAAAAAACGAGTGAAAGGGGAGATGTAATAGGTACTATAATAGAATAGAATAGAACCATTTATTTCAGGCTGCTTAGGCCCATAGAAAATACTATTTTATGCAACTGTTGCATAATGAGGGGTCTTAAAACACGAGTGTGATTTTATGAAACGAGCGTCGGTGAGCGAAACTAACTCCTAGTTATAAGTATTCCTGTTTCACTAACACAAATTATATGAGTCAAAGTTACTTGAAATAAATGATTTAATAATAATAATAGGATCACACGATTGTTTTAAGACCTAATTATGTACAGTTGCATACATTACTTTCTCTACACACATATCATAAGTACTCTATGATGGGTTCAGAAGCCATAGGGCAATGACCTGCATTGCTACTAGCTACTAGTGCTAGGTACCTATTAAATATCTATAGTCTGTACACATTAAAATAATGTAATAAAAAATGAATTTGAACAAATATAGAACCAAATTAGAAAAATTCTCATAATAATATTGGTTGATATAATGCTGGTCATTGCCTACGGTTTCTGAACGCATTATAGCGCATTTATGATATATGTGTAGATAAATGACCTTAAAGACTAAACGTTCATAATTATAAACCAAAACATTAAAATTAGCACGTTGCTTCGGCGACGTGTGACCTAGTTTCGGGGTGTCCAGCAACCGTCCGCGAAAACGACGGAAAGCGACTCCCTTCGGCCAGAATTCCTGCTTCATGAAGGTCGACAGATGATCGGTCGGCACCCGCACCTTAAAGGACGTAAAATTGACGTAGTGGCGGGACTCCAACCGCTCGAACCTCAGGGTAAAACTGGTCTTCACTCGTATATACTCTACGATCTCCTCAACCTTCGTAGAGTAATGCAGCCGGGACACGTACCTACAGCAGAGTATATTAAAGAATCCAGTATTTGAGCCTCAATTTCGGTTTAACAATACAAATTTCTAACAAAATAACCAATCAGCAAATAAGAAAGTTTCCAAACTCAGCAACGTTACGATTATTACAAACACCCAAACAGTTCTCATAGTTCCAAACTCCTTATTATTTCGGGCAAACAAACCGTTCGAGCCACCGCTAAAACCGCGCGATCCCATCGATTATGTTCGAGGCAACTTTATAACTGGTACTTTTGTATAACCTTTTAGGACCTAATTATCCATGCTATAATAAAAACCTTTGCAATTAATCTTGTACAAGGTCCGTTCTGATCGCTACCACCATCTTGCTTACAAGTTCCGCCGCTTGCTCTGTTGTGTTCTGGCGCTGACGTGGAGAGCAAGAGAGCCGGTCATATTACCACAGAATAAATAATAGTACTAACGTACAGAAACTTCTCTTTTACGACCGCGATTAAACGAATTCCAACTTTATTAACACGCTCAAAAGTTCGTATTACTTCTTACACAATGCGTCAGACGGAGCGAGTCAAAAGAAACGCGCCGCCCGCGCCCGCCTTCCCCCCGCTACTCCCGGCGACACGCTAGGGTTGCGCGGCATTCATTTTCAATTCGTTTTCAACACTGAGACGGCGGGGGCGAGCGAGCGGGCGCGCGGCAAGCCGACAGCCTACTGCGTTTTCCCTATGCCATAGGCAAGGCGGCCGAGCGTACTTACAGTGCGGAGTGAAACCCCCCTGATATTACTGACTAAAGAGGAATTCCACATTTTAAATGTTGTAATAAAGGCTTATTTTTTATCCAGATAGTCACCATGATTCGACAGCTGACCCTACTGGCGATATTCATCCAAGCCATCACTTTTAATGTGGTAAGTGTTTAAAATATATTTTTTAATAAAAAAAAAATTCTTATTTTTATAAATTTTTGGGAATGGTAGAACTTTGTGTGATCGCTACCATCTTGCTGGCTAATTCTGCCGTTAAGCGGCACTGCTTGCAATGTTGTGTTCCGGCGTGGAGAGCAAGACAGCCGGTGCAATAACTGGCACAAGAGGTATTCCGTCTTAGCCCTCTGGGTTGGCAACGCATCTCCAATCTCCTTGGTGTTGCGGATGTCTATAGGCGGTGGTGATCACTTACAATCAGGTGACCCACTTGCTTGTTTGCCTTCCTATTTCATAAAATATGTCTACTTCTAACCACAGTATCATATCATCATGATCCTTAGCATTTTTAGGGCTCCGCTCCCAATGGCATACCATCCTAATAAGTCTACATCATTCGTTCGTCTGTCCGTCCGATTTTGAAAGGACTTCATGTCTTATTGTAATAGCTAGCTGATTTCAATTTATACAGAATATTGTGTTATCATGGCGGATGTACAAAATGGTGGAAACGAATAACAATAAAAACCTCTAGTTGAGCCTTTATTGTAAGTTTTCTGTCATAACTAACATCCTGAACGCGTATTTTTAAATGTACTTCGTTCTTCTTCGAAAATTCGCAGGATGGTAGTTGATAATGTGTCGAAATTAGAAAAAACGCAAAGCACCGATGCTGAGGTTGCAGGTTCGAGTCTTACCATTACCCAATTTTTTTTGTATTGTCGTTATATAGTTAATAGATTCAGGCGTTACTTTGCGGAGGTCCATATCAACAAACTGGAACAAATTACCTTGCTACTCCGCGAAACTAGTGCCGGGCTCGTGCAAAATAGCTGCGTCTGTGCGACACATTTATGTTCATGCAAACATATATGTGCATTTTGCATGAACATATATGTGTCGCACAGACGCAGCTATTTTGCACGAGCCCGGCACTGGTTTCGCTCGGTTCGGTTCGATCGGTTTTGGTAATTTGTTCCAGTTTGTCGTTATATAGCATTTAAATTCAATATTCTGTAACAATACTTCACGCAGTAGTTTTGCGAACAGTTGCGTCACTATAGAATGTTGAAGCCAGTCTTATTTCTGGGACCAAAAAGGTTGTATGGGTTCCCCTTACTATGTAACTCCAGCATAATGGCAATAGAGAAAAACAAAGCGACCGAAAAGAGAAATTACTTACCCGTTATTCTGTCTCAGTATTGTTCGAAGACGTGTCGATAGAGACATGAATATTCAAACTAGTTGACAACTTTCGTTACTAACAAAGCCAACAATAGCGCGGACGATGTTAAAAACGCCTATTTAAGGCTTTATGTCTTAAATGTACACGTTAACCCGGACTTAATTGACAGTTGACTGCTGATGTTTTTTTAATTATCTCAGGCCTTTTGCTGTTGGTTTCTAAGATCCTTGGGATTTTCCAGATAAATGTTTTTTTTTTAATGTGGCAAATAAATTAAATAATCATAATAACGAATGCAACAGCTATGCAGCAGTGCCTGCATACTGTAGTATTAAACAAAGCACATTTGTATTTGAATATTGAGAGAAATAGAACATAATATAAAAGATAATAATCATCACAAAATAAGAAATAAAATTCAAAACCAATAACAACAACAATCAAACCAAATTATACAAAGCAAAAATCAATATTATACTTAATGCAAGTAGGGATCATTTCCAAACATCCCTGTCCAAGATATAGTCTTCTTTTCTACTTGACATGGGCATTTTTTAACAATATACGAAGGCAAATAAGCAAGTGGAGTCACCAGATAGTAAGTGATTACCAACGTCAATAGACACGCGCGACCCTAAGGAGATTGCAAGAGGGCTAAAATGGAGTACCTTTTGTGCCAGTACTTGCACCGGCTATCTTGGTCTCGACGCCGGAATACAACAGTGCAGGCACTGCTGCTCAGCAGCAAGATTAACGAGCAAAATGGTCGTAGCGATGAGGAAGGACCTTGCATAAGATCCTACCACCAAAATTCTTCTATGGATGGTAAATATAAAGCGGTAGCATATTTAAATCAACTAGCTTTCGCCATGATAAGTTGTGTAACCAAACTTCTGAATAGGGGACGAACAATCGTGTAACATCCATACTTGATGAAAGGGTGGCTATTGTTCCTAACTTGAATTAATTAAGTGCTTTGAAAGCATTATAAAAGAATGTTTAATTAGAATCCGGCCTATACGGGTTGGAAATATGGGGTGGATCAAAGGAGCAAATCGATAATCTTTACGGGTGATAGGACCTTAAGCAAGGTCTGGTTGGATCGCTACCACCATCTAGCTCGCTAACCCAAGCAGTGCTTGCGCTGTTGTGTTCCGGCGTGGAGAGCAAGACAGCCGGTGTAATTACTGGCACAAGAGGTATTCCATCTTAACCCTCTGGGTTGGCAACGCAATCTTGGTGTTGCGGGTGTCTATAGGCGGATATAATTATTTACCATCAAGTGATCCACTTTCTTGTTTCCCTTCTTTAAATAAAAAGATGAGATTAAGTTCAAGAGGTTGTTGATATGGTTTTCACAGTCATTTAGAGATTTTTACAGAAGTTTTTTATGCCTTAATTGTACTAGTACGAAGGCGGGGCAGGTCACTAGTATAGAATAAGATATTCCGTTCGTTATTTTTTAACTGAAGGCAATTTGTCTTAACAATAATGAAAGACTAATGAAAACCTCAATTAGGCTGAGGAGGCACTTTTCAAGAAAAACAATCACTGTTTTATAATTGAGGGCTTACTTGGAACTCATTTTTGGGTGCCCTCCGAACCCGATTGGACAAGGTTATTTATAAAAAACAGAAAATTAGGCGAAAATGATGTCTGCATTTTTCTAAAGAGCTTAGTCATAGGGACGTCTACATTTTAATTTTATTTATTTATTGATATCAGAACTTGGAATCCATAGATTATACATATAATATTCTGAGTAACATTGAGCCTGATGTTCGTATTACGTTATACAAAGATTGGAAATATAAATTATATTCTAATTTTAAAACTAAACATTCCAATAACAACAACATCAGATACTCTTTATTGATTCTCACAAGTAAACAAAATAAAAGAATACACCCAGAAATTTTACGTGGGATTCTACAGGCGGTCTTATCGCTAAGCAGCGATCTCTTCCAGGCAAACTTTAAAAAATCACCATTCATTAAAACATTGAATACCAAAATGACATACGAGTATCAAGATATTACTCTTACATCAGAAAATCTAGAAAATCGCCAATTAAATCAATTAAGTTAATTTAATTTTTTTTTTTTCCGTTTCCGGTGTCTGAACAGTAAACACTAGTGTCAAAGTGCTCTGCATATTAAATAAAAAATCCGCGTTTAAAGTGATCGTTCTCACCGAAAGACGCTATATTAAGCTAGATTAGCATAGAAATAGTAAAGTGAAATAACTGTTGCAGCAATATAACATCGGGAAAAACAAAACACACCAAGAATAGATTCGATATCTGTTAGAGGTTAGGTGTCAATTCAGCCGAACCGTAGAGTACCCTTGCTGCTAGAACGACAGGAATACCAACCTAAATTCAATTTCCGGGCACGTTCAGAAGTAACGCACAAAGCGTTTAGTTATGCCAACGAACATGGACTCGGATTCCGAAATGTCAATGTCATTGTCAACGCTTTATAGAAAATTAAAGAATGAGTTGGACAAGCAAACAGAATTAATTACGAATAAAGTCACCGTCAGTATGCTGCAAAGCATGGAAGACAGAATTAAACCTATAGCAGAAGAAAATCAACATTTAAAATGCGAAATAGAAAAGCTGAATGCGAAAATAAATAACCTCGAAACAACATCAAGGAAAAACAACTTAATCATACACGGTATTGAGGAAACAGAGCAAAATCCATCGGAATTAATGGCAATAACAATTAGTACACTAGAAAATATAGATGTGAAAATAGAATCCGGCGAAATAGACAAAGTACATAGAATTGGAAAGAAAAATCAAGAAGGAAAAATAAGGCCAATTATCCTAACTACAACAACATATAATAAGAAGCATGATATTCTCAAAAATAAAAAGAAGTTAAGAGATAATGTATACATAACAGAAGATCTTACCAAAGAAGCCCTCGAAAAGTGGAAGCAACTGCAAAAAGAATTAAAAGAAACCAGGGACAAGGGGCACTATGCATACATACGTAACAACAAAATTGTTATTGATGAGAAAAAAAGTGCAAAAGATAGGAGAAGAAGAAGATCAGAATCCGCATCCCCTCAGCCTGACAATGAAGATTCACCCAGTACGAATGCAGCAAAAATGCACAAAACAGATGCTTTTGCGTTAATGAGAGCGAAGGCTTATTCTTTGTCTGAGAAAACTACATATAACAAAGAATAGGAAATAAGTGGCATCGGAAAAAACAACACTAAACTAAGAAACAATCAGTACACAAAGATCCCCAATCCGGCTGGTCCCCGTGGGGTTACAGACCAAAACCCTCCAGAGAACACAAAGGAAAAGAAACATACAAAGAGAATAGAAAATCTATATATATCCACACTAAACACTAGAACTCTCAGAACCCAAGAATCACTAATAGAGCTTGAGCAAGCTTTAAAGTCAATTAACTGGCATGTGGTGGGCTTGAGTGAAGTCAGAAGGTTGGGCGAAGCCATAGAAGAATATGAAAACTTTATATTGTATTACAAAGGAGAAACGCAGGGCATGTATGGTGTGGGCTTTATGGTCAACAAAACATTCAAAAGCGCCATTGAAGAATTCATCGGAATAACAGAAAGAATTGCAATCTTGAACATAAAATTATCAAAAAGGGAAGAACCATGGTCAATTGTTCAAATCTATGCACCTACAGAATTAGCGAAGAAAGAAGAAAAAGAAAGTTTTTATGAAAAATTAAACTTAACATTGCAAAAGACACATAAAAATGTTATTATCATGGGTGATTACAATGGTCAACTTGGGCAAGACAATCTAAACTCATACCATATTATGGGAAAACATGCAAGTGGCAAAAGGAACGACAATGGCCAGCGTCTGGTGGACTTTGCTTTAAGAAATAAATTGTATATCATGAACACATTCTATAAAAAAGGGAAAAATAAGAAATGGACTTGGATCTCGCCTGATGGCAAATACAAGAACGAGATAGATTTCATTCTCTCTAGCCAACCCAGGGCTTTTAAAGACGTAGAGGTAATAAACAACTTAAACTTTAACACCAATCATCGTCTTGTAAGGGGGAAACTCTACTGGAAAAGCCCAAAAATATCACGAAGAGCCATAGCATCTAAAACAGAGCAGGAATGTCCTTATCCTATCCCAGACAAAGTAATCACAGACCTAAAACACTCACTGCAACAACTAAAAAATAAAACGCATATACAAGAAAAATACAATATCTTGGAAAGAAACCTACAAGACCTGAAAAACAAGCTCACTCCACATAAAAATGCCAAAGACAGTGTGGGAGAAGAAGCTAGAAAGCTAATGGAAATTAGAAAGAATATGTTACAGGACAGGAAAAAGTACTCAAAAGAAATAGCATCAGTTAGCAAAGACATTAATAAAAACATTAAAAGGCATAAATCAGAAATGAGAACAGAAAAATTAAACAACTCCATAAAGAGATCAGGAGCAGTCAGAAAAGCCTTTAAAGAGTTGTGCGAAAACAGCAGTTGGGTACCTAACCTCAAGACAAAGAGCAACAAAACCAAAACAAAAAGATTAGACATAATGAAAACAGCAACAGAATTCTACAAGTCACTGTATAAAGAGGATATTAATTCCACCGATGACAATTTGGAACAGGAAAGACAAAAAGAATGTTTTGATGAACAAATCCCGCCTATTATCAAAAGCGAAGTTTTGCATGCAATTGGGTCCCAAAAGAGTGGAAAATGTCCAGGAAAAGACAAGATCACTAACGAATTTCTAAAAGGTACCATTGAAGCGACGCAGGACGCCTTAATGGATATGTTTAACCAAATACTGAAAGAGGAAAAAATCCCAGAGCAATGGACGCAATCTACCATCATTTTGTTGCACAAAAAAGGAGATAAGAATCAAATTAATAATTATAGACCCATAAGCTTAATGCCGAACCTGTATAAAGTCTTCTCTAAAATAATTCTACATAGACTGTCAAAGAAATTAGATGAGAATCAGCCAAGGGAACAGGGCGGCTTCAGAACGGGATTCTGTACCATAGACCATATATTTACTGTAAAACAAATAATAGAAAAATGTAATGAATATAATAAGACTTACTACATTGCATTTGTAGACTACAATAAGGCGTTTGACTCGCTCAAGCACACCAAGATATGGGAATCACTAAGGAAACAAGGTATACCAAGGAAATACATACAGATTTTGAAGGAAATATATAGAAACAGCACTGCAGAGATACAACTAGAAAGAACAGGAGAGACTTTCAACATAAAAAAAGGGGTAAGACAGGGCGATCCATTATCCCCTAAGTTGTTTTCAGCAGTCCTAGAAAATGTATTTAGAGAAGTTGATTGGGATAGTCAAGGGATTAGCATAAACGGTAAGATGCTGAGCCATATGAGATTTGCGGATGATATAGTACTCTTTGCAGAAAATTCAAGATCCCTCCAGTCAATGCTACAAGAACTAACAGATCAAAGTGCCAATGTTGGGCTGACAATGAACACCGAAAAAACCAAAATCATGACAAATAAAACTAAGGAAACCATCAGAATAAACAAAAAAGACATAGAATATGTGGAGAACTACACTTATCTTGGCCAAATCATTTCACCACAAGATCTATCAATAAAAGAAATAGAACAGAGAGTTATTAATGGGTGGAAAAGTTTTTGGTCCCTAAAAGAAGTACTTAAAAATAAAAATATACCAATGAGACATAAGAGCAAGATATTTAACATGTGTATTATCCCGTGTGTTACATATGGATGCCAAACTTGGGCTCTAACACAAAAGTCTGAAGATAAACTTAGAGTATGCCAACATAATATGGAGCGTAGTTTATTGTGTGTTAAAAAACAAGATAAAAAGACACTATCTTATATAAGGGAAAAAACCAAGGTCAAGGATGTCTGTGAAACAGTAAAACGGCTGAAGTGGAGATGGGCCGGACATATGGCAAGAGACCAGACACAAAAATGGCCGAAAGATATAGTGGAGTGGTATCCTAGAGACGGCGCAAGAAAAAGGGGTCGCCCACACAAGAGATGGGAGGACGATGTAAAAGCCTTGGCAGGACCCTATTGGGTACGGCAAGCTCAGGATCGAAAAACGTGGAAAGCTCTGGAGGAGGCCTATGCCAAGGGGCAAACTGGAAAAGGATAGTAATAAAACAAATGTGTTACCGATGTCAAATTAGGGTTTTTATTTAATTTGATTTAATTTGTGATTTAGATTAAAGATTGAAAAGTGAATAATAATATATAAAATTGTAACACCTAACTAAGAATGTATATAATGATAATGTTCCAGTGAATAAAGGCTATAATAAAAATAAGTTAATTTCTTTTTTTTAATCTTCCAGGTGACAACAGCCAAGCAGCAAGTCCAGCTCTCCGATTCCTATCTCCCTGTCGCCATGCAAGTCATCGCCCACCTCACCGATCAAATGACGTATGAAGTGCGAGACGAACCCGTGAAGACTACCAGTAGACCTCCAACCACCAGTAGACCTACCAGCAGACCTACGAGTAGACCAACGAGTAGACCAACCAGCAGACCGACGAATAGACCTGACGCTGTGTATGTCTATACGTACAAGAACAAGCTAGAGCGCTTACGTAGTCTTAGGTGATGGTCTTTCTGCTCTTTCTTTTCTTCTAACGCCTTTTAGTCTTTTCCAGGGGTTGCTGTGTCTTTCTATGGTCCTTCTAAACTCAACCACTGTTAGCCTATACAACCATTTCGGTCGTCATGTAGCAACTGTGACCTCTTAGTTGCGACAGTAAGTGGAAAGATTTCGAACCATAAATATTACATTTTAGGGATAAACCACACACACGTCAAGGGTAACGATGACTGATCTGCGACCAGAATTGAGGTGCAGATTATTTTGTCATCGAAATTTCAGTCGCCGCGACCAGATTTGGTTATATGAGAGCGCTTGAAGTTTTCGCAAGTCATAAGTGTGAGAATTCTTTTTTAATTCAGATAAGTACGCGAATACTAAGTAAATTAATAAATAATAAAAAACATTTATTCCGGACGGAATCCATAGAGTGAAAAAAAGGCACGTGGTGATGAGGGTTCTAGAATCCATGCCACTGTTTCTATAGAGACATAGTTTTAGTTGTCCAAAGCGACCAAAGTCACATTAAAGACAAAGTTGCGTCAGGAATTTTAGTCGCATTTCGTTTCGCCCACTGTCCCTCTCTGAATACCTTTTAATACCGAACTTCCAAAACCCGTCTTACTGTACTTACAAACTATTTCCATAAACTCGGTTAGTTTGGAACTTTCATTAACTCTATAAATTTATAGCTTATTATACTCTGTTTCATTAGATGTTGTGGAAAATGCAAACAAATTGGGAAGTTCTCTCAATATTCCTCGTGGTGATTGATATCGTTCAATTATGTTTATGGGTGGTGTGATCACTTACCATGAGGTGACCCACTTGCTTTTTTACCTTAAAAGAAAAAGACTGCCAAAGCATTTCGCATCCCTTTCTTATGCAGAAAGGGATAAGTGTAAAAGGAAAACATTTGTTATAAGGCTACGAAAGGCCGATAGATAAATTCCTTACTAGCTAACTGACATGGAAATATATAATAAAACGTAAGAAACACTTTAAATTCTTAAGTTAAACTTGGGTGGTTAAGTTAAAGCCACGGATCACATATCTCAGTTTGTAACGGTCCAGCCCCTGCTTGGCCGTTTAATTCACAAACTTATAGGATTTATTTGTTTATGAATGGACTAAGTAGGATCAGATAGGGCTATTTATTCAAAGAATAGGAAAAAATGATTGTTTACAAATACGTTGGCAGAACCTTTTAGAAAAATGTAGCAGTATAAAGGTTCCGTTACCATTAAAATATATAGTTCCACAAATCTCGAAGTTAAAACAAAACGAGGGTAGTGAGCTGAGTCAGGTAGTATACATTTTAAAAATGAGCCATAAGGCTACATTAGAAATTCGTCCTTAATTCTATAATGCTAAGAGTTAGCCTAGATAGGGTAGTTAATAGCCACGCTTGAGATAGTGAGGTATATTCTAAAAAAGCTTATACGCCATTTGGTCGCATTAGGAATTCAATCTTAAATTTAAAGTACTAAGGTTTAGGTTGCCTAAAGGAAAAAATAGAAGTGTCGCCAAAGTCGCATTTGTCGCTAAAGTCGCATTTGTCGCTAAAGTCACATTTGTCGCTAAAGTCGCGTTTGTCGCTAAAGTCGCGTTTGTCGCTAAAGTCGCGTTTGTCGCTAAAGTCGCGTTTGTCGCTAAAGTCGCATTTGTCGCTAAAGTCGCGTTTGTCGCTAAAGTCGCATTTGTCGCTAAAGTCGCGTTTGTCGCCAACCAGTGAGGCAAGGGGTATATAAGACGAGGAGTTAGCAAATACGGGGTTCCATTCTTCATTCATCGATCGTCGGAGACTCTTCTCTGTCCTCAACAGGTGTGCTTAAATTCGTTACTTACGGCAAAGCTCTGCCGGTTTGCTGTTATATTTCTATTATTTTATTGTAAGTGTTCTTTAAATTCAGTGAGTTTGGGTGTAATTATCTATCCCGTAACTGGGTTCGCGTAAGTTTTTGCATTTCATTTTGTGCTGTGGGTTTAATTTATTTAATTTAATAATGGGGTAGGATTGCATTATATTTCTATTATTTTATTGTAAGTGTTCTTTAAATTCAGTGAGTTTTGGTTCTATTACGTAACTGGGCTCGCGTAAGTTTTGCATTTCATTTCGTGTTGTGGGTTTAATTTATTTTACTTAATAATGGGGTTAGAATCGCGTTAATGGAAACACTTGTTAAGGATTGAGGAGCTATCTACGGAACTTAGCTTGTGCGGCGAAGTGCCGGCTAGGAGTTGATACCATGCGGTGTTAACGAAGCTCCTGGTTTTAGAGTCTGTGTAGGCGGGTTAAAATTGGGTACTGGCTGGACCCTTTTCGTGGCGTTATATTGGGGTATTACCCTCGCCATGCCCAGGCCCCGGCTCCCTAAAACACATATACAAGGTACGGGCGGACCCAGTGGACGGACCGATGCTTAGGCACCCGTAAATCTGCGTATGTGGTTTATTGCAGTCGGTCTTATTGGTATTTATATATATATTACACCCCTTAGGTATTCTGCTCTCGCGCCGATCCATAGTTTCGACTTGGTGTTGAGAGCAACGCACATATGGCTTATTAGACACATGGTTACGCCACAGCCACCTTCTTTCGTTCAGTTAGTATAGCTAGGAGTTTTCCATTGCACCTCGGAAAACTACATTACACACTACACGTTTAACACTAAATGTGGAGAAAATCTCCTAGTTTGCAAAACAGAGAATAGGGCTATAGAATAGGTATAGGTAGATACACTGTTTTGTAGGGTATAGTACGGTTTTAGTATAAGGTTTATTCTTTTCATATACTTTTTATAGGCTCAGCTAAGGGTGATTTCTACCTACGTTTACCTTAAGACTTATTTACCTTATTTCTCGACTTATAACTATTGCTATAACTATTTAACCATGCCTTCATTAAGATTACTTTCAGGTTATTTACCATATTTTACCACTCGTGGCTTTATTGTTATAACTATTTGACTGTGTTTGTAATATAATTACTTTGAGGGAATTTTCCTAGCTAGCTAAGGCTATTATCATTATTGTCGATCTAAGGATTGATTTGTTCATAAAGCTATTTTTTATTTAACAGCAAAAGAAAACGCTGATTTATAAGTATAAGTGCTCTCAAGCATATTGCTATGGCAACTTAACTATGTCTTTATTAAAATTGCTGCATCACTATCGATCTAAGGATTGATTTGGATCATGAAGTTATTATTAACGGGTACAAGTACTCGTAGTCATACTCTTGTGCTACAAGTAGCACGGGCCACTGTCCCACGGGATATGCCCAATCTTCGAGTCACTGACTGTAAAAGAAGGCCTGGTTACGACTATGGCTCAGCTTTGTGAGAGAAATCATTCTAAAGTATCGAGCTTTTTAAATATGTCTGCGCTAGATAACTTTAACTTTGTCAACTTAGCAATATGCTTCCTTACGTAGATTATTGTGTCTGATAACTTATAATGTATATTTTTATTTTAACGAGTTGTGATAAGAATCTCATAACTTTTCTTTGTGATGCGCCGTGGTTAGCGCTTAACGTAGTTCCTTAACAATACATTTCTTTACGGAGAAGTGTATTTAGGAGGCGAAGGCAGAGGTTTAGGGGCGGAAGGAGAACCTCCCGGAGTTCTATTGAACTCCGGTTTATCCAGGGAAGATTATCCAACTCAGTAATTACCACGTAACTATGCAGTTTTGTACGACATCCAGTTGACGTCTCCACTGTACCTATGATTATTTCTTACGGAACAGATAGCTTCAACTAGTTATTTTTAGTGTTTCAATTCGGCATTACCTTTTACTTACCATCGTAATTAACGTAAGTCCAATATTCGCTAGAGCGTGGAATAGGAGGTCAGTTGGGAGGTTTCTTGCTTTGGTATACTTTTAAGTTAGGTTTAAAAGCCACAGAGCTTTGAATGAGTTACGAAATGTCTTTATTTTCATAGCATGTAGACAAACATTCATAATTACGATATGCATAGTTATCCCCGTATGCATACTAAACATAGCTAGTTATTCGGCCTAAGTTTATATCAAATAGGAAGCAGAACAATGGTCGAACCTCTCTATTTATGCGAGTACATAACAGTCATTATTACTATTTAATTATTTTGCTATAAACTTCATCAGAATCGGCGTAGCCATTCTTTAGAAGCAGCATCCAACAAAATAGGATTCAGCTTTAAATAATAGGGCAATTAGGACATGGTATTTATTAGTATTTGATAGCACGTATAATAGGTCAAGGTAGGTTAAGTTTAGGGCATAGCGAGTGAGTGAACCGATCTTACATATATTTCAAAGAGCTTAGATTACTACCGTAGGACACTACGCAGGGTAACTAGACGATCACTTGGCCAAATCATTCGTATGTATATTCATTCAGTCAGTAAAGAACTAGGGATGAGTAAACGTATAGATTAGGGCGCACATTACATAGGACGTGAGTTTCAGACTAGGTATTCGATATTTACTTACCATCAGAGAAGCCGCTAGCCAGTTATATACTTGTAATTCTATGGTAGCTTAGGAGTAGAATTCACCTAGAGCTTCATAGCTATAGCAGTAGAGCCTAGGTCTTAATAGGTCTAAATTTAGGTTAGGTCAAATTAGGCCACTTAGGCTAGGTCAAGAAAGAGAGCTTAGGGGGGGGGTTTGTTACAATATGGGTGCCGAAATGACCAGGATCTGAAGTGTATTTAGGGTTTTCTATTTTACATAATTACTTTTATACTTACGTATCGATTTCTTAGTAGTTCACGTTTTACAAGTATTAGGTAGATCTATTTTATTTAAGGTGTGACTGCCTACAGTCACACAATTTGTTGTTCGTGGAATGGAGAATGTTGTAAGATTGGTTCACTCGCTTTTGTTTTATTTTCTGTATTTATTAAATGTTTATTTTAGTAAGTTAACTCGTGACAGCGTTATCATTATTTAGGACTATTTTAGTAGATACTATTGAAAGAAAAATACAAATGAAGGTAGGACTTTTAATTTGTAATTTAAATAAGGCAGTTTTTATAAAAAAACTGCCTAACCTTAGGCAGTTCAGGCAGGATCGACCTAGAAAGAAAGAAAAATGAAAAACATTAACTAGGAATACGTGCGTAAAGTGCGGTAGTTTAAAACTAGAAGAAATAAGTTTGAAGGTAGTTTAGTTAGAGGTATTCCACCTTAGCCCTCTGGGTCGGTAGCGCGTCTGCGGTCTCTTTGGTGTTGCGGGTGTCTATGGGCGGCGGTGATCACTTGCCAGCAGGTGACCCACTTGCTGGTTTTGCTCTCTATTTTGGAAAAAGTTGATGCTAGGTAATTTTGTTTTAGGAATAGACTAGGTAAATTATGGTTCTAAGTGAGTGATGAATGAAATTACGATGCTACTCGTACTTCTCTTTAAGTTGTTTTGAAATAAATGGAAATAGTATTAATATGGTTATGTAGCGTAGCACTGGATGGTTAAGAAAGTCTTACGAGATAGTCTAGCATCTGAACAAAGTAGACTTGTAGGTAAATAAATAAAATATATGATAGGAAAATATTTGTGCATAAAAACAGTAGCACGAAGTTGAGCACTCACTCACTTGAAGGTATTTTTCTAGGTATCTTACCTCTTCGATTTTGAGGAAATTATTAGGGTTAGTTAGGTCATATGCAAGCTTTGTTGACTCCACTTGTATGTGCGTATGTTTGTTGCAAATCACGCAAACTGAATTTGTACCCACTTCCAGTAGTCCCTTTCATTTGAGGTTAGGTATGTGACCATAATCGTACCGTCAGCGATAGGGTTTATGAAGGAAATGCCAATGCTTATATTATAGGGGCCGCCTAGGCCGGGGTAGTACCACAGTCTAATAAAATGGTGATTTGCTACTGCGTTTCGTACGGGTCAAGATAGGGAATGCATCACTTTGCTATCTGGTGGTAGGAATAGGCATAAAATAAAATAAGTAGGTGAGTGTGTGTGTGTGTGCTTCTGTCTGTAATTAGTAACTTACCTTAAAATCTTCTTTCTTTACATACTTAGTATAGATATATGGGGCAGATTCGCTGTCCGCGTGTCTGTCTTAATCGTATCTTTAGTTGCTCTTTTTGAGCTCCGCAATGGATTTCGCTGTTGTTTAGAGAGTTTTTATTCTGAAAGGTTTAAAAAAAAAAATATATTTTTAAATTAGTGATATGAGAATATTGAGTCTCAATTTTAATTCAATCTACAATAGAAACAAGATGTTTTAATTTAAAGCTATAGTAGGTTAAAAATGTTATAAGTATGTCAATTAATTAATAGGTCAAAATAAAAATCAGGTTAAATAACTTTTTCATTTTCTAACTTGCAGAATAATTTCCATTTTAATTTTCATTCGGGTCCATTCGTCTTATTTATTACATAATAACCTAGGCAAAGAAGTATGATTATCTAGCGCTTATTAATCTGAATAGGGAGGGAAGGTCACAGTATAAATATGTATGTTAAATTACAAGTGGTAATAAAATTTCGTTACCTGTAGTTTTCTGTTTCTTGAGTCTCTCCTGGTATGCAGCAATATTATAAACAGTCTAACATCCTCGTCTGTATGTAGATAACTAGACGGTAGGCTAGTTTTAGTTCTCAGTTTTCCCGGGTCAACTTTTAGTTTTACACTAAGCGGAAAGAGTAGATGGTTTCGTCAATGCACAGCAGTTATGTTCTTATCAATACAACGACAATAAATATTAAGGTCCAATTTTGTATTTTACAGTTTTTATTCTATTTTAATCAACGACTTACTTAGCTTAAAGATTGAGTGAGCGGTACATTATAAATTCTGTTGAGGGTACTTTCCGACGGTAGAACATAGCTAAAGAGAATCGAAGAAATTGTTAGTCGACCGGCACACTTTCTGTACACACGGTATTGATTCCTAGTTATAAGGTAATAAGAGTTTTATTTGTATGCAGTTACTTAAGAAACGAAGTTATTTTTAGCGGCATTTGGTTTTGTACTACATAGATACAGTACGTGGTTGACAAACTAATGTCATAGATTAGCTGAAATAAACGACCCTATTTTTATAAGAATAAGATGGAATTTCGTACAGACATTGACAAAATAATTAGGAATAAGATGAATTGTAGCAGTAGTTGTGTAGTAGCAGCAGTGTTTGTAGTTAGTTGGTTGCAGGTTCGAGTCCTGCCATTACCCTAGTTTTTCATTGTGTTGTCATTACATTGCATTTAAAGATAAATTGTGTGTGTTTAGACTGGTTGTAAAGGTTAACTTTAGGAGCATATTATGATAAGTATTCTGGTTGCCAGTAGGAAAATGCTATAGTGTCTATGAGTAGGTTTAATGTTAGGAACTTGCAAAGTTTTGTATGACTAGACGGACGACTTCGTTCGTGTAGCAGTAGCAGCTTGTTTGTCAGTCTTCTGTGAAGTTTTGAAATCTGTTCGGTGGTACTGGGGATTGCCTATGCATAAAAGCAAACAAACAAAGAATAGGAATTGGTTTTTTGTTATGTTAGTGTGGAAAGTATAGATTAGTGTAGATTTGTGTATGGCTTTACTGTATGTAAAACATAACGGAAATAGACTCGTAGAACGAAATAGATGAGTGGGGGCGAGCTTTTCTCGCAGGGGGCGCTCTTTCAGAATACCTTAGAGCGATTGGGTAGAAATCTCCTAATATAATAGAAACGTGTGAGGTAAATTAAGTTAAATAAATGTTTAGTAAATTAGGATAAAGTTAAGATAAATTAAGATAATTTAAGTTGAATAGATAAAATTACTTTTAGATAAATCAGGATAAATTAAGCTAATTTTATTTAAAGGCTAGCAGAGGTAGTATGTCAGGATCGTGGTAGGCACAAGTTTGTGGTGATTGCCTGCTCCTTTAGGAGACGGGCGTGACTGTATGTATGCATGTATGTTAATCTATACGTATAATAAAAGTTGTGCCTGGTTGATAGCAAATATTTAGGAAAAATTAACTTTATGAAAGCGGTAGAAACCGTAATAGTTCTCTTTAGAATTTTTGCTGTCTGCCTATTTGTCTGTCTATCCGTCTGTCTGTCTATCTATCTGTCTGTGAGTTTATATTTCTGTCAGTAAGTTTATTTATCAGTCTGTAGGTTTATGAAACTAGGTACTGCAAAAAGTTTGATACAGTTTCCACAGTTGTATTTCAGAAGATCTTGTTCGAAATTTGTTGCATGGTTCGTCTTGATGCACCATCAAGAAGTAAAGTTATTGTTAATAGGAAGTAAAAATAGATACCTACTTGTGAGGACTCGATAACAAAAGCTAGTTTAAGATAACTTTAATAAGACTTAGATAAGTAGGTACTTTGAACACCGGTCAAAGAGAGTTTGACTCGCGCACCGAGGGTTTCGCATCACCATGCAATGAGTATTATGTTATGAGCTTGCGGGAGGGAAAACTCGTGGTTTTGATGTATTCAGAAAGACTGAAAAAAAAAGGAAAGTTAAGCGGGTTATTCAAAATGTATTATAGTAGTGTGTTACAAGTAAGGAATGTATTTACAATTTTAATAGCCGTATTATTAGAATATAGATATTGTAGCGTACGATGTCAGATACTGACACAAACCACATTTTTACTAGCGTTACGAGCGCCTTCTAAACGATTTATTTGGAAACTCTAACAGTTCAATTAGTTGATAATAGATGGCGTTACTAGGTACTAATTAAGTGTTAACAGGCATTATAAATAATTAAGGTATGCTCACGACTGGGTTCATGGATAGGATAGTTAGTGAAATATCATTTTAGCGACTGTTATCGTTGTAGTGAACGGAACATGGTTAAGATTGTATAAATAGATAGTATCTGTTGTAAATTATAAAAGTGAAAAGAATTGCCTATAGGTATATCTATACATATATTAGAGAATGGAGTACTTGTGTGTATGTGAAGTTTTAAATTGCATCTAAGAATTGAAGTAGCAATGTATAAGAGTTACATCCGTTAATTTTCATCCGTTAAGTAGATTCAGACATGTAAAAGACCTATATGGCCTACTTGCAAATATTTTTTTCATTTTTCATTTTCATTTTATTTGCGCTAATTAGTGAAGTTGAATAGTGCTCAATAGGAACAAAAGGTACCTTGGTAGTGGCGACGTTAATGCTGTTTTATATACTTTATGAAAATTGTGGCTAGCTTTAAGTAACGTTAGTAAAATTCGATTAAGGAAATGATTAATTAAGAGTGTAGATCTTCGTGATGAGAAGTGCAGTAAGGGGTTAAAAGAGTGGGGGCGAGGAATAAATATATCTAAGGTTTTTTTGCAAATTTAGGTTAAGAGAATTAGAAATCATTTTTAAATAAGTTTTTGTAATTTTTATTAGTTTAAGTTATTTATATTTCACTTGTTTTCTAATAATTATACTCTTATTCTAGAGTACAAAAAAAAAAGGTAAGAATTAGGAAAACAAAGAACGGTTGAACATCGTCTTAAACTGACAGTCATATTAGTGTTTAAGCAATACGTGTATTCTATAGGCAAGTCGGACGGGGTAGATTTTTCAAAATTAGGCTTTTACTTCCTGTAAAGTATTACTTTGAACTTAGTGATAAAAAAAAAACTTAAGTCGAAGTGTCTTACTCATCTTGGTGAGCTGGTGAAATGCTGAGTCGCGTGAATGTGTGATTGAGAAGGTACGAAATAAGTATGATGTATGAATACTGATGTAATTATCTAATGGAAAAAAGAGCATTAACAGGTGATGGGTAATTAACTTAACGAGTTAGGAATTGGTATGAAGGGCTCAAGCATTTCAGTAGCTATGCAGATGAGTTGGACGGTTTGTTAATGTTTATCCCCTGAAACAGCACTCACACAAATGGGTTTGCTATCTGGATTGTGTTAGGTTAAGTCCAGTGGACATCAGCGTGTAAGCTGTAGATAGTAAACACATAACTACACACGCGGCTATGAATTATGGACATCTCTACACTAGAGACAGAACTGGAATTTGAAATCATGTGTGCCAACTTATTACTAATAATAAGTACGGACTACGTAAAGGCTTAAAGTATAAATTTTGTATCAAGGTTTATTTAATTTTTCATAAAAAACAAAATATTAATTCGATTTCGATTTCCATCTCTGCTCTTGCACATACATTACAATTTGGGTTGATGTCTTGAGATAGAAGTATTAGTACATGGGTGGTTATGGTCGTTAGATTTTTCCGCTCTTCACGGGGCGATGACCCTTTGTATTGTGTTTCTCAACCTTTACACTGCACTGTCATCCCTGTTTGGGAACGAGATGTATTGGCGGTTCTTTGCGCTCAGTTGAGGGCCAAGGCTAAGACTGGGGATGGAAGAGTCAATGCGTTGCCCCTATGGCTGACTGGACTCACAACCCAGTTCTCTACCAAAACAGATTGACAAGCGCGATCATGGTCATTCATGGAAAACATTTCGAGAAATCTGAGATATCTTCTCTTGTTGGTACACACCACATGCACATATTACACTCAGGGGTAAAAATATTAATAAATTATTCGATGATAGCGTTTGTGAATTTTTCATTTATTTTAGATATTCTTCTTCGAAATAAGGGTTATTACCTGCGAAGAATATCGGGGGCGATTGTAACGGTCCAGCCCCTGCTTGGCCGTTTAATTCACAAACTTATAGGATTTATTTGTTTATGAATGGACTAAGTAGGATCAGATAGGGCTATTTATTCAAAGAATAGGAAAAAATGATTGTTTACAAATACGTTGGCAGAACCTTTTAGAAAAATGTAGCAGTATAAAGGTTCCGTTACCATTAAAATATATAGTTCCACAAATCTCGAAGTTAAAACAAAACGAGGGTAGTGAGCTGAGTCAGGTAGTATACATTTTAAAAATGAGCCATAAGGCTACATTAGAAATTCGTCCTTAATTCTATAATGCTAAGAGTTAGCCTAGATAGGGTAGTTAATAGCCACGCTTGAGATAGTGAGGTATATTCTAAAAAAGCTTATACGCCATTTGGTCGCATTAGGAATTCAATCTTAAATTTAAAGTACTAAGGTTTAGGTTGCCTAAAGGAAAAAATAGAAGTGTCGCCAAAGTCGCATTTGTCGCTAAAGTCGCATTTGTCGCTAAAGTCACATTTGTCGCTAAAGTCGCGTTTGTCGCTAAAGTCGCGTTTGTCGCTAAAGTCGCGTTTGTCGCTAAAGTCGCGTTTGTCGCTAAAGTCGCATTTGTCGCTAAAGTCGCGTTTGTCGCTAAAGTCGCATTTGTCGCTAAAGTCGCGTTTGTCGCCAACCAGTGAGGCAAGGGGTATATAAGACGAGGAGTTAGCAAATACGGGGTTCCATTCTTCATTCATCGATCGTCGGAGACTCTTCTCTGTCCTCAACAGGTGTGCTTAAATTCGTTACTTACGGCAAAGCTCTGCCGGTTTGCTGTTATATTTCTATTATTTTATTGTAAGTGTTCTTTAAATTCAGTGAGTTTGGGTGTAATTATCTATCCCGTAACTGGGTTCGCGTAAGTTTTTGCATTTCATTTTGTGCTGTGGGTTTAATTTATTTAATTTAATAATGGGGTAGGATTGCATTATATTTCTATTATTTTATTGTAAGTGTTCTTTAAATTCAGTGAGTTTTGGTTCTATTACGTAACTGGGCTCGCGTAAGTTTTGCATTTCATTTCGTGTTGTGGGTTTAATTTATTTTACTTAATAATGGGGTTAGAATCGCGTTAATGGAAACACTTGTTAAGGATTGAGGAGCTATCTACGGAACTTAGCTTGTGCGGCGAAGTGCCGGCTAGGAGTTGATACCATGCGGTGTTAACGAAGCTCCTGGTTTTAGAGTCTGTGTAGGCGGGTTAAAATTGGGTACTGGCTGGACCCTTTTCGTGGCGTTATATTGGGGTATTACCCTCGCCATGCCCAGGCCCCGGCTCCCTAAAACACATATACAAGGTACGGGCGGACCCAGTGGACGGACCGATGCTTAGGCACCCGTAAATCTGCGTATGTGGTTTATTGCAGTCGGTCTTATTGGTATTTATATATATATTACACCCCTTAGGTATTCTGCTCTCGCGCCGATCCATAGTTTCGACTTGGTGTTGAGAGCAACGCACATATGGCTTATTAGACACATGGTTACGCCACAGCCACCTTCTTTCGTTCAGTTAGTATAGCTAGGAGTTTTCCATTGCACCTCGGAAAACTACATTACACACTACACGTTTAACACTAAATGTGGAGAAAATCTCCTAGTTTGCAAAACAGAGAATAGGGCTATAGAATAGGTATAGGTAGATACACTGTTTTGTAGGGTATAGTACGGTTTTAGTATAAGGTTTATTCTTTTCATATACTTTTTATAGGCTCAGCTAAGGGTGATTTCTACCTACGTTTACCTTAAGACTTATTTACCTTATTTCTCGACTTATAACTATTGCTATAACTATTTAACCATGCCTTCATTAAGATTACTTTCAGGTTATTTACCATATTTTACCACTCGTGGCTTTATTGTTATAACTATTTGACTGTGTTTGTAATATAATTACTTTGAGGGAATTTTCCTAGCTAGCTAAGGCTATTATCATTATTGTCGATCTAAGGATTGATTTGTTCATAAAGCTATTTTTTATTTAACAGCAAAAGAAAACGCTGATTTATAAGTATAAGTGCTCTCAAGCATATTGCTATGGCAACTTAACTATGTCTTTATTAAAATTGCTGCATCACTATCGATCTAAGGATTGATTTGGATCATGAAGTTATTATTAACGGGTACAAGTACTCGTAGTCATACTCTTGTGCTACAAGTAGCACGGGCCACTGTCCCACGGGATATGCCCAATCTTCGAGTCACTGACTGTAAAAGAAGGCCTGGTTACGACTATGGCTCAGCTTTGTGAGAGAAATCATTCTAAAGTATCGAGCTTTTTAAATATGTCTGCGCTAGATAACTTTAACTTTGTCAACTTAGCAATATGCTTCCTTACGTAGATTATTGTGTCTGATAACTTATAATGTATATTTTTATTTTAACGAGTTGTGATAAGAATCTCATAACTTTTCTTTGTGATGCGCCGTGGTTAGCGCTTAACGTAGTTCCTTAACAATACATTTCTTTACGGAGAAGTGTATTTAGGAGGCGAAGGCAGAGGTTTAGGGGCGGAAGGAGAACCTCCCGGAGTTCTATTGAACTCCGGTTTATCCAGGGAAGATTATCCAACTCAGTAATTACCACGTAACTATGCAGTTTTGTACGACATCCAGTTGACGTCTCCACTGTACCTATGATTATTTCTTACGGAACAGATAGCTTCAACTAGTTATTTTTAGTGTTTCAATTCGGCATTACCTTTTACTTACCATCGTAATTAACGTAAGTCCAATATTCGCTAGAGCGTGGAATAGGAGGTCAGTTGGGAGGTTTCTTGCTTTGGTATACTTTTAAGTTAGGTTTAAAAGCCACAGAGCTTTGAATGAGTTACGAAATGTCTTTATTTTCATAGCATGTAGACAAACATTCATAATTACGATATGCATAGTTATCCCCGTATGCATACTAAACATAGCTAGTTATTCGGCCTAAGTTTATATCAAATAGGAAGCAGAACAATGGTCGAACCTCTCTATTTATGCGAGTACATAACAGTCATTATTACTATTTAATTATTTTGCTATAAACTTCATCAGAATCGGCGTAGCCATTCTTTAGAAGCAGCATCCAACAAAATAGGATTCAGCTTTAAATAATAGGGCAATTAGGACATGGTATTTATTAGTATTTGATAGCACGTATAATAGGTCAAGGTAGGTTAAGTTTAGGGCATAGCGAGTGAGTGAACCGATCTTACATATATTTCAAAGAGCTTAGATTACTACCGTAGGACACTACGCAGGGTAACTAGACGATCACTTGGCCAAATCATTCGTATGTATATTCATTCAGTCAGTAAAGAACTAGGGATGAGTAAACGTATAGATTAGGGCGCACATTACATAGGACGTGAGTTTCAGACTAGGTATTCGATATTTACTTACCATCAGAGAAGCCGCTAGCCAGTTATATACTTGTAATTCTATGGTAGCTTAGGAGTAGAATTCACCTAGAGCTTCATAGCTATAGCAGTAGAGCCTAGGTCTTAATAGGTCTAAATTTAGGTTAGGTCAAATTAGGCCACTTAGGCTAGGTCAAGAAAGAGAGCTTAGGGGGGGGTTTGTTACAAGTTGTTGATGGTTAAAGGATGAATCGATCTGGACCACCATTTTGCTGGTAATACGTTAGGTATACGGAATCAGTCCTGAATCCGAATACACGAATAGTTTCTATTCACTGGTGGTATTTCTCAAACTGACCTGCCTTTTAAGTCTCAACTACCGTTAAATCACTGTTTTTGTGTCAAATTAAATTGTAATTTGTTAAGCGACCGTTGCTTTCAGTACCACTTGCGAGAAAATATAGAAAAAACTTATTTTAAGCACTCTCACACCCCTTATACACAATATTTCAACCGTCAGTGTCAAGTGTCATTTAGGTCCTGTTGTCCACCATGTCTCTCTTTCAGTTAGGGGCCGTTCAAGTATTACGTAAGCAGTATAGGGGGGCGGGGGGGTGTTTGCTTTGCTTATTTTTGATGACATGGGGGGTGGGGGGTCTAGATGGTGATTACGTCAGCAGCAGTTATTTACTTTTTACACATATGGAACTGATGTGCATTATTCAAAATGTAGAGCACCAAGATGTTGAATAGTTCGATGAGATGAGAACGACGTAGGCATTCCAAAATCGGATAAAAGTGAGTTGACATACACATTGAGGAGCACTTTTTAATGAAAGAAAAATGCATATACCAATGTTTACGTAAGCATGGGGGGAGGGGTAAGAACTTTGATTACTTTTGCTGACAAGGGGGAAGGGGGGTAAATAATTGTAGTAAATCTGCTTACGTAATACTTGAACGGCCCCTTACCGTAGAGAAGTAGAATTTAAAAATATCTTTTTACAGAGGTTCAACTACGCCTAGCGCCATGCAAGCGTAGCGGATGTATTTAAAACTAAAAATTTACACTTCAAAGTTAAAAAAAATATTTTAATACAGTGTGTAATCCATATATGATACTAACAATTCCTACGTTATCTACGCTAATATCATAAAGAGGTAAACTTTGTTTGCTTAAATGTACGCAGTAATCTTTGGAACTACTGAAGCTATTTCAAAAAATCTTTCACAGATAGAAAGCTACACTATCCCTGACGGACATAGGCTAGTAATTACACGCGAACGAAGTCGCGCTCGTCCGCTAGGATTATATAAGCTTATGCAAAGGTGTTTACATTTTTCTACAACACTAAATGAAAGGAGTATAGCTGTATACGAAGCTTGCGTAAGTTTTAGGAGTTAGGTACCTGTTTTCCGCTCTCATGCTCGAACTATTATATTTTACGAAGTTTTCTCGTTTTGTAGTAGAAGCCAAGCCAACTGCAATGCACTTGCACTGAGGGGTAAGTTTGGGGGAAAATGGAAACCAGTTTTCTAATATTATTTAAAAGCCTTTATTTATAAAAAAGGGAAGTAAATCAGCATACAAGTGTTCTGATGGAAAGTGATAACCTTCAGCTATAGGAACCACGTAACCTTCTTAGATTTGCTCCTTTTCTGGCTTTTACGTCCCTCCACTATCTACTTTAACCCGAATAATTAGCGCAATATTCACACTTTCACAACTCACAGTTTTCGACCTCCATGTCTTCTCCGACGCTTCTGATGGCGCTTCTTAGTCCTTGCAACTGTTAAAATTTCAAACTATACCTAATGGCCTTTTCTTATTATTATTTTTAACATTTCAGGCAGCAAACAACTCCGTACCACAAGCCAGGCCTCTATGCTCCAATCGTCCCCCCAAAACCTAACGATCGCACCTACCTCCTCCCCCCAAATCAGCATCCTCTGCACATGGTCATCAAACCCATGAAGAACCTAGCAGAAGAACCTCTCCTAACCATCGAAGAAGAAGAAGTCAAGCCACTAATAGAACCCACACTCCAATCACACCTTCTACCCCCGAATTTCGAAGCTGATGTGGACAAAATCTCAAGATCTGATAGTTTTTTGTTAGAAGACTGGGAAGAGAATCTTCAGTATTTGTCACCGAATGTTAGAGAGATGATCAAGTTGGCTAATGACCCTGATGATGAGCGGTTGGTGGAAGACTTGAGAGCCGGTCCTCAAGGCACAAAGGGAGGGAAGCTGAGTGCCTCTAATCTGAGGTTGCTACTGCTGTATGACCTGTTGAGTCGAGACGCCAAGAAGCAGAGGCTTTCTGATTACTATGTGAGTATTTCTTTCCTAAAATTTCTGATAGATGGCAACAAGGGTGACACCTTAAAGAATTGCCAGTGTCTGGCAATGGGGTCTGTGGTTTAATTGGTTAAAACGTGGCACGGAATGCAAAGGCTACGTATTCGAGTCCTGTTAGACGCCAAAGATTTTTTTTTATTAGGAAGGCAGACAAGCAAGTACATTAGGGATCTCCACTGCCCATAGACACCTGTTACACTAAGGAGACAGCAGATGCAGTGCTAACCCAGAGGGCTAAGATGGAATACCTCTTTTGACAGTAATTACACCGGCTGTCTTGCTTTAAATGAAATTTGGCAAACAGACAGATCATGTCGTGGAAACATAGGATACTTTTTTTTCCTTAGAAATGCATAGAAAATAATATCACGTAGACAAAGTCGCGGGTAAAGCTCGTAGGTAATAAAATAAAGGGTTACCCTATTATTCCTTCGGCGTACCGTATTCATAAACTCAATTATTAATTTGCTGTATCAGTTACACTACATCGGGGTAACTTTGTGGATTCAATTAGACCCTAGCATTTTAGTCCAGTCAACGAAGTCAATACCCTGCCAATATTTTCTTATTATCCTTAAATTGCATGATATATGAAACAACACATGTAGGTCAGCGGATATAGTAGATACATATTCATTACATATTTTTAAATAAAAAAAAACACAAAGTAACATGTGTTTAAAATGACATGAAACCTGCAAGCTTGGCTTTTCTTGCCACACTCTAACCGATTAAATTGCACAGATTTTTATGCTTCGTGAGTTTCATGTGCTTCGTTTTAACGATCATTGCATGCTTGATCTTTCTATTAATAATTTCAAACTCCTATTATAATATGTACCTTATCATTTCAAAAACTTATTTTTTTGTTAAAATTAATTTTTTTTCATTGCATGTTCGTTTGCATTCCTAAATTACAAAAGAAAAACAAGATCTAAAGCTAGATGGCAAGCTTCGCCAAAACGTTCTGACACACTCCATACAGCACAAGTGACGTCACTATTGTAATAATGTACAGAGCGCTACGTTAAATCACATTATATTTTAATACTGGTGGGTTTTAATAAAATCATTACTCTCACAACAAAACTTTCAACATTTTGAAACTAGATTTTCTTTACTGTATTTCGAAACAAAATATACCGTTTTCTTCATGATTTTGTAACTTTGTATCCCTAAAATTTTAAAGATCTATCTAACCACTATTTTTTTACATATATATTTTTTATTTCGATTTACAACAATTTAACCCCTTTATACCATTTGGGTATTATTAAACATTTTTTCTTTAACGTGTAACTTTTTATTAGCTTTGCCATACTCAGTAAACCTTTGTTCACTGGACTACGAGAAGCTCTATTGAGTACTCATTAAATATTCTACTTTTTGTATGTACACCTAAAATTATTTTAATTATTTTACATTATTATTAAGTTGAATTTATATAATTTTGTATTTTTATTAGGTTAATTTCTTAACAATCTTCTTTATCTTTATCTTTAAATATTAAAAAGTCGCTATCCGTTCCCGTCTGTCCTAAATTCTAGCGTATGTTCGGCCGTAGTTATGTCATTACTGTAGTACAGCAAGGGGAGTTCCACTCTGCACTGTATGTACGCTCAACCGCCTTACCTATGGCATAGGCAAATCGCAGTAGGCTGTCGGCTTGCCGCGCGCCCGCTCGCTCGCCCCCGCCGTGTCAGTGTAATTGAAAACGAATGCCACGCAACCCTAGCGTGTCACCGGGAGTAGCGGGGGAAGACGGGCGCGGGCGGTGCGATCCATTGGACTCGGTCCGCCTGGAGCACGGTGTAAGAAGTAATACGAACTTTTTAGGCGTGTGAATAAAGTTGGAATTCGTTTAATCGCGGTCGTAAAAGAGAAGTTTCTGTACGTTAGTACTATTATTTATTTTCTGGTACAGCTTCACTCATTCAGGTAAATTCCATGCGGATACAGACGAATGTCATTACTTACCAAATAATGGTATAAAAGCCTACCAATAAATCCAAATTAAACTTCATAAAACCTAACATAAAGGGTAAAAAGGATCATAAATGTGAGAACCATTAAACCCGATGTATTTATAGAACCCGTAAAGCAAAGATATCCTCAAAATTATTGCCCCATAAAAGATATGTCTTTAGTTATCTTTCAAGACATTGTAAATGTATATTAATAGTGTTATAAGGAATACGACCTATTTTACCACCAAGCGGCCAATAGACCAAGGAAATAAAGTAAACAACTTTTTTTTAAAGTGTGTTTAGTAAAGAAGCCAGAGGCAGCGGGTTCGATTAACAGAATTGACAAATGTTTGTATGATGAATATGAATGTTCGTAATACTGTTGTGTATGTTCAAGTATGGTGTATGTTGAGGACGAATTATAAAAGTAACAATAAATTAGAAAAATTGGAACAAAATAATCTTGCTAAGGACTCAGAGAAAGCAGTACGGTGTAGGTACGTACGTACAAATAATCTCCGTCTGTGCGACACAATGCAAAAACCCACACTACTACGCTACTCCTACTTGTTAAGTAACAATGATATTATTTTTCAGCTCAAGTACTTAATAAAATGGATATACATGAATATTTTTGGTATATACTTTTTGGAGCCTACGCAAGTCGAAATCATTTCCAAACATCGCCTGTCTAAGACAAAAACATTTTTTTTTTACATTATTCTTCGGCTAATACCGTGATGATAATTCTTTATTTCAGGGATATATTTATTTAAGTATGTATTTATCTATATATATCCGTTGTCTGGTAGCTATAGTGCAAGTTTTACTCAGTTTGGGACTAGTCCCACAATTACAATTGGTGAAAATTGTTACAAGATATTTTTTTCTCGTGGAACCTCTGTAGCTAGTTTACGTTGTGCGGCTTTGCTCACTCGGAATATAACAGTTTTATGACGTCGTTGTTAAACTTTTATCACCTCTCGCAAAGGACATCGCGGTCCCATAACCCCACAGAACCCGGAATACGGTATTCGACCCACAAAACGAAAGGCTAGAAATAAAGGTACAAAGCTACAAAACTTAACAAAGAAAATCTTTTTTTTCTTCATAAATATGTTTGTTACAATCCAGATCGAGACAATGGTCTAAATGCTGACAATTTTAAAATAAACGTGATTTAGCATTAGCTCCATTCATTACAACGTCGATAGCGATGTCACAAGTGCTGGTAGGACCTTGTGCAAGGTCCATTCGGATCGCTACCACCATCTTGCTCCCTAATCCTACCGCTAAGCAGCAGTGCTTGCACCGTTGTGTTCCGGTGTGGAGAGCAAGACAGCCAGTGCAATTACTGACACAAGAGGTATTCGATCTTAGGCATCTGAGTTGACAACGTATTTGCAATCTCGTTGGTGTACCGGTTGTCTATAGGCATTAGTGATAACTTACCATCAGGTGACCCACTTGCTTGGTTGCCTTATAAAATAAACAGAAAGCGCAGTGGAACGTTTTCGCGAGGTTTACAGACTGTAATTTTACTCGTTTGTTAAAATTTAACAAACTCTTGTAATCAAACTGGAACAAATTACCTTGCTACTCCGCGAAACCAGTGCCGGGCTTGTGCAAAATAGCTGCGTCTGTGCGACACATATATGTTCATGCAAAAACCCACCCTCCTCCGCTTCCACACGAAACAACATATATCACACAGACTCAACTACACACCACCACCACTAAACACTAAATCATCAAGATCGACCCGTACGACCATCTTGTAATTTTTAAAATAATAAAAATAAGAATGTCGTATTATGAACAATGGACACGCACGCCCGTCGAAGTGTCGGTCGCTTCCCCGGTTCCGTACAAAGTGAACCATCTCATCGATCCCTTTGTCACGAACAAGATGCCCTGCTTTATGGCTGCCCAGCGAGAAATATGGCGGAACTGGCTGTCCGTGTGTTTTTATTGCCAATAAAACATAATATACCTCACGTTACCGCACTAATAATAAAGACGTGTGCTGTTATTTTCCTTTAGTACACTTTTTTTAGAGATCGTTGGGCAAATTGTAAGGAAAGAAAGAAAGGAAAAACAAAAGATTTATTTAATATTCAACACAATGCCACAATTATGCGGTGGTAGGACTTTGCGCAAGGTCCACCCGGATCGCTACTACTATCTTGCTCGCTAATCTTGTCGCTAAGCAGCAGTGCTTGCACTGTTGTGTTCCGGCGTGCAGAGCAAGACAGCCGGTGCAATTACTGGCACAAGAGGTATTCCATCTTAGCCCTCTAGGTTGGCAACGCATCTCTAATCTCCTTGGTGTTGCGGGTGTCTATAGGCGGTGGTGATCATTACCATCAGGTGACCCACTTGCTTTTTCGCCTTACAATGTCATAAAAAAAATTGACTGAAATATTCATTCATTCATTCATTAGAAGGATTAAAGCCCGCGACCTCTAGCTTAGCAATATGTTAATATTAGGTTAAAAGTTAAACATAAGTTGTTGTTTCGCCCTAACAGGGTCCATGTAGCACTGTACTCGTAATTACTATTGTCATCTTGTAATCCATGGTTGCAAGGAATAAATGAGTTGAGTTGAGTTAGCACGACTTTTACCATGCACCACTTAAACCATGCAGTCTTGTTATATTTACTTAATTTTTTTTTATAGGGTTTCTCCCCCGACGTACTCCAAACCCTTTCAGAGTCCTCCAGCGGCGGCGCCCGCGCACAGCTCCGTCTCGCTCTCTCCAAGATGCTAGAACGCAAAGACTGTCAACACGAGTACGCAAACAACCGTGCGAGGGAGATGGTCGACGAACTGGCGAAGGACGAGTCGAAACTGTCAAGCGAGATTCGGTATCTGCAACCTTTGGTATACAATAGAATATAATACTGTTTTAAACAGTAATGGCGGCTCATGTGCGCTGTCATTTAAAAAAAGTGAATTTTCGCGGTTTAATGCATAAGAAAATTATATTTCTTAGATCACAAAAACCAATCTACCGAAATGGTTTCTGATTAAAGCAAAAAACTTGCGTATTTTTAGGCGGGACTGTTCATACTCTATGCCTTGTGCTTTGTCTGTAAGTGTACAGATTTGTGCTTTTTTAACGTTTTGGGATGACTTACTGTGTGTAATTGTTATACTATGCAAAAGTTGCATTCCGCGATGTGATTGGTTCATAATTTAGATTCGTCATTGGTCAACTTTTGATACTTAAGACGTTGATAGTCTAGATATTTTTAACTGCATGTAAAATGTTAAATGAGATATTATTAATTTATGATTTTATTTAGATTTTATATTGAAGTTAATGTATGTTTAGACAGACTACAATTATATCAGGGTATTTTTAAGTATGTACTATAACAATAACATTTTATTTGCCGCTGTTTTAAATGATTGATGACATTTTTCATTTGGTATAATTTTCAAGCCATCTTGTATTAACTACAAGTTAAATATCTTATTACTCTTAAAAGATACTTTTTGTTGTAAGACAATAAATAAGCACTCGTTAAATAAACACAGGTTATTTTGTATACTACAGTAAAGTATGTATTGTTTGTAACAATAAATATTAATACATCATAAAAAATGTAATTGTTGTATTTTTTAAACCCTTTAATGCCCGTATTAAATCCAAAAAACAATGGAACTGATGAATTATGAGAATAAAGTAGCAAAGGTTCTATGTCAGGATCGTAGCAAGTGGAAATCCGTGGTATCTGCCTACCCCTCCGGGAAACCGGCATGACTCTATGTATGTATGTATGAAATCAATAGTACCAAAATATAACCTAATTTTATTTAATTTGAAAAAATGACAGCTCGCTAAGTTTCTTGTCGGTATCTTCTCATCAAACATTTTTTCGAACCAGTTGTAAATTTTCTGTCATTAAAATGCTTCCTGTAAGCCTTATCTGAATTAAGATATTTTCACTTTGACTTTGACTTCGAAACTGACTAGTTAATACCTACAAAACTGCTGTATATTTATCTGTTGATTTGTTTTTGTTTTCAGTAAGCCAGTTGGCGTAGCATTATGACAATAGGAAACTTATCACATTGAGAATTTTTCCTTTGAGAAGTTCTCAGCACTGACTCTCGCTCTGACCGTTTTTTTTTGTTACCAGCATACAGTCCCTTTGGGTAGTACGTCCATAGCTGGCTGAGAGTAAAAAAAAAAATCAAGCTTCAGCAAGAAATAAAAAGCTGAAAAAATTTAAAAAGTTTTTCTTGTAGTTTTCAGAGTTACCAACTATTAGTGGCCAGTAAGTGAATAAGGTTACTTTTCTAAAACAAAATTAAAAAAAACTTACTTGGCTAAAACCATGGGCATTTAAAATGCCCTATGGTGTCCTATTTTAATTAGTTCAAATGAAATGACGAGACAAAGTCATTTAATTAAGCAAATTAAGAGTAAATTATTCCAGGGTCGTTTAACATTTCAATGAAGAGAAATTTAATTAGCTAATCTGAATAATTAAAGATTCTGGGAATAAAATCAACACTTACACTAAGAATAACAGTCTACAAACACAGACTTTATAAAAGAGCGTAGATGTGTAGGTGAAATATATTTAGAAGGGAATCAAAAGTAATAGGCATAATGATTTTTTTCAGTTTTCTAAATTGAAAGAACTCGTCCAAAAAAGAAAAAACGTGTTTTTAGTTTTCGTCGATGATCACGATTTCTTGAGATATTGCGAATACAAACTAATGTATTTTTAAAATCCATTTGTCTTATGTATATATATTAGTATTGTAAATTAACTATCTAAGCCAGCGGTTCTCAAACTTTTTTTCGGTGGAACCCTTTTGGAAAGCGAAACTTTTGACGGAACCCTTCAATAAGAAACAGTGTTGAACTATCGTCCAGACAGGAGAGGTGTATTTCAGATTTTTTTTCTCACGGAGCCCCTACAGAGGCATTGTGGAACCCTAGGGCTCCGCGGAGCACACTTTGAGTATGGCTGATCTAAACAATATACACTTTCACGCCTTTTGGTTTAAGACTACATCTACCTTATTTCAAATCGTTCGTGTAACTCATAAAACTAATAACTTGTTTAATAGATCTCATGCAAACCGCATTTGAAAGACAAACTAACCAAGTCAAATAAAGATTTAATGCAAATGAGATGAAATGAAAGCCTTTGAGAAGGGTAACAATTTTGTGCGCAATATACCACTGGCATTAATATAGAATTCATTTTAAACATCATGTTTCATAGAGCCATTTACTGCTTAAGATCTACACAATCGATATCTAAATAGAAATAGTGTAAGTTATTTTTTTTCAAAACAACCGGTTTCGATTCCCGAGCTGAGTACAGGTTTTTTTAAATGTAGGTAGGTATGAATGCAGTTTTTCTTCGTAATAAAATCGATGACATGGTTTCTAAGAACAGATCTTCGTATGTCTTATAGTTTCAGACTTTCCCATACTGACCGATTTAAATGAGACACCCTGTATACATTATAATGCCAATGCAATATAACAACAACAAATTATATTTCAGTCAAATTTATTCAAAATGAGACTCAGCAGAAAAACTGATAAAATGAAAGTCTTCTTAAACTTAAATTTCATTTATTCGTTAAGAAGTCTGTGTGGAAATCATACATTAATATTTTAACGACATCTTAACAATAGCTCAGGCAGTGATCTGTTGAATTCCATGGCACTATATAATCGTAACAAATAAAATTAAAAACATTTAAATTTTAATTTAAATAATCATTAACATTGATTCTAAGTATTACTTACTTTGAAAAGAATACTTTAATGAAACATAAACGATGTAATCAAAGCAAGATAATAAAGAACTCCCTAAAATAAAAATGACAGCAAATAATAAAGTAAGTAACATAAAAAACAATTTAATTACAAGAAATAACAGAAGTAAACTAACAAGTATCACCATTTGTATTTGCGTTGGCGTTTGCGTTTAAATGTATAATGTAGAATAAGCTGGATTTAGTACAGACTGATTAATGAAGTCAGACAAACCAGAAACCCTAAGACACAGCGAAAACCAAAGACTATATTGTAAAGTGATAAGTTATTAGAATCCAATATAATATTGACGAAACGGTTACTAAAGATCTTAATAAAAATACTGACTTAATTGAGACTAGAATTTTAAATAATAACTCTTAACTAATTAGTGCTGGGCTTAAACAGCGCAATGAAAGCACCAAAAGCTAACTGAAGAAAACTACCGATTAATTCCAAGAAATATACAAAACCGCCTTCTCTAGGTGTTTCATCATCGTCACCATCATCATCGTCAAATTCAAAAGGATCATCAATTTCATTCACCGTGTCATTTTTAAGAGTTTCAATGTTTCCTAGAGGCAGATAACTCGAGAATAGGGTTATTTTCTCTGGTTTTTTAGCATCTTTTTTCAAGGCTTCTACAGAAAGTTCTTCAACATCTCTGTCCTCTAAGCCGTTGCTAACGGGTTTGAGGTCAGGCTTAGCCACGTCTTCCGGCTCGTCAAAAGATTCTATCTTGTCCCATGGTTTCTTGGCACTCTTCGTCAGTTCAGTCTTGTTCTTTCCAATGCCTAAGAACCTGTAAAGATAAAATATACAATTTAGCATATAGCTTTAGACAGATTACGCAAGGGTACGAGTATGTTGATATTAATGTAACTTAGCTGAAAGTTAAGCCCTAAATTGAAATTAAAATATATTTATTTACTAAGTCAGTAACCTTCTTATAAAATACATTTTTAACGTTTCATCTTACTTATGTTATGATACTTAACATGCCATTAAACGTGGAGAGCAACACGGGACCAAAATGTTTCTTAAAATACTTTAGGCTTAGAAATTTGTCAGATGTGTACATTAGGCACTTGTCAATTAAATCCAATGTTATGAGGAAATAATGTACAGATGAACGACATTGGCGCTTGTTTTGGATGTAGCCTTGTTGTTGTTGTTGTCTTTTTTAGCCTTGTTTGTAATGGGGGCCATACATACATATAATGTTAAAGTCTTGTACGCACAATTACAAGAAATAAACTAACAAGTTTCTGTGGCGTAGATTGTATAAGCTATTTATTTTTCCACGACAGTGTCAGTCTCTTCTAAACAGCCTGTGCTTTATTGCTGTGCCTCAAGAGTCATGACCTGTATACTCTTCATTGGCGATTAGAACAACTTAGAGATACCAAAGTATTTTTACAGTGGGTGTAATTAAGAGATGTTTCTGATAGGGAGACTGTTTTAATCTCTTAAACAAGTTACCATAATCAGTTATGTAGCAAGTCAGCATAGCATCTGACAGTATCCATTGAGGGTTTCGTTCGATCAGGTGAAGTGTTGGAGATAAGCCCCTGCTTTGTCTACTCTCTTCATTTTACTTTTCCTTTCCCAGAGATCAGCAACGCGCCTGCGTTATAATGAACAGTGATTACTCAATGTGATCATTTGCTCATCTACACTATTCCACATCTACCCTTCTACACTCTCTTCACTAATCTACATCTACACTTATATAATAAAGAGGTAAACTTTGTTTGTTTGTATATAGAAGGTAATCTATGGAACTACTGAACCAATTTCCTAAACTCTTTCACAAATAGAAAGCTACACCATCTCTGATGGACATGGGCTACTAATTCCACGCGTAAGAAGTCGCGGGCGTCCGCTAGTCTTCTATAAATTTAATAAATACCTATAAATCGGCGACGTGATCCTCTCAGCGATGTTGTTCGCGATCTGGTGGTAGACGTCGCTGGTGCCGGGCTTGCTGAGCCCACTGCTGGGCTGGGTCGTGTACACGCTCACCACCGACTCCTCGTCGGGGAGGGTACGGCTGCAGCACTGCGACGACAGCTGCAGCAGCTGGAACCCAAGGAAGATTATCTTAGCATTAACAAAAACAAACACAAGAAATACAAAGAATAGAAAAATAACAAGGCAATACATTCAGATCATACGTATGTAATGATCAGATATGTACATTTGGAACATCTTATTTATATTGGATAAAAGAATTTATGGACGTGGCTACGGAAATAGCAATAATTTTCGCAACTTTTAACGTAGCAAATAATATAATATTATATATCAGAATTCTCAGGATTTTGGAAACTCATTTCAAACTCTCGAGAAAATTGACAGTATTTTCCGAAAACCCGTTTTTTAGCATTCTGCAACTTTCCCATCCCTAAGTATGGGCTGAATAATTGGTAGAATCTAGATATTTGATTTGCATAGAATATTTAACAAGGTATGTACATCGAAGTCATTAGGTGACGCTCAGAAAAATATTCAACATTTTGAAAAGTTTATGGGAAAGTGTCCTATGAGAGAAAATTCTTAACAGTGTAGTAGCTTTTATCTATCGTATTTAGAGGTAATACATGAGGCCGACGTGGGGTCTCGGCAACAGTCCTCGGAGACATACTAAACATAAATATTGCCTTAATTAAATTCACACAACGTGACACCGACACGCCGAAAAAATATCTCTCCTTAATCACGTACGAGGCAAACATGTTCATCTTAAACCGCCGTCCTTACGTGACCGCTGGCTTCCCGCTGAAATAGGCGGCTATTTGTGACTGGATGTGTCCCCAACGTGACAACGTTGATGTTACCCTTGTCAGACGCTTGACCACCCCTGTCGGAGTGGGGGGTTTGGATTTGGTAAAGTTGGATTATTATTAATATGTTTAGGGAAATGCGTGGCTTTGTTAGTTATTCCTAATATATTTATACATAAGGGGCCGTTCAAGTATTACGTAAGCAGTATAGGGGGGCGGGGGGGTGTTTGCTGTGCTTATTTTTGATGACATGGGGGGGGGGTCTAGATGGTGATTACGTCAGCAGTAGTTATTTACTTTTTTACACATATGGAACTGATGTGCATTATTCAAAATTTAGAGCACCAAGATGTTGAATGGTTCGATGAGATGAGAACGACGTAGGCGTTCCAAAATCAGATAAAAGTGAGCAGACATACAACATTGAGGAGCACTTTTTAATAAAAGAAAAATGCATATACCAATGTTTACGTAAGCATGGGGGGAGGGGTAAGAGCTTTGATTACTTTTGCTGACAAGGGGGAAGGGGGGGTAAATAATTGTAGTAAATCTGCTTACGTAATACTTGAACGGCCCCTAAGTCATTATTTGAGGTGTTTTTTTAATATATAAAATAAACTGCATACAAGCAATTGGGTCACCTGATGGTAAGTGACCCGCAACACCAAGGAGATTGTTGCGTTGCCAACCCAGAAGACTATTATGGAATACCTGTATTGTCAGTAATTGCACCGGCTGTCTTGCTCTCTACGCCGGAACACAACAGTGCAAGCACTGTTGCTTAGCGGCAGAATTCTTCAGATAAACATTGTATTTCTTTCCCAATACACAGTCAAATAAAACAATTTGGTGTTCTTACGACACTCAATAAATAATAGACATGGCTCCTGAGGCCTCGCATAAAGTATCAAGCATACGTGCTCAGAGAGCTAACGCGAGGCATTGGCGTCAAGGATCAAGACAGGAAAATGTTGCCCGTACCATCTTGTTTTAGGTTTAGGTCCCTTTCGGGGCTTTTGTTAGACATACTCGCATTACTATAACATGTAATGAAACTAGTGAACCGCCCCGGCTTCGCACACAATTACTTATTTAAGTAGATGGTTTGTTTTGTTTTGTCCTTTTCCATTGATGTGATATTTTGTATTTTAAGTTTTCACATGTATTTTTTTTTTAATTTATTTATTCTTTTATTCTCTTTTTTTTTCTTGCCGCACAATCGATTCACATGCATGTTCTATAGGAGCAAAAAAACAGGAATAAACTGAAAATCAGCGCTGATCAAGTTTCAAAACTGGAGCCAGCATTATGCTGAGTTTATTTCTCTTGCCGAAATTTCAAAAATGTTTAATTTATCTAGGTTTTAAGAAGTTGTACAAGGCAATAAATATTTTTTCTTTCTTTTTTCTTCTTTCTAGGGTAAAAAGTGCATAAAAGTGACGACGCTTTGGAGCCACGCCGTTTTGTCGCCAAAATAGTTTAAATAGATTTTTTTTGTTTTATATGTATGTTAGTCTATAAGGTATTTATTTTATGGGTCTTGTTACCTGAAATAAAGATTAAATAATAATATTTTTTTTTTGTAACCGAAACTTTCGATTTTAATTTTTTAAATGTTTACAACATTAAAATTATTCAGTTAATAATAATTTAACTAATTAGTATTGTAATGATCGTAAGACGAAGCACATTGGAAAATTCGCAGGGTATGGCAGCGATGCGATGACTGGCTGATTTTAACTGTCATCTATCGATAGCAGAACTATACAAAGTACAGTAGAATCATTATTGGAACTACTCCAAATGAATGCGTTGCTCGTTAGTTGAAAATAAATACAAGCTAGGCTGCCGAACTTATGAACTTCGCAAAAACACAATGATCAGGCCACTAAAGTAAAGATAGACAGATATCTGTGCCTCTGTCTGTCAATCTGCCTGACTGTCTATTAGATACGTCTTAACAGCTAAGCCATCACAAACTCGGTTGGAGTTTGTTAAAATTTGGTAAATTGTACAGAAAAGGGGTTTAGAATCTTGCCACACGTCACATCTTTAAAAAAAAATCAAATTTTTTAACTCTTTATTAAGGCGACATGTACGAAATACATACCAAATAACTTTCCAATATGGAGTGACAGGACCTGTTTAGTCGACATAGCGGTCAGCGACACCAACATACACTTATTCGTGAACTTGATAACTCGTTTTCTGTATACAGTTAATAAATAAATAAATGTAACATGGCGTGTATCGGATTCGTGATATGCTCTTTTTACCCGACTTGCGCCAGAATGGAAGGTTATGTTCTGCCTAGGAAATGCAAATCGGGTTTGCATTCTCTAGTTCTGTCCCCATCATATCTCCAGCCACTCCTAAACCACGTAATAGATTTTGATACAGTTTTTACTGTATTTTAAATTAGGTTTCCGTACCGAAAGGGTAAAACGGGACCTTATACTAAGACTCCGCTGTCCGTCCGTCTGTCTGTCCGTCTGTCACCAGGCTGTATCTCATGAATAGTTTAGTTAGACAGTTGAAATTCTCACAGATGATGTATTTCAATTGCCGCTATAACGACAAGTACTAAAAAACAGAATTAAATAAATATTTAAGGGGGCGCCCATACAACAAACGTGATTTTTTTTGCTGGATTTTATAGGTGGTACGGAACCCTTCGTGCGCGAGTCCGACTCGCACTTGTCCGGTTTTTTTAATAAGAAGTAAAAAAATAAAATCTTTCAAACAAATCTATGCTGTCTAGTATTTTTTTGTATGCTAGGGACATGTTATGTAATCTTTATGTTAGGATCGCTCTGGTTGAAAAACACTTAACGATTAAGAGGAAACACAAGGGCCGTTTTTCCATACAAACGTCGTCCCCTGTTTCCTCTCTGGATAATGCCAGTAGAGCAATTTTTTTTTCCAAAAAATCGATGGCCACTATTATGCATGTCCCTATGTTTTCCTTTTTTTAATAAATTAATTATTAAAAGAGATATGGACATTCAAAAACCTAAAAAATTGGCCAGATTTACGGCTGCGTTCATACATTCAGAAAACAAATTTTACTAGATTATATAAAAAAAGAAAAACATAGGAACAATGCCAAAGCCTTTCTTTAATTTTTAATGAAAAAAGTATTTAAATCGGATAAGTTTTGGAGAAGGAATCAGGGGTCTACGAATCGTTGATTTTGTGTACTTTTAATAGGTATTTTCAGTCCAAGCTGCGGCTGTCTCTATTGCACTCTGCGGGGGGAGGCTTGATAGATGGAGGCAGCAATAGATTTTACAAATACCTATTTTTCAATTCTCTAGACCTTGGTGTTTCCTCTTAACGATCGATATACGTCACAACGCGTTAACTGTAGAGGTTAACCATGTTAATCATGCCTTTATTTATGTCAAAAGCTTCCATAAATGTCGCCTTTATGACGTATGTCACCAAATCACTATCAAATATGTCACAATGAAGCATTAGCTACTTAACACTTACAGCTGTCACTAAGCCATTAAACAATAGGTTTGCTCGATGGCGCGTTTAGTTAGAACATAGATACATACATACATAGAGTCATGCCTGTTTCCCGAAGGGGTAGGCAGAGACCAAATGGAACAAATGTGAATAATTTAAAGTAAGTAGAAGAAGTAGAACTATAAATGTATTTTTTTTTATACAACATAGGAAGGCAAACAAGCAAGTGGGTCACCTGATGGTAAGTGATCACCACCGCCTATAGACACCTGCAACAACAAAAAGAGTGCAGATGCGTTGCCAACCCAGAGGGCTAAGATGGAATACCTCTTGTGCCAGTAATTACACCGGCTGTCTTGCTCTCCACGCCGGAACACAACAGTGCAAGCACAGATTAATGCCAGATTAATATAATTTAATATGAACCTGCTTGCATATAAATTATGTATAGTCGACCAAGTAATTGCTTGACCACTTTTGAACTTTATCCCTCTGTAATACGATCGAAAAGTGGACAAGCAATTTCTTGGTCGACTATACCTAATGTCACCCTTGCATTTTTAAAATTTACTCATTTTCAAGTATTTTCACCGTCCATACATTTGGTTTAAATTCGGATTGTCTCCAAATTGGTATTTTGTATAGTTCCAATGACAAAACAATAGTAGAGTACCGTCAACAAAAAAAGGTTGTTTTAAAAATTACTTATTTAACAAAAATTTACTTATTTGGTCTAAAACGGAAGTGTCATTAATCACAATCTTTTTTTGCTGAAAAAAGTGTCTTTTACAGGTGTTATTATAATAATACAAATAGTAATAGTACATTATGTTATTACTAGCGACCGGCTAGTAAATTAAATAAATAAAAAAAAAAAAAACTTTTATTCTCAGACAACAAGGCCCATAGTTTTTTATTTTATTTTATGTGAACTTTTGAACTTCGGAAGAACACAATGACTAATAAAGTGAAGATAGACAGATATCTGTGCTAAGCACAGGTACAATTCACTAACGAAAACTTAATTTGAATTGCACATACCTTCTGTAAAAATCCCTAAATTATAGTGAAATGCATAATCAAAATCCGTTGCGTGGTTTAGAAGGAGTAGCCGAAGATATGCGGTCAGACAGGAACGAATAGCCACTTTGTTTTACACTGTCAAGAATATAAAGATTTGACAATGTTTTTGCGTATGAAAAAACGTGAAAAGACGTAGCAGTCAATAACATAACTGCTAGTATTGACCTGGATGCCCAATGATCGTGAGTTTTTAACCAACAAAAAAAACGGAGGAGGTTCTCAATTCGACCCGTGTATTTGTTTTTTTTAGCGGTGGCCGTCGTAGGGTCAAACAGCGACAGTCATGACTGATGACTCATGACGATTAACATATGACAGTTTGACAAATTTAAACAGTTTCTTTAATATTTTTTAAATTAATTCTGTAGGTTAGTAGGCATCTGACTTTCATGATAAACGCGTTGCATATTTAAAATTTTTTGTTAACATTTTTTTTACTGAATTTAAGTATTTACAAACCGTAAATCCTTTTTAAATACTTACTCCTTAAACAACGCAACGGATTTTTTTTTTTTTATAATCTTATGGAAATTTTTGCCTGCTAAGAAAACATGACTTGACAGACTTGGACGGATTTGAAAAGGACTGGGCTGATATTGCGTCAAATCGGGAGTTGTGGAAGTCTTGTGGAGAGGCCTTTACCCAGCAGTGGGACACAAATAATATATAGGCTAATAAAAAAAATATAAAAAAAAACATACCGTCACTTGGATGGTAAAACTACTAAAGCGACATGCGAATCTAGTGTCGCTTTAGTAGTTTTACCATCCAACTGACGATACCAACACGCTTTATTTAATGTACCATTGTACAGTCACCTTCAGCGGCCCTAACATGACAGCCCAGGTTCAGTTTAACCCCTCCCTGTGTCTCTGTCTAACTATTGTCATAAGAAAGAGACGCAGATAGAGATAAACTAACCTTAGTCAGTCATGTTAGGGCCACAGAAGTAGCTAAACACTTAAGAACTTCATCGTAGTAACGTATGACATGAGAGTAGCTCGAATTTGTCACATCACTGACAGCGACAAGGTACTAATATGTTCAGCTACCTTTGGGGCTGACTGTACTTGTTCCCAGTGGTCAAAAGTTAGACAAAGTTTAGAAGTTTAGATCTATTCAAACTAACGAGCATTTTTGAGGGTGGTAGGACCTTGTGCAAGGTCCGTCCGGATTGCTGCCACCATCTTGCTCGCTAATCCTGCCGCTAAGCAGTGCTTGCGCTGTTGTGTTCCGGCAAGGAGAGCAAGACAGCCGGTGCAATTACTGGCACAAGAGGTATTCCATCTTAGCCCTCTGGGTTGGCAACGCATCCGCAATCTTCTTTGTGTTGCGGGTGTTTATAGGCGGTGGTGATCACTTACCATCAGGTAACCTACTTGCTTGTTTGCCTTCCTATTTCACAAAAAAAAATATTTTGCTTTCTTTAAATGCAATAATCACCCTCTCAGAGAATACTTCCGTGAAGCAATAGCCTGCTACTGCATTTCGTACGGTGAGAAAGAGAGCCGGAAGCCCACGGTGGGGGGGACTTAAAAGGCCGGGAACAAATCAGCGATTCTCTTGAAGTTGTTGGTTCTTATGGACAGCGGTGATCACTTTCCAACAGGCGACCCGCGTGCCCATTTGCAAAACAAAAACATTAACTGAAAAGATATTACATACCACAACACAAGCAAACCCCCACTTCATTTTCCGAAGAGTCGTCGCAACGCTTTGTTTTTTCTGCGCAAGAGTCTCCGGAGTCGCCAGAAGCGGTACAAGCGTCCAGCGCGCGCGCACATCGATCACTGGTGGTGGGTCACTATGATGGTGGCGAGATGTGGTGGTGGATGGTAGGCCCAAGATGCAGTGGCCACAAGTTAGGTTTATTGGGGATTTTATTTATATAAAATTGGAAAGCAAACGAGCAAGTGGGTCAATTGTTGGTAAGTGAACACCACTGTCCAAACACCTAATGCTTTCCTAAGAGTTTGCTAATGCGTTGCTAACCCAGAGGGATAAGATACCAATCGAAATGAAATGTGTATTTTTTTGTAAACAAGAAATATTTTATTGTCAAAGTCAAAGTCAATGCCATCCAACGTGGCAATGCTGCCAGCCTTCTGGGCACCCTCCCTATTGGCGGCGATTTGGGTAAATTTTTTACCTTTAAGTTTAGAATAAGATTTTACTGTCGTTTTTTTTTCTTCTTCCTATGTGTTAATTATCATAGTTTTCACTAAAAAGATAAATATTTTAAATAAAGGGAAAAAGTCAAAGTCAAAATATTTTTTTGCATAAAAGCACATGTCATATATTTCTAAATTAATTGTCCATATACATAAACAAAATTAATATTAAATCAATAAAAAAAGTTTCGATGGAAAACCTTTAAATTATCATTGCTACCATATCTTTTATTATTCGCAAGACTCTTGTTGTTGTTGTTGTTGTTTTTCATTTATAAAGAGAGAATGGACGTTACACCATGATTTTAATCATATTTTAATGAATAAAACTACCTGAAAGGCACTTTGGCGGACCAAAAGTTTTTTTTTTTTCAAATTTGAAGGATAGGGTTTTGTGCTAACTACCTAAACCACAACATTGTTAAAAGGTGCCGATTAGGGGTAATCCATAAATTACGTGACGCTTATGGAGGGGCGAGGGGGTCTAGTCAAACGTGACAGCCCGTGTTATATTATGTAGGAAAAGCAATTTTTTTTTGCCATTTTCGCTATTATTGACATATTATTATCATAAAAAAAAAATTTCACTAATTCTTTTATTGATTGTATTAACAATTGTTTGCTAAATTTGTACTTGATTATTCATTGTTAATTATTATTTTGTGATTTTTATTTTTGCTATATTTGTGTGACGAACACGAATGTTTGTACCTGAGTCATGGATGTTATTTGTATTTAAGTATGTATTTATCCATATATAAGTATGTTTATCCGTTGTCCAGTACCCATAACACAAGGTTTGCTTAGCTTGGAACTAGGGCAATTGGTGTAAATTGTCCCAAGATATTTATTTTTTTATTTAATTTGATCGTAACGTGTGGTCACTCGAGTAGGCCTCGGCCTCAGCGCGTGCGCATCGCTCCGTGATCAGCGTGGCCAATAAGGAGGCAGGCACGACACAACAACAACAGTGGGTAACAAAAAATAACAAGATGGCAATGTTAAATAGAAAAAAGATCCCGACAAATTGAGAACCTCCTTTTTACTCGACTGCTTAAAAATGTAGATTTTGATTTTTTTCTTTACTTTTTTTAATTTACACTTTTTAGTATTGAGGTGCGTATTTTATTGAAGTATGCGAAACATTACAGACAGTGACAGATTAAAATGGCCAGTAGTAAGCTATTTAGATAATTATAACTGTCTCACATTTGGTTCGGATTAAGAGAGAATCGTTGCAAACAACTTTCAGTTGTTATAGATCCTAAACGGTCATTCAAAATGAAAATGATATAGGAAACCTAATTATTTTCAAATAACTATCCAATGATACCCTATTTAACATATTTCGTGAACTTGTTTTTTTGTCTTTTTCACAATATGGCGTCTGGTGGTCGCCATATTGGATTTTGGTTATTTTCATGTCTGAAATGACACTCGCCTCATTAAAACAAATTGATTGACATAAGAAGGCCCACGAGTTCAGTCTCTAGATCGCCACAAAGGAACATAGGTTGATAAACATATTATCCTCCTTTGCGTCGCGCAGTTGGGTAAATATAACAACATTAACATAAACTATATCCAACTGTTACAGGAGTAGCGTGGATCATGACGTACTAAGATGTGCGTGCAAATAAAAATCCTTGTATAATTAATAATAATTATACAGGTGAACGCGTCCTTTAATTAGAATATAATTACAAAATTTATTTTACCAACCAACAGACACTGATTTATTTTAAACGGATTTGTAATGATGTTTTAATTAAACGACGCGTTCACCTGTTTAAATCCAAGGATTTTTATTTGCACAATACATCCAAGAACTTCACTATCAGCACTACCCCTGTAACAAAGATGCAATTTTTGAATCTCACCAGATGACTAAAGCTCACATAAAATGGCTGAATCTCTATGAAAAACGGCCATTTTGGTGAGCTTTAGTCACCCGGTGAGATTCAATAATCGCACTCCAGGTGACTAAAGCTCACCACAATGGCCGAGTCTCTATGAAAAACGGCCATTTTGATGAGCATTAGTCACCCGGTGAGATTCAAAAATTGCACCCCAGCTTACGGGTCTCTGAAGATTACAGAAGCCTACCTGAGCGAGGCAGTAAGCCTCACACAATGACAAGAGGCAATGCAAATACTAATGTCATTCCCATTGCCAATATGCAAAATCCTAACCCAAACCCAAACGCCTTCATGAGTGCGACTGGTATGGTTTATGGCGGGGTACAGATAAACAGGCTAGATGGCGTGAGTAATTACTTATAGTAGAAATTCCAAATGAAAATGGCTTTAACTTTAGAAGGATGACCCTGGGGTGCAATTTTTGAATCTCACCAGGAGTGCGATTTTTGAATCTCACCGGGTGACTAAAGCTCGCCAAAATGGCCGTTGTTCATAGAAATGCGGCCATTTTGGTGACCTTTAGTCACCAGGTGAGATTCAGAAATTGCATTTGAATCTCGCCGGGTAACTAAAGCTCACCATAATAGCCGTTTTTATAGAGATTCGGCCATTTTGGTGAGCTTTAGTCACCTGGTGAGATTATTTAATAAATTGCCAGAATCTGTTCAATCATTGCCAGTTAGAGTATTTTGCAACAAAATTAGACAAATGTTGGGATAAAATGCTATTATGACATACAGGAATATTTAAATGACATCTCGATTTAATTTTATTTGACCGATTGTAATCTAATTCTATTTAATTTAATATGATTTAATTTTATTTAACTTGACTTATTTATATTGAATTAATTTTACTTGATCCGGCATGATTTAATTTATTCATTTTATTTCAATTGTTGATGTTGACTTTAATTATTACTGACAAATATATTGACAAATAAACGATTGATTGATTGAAAAATTGCAGACGCGTTGCCAACCCAGAGGGCTAAGATGGAATACCTCTTGTGTCAGTAATTAATTACACCGGCTGTCTAACTCTCCTCGCCGGAACACTTGTTATTAATATGCAAAAATGTAGGTAACTCCAAAAACAAAATTGTTAGCAAATGATACCCAACTCCCATATGAGAGTTTAGGTAAAATAAAAATGGACACTGTCGCCTCTTGATAATGTTTATTATGTGCCTCAGCTGGCAGCAAATTTAATCTCAGTTATTAAGTTAGTGCAACAGGGTTTCACAGTTACTTTTGATTAAAAGGGCCGTTTTATATTTAGTGAGTGTAGGGGTGCAATTTTTTAATCTCACCAGGTGACTAAAGCTTACCAAAATGGCTGAAACTCTATGAAAAACGGCCATTTTGGTGAGCTTTAGTCACCCGGTGAGATTTAAAAATCGCACTCCAGGGGATGGACGGACATGGCAAAACTATAAGAGTTCCTTGTTGACTGTGCAACCCTAAAAAGAAATCCTTATGATGCGACTTCGTCCGTCCGCCCGTCTGTCTGTCACAGTGACTTATTTCAGCAACTACAAATCGTAATAGTCCGAATTAGGTTTTTATGAGAATATTTCTTTTAAATAGTCACGATCACGGAAATCAAAAAACAGGGGAAGTGCTTTAAAGCATTATTTGTACCCGTACCGGTGTCGCCACACGGACACACTCGTGGATGTCATCTTATACTACACTACTTAAATTACATAATCTTGATTGGTTAAAATTGTCAAACGATATAAGACAAATGGTACACAAGTTTTTGTAAAAAAATATATCTTATGACAGTGAGACTAAGGTTTACTTTTTATTAACGTCAAACTGATTATACGACATTTTAATTTGTAAACGTCAAAAGAAAAATTTGGCTTCGTAGTTCCGCTACTCAAAACTAGATGTCACAACTGTAGCGCAGAACCTTGCAGAGCGAAATAGTCATTGAAGTCAATCAATAATGAACTTTATTGTAATCACGTATGGTTGAATTTTGACTAAATGTTCTCTTGAATTATTAGTACAATGAAAATAACTAAGATTTTTATGGAATATCATTAAAATCGTACTTAACGGTGGTAGAAACTACCCTATTTTGAAGATTTATACTCCTAATATGGTTCTTGCACTCTAAAACTGAACAATACGGCATGGCTAGGGAAAAATAAGGTATTTCGCGAGACTAACACCTCCACGGGATGATAGAACACGACTGGGAGCGGTTTAGCGGAGGTTACGTACAACAGTACGTAATGTTGCCACGCGCATCACGCGTACATTGCACTTCCCCTGTTTTCTGATTTCCGTGGTCACGATCCTGCACCAACTCATTTTCTGTTTATTCTGATGATTGACTGGTTGAGAATGCCACAAAGTATAAAGTCCGTCATTTATACATTCATTTTCTGTTATGCAATAAGCTTTAAATAACTGCTTCCAGTTTTAAAATGCTATGCAATGACAACACAAAGAAAAAATACTAGACACGGAATGCTGATGTTGCAGGTTCAAGTCCTGCCATTACCCAAATTTTTCTTTGTGTTGTCATTGCATAGCATTTTAATTTAATAATGTGAATGTTTACATTTAAAAAAAAATCGTAAGAAATTTCAATTACAAAAAATTTATTCCCAGTGTTTTTTCAGATTCGTGTTGAGTTTATAGAAATATTTTATGAAAAAAAATTAAATATTTGTATGAAATTACGACAATGACTAACGATTCAAACAGTTTGGACAGGATAATGTGTGTGGTGGCAGGCTACTAATTAATATTAATAAGAACTTTGTATATGTATTTAGTGAATGAGTTTAATTAAAATGCTAATAATGATATGATGGGATATGATAAAAAATACATAGTCTTAAGTTATTCCTAAGATATTGCAGTGCCCGAACAGGGTGCCATGTGCTCACTTACCCGTTTTTCTAAACCATATGTAACCTTGGTCGTAATAAATATATGAATAATGAATAAAGAATAATCCAAAGATCGAAAAAATGCAGAGCATAACCTATTAAGTGGTTATATTAAAAAAATACTTACAGTTTTCAGATATTTATTCCTCGATTTTTAAATAACACACTCAACTGTTTGCGTACAGCGTAATTAACGTGACTACAATATATTAAATGAAACACTAATCAACATGCAGTTGGGAAGCAACAAGTGCGACACTAGCGCCATCCGTGGCCAGACTAGGTAACTGTTAACCAACAAACTAATGCCAACGCAAGGTTTGCAACTTAGTGCTGCTATTGGCCGCTAGATGGCGTTATATAGCTAATTTACAATAAACGTGCTCTATTATAAAATCTTTTGGTTTACCAACAAATAAGTTTACTTTTTAATTGTTTTTAGTAATATTAAGTTAAAATAAGTATAGATATGAACCAAAAAGCAGCTGTATCCTGTATCTGTAGGCATTATAGATAAGGAAACGCGTTACCATGACAACGGTTTGTGTACATTTTTACCATTCAGCCGTTATCTGCTACTATTTTATCAATATGTCCTCAAAACCAAGCAGTTCTGCGTTTAAAAGCTCATGCGATAAATTTAGAGGCGAATACGAACCTAAATTAACCAATTCTAGGAACAAAAAAGTCAAAATAAAACTACCGAAGAAAGTTGTGATATCGAAAAAGTGGCACCAAAACTGCTCTCATGAAGTTAAAAGCCACTCTGCCGGCGTTATTGACTCCACACCAACCAAACAAATCGCAAAATCTAAAAAGGTAACAAAATCTGAATCAACTATGCCTGGAAATACCAAAAATCTAGATTTTTGTAAGAAATGTGGAGACACTGATGATGATATACCAACTGCCGTATCAGAATACACAGAAACATCGAACTTTACTACAAAAAGTAATGAAACGGGTTCTAAAAAGGTCGAAAAAAGACCAAAAAACGACAATATTACTAAAAATCAGAAGCACACAGTACAAGAATATTACAAAAATGCAAATTTTGAAGGTTACCTCCGTATAACTGACTCAACAAGTAATACTACTAAATTTAACGTTAAAAGCAATTCAGAAAATGACAGAAATTCTAATAAAAAAGATTCGAAAGATAAAGAAATAATACAAGAGTATTATAAAAACGAAAGATTTGAAGACCTATATGATTCAATGCATGACTTAGACAATGGCTTAAGAAATCCAGCCACTTTGGATACTATAGCAGAAGTTAATGAGAAACAAACATTATCTAACGAATCAGCAAAATCAATTTACATCCTAGAATCATCACATGAAGAAATAAACGTAAAGGACCTAAAAGAATTCAGAGAAAAGAACTATTTTGAATGTCATTCAGCAAAAACTCGAGTGAAGACTAAAGGTAGTGTCACTTCTCTCAGAGAACACAGATGTAGCTACAGATTTTATTTAAACGATAGATTATTCCCCGTAGCTGTTAATGGTGACCACAATGATACCATCCGGTGCGTTGATTGTCTTCTACCACTAAAGCTTTCGAGTGATGAAGTCAAAGTCAACGGTACAATACAAGCGAAAGTCAAATTGGCTAATGAAACCAAAGATATGGTATTGCTTTTGCCAGTACAAGAACCTCTCATAATACAGCAAAGGAGAAAAGAAATGAATGATAGCGACGTGGTATACTTTGGTGTGATAAAGCTGGATCAAAATGGAAATTCTGTCTTCAAACGTTCTTTGCCTAGTGATTCTTTAGCATTAAAGTATCAAAAAGGATACAGGGAATTTGACAATGCGCAAAGCTACCGTTATGACAAAGTGGAAGAATCTGATGTTATCTTCATTTAATTGGTTATATTATTATTATGAACCTATTGTGTTTCACTGATAATGCCTCCTCCCAACGCTTTCAGTCTTTCCGGTTCGATGCTATTAGCTGCCAGTCCTGAGGAGCAATTTTTGAATCTCACCAGGTGACTAGAGCTCATTAAAATGGCCGAATCTCTCTGAATAACGGCTATTTTGGTGAGCTTTAGTTACCCGGTGAGATTCAAATCTAATTTTTGAATCTCACCAGGTGAATAAAGGTCACCTGGTGAGATTCAAAAATCGCACTCGTGAATCCTTCAAGAAGAAGACCAATTCGTCTCTCCATCGCCGTCTAAGTCTGCCGGGTCGCCAAATCCGCCGATTCGAGTAATCAAGTTTAATTGGTAATAGTTATGTTAATTTCTACATGATGTGCAATTTAATTAATAACTTTCTTAATGTTGCTTTCCATTTTAAATGTAGCGCCGACCTCGTTTTATAATTAAAGGTTAATTTTATAATGTAGTCTCACAGTTTTTGTATTTTTCCTATAATCAACTGAGGTGCAACTTTGAATCTCACAAGATGACTAAAGCTCACCAAAGTGGCCGTTTTTTATAGAGATTCGGCCATTTTGGAGAGCTTCAGTCACCAGGAGTGCGATTTTTAAATCTCACCGGGTGCTAAAGCTCACCAAAATGTCCGTTTTTCATAGAGTTTCGACCATTTTGGTGAGCTTTATTCACCTGGGGAGCAAGTTTTGAATCTCACCAGGTGGCTAAAGTTCACCAAAATGGCCGAAACTCTATTAAAAACGGCAATTTTGGTGAGCTTTAGTCACCCGGTAACATTCAAAATTGCACTTCTGGTGAGATTCAAAAATTGCACCTCTGGTTTTACTTACCTTATAGTTTACACTTAGTAAGAACTAGTAGGAAATTAAATGAAATGAAATGATTTATTTTGCAAAACATACACAGGTGTTATAGATTCATACATGTCAGTAGAAATTAATGTCATGAAGGCATGTCCCGCCATAAATTGGCATGCAAAATCTTAATCTAATTTTAAAATAATTTGAAAATAATACTATTAAATATCTAACCATACAAATTGTCAAAATATTCATTTAAATTATAAAAATAGGAAAAAAGGCTATTCTAAAATTTTATTTTAACCGCCATTGTCTGAAATTTAAGATAAACAATATCCATCTCATTTCGCCGCAGTCTTAAAATATTTAGGACGTTTGCCCTAAATATTTTATTTTATTTTATATATTTTATTTTTTATTTTGTTTCATTCTGTATAGTTTTTGGATAGATAACGAAAGGGAAGGCAAAAAAAATGTAGTCAGCGGTTAAAGGGTTGAGGGACACTAAGCAGAAGTTCTTGATAGATGTTAATTGTCCAAGATATTTATGTATTTTATTGATTTGTTAAAGAATAATAAACTGACTGCATTATGCAATTAAAACGGCCGCGTTATGTGAATTCCAGCATAAGGATATGGCTGTTTTATGCATAAGCTTCCATAAGCATAACACGGTTTAATTGAATATTTAATGAAATAATAATTCATAATGCAAAAGATCTTTTTACACTGGAAAACTAAATTAAATATTCATACCGTACTGTTTAGCTAAATTTATAGGTATAAAACAAAATATGACATATTGCGAAAGGATTATCAAAAAAAGTAACTCAATATACAAAGACTAAAACACGAATTTCTTGTTTTTTTATATTATTTCGACCGACGAATTTTCAAAAATATTAAAATATAAGTAAGTCTTCTTTGCGCAGAATTCGCTTGCCGTGTTTGTGGCGTGCTTTTTTCACCCTGTATAGTTTGTTAAATCACACCCCACTTTACCCATATATAAACCCCCATAAATCCAATTACCAAACCGATGTCGTAACTCAAGCTTATAAATACGGCGGTGGCTGCGCGCGCGCTGCAGTGGTTTGCTCGCGGTAGGGATCGCAGTCTCAGGCGAAGTGACAGTTCCAGTAGATCGCGGTTTGCAAGCTGCGCGCGCGCCTGTGCTATGTGGCGAGTGATCGTGTTGGTGGTCGTCGGGTTGGCTGTGGGAGAGGAATTACGTGAGTTTTTGTACTTATAAAAGATGAAGGCAAACGATCAAACGGGTCGCCTGATGGTAAGTGATCACTTGATCTCCACCGCCCATAGACATCCGCGACACAAAGATTGCAGATGGTGTTGCCAACCAGGAGGGCTAAGATCGAAGATAAAATTACTGGTACAACAAGAGGTATCTTGTGCCAGTAATTTTACCGGCTGCCTTGCTCTACACGCCGGAACATAACAGTGCAAACGCCGCTGCTTAGTGGCTGGATTAGCGAGCGAGATGGTGGTAGCGATTCGAACGGACTTTGCACAAGATCCTACCACCCGCAAAATGTTGCAGATCATAGTCCTCTCGAGAGGTATGGGGGCTACGATTGTTTAACAAAGAAAATTTATAAATAGAGGGAGTTTAGCAAACACAATGAATATTGCCATATAATATACAATAAATACAATTCATAATAATATGCTATTAATCATTATAATTCATATTTCTAGAAGAAATACTTTACACGATTACTTTGCATTGGAATAAAATATATATAAATATATTATTTTATAAATAAATTAGAATATAACAATATTTATTTGGTCCCAATTCTACATTAGATTAGCAAGTTGAAGTGGCAGTGGGCAGGGCACGTAGCACGGAGAACTGATGGCCGATGGCGTCGAAAAGTTCTCGAATGGCGGCCGCGTATTGGCAAGCGCAGCGTAGGACGACCAGCCACAAGATGGTCCGATGACCTCATACAGGTGGCAGGAAGGCGCTGGTTACATGCTGCTTCCAACCGGTCACTTTGGAAATCCATGGAGGAGGCCTATGTCCAACAGTGGACTTCTTGTGGCTGAGATGATGATGATGATGATGAATTCTACATTAAAATATCACAATTTATACATATTTAGGTAATCTTTACATAGTATAAAGTAAAATCGCTATCCGTTTCTATCTGTCCTTATATCTTCGGCTGCTTACTCCTTCTAAACTACCTATTTTGATACTGTTTTCACTATCATTTAGAGTTTTATTCAACTAAGGTTTTCATGCTCATTATAGGTATCTTTCTCAATTGTATACGTACGAAGCCGGGGCTGACCACTAGTATTATAATAATTGTAGTAAGAATTATCATAGAAAATTAATAAATGTTTTGAAAACTTAAACATATGTACAAATGTTTCCCAAAACTGTCCCCTGTGGTAAGTGCCCATAAAGTTTGAATGCATTTCCACGTTGGATCGCGATGCCAACGCGGTGACCAAGAAAAGCACTAGTCCATTTTTGTTTTTATTTAGCCGAAAAGTTTGTGTGCATTCGAACTCCACGGCCCCAACTTTTCAACTGCAAACGCCCCAAATATACGTAGTGTTTTGTAAGCACAGGGATGCAATTTTTGAATCTCACCAGGTGACTAGAGCTCACCAAAATGGCCGAATCTCTATGAAAAACGGCTATTTTGGTGAATTTTAGTTACCCGGTGAGATTCAAATGCGATTTTTGAATCTCACAAGGTGACTAAAGCTCAACAGAATGGCCATATTTCTATGAAAAATGGCCATTTTGGTAAGCTTTAGTCACCCGGTTAGATTCAAAACTCGCATTCCTGTGCATTTAGAGTGCTTGACAGACTCGGCTTGAGACGCCTGGGGCGAGGGCGAGGCCAGCTTTTAGAGCCAGTTGAGTAAAAACGTCTATAAATAAAGATTAAAAATAGAAAACAACAAATCTTAATTAAGTAAAAGATGTGTTCAGACAGGCAAGGTATGGTCCGGTTTAAGTAGTGGTGACCACGAGGTCAAGTTCGACCACATATTGCATGTTACCGTCACGACTGGAAAATATGAAATAGAGGAATATTTTTATGATAAACTGCGAAATAAGAGCCAATTAGGATCAACTACCCTACCGGCTAGTCATGTACGTTTGCTTGAATATTGCAATTTTAGACACCGAAATGTTACAATTTGCGGTGATCGCAAATAACTAAAGCACACCGCCACACCTCCGTGTTTCGCTCGCCGTCGCATCTATTTGTGACGTGGTCCCTCTGACATTTGGACATTTTAAGATTTTGATTCGGATATCTTGAGATAAGCGGCAACTGCCCTGCCTGTGGACACTCTCTAAATCTTAGACAACCGAAAGTAACCGACGTAGCCCAGCGGATTAGCCAGTTGAAGTGGCAGTGGCCAGGCACAGCTCGGAGAACTGATGGCCGGTGGGGTCGAAAAGTTCTCGAATGGCGGCCGCGTATTGGCACGCGCAGCGTAGGACGACCAGCCACAAGATGGTCCGACGACCCCATACAGTTGACAGGAAGGCGCTGGTTGCTTGCCGCTTCCAACCGGTCAGTTTAGAAATCAATGGAGGAGGTCTATGTTCAACAGTGGACTTCTTGTGGCTTTTTTTATACAACATAGGACGGAAAACAAGCAAGTGGGTCACCTAATGGCAAGTGATCACCGCCGCCTATACACACCTGCAACAACAAAGAGAGTACAGATGCGTTGCCAACCCAGAGGGCTAAGATGGAATACCTCTTGTGCCAGTAATTACACCGGCTGTCTTGTCGCTGAGATGATGATGATGATGACTCTCTCATCGTCCGAGCTATCTCCATTTTTCTCTATTCCCTGCCTTTAGGAGGTCAAAGCGAAGGCAGGGAATAGAGTAGCATAAGAAGCATATCGATTGCTCTAACGATGAGAGATATAGCTTTGAGATCAGTTGCCCCCAAGTCATTTTGTAATTGATAATGTGCATGGAATTGATTTATTCCAAAAACAACAAGAACCCTTAAAGAGAAAAAACAAACAAAGTATTATTTTAATCTGGAGACATACAAGCTTTAAGATGGAGCGTCTTTGACTTCCCTGCTCAGTTTATTATAAATAAATATCGCACAGTGCAATACTTAAGTCACTTACTGACCCTTTACATTTTAAACCAAACAACAAACCGTTATTAAACCCTTTGCTTCAGTAGGAAATGTGATTAACGCAAATTATGTAAAGTACGTAACCTCACGATACACGAACGCAGCCGCGGGCTGTAACTAGAGTCGGTAATGTAGGAAGTATTATTTAACTCCGTCGTAAGACTCCGTAATATACCTAACCTAACCCAACATAGGCCAGGAGTTACGTAATATTTGGTAACTTTAACTTTAAACATAAATATTTATTAGTATTTTAATATGATAAGGCATATGCCCAGTAGTGGGCATCTTCCGGCTGATATGATGATGATGATGATGATCATAAGAACACAATATAAGGCTCAGTGCCTTTAAACAAGCCTAATCAAAATGAAAGCGAAACTTTGTAGTGTTATTTAATTGACTTTAACCCTGAATACCTATTTGCAATGAAACTTAATAAATTATTATTTTATGCAGTTAGACGTAAAATTTAAAATCCAATGACTATAAATGATAAACTAATAATTTGCATTTGTAACATTGGCGTCAACTTGTATTGTATGTATATCGGTCCGTTTTTCTGTTGTCATTTAGTGTAACACTGTACATCCATGCATTTATTATATCATTGGCTGTGGCCCTAACGTGATCAGCCAAGTTTGGCTCTGAATTTATCTCTTTGAGCGTCCCTTTGTCATGCCACGACTAGTTTGACAATGAAGCAGGGAGAGATAAGTTAAACCTGGGCCGATCACGTTAGGACCACTACACATATAAGAACATTAGTTTTTTTATACAAAATAGGAAGGCAAACAAGCAAGTATTCATAGGTCACCTAATGGTAAGTGATCACCACCGTCCATAGACAATCGCAGCACCAAGGAGATTGCAGATGCGTTGCCAAGCCAGTGGGCCAAGATGGAATACCTTTTGTACCAGTAATTTAACCGGCTGTCTTCTTACTATCCACGCCGGAACACAACAGTGCAGCAAGCTTAGCAACTGGTAGCGATTCGGACGGACCTTGCACAAGCTCCTAGCACCCCTAAAGTCAAGACATTTTGAAAACTAACTCTTATGGTTTCGTAACTTGTAAATAGAACAAACGTCGAAACGTCGTCATCGTCGGGAATGAGATTCGTTACAATATTAGTAATATAAACCGTTTTAATTAACAAACTGGAATTAATTGTTTAATTTTGTAAGTCATTTTGATTTATTAGATGGGTGTATCACATGCGTCTTGATGAGCCCCAGATTTCAAGGGCATATAATTTCATTGCTTGAATCAGCTATGCCAATTTTATTGTCTTCAAAATCAATCAATTTGAAAAACTCAAACAAATTCTGAGAAAATTTGCTTAAATTAATACTTACTCAAGTGTTATAAACTATCGCGATATCATTTTTTACACAAAACAAGCGATTTACGAATAAAGTAAAAAACGATTATAAACGGTGCGTAACTCTTAGCAAATTGACGTGAACCGGCGCCGGCGCAGCGCGCACGTAACATCGAAAGTGGGTTGCGCAAGCGTGAGATAAGCGAGAAATGTATCGCATCGCAGTAGGTCAAGTGCACGCGGAGTCGGTAGATGGCGCTTGTGTTTACGGAAGGAAACGGTTGAAAGCTGTAGTGTGAGTTTTTTTTTTAAATGCGAGCATTTATTTTTTTATTGGCAGTAGATTATTATTGCGTTCTCATCTGATCTACATACGTATAGGGGTAACTCATGGGGTAACAGTTCTACCAGTGGACAGCTGTACTGTACCTGAGAACTGTCTAAATCTTAGAACTGTACTCTCTCATCGTGTGAGCAATCACCATGTTTTTTTCTTGAAGTAGGAAGGAAAACAAGCAAGTGGGTCTTCTGATGGTAAGTGATCACCACCGCCTATAGACACCTGCAACACCAAGAAGATTGCAGATGCGTTGCCAACCTAGAAGGCTAAGAAGGAATACCTCTTGTGCCAGTAATTGCACCGGCTGTCTTGCTCTCCACGCAAGCACTGCTGCTTAGCGGCAGGATTAGCGAGCAAGATGGTGGACCTAGCACGAGGTCCTACAAAATTCTGCAAAATCTAATCCCTGTGATCAGGAAATCAAAGAGAAGGCAAAGGAATAGAAAAGCATTTCAATTACTATAACGATGAGAGAGTATGGCTTTAAAAATTAGAGAGCGTTCAAAGGTACAGCTGTCCCAAGTAGAAATAAAACAATTTGAACGGTTTATATCGCGTGCATTGTAACAAATGCAATTTTCGACGTTTCAAACCCTTTTGAGGTCACATGCTTTTCAGATATGCCCGTAAACATGAGACCCGAAAATGCTTTGAAATGTTGGAAGTTATGGTTACAATGAGGTTACAATACACGCGATATATACCGTTTAGATTGTTTGATTTCAATAACCATACCTATCTCTTAAACCATGACAGTACTTGCGGCACCGCGGGCAGTGTGTTGGGCAATGCACTCTTAAATTAGTAGCAAATATGTTAAAGAGCCGACAGCAACAATCGAACGGTTACAAGGTTAACTTGTCAAATAGCATTCCAGACACGGTGAACTAACATAGACAAACGTATGCATTAGTTAATTTAACCTTCAGTTTGCCTAAAGTTGGCAGACGGCCTAGTACCCATCCAGCACATACCCAATAGAAGACATGTGAATACTGGTCATCCAATTCCGAAATTAATTAGTGTTCTGTCACTAATAAGCAGCAACTGTCACTCGCAATGTTAAATTACTTCATTAGTACAGTCAGCATTTGCAGAATGTTAAGTAATGAATGGATAATCCGTAATGTGCTGATGGGCAGTGGCGGATTCGCCCTAAGGCCCAGTAGGCCTGAGCCTAGGGCGGCCAGGTATTAGGGGCGGCTAATCGTGGCAAAAAATACACTAAAGCGGTAGGCGCGTGGTACTAAGGGGCGGCTGGTACTACACGGCCTAGGGCGGCCAAGACTGCAAATCTACCTCTGCTGATGGGGGCACTGATAGTACAGCACCAAAAACTGACAAAGCACAGACAGAGCACACTCACAACACACACACATGCATAACAGAAAGAGCACAGTGCCAATTCGTTATTTGCCTATTTTAAGTGTTCGACCAATCTATTCTGTCCTGGTACCAATCTGAAAACGCGAGGAATGCGAGTTTTGAATCACCACACTTACTACATTTATTGCAAATAAATATTTCATTCCATATATTTCAAGTGGGTCACCTGATGGTAAGTGATCACCACCGCCTATAGACACTCGCAACACCGAGGAGGTTGCAGATGCGTTGCCAACCCAGAGGACTAGGATGGAACACCTCTTGTGCCAGAAATTGCACCGGCTATCTTGCTCTCCACGCCGGAACACAACAGTGCAAGCACTGCTGCTTAGCGGCAGGATTAGCGAGCTAGATGGTGGTAGCGATCCGGACGGACCTTGCACAAGGTCCTACCGCCCGCAAAAAAAGAAGACTTGTTTTTGTTTGAAGAATTCTTAACTATTCTCAAGTACTAAGCCGTGCTACCATCGAGGTCACTTTGGCGATAAAGAGTGTCCTGCAGATCCATTCAATGCCTCGCTCATATTTACGGGCTGCGCACGCGCATCGCTAACATTATCGACGTTATGTGTGGCTTATCCTAAAACGAAAAGTGTCAAGGCTGATCTATGGTCACAAAATGACGTCATAGACAATAATAACAACGAATGCTGAATACAAGTGCAAAAATTACTTGTTTTTTAAGTACTCGTTTTTTCGTTTTTTATTTTACTTGTTTATTTTTAATACTATTTACTGTATTCTTGCAAAAAATGTTTTTTGTTTGATTTGAATCAATGGGGTGTCTATATAAGTAAATTGTCTTATTCATCTTTAATTAACAGCTTCACAATCAGGATGTAATGTACATAAATCTTTCCTTAAAAATTCTCTATTAGACAGTGAAACCGTATCAAAATCCGTTGCGTGGTTTAGAAGGAGAAGGCGGCCGAGCATCCTACTAATATTATAAATGAGAAAGTTTGTATGTTCGGATGTTTGGATGTTTGTTACTCAATCACGCAAAAACAACTGAATGGATTTGTATGAAATTTGGCACACATATAGTTTATAACCTGGATTAACACATAGGATACTTTTTATCCCGTAAAAATGCATAGTTCCCACGGGATAGCGATAAGTGGGTTATACGCCGCCGTGACGTCATGAGTAGCAAAGCAACTAATTCTCATTAATTTGTCCAGGAAAGATTGCAGATTGCATGTTGGGTGCACGTCTGCTTGATTCAATTAAACAAGTCTACGCGGACGAAGTCGCGGGCAAAAGCTAGTATACTATAAGGTATACTATAAGGTTCTAAGCACGCAACGAAGTTTGATACGGTTGTCATTTAGGTACAGTCAAGGAATTAAATTTCCAACCCACCTAAGGTTCAATAGCATATAGCAAACTGTCACCATAAGAGCTATAGAGCAAGACGTTAGTTTGACATATCGACCTTAATGCATTGCGAATGTCAGACGACATTTCAACGAAATGGGTAGGGAATTAAGTTCCTTGACTGTACATCAATTAACCTTGTCTCAAACTAAGCAACTAAATCTAGTGTTTACTATAAAATATTTTATTATGTTAACAGCTGAAGAATTCATAAGATGCCGGCAAAAGGACTCACAGCTGAACGAATGCCTGAAAGCTGCTATTCCAGATGCACTTAGAAAAATGAGAAAAGGTAAAGATGTTTATTACTACCAAGACACCCCCCCCCCCCCTAAACATACTTCTGTTTTATGTAAATGTATACTTGAATACATTAACATCCAAGACTGAGGTACGAACATACAAACTTTTTCCCCTCACGGGAATCGAACTCGGAACCTAAAGCCGTCACTAACCTCTAGGCTAGGTTGGCAATATGTACAGTCAAGGAACTTAATTCCCTACCCATTTCGTTGAAATGTCGTCTGACATTCGCAATGCATTAAGGTCGATATGTCAAACTAACGTCTTGCTCTATAGCTCTTATGGTGACAGTTTGCTATATGCTATTGAACCTTAGGTGGGTTGGAAATTTAATTCCTTGACTGTACTATATATATTCTAATTAAGTTTTGGTATGTTTTTTTAAACAAAGCGGTTTAAATCCAGGGGTGCGATTTTTGAATCTCACCAGGTGACTAAAGCTCTATTATTGTAATCGAAAATATTTATTTTAATTTTTTTCGATTTTTCTTTTTGTATTTTTTTTTACATTCAAATTAAATTTAAAATGCTATATAATTAATGACAACACAAAGAAAAATTAGGGTAATGGCAGGGTTCGAACCTGCAACATCAGCATTCCCTGCCTGGAATGCCTGGAAACTGGAATACGCAAGGCACGGAATGCTGATGTTGCAGGTTCGAAACCTGCCATTACCCTAATTTTTCTTTGTGTTGTCATTCATTATATAGCATTTTGACTGAAGCTTACCAAAACGGCCGTTTCTCATAGAGATTCGGCTATTTTTGTGAGCTTTAGTCACCTGGTGAATTCAAAAATGGCACCTCAGATCAGTAAACTGCACCCGTGCATGGGCAGTTAGATAGCAAAGAATAAATAAATCAATCAATCAATCAATAAACTTCCAGGCATCCCCTCATTGTCGGTGCCGCCCCTCGAGCCACTGCTCGTGTCCGCCATCAACATCCACTCCGGCGCAGGCCCCGTCGTGCTCTCGCAGAACTACCGCCACATCCAGCTGCACGGGCTCGCGAGTACCGTGCTCACTACTTACAAGTGAGTAGAGTGATGTCGGATGCTTTTGTGAGTTGTAGGACCTTGTGCAACGTCCGTCCGGCTACCACCATTTCGCTCGCTATTCCAGCCGCTAATCAGCAATGCTTGCACTGTTGTGTTCCGACGTGGAGAGCAAGACAGTCGGTGCAATTACTGGCGCAAAAGGTATTCTATCTTAGCCCTCTGGGTTGGCAACCCATCTGAAAATCTAAAGAAAAAACGAAATCATCGCGGCAAACGGTGCGCGCCGATTGGCCAAATAGAACATTTTCGTTAAGCTGTAGGCAGTAGGACTGCAATCCGACTGCCAAATTGCAGTTACACCGACTGTACACTGATTGCAAGCTAACTGCGATACAGTTAGCCTGCAGTCAGTGTGCAAGCGTTGTAACTGCACACTGACTGCTATTAAACTGCACGTTGACGTACAGTTGGCTTGCAATTACTTTGCAGTCTTGCCAAATGCATTCAAACTGCATCGGAACAGCAATTTGACAGTCGGATTGCAGTCCGTCTGTCTACAGCCTTAAAAATTCTTGGTTTTAAGAGCTTATGTGCTTTTGTACCTCCACCTATGTTGAATATGTTAAAAACGTTTTTGATTTTGAGTATTACCATTTTATTGGGTACGTGCTTAAGGCTGCCACCATCTGCCACCTAAGACCACCACCACTTAAGGCTAATTACTTAACCAATCGAACCTATGCTTTTACCACTTCCCAGGGCAGACCTGAAGCATTACCGGCTGATAACGAACTCCCTGACTCCTAAGATGGAGTTCATAGCCGACTACGTGATGAAAGGCAGGATCCTGGTTCTCCCGATACAGGGCAAAGGGATCGCCAACATTACCATGGGTAAGTTGAGAAAAGCGCCATCTAGCGGCGAGTAGATGAACTAAGTTTTAACTTTTTATAACGAGTTCCGCCAACTCTAAAGTGTTTCAGATCGATAAAATTAAATAGGACAAACTTTTTAACAGATTTAAAAAAGTTGGAAAGGAATATTACTAAAGAACCTTACTGTTCTTACTGTTCTGTTGTGAACTGGTTATAAAGCAGGAACAAGTGATATTTGTAAAACATGTGGCGGGGATAGTTTTTTCCCATATTCCGTACGTTAGCTACGTACGTATGTATCTAAAGCTATGTCCACACTCGTTGCATGTTGCGCGCACGTCAGAGAAAAACGCAAGATACACACGAAAGCACGAATGTGGACATAGCTTAACTATGTCTGATGCTAATTGACATGTCCGATTCCAGTAAACCTAGTTGTAAAACACGACTTGATTGGTGAGCCGCTGGTGCGCGACGGACAGACGTACATGCACATCCGCGAGTACAAGGTCAAGTTCATTCCGAAGAGGGTCCATCTGCAGTTCACCAACCTCTTCAACGGAGACAAGAGGCTCGGGGACCAGATGAACTTGTAAGTTCATTTAAAAAAACCAAACAAGTGTCAGTCGGACTCTAGCACCGAGCGTCTTGTACGGTCACAGTCATAAATATCTTATAAAGTCATATATATTTCCAAATATAAATAAATAAATATCTTAGGACAGTTAACACCAATTGACTTAGTCCCAAAGTAAGCAATTAAAGCTGCTTGTGTTATGGGTGCTAGACAACGGATATACATGGTAACAATAACCTTATTGCCAGTGTGATAGAGGTGTGTAGAAATTGGAAGTATCTTGGGAACATATATGTAAATTCATTTATGACCTTGACTGAACTACGTCACATGTTTTAGCTAGGGGCAACTGCTTTACGTGTGAACGGCTGTACCTGAGGACACTCGCTAAATTTTAGAGCTATACTCTCTCAAATTCCAAGCGATCCCCATGTTCCTCTAGGAACATGGCTTGCCTTTAGGAGGTCAAAGAAGGCAGGGAATAGAGACGTATATCGATTGCTCCAATGATGAGATTATAGGTTTGAGATATAGAGAGTGTCTGTCTACAGAAACAGCTATCCACAAACAGAGCAGAGCCCCTATTTGCATTTTTATTCACCAAAAAAAGTAATTTCTTACTTTCAGTTTAGGATTTATAGCGCCAACTAACACTTGGCCAGAGGTGCAATTTTAGAATCTCAACAGAGGTGCAATTTTTGAATCTCACCAGGTGACTAGAGCTCACTAAAATGGCCGAATCTCTATAAAAAACGGCTATTTTGGTGAGCTTTAGTTACCCGGTGAGATACAAATGCAATTTTTGAATCTCAACAGGTGACTAAAGCTCACCAAAATGGCTGCATTTCTATAAAAAACGGCCGTTTTGGCGAGCTTTAGTTACCTGGTGAGATTCAAAAATCGCACTCCACTTGTTGTTTTGTTGTTTCCTTGTTGTTTGCAGTAATCTCTGTAGAGTCAATCTATACTATTTTATTTTATTCCAGGTTCCTCAACGAGAATTCAGAGCTGGTCTTCAACGAGCTGAAGGAGTCTTACGAGAAAAGCTTAAGTTCCGTATTTAAAAACGTCACCAATACAATATTCGACAAGGTGCCCATGAACAAGATATTCATTGAAGACTGAATTATTAAATAATTGTTATTTAACATTATTATTTAAGATATCAAGAATGTCCGGTAATGCTCCGGCGTTTTCACCGTTACTAATTACCGTTCCTTACTTAATTGACGAAATAGCTAACGTTTAGCACCAACTTCTGCTAGAACTAGTATCAACTCCGAGTACAGCTCCTGTTTTGCCTGAAGTCTATGTTTGTAGAACTGTATTTCAACTATTAATGAAGGACCAGGAGTGTAATGAGCAACGGTGAAAATGCTGGAGAATTATCGTGTCACGTTTTTAAAACGAACTAAAAAGTTTTAAAATAAGGATTTAATTGATTTATCTACACATATATCATAAATGCTCTATAATGCGACATCAACCAATATTATTATGAGAATTTTTCTAATTTGTTTCTATATTTGTTCAAATTCATTTTTTATTACATTATTTTAATGTATACAGTCTATAGAAATTGAATAGGTACCTAGCACTAGTAGCTAGCTAGCAATGCAGGTCATTGCCCTATGGCTTCTGAACCCATGATAGAGTACTTATGATATGTGTGTAGATAAAGTAATGTATGCAACTGTACATAATTAGGTCTTAAAACACTCGTGTGATCCTATTATGAAACTCGCTGGCGCTCGTTTCATAAAACCACACTCGTGTTTTAAGACCCCTCATTATGCAACAGTTGCATAAAATACTATTGTAAACCGACCGACATTATTCATCTTAGCCTTACCTATGCAGTAAATAGATAATTGAAGTATAACGTACGGAACCCTTAAAGCCTTTCCCTGCTACCCCCTTATTCATAAAAACTTAACAATCTTTTTAAGCTAACAAATGTTTTGTCCCTTTCATTTGAGGGCAAACGTCACAATGACAGATAAAGACATAATGTTACCTACCAAACGTTTACGAAGCGTTTTTGAATAAGTGGGTAAGTCTGTACTGACTATACTAAAATAAATCATTTCATACGTTATAGCTTGTTTTAAAAACGTGATACATTCGGAACAAATGCACAAAATTAGGTAAATTGTGTTAAATTGACTGTTTTAGTTACTAGGTACGCCTAAAGCTGCTAAATCTAGGCAATTTAACAATAAATTATAGAACTCAAGCGACAATTACTAAATATAAGTGGGTTAATTAGGAAAATAAACTTACAGACTTTTATATTTATTATTACTGATAAAACGATAGTGTAAAAATGTAATAACTTTTAAGTAAATAAGTAAGTTTTATAAAGAAACGTTAGTTTTATTATGTCAAGCACTTAGCGCCATCTATCGATGAGTAGGAAAAGCTTTGTTGGTAGCGCCATCTTCACATGGGCGCTCGAACTGTTTGCATCTCATACAAATTATACATTTTGTTTGACGGTAAATCTCTAGATCTAGTTCCATGATATGCAGGTTTTCTTTCATTCAGCTCTACATCTGGAGGTTCTTCATTGTTGATAAGACGGTCATTATTCAAGCATGCTGATTGGCAGAAGGCATTATTGACGATTACCACTGAAACAGTTAATTCATGGCTGTAATAGGTGGCGCTGTTATCAATTTGTTTTAATTCCTTGTTTTGAGTTTTGGATTGGACAAGTACTTACTTAAGCCGATAAGAAGTAGGTGCAAAGTCAATCCTAACAGCACCGCCTCCATCGCCATTTTGTTACGTTGGAAACTGAAAATATTCATATTATCCATATACTATATTTATTTATTAAGCTCATAATAATTTACTCTTAGTGTTCAAGTGAGAAAGTAATTTAAAATAACAGTCTTGAAAGAAAGACAAAATACAATGACACTTGTCACCCGTTTCCTGAATGACAGGACTCCCCAAGTAATCCGGCTTTACTATGAGTTCCCGCAATAATTACGACCAAATAATATACTTTGATTTTTTTAAAACACTGGTAGATGTTATCAAGGCATCCCAAGCTATCCGACTCGCATATAGACCAGAGGTGCAAATTTTTGAATCTCACCAGGTAACTAAAGCTCACCAAAATGGCGGAATTTGTATGGAAAAGTGCCATTTTGGTGAGCTTTAGTCACCCAGTGAGATTAAAAAATCGCACTCTAGATTGCTTTTAGTCCAAGATTTAGTCCAAATTAAAAAAAAATGTCAAAACAACCAAGTGGCCAATATGCGACGACGAGCGAAGGGTGGAGGAGTGTTTGTTATCCTAACGACCACCGCAGATCGCAAAACCTAACCACCGAAACAAGCGTGCCGCGGCAGCGACCGGTGAGCACCATGTTAGTTAATGACATATCGGAAGTTTTCTACTAGCGCCATTTTACGCTCTAGTCCGTTTGCGACTTTGTTCTTCTGCTATGAAATATATTTGCTATCTAGTCGGCACGCGATGTGAACATTTTGCTATCGAGTCATCGTGAGTTACATTCTTAGCCTATACTTATCAGAGAAGGGTTAAGGATTCTAATAACACCAGACATAATCTCGACAGTTCCAAATATCAAAGTCGAATCTACAAAAGGTTGCTTAGAGAAGTTTGTGTCCCTGTAGATCCAACTTTGTTCACTGGGGCCATCAAACTGTACCTTTTTACGCTTTTCTGTAGAGTAATAGTACTTTTCTATAATAGAAGCTGGCGCAGTTGGGTGACCAACCCTGTCTGCTCATTTCACAGTACAAGTGATCTAAAATTACAGGATGTAAGTAAAATACGGGACAACGCGTTTATGGTTTGACATGGTAAGGCACGTATAGAATGATAATGCATGTATGGTCTAGTATTGCTCTGATGAAAGGACAGGACACGGACAAAATGATACCTGAAAAACAGCACGTGCAGTATAATACAGAAGTGCGAATTTTGAATCTCACCGGGTGACTAAAGCTCGCCAAAATAGCCGTTTTTCATAGAGATTCGGCCATTTTGGTGAGCTTTAGTCACCTGGTGAGATTCAAAAATTGCATTGGAATCTGACAGGGTAACTAAAGCTCACCAAAATAGCCGGTTTTCATAGAGATTCGGCCATTTCGGCGAGCTCTAGTCACCTGGTGAGATTCAAAAATTGCACCCCAGGACAGTTGGCCACCCTGGCGCAGGCAGCACCATACCTAATGCTGGTGTGATGTCAGTTCTGCCGATGGAATGGTCCCACGTTCCGGATAATGCAGCGGAGAGCCATGAACGTGGTCAGAGTGATAAAGATGAAAACCATGGCCTCGACGAAGTTGTTTATGAAAAGTTCTAAGTGGAATACCGCCATCTGCGTGTTTTCTTCTTTCCGCTTGAGATTTGCAAATCGTCAGGTTGTTGGGAAAGGTGGGCTAAAAAAAATATGTTGAATTAACCAGCTCTAGTTGCACGCTATATAACGTTTATCGCACACATAAACGCATCCGTCTCTCTGGTATACGCATACTGGTTAGAAAGGGATATACGTTTTATGTCAGTAATAAAAACTAGCGTGCTAGGCCGCAGATGCGCCTACAGATTGTCACTATCAAGCATTTCGGGTGAATTATCAGTAAAAAGTGTTTAGCCCAAACGTTACATTTCTTTTTGTATCATATTAATTCGAAATCTATAGATTGTGGCCATGTTTCTTACTTCGAGGCAGTGATCACAATCCTGCAAAGACTAGGTGCCAATTTGATATTTAATATTGGGGTGCCAATAATAATGCCATTGTGTTTAGTGTGGAGAATTCTCAAACAGGCAATTCTTCGAAATCCTGATTCCTCTAGCGCATGTTTTAGCATTTTTACCTAATACTTACTCATCATCATCATCATATCAGCCGGAAGACGCTTACCGCTGAGTATAGGCCTTCCCCAAGGATCTCCACGACGGTCGGTCTTGTGCTGCTCGCATCCATCGGTTTCCAGCGATCTTCACCAGATCGTCGGTCCACCTTGTGGGACGCCTACCAACACTTCGTCTTCCGGTACGTGGTCTCCACTCGAGAACCTTTCCGCCCCAACTAAACATGCGTAAATCTTGCAAATATTCATTTCCTTGGCATGGTTTTTGTTAAATACTTAACACGTTATATTTGGTAAGTATTAGGCAAATACGCTGACACATGCGCCAGAGGAATCAAATCTTCGAAGAATTACCCAAATACCAGTCATATTTGAGGGCACGGCTATGCTCTCGCCAATTCGAGGGCCTGACAAGCAAACAAGAAGGGCACGGTTGTATACCATACTTTTCTCGAGTAGTTTTTACCCGATTGCCGTCAGAAGGAAAGTAATGTTTCTATGACCAATAGTTACCTAGTGTTGGATCAGCATTGCCGTTGAAATGGTCCCACATTCCTGATGATACAGCGGAGAGCCATGATCACAACCATACTGATGAAGAGGAAGACCACAGCCTCGAAGAAGTCGTTCAAGATCAGGTCGGCGTGTATCCTTCCCATGTTGGTTTTATTTTCTTTCCGCTTGAAATTTGGAAATTGAAATGACTTTTAGAATAAGTTAAACCAGTGAAGTTGAAGGGTTACAGCGGAATGGTGAACAGTGCGAAAATGTGAAGTGACAAGCTTATTGGTGGATGCTGCCTCGCATGCCACTGCGTTATCTTACACAGCTCTCTATTACAGATAGCTATCCCACGAAATTTTTCTAATACCAACTGTTTTCCTATTTTTTTTAGCTTCTTAAGAATTCATCATTGTTCCAACTGCCAGGACCTTTCCAATGATAGGAACGATGTTTCATGTTCAATCTAATTGGAATGCAATAGGCAGTGACACATAACCCCAACAAAAACTAGGTGCCAAGGATAGGTACTCTGGGAAATTGTCCAGTTGATGCTGATAATTGATTTCCCAAGATTTTGTTTCCATCCTCCCCATCACTGCACACGTGACAAAGAGACATCCCAAAACACTTGTGCGAAAGCGAGAAATTAATTATTTGGGGGTATTGTCCAGTAGCAGTCGATATCCAGGTCAATATTGCCGCCATGCTCGTCAACACTCAACCATATCAGCAATAATGCGACAATGTTGGATGTTGTCGAATGATGATGAGCGGTACGAGCACGACCGTATCGCTGGAACGTTAACGATTACGCTTGCCAGCAACACATTGCCGTAAAATCATTGATCGTCTAACCGGCCCATCATAATGATAAGAATAACCTGATAACATCTACCTTTACTGGCTTCTATCTTGGCCCTTCGGCCTGGAGGTAATACATGCAAGAGAGGATCAGGAGAACGACGCTCTCTTAAACGGGGTTGCAAGGATTTTTGGCGGAAGGCGGTCTGGATTCTGTATTCTTGGAACACTTGTTCTGATGTCCAGGTCTATGAGGGTGCGAAAGGTTTTCTGGTTAACAATTTGGTTTGATATCCAGTTTTGTGATGACTTTTGTTTGGCAGTTACATTTTAGAAGAAACGTAAACAGATTGTACAACTACTTTTGGGTAGAGACAAGACAGAATCTTAAAAGAGGTTGATGAAAAAAATCAGGAATATTTGAGTTGGCATTCATTCTAACTTTTATCCTCCTGTACCCTTACCATGAGTACAGTGCATCTAGACGTAACCGTACTCGCTAGCGACGGCGTAAACGATTTGTATGGGAAATTGTGCAGCGCCTCTAGCGCTCACTTAGAGAATTAAAGATCGCTAGTAATGAGTTCAACGGTAAATTACCTATCGAAATCTAAGCGCTAGTGACAATGAGTGGCTAGTGACTCTTTCACTGACAAATTGGAGCGTATTTAACCGCTATCGACTGTAGTAACGTGACATGGATTTTCTATAGTTCATGGTTGTGGTACTGGACTTTGTATAAAAAGACAGACGACGTTCTAAACTAGTGTAGTTGATCGAAGGGAAAGACACACAAACACCGATGAAATGTACCTGTGGCTCTAACAAGACCGCGTTAGTTGAATTTATCCCTTCTTCCGGCTCTGCCAAACTAGTGTCATAAGAAAGGGACGTACAGAGTGATAAACTAAACTTTAGTGGTTATATTAGGAGCCACTATGTACAGTACGAGCCTCTCGGCATTAGTCAACAAAGAGCGTTGTTGATTAAGATCACCTTTTTGGTCCATTACATGGTAGTTGACCCTCTATCTAGAGGCAGCAATGTATAGAATGTCTTCGCTTATTTTCATTTTTACAATAGATTAACAGCCCAAGTCACTTCTTGAAGTAGTTGTTCTGCAGTAACACTGGATGTCTAGCAAATCTTATGTATTCGGAGAAAATAGTGTTTTGGTACTAAATTTTCTCGTCCCTTCCAGCTTCTTTTTTAGGATTCCATAGTCTCAACAAGAAACCCTTATAGTTTCACCATGTCCGTCCGTCCGTCTGTCCGCAGCTTAGCTCAGAGACTATTAACACTTAAAAGGTGTAATTTGGCATGGTTATACATATTAGTTGTTTTTCTAAAGGGTGATTTAAAAATAAAATAAAATAAATCTTGTATCAAGTTTATTCAGTGAAATATAGAATAACAAATGTCTATGGCATAGTCACTGGTAACGTCCATCGAAGTAACTAAGTCATACTTAGCCTCTATTATATTAAAACTAACCAAAACGAAGTTAATATCTAAACTAAGGGATAGAATGGAGACAACGACAACCAGTTTGATCCAGTTTTTAAACATCATGACTTTTTCCAATTTATCCCTGTCTAGGGAAAGACAAAGGACACTGAGTCCATACAGCCAAGTCTTTAGTTTGTTTATTAGACTGAAGCCAAACCTCGTCGCTTTATAATCTCCACTATATCGTAATAGAGCAAAGTTAGAGTCCGAAGCATTGAATTGTGTTTCAAAAGTATATAAAATGGTTTTTTTAATGAACGAGTGTCTTAAACCTTATTAAAATTAAATACAAATTAAATTCCGAATATTCCAACACGATCTCATAAAATACCCCATTGAAACACGACGGCGTCACGACATTAATACACAAATGCGTCCCTCTGGTTAGTAGAACGACTAACCCCTGTGCATTATGTCGCGACACTGTCAGCCTCATTAACGACGCATCGAGCATGATCTGCGATAGCTTCCATCTCTGTCACACGCTAGGCGATGCCTATAAATCGGAAAGAGAGAAACGAACGCAACGATCATACGTTTGAAATAAATGTTTTTTTTAATTTGTATTTGTACACTCTTGGACGTTATGAGTTACGACAACCATGCCGAACTTTGTTTAAAGGGCTTGGGATTTTATTTAATAACGAAACATCGCTGCCATCATCGTAAAGCCAGCGCTCTGTCTCGTTCGCTCGCACTCGGATCGCTGTATACGAATTCAGTCCCCATCGCTGGCATAGCGTTGAAAACAACGATGTTACGTCCGAGACTCGCACTATAGAACGGCATGAGTGGAGACACTTCATTAATTATTTAACTAATAGTAATGTGATTTGTACGGGAAAGAAAACTGTAAAGCATGAGCTTTGACTTATTTTCAAGATCAACTTGAGTCCCGAAATCCAAAATCAGAAACATTGTTTCCACATAAGTCGTGCTTACATAAAGCCGGGTACTTACAGCAAGCATTCGCGCCTAACAGCTCAGATTCGAGCATTACAGTAGTGAAATATCGAATGGAACTGTTATCGTCGGTAAGAAAATTTGTTACGCGCGAATGCTCGCGGTGACAGCTCACACTTTCGGACGGATAATTTGCAGTAGTTCCTTGGTTCTCCAGTTCCTATTTCAACTTTGTGAAAAAGTCGCAATAGTTCCTTCCAAGATACTGCCAAAACCACTACTACAAATAATCCTGTCTAACTTCAATATACAGTAATGGTATGCACAGAATTTGATTATAATTTCAGAACTGAGTTCACTCAGGTTTTAGAGCGAAGTATTTTATTACAGATAATCTATAGTAAGGTTTATTTAAAAAAACTTACAAATACACTACTATAGTAATGCTAGGTGCTGGTCAGAATTGAAATCACATTACCTAGCTTTTGTGTCTACAAGTGCCTAGAAAACTAAGTGCCGTGCTAGGTACAGGTATACAGTTGCGGAAAAATGCACATTTCAAAAATACTCCTTTTTGGACGGTTCTATGCACAAAGCACATGAATAAGAGTAGCTTTGGCTTTCGGCTTTCGGCTTTCGGCGAAACAGCTGTCGCGACTCAACGCCACTGTCAGTGACAACGCGACATTATAATCATTTAGGCATTTGCTCATATCCAACCGCTACGTAAACTTATTCATGTTCTATGGCATGGTTGCTGATTTTCAAATATTTCTAAAAGCTTGCTCTATACTACGCTTCAAGTGAAAAAATATTTTTCTGTATACTAGATGAGGTACAATTTTGGATGTTATTGTTCAATGCCATGTAAACTATTTGAATGACCATTATTTTTTTTATACTAAGCTCTACTCTCCTCACAACCTATGTACATTCAGAGAAAAAATGAGATTTCTGGTTTAAACTATTGCCAAAATTCCCGGGCTAAATAAATGTGGAATGATCGCCAATAAATGCTTTAAAAATGCTCTTTTTTTAATCAAGTTAATTATTAATTTCACCAGGGTTGACTAACGAATCAAATTTAATCTTTAATAAAAAAAAATCTTAAAACTAAAAATTGTCATCTTCAACTTAAAACTTAATTCTTGTCTTTCATATAACTAATTTTATAGGGCCTCGATTATTAAAACTTAGAACTAAAATAAAATCTCTGCTGAATGCTTTTTAATGAGGAAGGTAACTGTCACTTTAGTTCCGCGCTTAACCACTAGATGTCGCCAAACGATACCGAACTACAGTGGCGCCACTAGGTTTTTAATAGCGACAGTTTCCAGAAACCTTCCCATTTTGAGTAAATCTTGATTATTATTGATTCTTTTAGCTCTATTTATTATATTATTACCTAATATTTACTTAACATAATGTTAGGCGAATCAATATTTTTAAGATTTACCCACATTATGTTTAGTAATTATTAGGGTACTTAGGTAAGAATACTAAAAATGCGCTAAGGTAATTAATATTTCCAAGATTTACCCTTTGACATTGTACAATAAAATAAACTAACTAACCTATGTTTAAAGATTAGCACCATCTTTTGTCGGTATTTGTGAACTAACCCGCGTATCGTTTTGGCCAATATCTAAACCGGACCATCCCTCAATAAGCCAAAGTCGAAGTCGCGCACCGAGGGTTCCTTTTTACTTTTTTTCGTACGGAACCCTAAAAACAGTCGGATTCGGGCAAGGTGCGGTCCTGTTAGATATTTGCACTTGGTTATACAAAAGAAGTATTATTTCCTTAAGTTCTTTAACATTTCTAGTGCTTACTTAAAACAACCGTTAAGTTACATCTAGTGTTAATAAATGTCTTTATTTAACGACATTTTAGTCATTATCTTGTAAAGTTCGGTTTTTGACAAAAAATGTTTTAGACACAACTTTTTTCTACAAAAAACGAACCGTGTTAGTACAAATTTCCTACATTTTAGTTTAAAGATGAAAACCACCAATTAGTGAACATTAGATAAATTTAAAAAACACTACGTTATCTAAACGTTACCAATAGAGCTAATTAACATAAAGATAATAATCATTATTATATAGATAGATATGATTAATAAAAAATTGTAGATCAACTACGCACTATATTCGATAAATAGAAAGATATTTCATATAATTAATAACAGGCATGTCTAGCCAATGCCACTACATGCCATTGAATTATAGCTACAAAACTATGCCAGACCAATCAGAAACCTTCATATAAAACGTCCTCCATACAACCTAATTATTGCCATAAAACGGAACTTTTTCTATCACTCGATACCTTCACTGCACTTGACTTCTCAACACGGCATATTCAGTCTTACTTGTCACTGAACTCCTCACTGTCCTGGGAGTCTCCCTGTCATTGGAACTGAGACGTGGACGTGGACCTTCGGCAGCCGATGGACACCGGCGCTGGTATCCTCGAAGCACCATTCCTGGGATCCTTTCTAGGTGCAGCAAGTTGCCTGGTGCTGGTAGACCTCTCTAGTTTCCCATCGGACATCACCCAAGCTGAAGTGAAATCAGCATAGTCAGAATCTTTGGAACTCGTTCTGGACAGAGAGTCCTCCCCCTTAGAGAAAGTTCTGATGATTTCCTTCATTTTCTCCAGGACTGCAGCATCGTCTTTCGCAGTTTCCGTTGACCTCAGGATATGCTCAAGTAGAGGGCTCAGAGGTTTCTGATTAGGTGGTGACCTTAAAGTTACGCTACTAGCCCTAAGCGGGGAGTTTCTTTTGAAAGCTTCTGTTTGGGGCGTGACCTTGGCTCTGGACTTTGGTGATTTGTTGGGATTATCAAAAGTATCAGCACCGATGGTAGGCCTAGCTTTAGTCTTACTCTGATTCGGAGCAGTGCGCCCACTCCAAGTGTTGCGAGCTGATGGGGGCAGCTTTGGGGTTAATTTGGGAGATGTCTGAACTGGGTTCGCAGTGTGTTTTGGGCTTGGTGTGTTGCCACGGCTAGGTGTTCTAGCTCGGACTGGTGAGTGTGGGATTCGACTGGCCTGGCGGCTGCGGATGGTCTTTTTTGGTGACTCTGGTTCCCTGCTGGCTCTAAGGCTCATGCTGGGCGAGTTGTTGCTTTCGGTAACGACGATGCGCTCAGGGCTGCCTCTGTTGGACTTGTCCTCGATGGAGGAGGGTTTCTTGCCTCCGTAGAAGGTGTCAGCGTACCCGGTCCTGCGCAGGCCTGTGTTGAGGCTCACGTAATCGTCTCGCTCGTTGCGCTCCATGTGACAGCCGTCATCTTGGTCAAGACGCTCTGGAATGAGACAATTTAAACAAGTTAGATTCTAGAAGATAAAAGAACACAGAAGATAGTAGTCTTCCAAAGGGACTCGCTGCACGAGAAAATGGGGTAAATATTGAAGAAGTTATAGAATTACCAAGTGCTGCAAATTAACATAATATTTGGCACATTTTTGTATGAAAAACTAAAAAATTGCGTCACATTGTAGCAATTGTAATTTTTGTGGTACAGGGGGCAGGTGACTTTTGGTCTGTGCATATGTGTCGTATTTACACAGATATATGTAGATGTTTCCGGAAGTTAAGAGATAACTATTAACGAACGGTTTTTTAAACTATATCTCCCTGAAAGGCTTTAGGTTTCGCAAATACAAATTTTTAGATAAAAATACAATTAAACACACTGCTACTGTTTGACTTGCAACACATATAGTCGCAAGTACCAATCTAAAATCTAAGACATAATGAATTTTCATCGTATGTCATCATAATACAGTGATTACTCAGAGCGACAAGGTATTATCAGTGGCCTAGAATTTAGGTGCCTCTGAGGTCTTCTCGTGACCACGGCCGTTGCATTACGGTCGAAGGTAAATAAATCAAATATTTTGCGCGACAAAGTCCCGTTATACTCTATAATGATAAGCAATTTGTTACACACATTTTTTCTGTCTCACTTCAAATCAACTGTCAAAACCGTCATCCTGCTCACTCCATAACAGCGACCACATTCTTTGTACATATAAGGACTCTACAAGATCTGTGCACCACTTACTCCGCGCGTCTCAACCACTTGGCTATTCTAGGCTACCTTATTAAGTAGCAATAGCGTTTATAATCCTTTAATTGGTGCGCCATGTTGATTAGACGCTGAATCGAATCTCAAATGACAGCGTAGGCGCAGTGTAAAAGGTAACAAGTGTGATATTTATTATAATGATTGACAGTAGGGTGTATTAAGTTGATAATGGACGAGTTTATAAGGAGTTTAGGTTGTGCAAGAATCTGGGTTTTGGAGGTTGAGCGGTTTTTGTGGCGAGGTTGATTGATAAATATTATAATGACATCTAAATCTATTATTATTAATATACTCTGCTTATCTTGCTTGTGTTCATTAAGACGATTTTATGATTTAATCAGTAATTAAGAAGAATAAAAAAACAACAGTAAAATCTTATTCTAAACTTAAAGGTAAAAAAATTGTCCCAAATCGCCGCCAATAGGGAGGATGCCCAGAAGGCTGGCAGCGTTGCCACGTTGGATGGCAATGCTGATTCTTTGGGCAAAGTATTGCCCAGCCTTCTGGTTCATTTAAATGAATGTTTGTGTAAATATATTAACAAAACGTTGCCTCTGTACGACTCTGCAAACACTTCACAAAACATATTTAAGTAAATAAGTTTTGCAAGCTAATTGTTTTCTTAACCCTTACACTAAAGAAACACGAGAGCGGACATAAGGACAAACATACAAGTGATAAAGAAAATTGCAGCATCTCAAGTGCACTTGAGGCCGCAATTGCATGGAGCGAGTTCTTGCGCATGAGTTGATTGCATTGCGGGCTACCAAAGAATGATGTTATCGATCGATCGACCGAGACCAGCAATGTAAAGGAACCGCATGCGCGAACTCGTACTTTATAAATTAATGTGCCCACTTAATAATGCATTTTTAAAGACACTTGCTCTTTGAAAAAGCGGTTATTCACGAGTCAGCATCGCACTTCGCACTCTGAGTGACTACACAATATGGTTTTCTTATTTAAAAACTTGCTTTTATGCTTTTATGTTTAAAAAAACTAAGTTTGAAGGGGGGTAGTTGGTAATGTGGCGAAACTGACAAACGCAAGGCACGAAATGCTGATGTTGCAGGTTCGAGTCCTGCCATTAGGTACCCTAAATCTTCTATGTGTTGTCATTATCATTTAAATTTATTTGGTTTTTTTAATAAGTATACATATTTTTGACAATATTTACATTTCAGGAGTTCCATGCAAAACAAAAAAGCGTCAATAATTTCAAAACTATAAGGAATATTAAAAAAAAAACCTACAAACTTAGTTCTAAGGCAAAACGAGTGCATATTAAAAAATCATGGCTAGAGTTTGTTGTATACAGGTGTAAAACGGTATAACCGTTTGTATGGAGATCACTGGGTACACAATAGCTTTAACAATAGTTTTGCGGGTGGTAGGACCTTGTGCAAGGTCCGTCCGGATCGCTACCACCATCTTGCTCGCTAATCCTGCCGCTAAGCAGCAGTGCATGCACTGTTGTGTTCCGGCGTGGAGAGCAAGACAGCCGGTGTAATCACTGGCACAAGAGGTATTCCGTTTTAGCCCTCTGGGTTGGCAACGCATCTGCAATCTCTTCGATGTTGCGGGTGTATATAGGCGGTGGTGTACACTTACCATCAGGTGACTCACTTGCTTGTTTGCCTTCCTATTTCATAAAAAAATACCTGTCTTTAGTGCGCTTTGCTTAACAAGGTGACTTATAAATCATGTAATTTTATAGTATTTTCTTATGTTTTCGCGACTTGTAGACATTGAAATAAAAAAAAATTGATCTACACATATATCATAAATGCTCTATAATGCGTTCAGAAACCGTAGGCAATGACCAGCATTATAACAACCAATATTATTATGAGAATTTTCCTAATTTGTTTCTATATTGTTCAAATTCATTTTTTATTACATTATTTGAATGTGTACAGTCTATAAATATTTAATAGGTACCTAGCACTAGTAGCCAGTAGCAATGCAGGTCATTGCCCTATGGCTTCTGAACCCTTCATAGAGTACTTATGATATGTGTGTAGATAAAGTAATGTATGCAACTGTAGATAATTAGGTCTTAAAACACTCGTGTGATCCTATTATGAAACTCGCTGACGCTCGTTTCATAAAACCTCACTCGTGTTTTAAGACCCCTTATTATGCAACAGTTGCATAAAATACTAAAACGGTTTTTATCGTTACAATACACGCGATATAGACCGTTTAAATTGTTTTATTTTATGTAATTTTACCAAAACCCTTTTCCGTAGCTGCATAAAATTCCAAAGCAAAACAAAAAAGAGTCAAACGTCTTCGGCGTTTTGTTTATACATAACTCGAGGGCCCTTGTCGACGAGTACGTGAGAAAATCTCAAATAGACGAGTCGTCGACCCCTTTAAGGGCATGCAAATATTATTTTGATTCAAGTGAAGTGTAGGAATGTAAATTCATGCTATTCATTTGAGTGTTGAGTTTCATGCTACTTGACAACATATATAGTTTCGCCATCACAAGTCCATATAAAACTTTTTTTTAGTAAATAACAAGCAAGCGGGTCACCTGATGGTAAGTGACCACCACCGCCTAAAGACATCCGCAACATCATGGAGACTGCAAATGCGTTGCCAACCCAGAGGGCTAAGATGGAATACCTCTTGTGCCAGCAATTGCACCGGCTTGCTTGCTCTCCACGCCGGAACACAACAGTGCAAGCACTGCTGCTTAGCGGCAGGATTAGAGAGCAAGATGGTGGTACCGATCCGGACGGACCTCGCACAAGGCCCTACCACCCGCAACTAGTTCCGTTGTCCCCTTTTTTCAGTGTATCATCATTCTTTATCGATTTCACAATACAACCCTCAACTGCCTCATTTATAGTGAAACAAACTGGAACAAATTACCTTGCTACTCCGCGAAACCAGTGCAGTGCTCGTGCAAGTTAGCTGCGTCTGTGCGACATATTTATGCTCTAGCAAAAACCCACCCTCCTCCGCTTCCACACGAAACAAAATATATCACACAGACTCAACTACACACCACCACCACTAAACACTAAACAACACGATCGACGCGTGTTTCGCCTCTTTACGATGCATCATCGGGATAACTTGCACGAGCACGGCACTGGTTTCGCGGAGTAACAAGGTATTTGTTCCAGTTTGTTGAAATGAACCTCCGCAAAGTAACGCCTAATCATTTATAGTTATAAATAATTTAATAATGTCAGAATGTAACTGCATAAACACGATGAAATATAAACTTACGAATGTCCCCCCCATTTTCTTGATCAAACACCATGTCACCCACTAACATGTAAGTCGTCAAAATGAACACAAAATTACTCATCGTGAACAATACAAACGGAAGTAATTATAACTTATTCAGAGCCTCCTAATCCAGGGCATTGACCTCAGTAATTAATTTACTATTAACACATGTGACACCAAAGGAGCTGTTTATGCGTCAAAATACAGGCTGACTGTAGATTATCAAGTAATATACTATATTTGTCATAAACTGTACGATTTATTTTCAATATGGATATAGCAAAATGAGACATGGACATAGAAAACTTAAACTAATGCTAAAACTAGGAAAACTAAAGGTAAGGTCCCCTAGGTCTGATCCCTCCGGTAGGGTCCCCTTGATGCTGGCTGCGTTTCCCCTCTGGATTGATAAGCCAATCCGTTGAGAAAAAAACGAGCCAGCTCTAGGGTCCCCAGTGGCTGAATGCTCGTACTTTATGCCTTAACAGGAGTGTGAACCCACTCCCAAAAAGCGATCCCCATAGAAACGGCAATAACGTTCAATATTGGTAAGTTGTCATGTCTTAGAACTAGGTTTGTATGTTTTTTTTTTAATATTCTTCATAGATTTGGCAATATTTGCATTTTGGGAGTTTCATACAAAACAAAAAAGCATCAATGTTTTTGAAACTATAAAGAATATTTAAAAAAAAAACATACAAACCTAGTTCTAGGGCGTAATGACAACATACAAAAAAATCATGGCTATAGGTTAGGTTAGGTTAGGTTTAGAGGGTGGAAAACGTTATCGCTGTTTGTATATAGAGCGCTGGGTTCACACTGCTCTTAAAAGCGATATACTCGTATAAGCACACCTAACCACTGACGTGCGTAAACTATGTTTTCTGCTGGCATTGCATTCTTGATTTCAAGGATTTACTACCCTAGGTGTTACGAGAAACCTCTTCAAGTTGTCTCATTCGCCTGATTAACTATTGTGGGTTCTACCAGATGCCCAAGAGTTTTCTTTGTGTTAGAGCATTACGTATCTCAATTAAATGTAACAATATGAGTGTCCCAGATTACAATAAGAATTTGAAAGACATTTCCGTTACACAATGTAACAGACTGTCTATTAATTGTTTTAAACTTCCGCGATATTCACACATACTAGAGTAAAATCAGGTAAATCGACGTAGATCGAGGTAAATTGACATTGTTTTTATCGCGTTAAAATTCCGATAACGTTATAAAGTGTCCATTGCTGTGATCTACTTATATTTAAACAGTAGATCGTTTACCTATCAAAATCGACAATTTTTTACAGAATTCTTTTTTTATTAAATAGGAAGGAAAACACCTGATGGTGAGTGATCACCACCGCCTATAGACACCCGCAACAGCAAAGAGATTGCAGATGCGTTGCCAACCCAGAGGGCTAAGATGGAATACCTCTTCTGCCAGTAATTAGACTGGCCGTCTTGCTCTCCACGCCGGAACACAGCAGTGCAAGCACTTCTCAGACAAAATGTGTCAAATTTTAACTGTTTAATTTTAACGGTTCATTGTTTGTATATAGAAACCGATGACCTTTAAACCACAACCTAAGCCTTTAAGCCTTCAGCAACATAACCTTATAACCTGCTATACAATTTAACCTTTTAAAAATTCCTTCCAATCAAACAATTACGAGCTGTTCTATCACGTAAATACCGCTATTAGACCATAAGCCAACTTCCTTAAACGCCGTTTGTCGTTTATCATATACTTTTGTCTATGGTTCCTGCTTCGCCTTAAATGGCAAGCTATTGCTTTTTACCTTAAAAGCACATGTCGCCTTTACGGTTTCCACTTCCGAGTTATGTGCAGTGTCTGTGAGCAACACATACATATGCAGACTGACTAACATAGTATATCTGTTTGTTGTTTTCATCGTTTTTTTTATATAAAACAGGAAGGCAAATAAGCAAGTGAGTCACCTGATGGTATGTGACCACCGCCTATAGACCCGCAACACCAAGGAGATTGGAGATGCGATGCCAACCTAGAGGGCTAAGATGGAATACCTCTTGTGACAGTAATATTTACTAAAAATACTGTATGTCTCACAAAAAGGCGCAAGGTAATCAATGCGTTCAAAATTTACCCGAACTATGTTTAGATAATATTGGGTAAATATAAAATGCGCCAGGGTAATCAGTGTCTTCAAGATTTACCCAAATTAAATTGTTTAAAACTTTCGCGACTTTCACACATATTTATAACATTATCGGGACTTAAGCGCGATAGAAATATATTGTTGATTTACCTCCCGTTCACGAGTGACCACGGCCATTGAAACATGGCCGAAACGTCGAGGTAAATCAACAATATATTTCTATCGCGCTTAAGTCCCGATAATGTTATAAATATTTACCCAAATCGTCCTAAGGTATAATTTCGAAAAGCTGCGGACACGGCGGTCACTAACTAGTGACTACCAACTTTTCATTTTCGATCGCTGCGCATGCGTGGACGGACAATTACACGCGCCGGCGCACCAGCGATGCGCCGGAGTTGCGAAAACGGCGCGCGCGGGACAAGCAGAAGCGGAAGCGGGTGGCTGAGCGACTTTATAACATAATACAAAGTTTTATTTAGTAAAAAGCCTAAGTAAACATTAAAAGTGTAAAAAAAGTATGCTCAAAACACTAATTTTAAGAAATTGGTAAGGATTATAGAAAATTTAGATTAGGCTATGTTACTTAGGTACCGAAACGAAAACGAATATTTTCAATATGTATTTCATAAGCTTATAATATAAAGTTTTTTTGAAACCTAAGTATTCGTTTCCCATACTTTGAGTCTAGAGGAAACACAGTATTTTTGTTTTACCTAAATAAATAAACCGCTTTATTAACAAACCTTAACCAAACCGCTAAGCTTATGCTACTTTAAAATTGTTAAATAATGATCATAGTTTTATTTATTCCAACTGATACGCTATAATAGATTCTTTCCTCTTTCACCACACACCGGAACAACTGTCGTAATACTAAATACACCTAGTTAGTCATAGCAAATTACACGATATGCTTCGCTGAAAACGTTAATTTGCAAATCAAATTGTTATAATCATGTTATGAGATTATTCATGTGTTTTATTAAACTCCAACCTAGCACGAATCTTCTCCATGCGCGTTTACTCGCTACTCAGTGCGTCTTGCTCCTATTGGGCAAGTTAGAAAAAGACGCACTGAGTTACGTAGCGAGTTAACAGGTACGAAGATTATTTTATCTCTATCTGCGTCCCTTTCGTGGGACACTAGTCAGAACAAAGACGCAGGAATTAATGAAGCCCACCGTCCCGTACTTGTACAGTCAAGGAAGTTAATTCCCTACCCATTTCGTTGAAATGTCATCTGACATTCGCAATGCATTAAGGTCGATATGTCAAACCAACGTCTTGCTCTATAGCTCTTATGGTGACAGTTTGCTATATGCTATAGACCCTTAGGTGGGTTGGAAATTTAATTCCTTGACTGTACTATATGTCTGTTCTTTAACATGCTTCGTAACTGTGTTATTGCACCAGCTGCTCTTATCCGTTCTTTCTTTATCTCTTCTTTCTAACGGTTGACTGGAAGCGCTTAAAGCGATAAGACTGTATATTATATGCCTTGTGTATCTTCATTCAATATTATACCTTCTTTTGTTGTTTTATGGGGATAAATAAAGCGTCATTGTATTGTATTGTATTGCTTATTTTACTCCGAATCTGTTAGTCATGTGCAGGCATGACTTAGTGTGAGAATTTCGGTTAAGATTTGAGTATATCTTATTTATTATAAATAAACTATTTCTTACTTTTGTTGTTTTCTGCAATATCATTATTCGGTAACATTTTTGAGGGGGTAACAACGCGAGTTCTGTTTAAGATAAACTAATTAGTTTATCATTTAATTAAATGTAATTTAATTTGAACGATTGTTTCATAAATGTCTTACGAGTGTAGTCGCGTAATAATTTATGTATGACTATTATTTATAAATCACTTTTCTAAATCACTAAAAAAATTCCAGTGAGCTGTTTTATACTGTTCGAGTCACACTATCTATAGGCAATGCTGGTTGCAGTACTCAGTACAACTTCAGTGCAGTAGATTGAGAAATTACCAATCCGCTACCAGCTATCACTGGCTCCAATGAGCGGCGGTGGTCACTTCCCATTAGGCGACCCACATGCTCATTTGCCTCCCTTTATCTGTGACAGATCTACGAGTACAACCTGGCCTCGAGATTTTGAGTTTCTCGTTGCGCTTCTAACTTGGACCATCCTCTATTTCATTGGCAATTTGTGTGCATTTCAGACTATTCAATAAGCGCATGCGCAAACAACGCCGTGTGTCGCCGGCTTTAGCAATCATTGCGGAACGGAAATCATTTTCATTTCGCTTTGTCGCTTTGCAATGAAATGACAATTTTGCTGAGTGAATTGTTACGAAATTGTTCGCTGCAGTGGTGCTGTTATAAACAGTCAATATGCCATTTAGACGTAAAACTTAAAGAAATTAGGTGCGGATATTTTTAGGCGTCAATATATCGCACCTTTAGAATTAAAGCGACCCATTTCTGAATAATACACGTCCCAAAATTTCACCTTAATTAAAAGACATAGGGTTTAATTTTGGGAAATGTCATATTCAGAATTGAGTCGCTTTAATTCTAAAGGTGCGATATGGATCACGCTGTACAACTTTTACTACAGGACGAACACAGAAAAAGAGACAAAAAAAAGTTGTAAAAAATTTGCTTGGAGCAGCCGTTTTTACTTTCCTAATTTTAGAGTTGGTTATATTATGCGGGTGGTAGGACCTTGTGCAAGGTCCGTCCGGATCGCTACCACCATCTTGCTCGCTAATCTTGCCGCTAAGCAACAGTGCTTGCACTGTTGTGTTCCGGCGTGGAGAGCAAGACAGCCGGTGTAATTACTGGCACAAGAGGTATTCCATCTTAGCCCTCTGGGTTGGCAACGCATCTGCACTCTCTTTGTTGTTGCAGGTGTCTATAGGCGGTGGTGATCACTTACCATCAGGTGACCCACTTGCTTGTTTTCCGTCCTATGTTGTATAAAAAAAAACATAGTAAAGAATGACAGTTTCATCTGCACGTTTAGTCCTTGAAATATGTATGTAAATTCTTTATTGTACAAAAAACATAAATTACCAAAAGGAATACAGTGATGTACAAAGGCGAACTTATCCCTTTAAGGGATCTCTTCCAGTTAACCTTTGAGTGTGAAAATGTCACTAAAATAGCTGTAGGTACCTGATTTTGTTCACCTTGTATATTAGTTTGTTATTACAAATGCAAATTAAAAAAAAATATATATATATTTACCCCGTCGTGCCGCGTATTAGGAACAACGAAGCTGATTTCGAAAGTAACTCAGATGTTACCAGCTTTTATATAAAATACCATAACTTCTAAGATTAGGTACTTGCGTTTACGACTAATAAATAACAATTTTAACGTTCAAGACTCTTAATTATTTTGTCGGAAAGGTCATTTACAACAATTACTGGCACAACTGTCGTTAAAATATATATTTTACGACTTTAAAAACTCAGTGCTACGTCTGGCATTACTTGCCAAAAATTTGTTATGCCAGACTTATAAACCCAGCCTTATTAATACGTTCATGTTACTGCCGTCACCTTTTATGATAATGTGCCAATTAACATTGAATCTTCCATTTCGTAAAGTGATTTTACAACACTTTTAGCGATCTTATCGGGTTAACAACGTTTTTATCGATAGCACTAAGTAAGCCATTAACGTGTCATTTACATGTTGAGGTTTACGAAAACATGTAAATTGTTGTTAATACTTCACCACATCGAGATTGAAGGAAAACTTCTTAAACGATTTTTATTATAAAAAAAAGCTTTCCTGATTGACTGACAGACAATACGCAGCCTAAATCACTGTTACTATTTTTTTTTTTATACAACATAGGAAGGCAAACAAGCAAGTGGGTCACCTGATGGTAAGTGATCACCACCGCCTATAGACACCTGCAACAACAAAGAGAGTGCAGATGCGTTGCCAACCCAGAGGGCTAAGATGGAATACCTCTTGTGCCAGTAATTACACCGGCTGTCTTGCTCTCCACGCCGGAACACAACAGCACTTGTGCTGTGCACTGCTGCTTAGCGGCAGGATTAGCGAGCAAGATGGTGGTAGCGATCCGGACGGACCTTGCACAAGGTCCTACCACCCGTAAAGACTATACACACTAAAGACTATATTTAGAACATGTATTGTGTTACTAAGGAAATGTAGAGGTTGCACTAAGAGAGGCTTTGTGGAAATTCCAACTAAAAGTTACATAGGTCACAGACCAAGTGAACGAAATTTTGTATTGTACAGTGGCCCTAACATTACTGGCCAAGGTTAGTTTATCTCTATCTGCGTCCCTTTCTTATGACACTAGTTAGACAGAGACACAGGGAGGGGTTAACCTGGGCTGTCACGTTAGGGCCGCAGGAAGTTAATACATATGTTGGGATAATTAACACCAGTTGACCTAAAACAGACTAAGCAAAGCTTGCTTTTATGGGAGTGAAGCTTAAAATCTCTAGCTTCGCAGTCAGGGTCACTTACCACTAAGCTATCCAGTCATCAATGAGTTTGCCATCGATAAAGAAGTTCAAAATTCACACCAACAACAAGAAGAAAAATACCCTCTAGACCTAAAAACTATTTATTTACGTACATATAAGTATTTTATAATATATAAACAGCCTCGGGGCGCAAGGAGGGTGCCCAGCTGTTGCTCTAGACCATGTTATAAGAAGGCATCAAGGTTATAAGAAGTGAACTTACCACTGTATTCAGCATCATCATACGAGTTCTGGCTGTGCATGGAGTAACGGTTCGTAGTTTTCGTTGAGGGCGAGCCTTGCGTCGACCCCGCCACTACTCCCAGGCTCCTGTATCCTTCATCGGACACCTCCGAGCCGTTGTCAGACGCGCTCTCGGCCGCTGGAGCCGGCGATACAGGCCTTGGGCTTTTATTCCTCACAGCATGAGGAGTAGGTACCAGATGATTGGAAGCTACGACCTTAGCACGCCTGTCAGGGGAGGAGGATTTCCTGCCCGGGCTGCTAGCTCTTGGCACGAGATGTCTTCTGCTTGGTGACTTCTCTCGATCTAAATCTCCAAGGTACGGAAGACTGGTTGGTGCGTCTAATCTGTTGTTGGATTGATAGTGAATAGCTTTAGGCTCGTCATTGTAGAACTTGTTGTACTGTAATGACATGGGTTCTTTTTGGTGGTGGTACGGCAGAGAGGCGGGGGCGTCTGGTCGTTCGTAAGTGACTGTAGCGCCGGCTAAGTCTTGCTTGGGGCGGGCCAGTCGGGCGGAGAGGGAGGTTCTGTGTTGAGCCCGGCAACGGCAGGGGTCGTGTTTGTCGAGGTAGTGGGCCAGGGTGTCCCAGCCACCGCCAACACGTACCATCACGTGGGAGCGGAGAATCTGCAAAACAAAAATGTTCGTCAATCTCTGCCAACCATGCGCCGTTTTATTCATCAGATCGGTACTCCAGGAGTACTAGCTAATGCCATACTATTGTGATAATCATGTATATTGCACTGTAATCTGTTTTGAAAAGAGAAGAAAAAATAAATAAACCGCTGAGTTTCTTGCGGCGTTTCTTCTCAGTAGTATCTTCCATTTTCCGAAACGCTATTAGATTCAGACATGTAAAAGAGCCTATATGGCCTACTTGCAAAATATTTTTTTCATTTTCATTTTCAAATAAAACCAGGTTAGAAATGTCACTTCATCCCTCTCTTGAAAGTCAACATCAAAGAAAAACGACGACTGATCGTCGACTTACTGTGACTGCGCTTTGCACTCACCGTGCAAGCTACTACTTCCACGGCAGTATTCTATAACAGTGTGGTACTATGCCAGTTTAGCCGGCTCATTAATACTGCCACGAGCTACTGGCTACGTACAGTGCTGTTCAACCACATCCCACTAATGTCAAACGTAACGGGCATCAATCAATCAAATTGTCAATTATTCAAAAACCTAGTGTATCCCACTATTCCAAGCACATCCTTTTAACTGTCTGGTTCTTAAACAAACATTACATTTAAATAAAACCCAACTTAATTTACAAAGTTCTCACAAAGACGCCGCAAAATACAGAATTTCTCACCGTCTCTCGGACACCGTACTCATACTCACATTGTATCGTAAAAACATTTAACCGTCGAGTTAAAAATAACTGACCATGTGTTTAATTAACCCCACATACCGGTCAGACCAAAACACGGCGGTGAATCACCGGTTCGATTCCTTGTATGGTCAATTCAAACGCTTAGCAGTTATTTACAGAAAACGTTTGCTATAAGACCTTAGAGAAAAACCAGCGTAAATAGACCCAAAGGGGCTCACCATCTGTTGATTGCTTTAGAACATTGTATAGTTTTTTTTATTTATTATCTTTATTGACAAACGTAGGGGTCCAGATATGCTGGATGTTATAGTAATCGATCGATCCATATTAAGGTTAGCAAGGTTGTACCTATCGAGGCCAGATAGATAGACACGTTTGGGAATAGCCAGGTAACTATTTTGGCGTTGGAAAACATTATGAATTGAAAGGTAAACTTCTAGACCGTCGTAATGATCAGTGGAGATTAGGGAATGCAAACCCGGTGATTTTCTTTAAGGAATAACTGATTAAAACCGGTTTTTTCCAGCTAGAAGTTGAACCAGAGTTAATTGGGTCACTTTTAATGAGTGAGACAGCCGTTAAGTTATTTAAATAAACATTTCATACACAATGGGTTTGGAGTGCTTTGCAGTACCAACATCTCATCATCTGCGCTAAATCAGGAAATGCAGAGCAAGTAAAGATAAATATTTAGATGCGTAATACAAATACAGTAAGTATAAAATTAAATATCCTGGTTGAAGTAATTGCTTGCAAGGATTTCAGTCTTACAAAAAGTATAATAAATATGCAATTATTCTAAATTTATGATCCTGTTTCTGTTATAATCTGTTGAATAGTAGTAGAGCAACACTGCAGCCAATTCCTGGTAGCAATACTAGTGGCCCGGCATGACTGGGATAGTACCATACCCCTACAAAATACCAGCGTGGAGTACTGTGTTGCTACTGCGTTTCGTACGCTGAGCGCGAGATCCTGATTTATTTTGTCTGTTTTCTTTCAGTCAGGGCAACATTTTAATAAATTTAAGCTTATTTCAAAAGAAACCGAATAAATTTTAACTAACAAGGCAAAAACTATTTCTTAATCATCAGGATCTTATGAAACGCGGGTCAGAAACTGATAGCAAAATTCAATTAACTTACCCTAACGAAAATGAGCAGCCTCGTATCACCAATCCTGTATTTGCCCTCAGACACCCTCACCATGGGGAACTGGGTGGGGCAAGAGCACCTTTCCACCAGATCCCTGACCCTCTCATCCAAGCTCCTCAAGTCATTAGTCACCAACTGCGGCTGAGGACCCGAAGGCACCAAACCAAGCGCCGGATCATCCGGTCTCAGTTCTTCTCCAGCCAGCTCCCTTTCAATCTGCTTCTCCATCTGAACTAAAAGCGGAGCTGGCATCCCCAAAACCGCTCCTTTTCTAGCAACTTCTAGAAGACACAACACGACGTGCTTCTCGTTCTTTCTAAGGCATAAGTCATCTGTTTCGAATAGAAGACACTCGAGGATGCCGAGGGCGCGACGACACCAGTCGATGAAGTTGGAGAGATTGTCTCTTGCAAAGAAGGTGCCGGCTTTGGCAGCTGGCAGCATGTTGACTGGGGGCCTGGAGCGTAGGGCTTTGGCCAGGGTCAGGGCATCTTCGGATTCTGGAGCTGGTGCGTCGAGGATCAGGCGGGCGGAGTCGCGGACGGCATTGGCGTGCTGCAACAAAGAAAAACAATATTAGTAAAGTTTGAGGGTTGATTCATTTTTAACTTTGTTATTAAGTAATGGTTTAGTAAGAGGATTCAATGAAACACTTTGACCCATAACAAGTGGCCAATGAAATCAAAAATTTAGGTAATTCAACTCATGTAAGGTCATCTAATTTGTATTTTAAATAATGTTAAGCTACTGTAGAAACCTGGCATACCTAATGGCACAATGCTGTGAAATAGGGAACTTGTTCAAATTCATGGAGTACTACAGTTGAGCTAAAAAAAACTGGAAATGAAAATGGCATTTGACCAGCTGGAGCCAAAATAGTACATACATAAAGTCATGCCTGTTTTCCGGAGGGGTAAGCAGAAACCACGGATTACCGTTTGCTACGATCCTGACATACAACTTTCGCTTCACTTACTCTCATAACATTCTTCATGCGTCTGAACAACGTCGTCGCTCAACGCTCGTCCAAACAACAACCGTCTATGTTGTGATGAGAACCCATCGACATTTTGACTTGTATGAGAGTTTTTTTTATGAAATAGGAAGGCAAACAAGCAAGTGGGTCACCTGATGGTATGTGATCACTACCGCCTATAGACACCCGCCACACCAAGAAGATTGCAGATGCGTTGCCAACCCAGAGAGCTAAGATGGAATACCTCTTGTGCCAGTAATTGCACCGGCTGTCTCGCTCTCCACGCCGGAACACAACAGTGCAAGCACTGCTGCTTAGCAGCAGAATTAGTGAGCAAAAGCGAGTGTAATAATTTTATGCAGGATTTTGCCTGGATGCATAAAACTGCACTAGGCTGTTTCATTGTAAAAAAATAATGGTGTGAGCATTATAGAAATTAGCAAGTCTAAGTAAAATTATACAAAGTGCATTTCAACCTGTCGGTGTCCATCGGGAAATATCACTTGATATAAGCATGTTGGTATGATAAACATGATAATTGTTCGCCAGCAGACTGAAAACTATGCGCATCGATAAACGGACAGTAATTAGATGTAAATTGAGAAAAAATGTAAACGAGATTGCGATGTTAACCGATATTTGCGATTGCATTTTTAGAATTCCGTACCCGAAGGGTGCTCACTGGACCCTATTTCTTATCCTAGTTTTGGAAATTTTGCATTTTGTGAAATGTTGTGAAATGAATCAGTTTGTGAAATGAAACAGTTTGTAAATTTAAACAGTTTGTAAATTTAAACAGTTTGTAAAATTAAACAGTGTTTAAAATTTAAACAGTTTGTAAAATGAATCAGTTTATGAACCGAAATAGTTTGTGGAATGAAACAGTTTGTGAAATGAATCAGTTTGTGAAATGAATCATTTTGTTTAATGTTTTTATGGATACATTTTAAACCATTTCGTTCAACTGTTGCTGCTGTCTATGCCAGGATGACAACAGACTCTTGCGCATATTCATTGGAATAAATTAGAATTATTCGCATAAATATTACCTCTTTAAGGATGTTTTACAGCATTCTATAGATTCACTTTAGCTTAATGCCAAGCACGTAACTTACGCAAAGTAGGATTTTCTGCATAAGCAAGTATTAGTGAATACGCAAATAAGCTGGAATATTACCATAATGTAGTAAAAGCTAGAATAAGTATAAAGGGTACATTCGCGATTGTAATTTTAAGGGGTCTTGTAGGTACGGTCCGTCTCAGAGGTAGCTGAACATTTTAGTATCATTTTATTATCTTTTTTCTTTTTTTTTTTACACTTTATGTGAACTATTGTTATGATTGTGTATATTGCTCTGTAATCTTGTTTTCAAAAGAGAAGAAAAAAAAAGATAAACTGCTGAGTTTCTTGCGGCGTTTCTTCTCAGCAGATTCTTCCATTTTCCGAAGCGCTAGTAGATTCAGACATGTAAAAGAGCCTATATGGCCTACTTGCAAAATAAATTTTTCATTTTCATTTTCATTTTCATAGTACTTTGTTGCAGTCAGTAATATGATAAACTCGAACAACTCTCATTTCATATGTTACTATGACAAGGTTCTTAAGTGTTGAGCTACGTCTGTGGCTAAAAGTGCCAAGCCTCAAAATGGGCTCGGAATGCAAACAGGGGTATCGTTTTTCACCCTATAAATGAAAACTGTTTTAAATTGACTGAACATTTTATTATTTTCTTTTTATTTAATTTAATTTAAACAGGTGTCATGATTATATTTTTGACAGTAACACTACTAACATTACTTATCAATTAAATTATTGTAAATGTTACTTAGTTATCTGACAATAAACAATTCTTATTTTATTTTGAACCTAACCTAATTGTAACACTTTGATTATTCTAAGACAAGTTTAAAGAAAGATGACACGATTCGTGGACAGTTAATAATAATAATATTTCATTATTTTGTAAATCATTTGCTCTCTATGACGTTTCATAGGGAATGTAAACTCAACTAAAAGTCCACCTCAGCGACCTGCGCCGGCGCATAGCTTATGCATGACCACCATTATGCATGTATTGCGACGGCGCCTCCTGTCCGCTTGCATTAGACGATTAAACATTTATGCCGATGACATTAAAAATGCATTAAATACATATGGTATTTATTCTCATAGACTATAGAAGGTATTTCTGCACATAAATGAAAATATTTACAACTAGTGAACATGCGCGACTTCGTTCGCGTGAAATTTAGTAGCCTTTGTCCGTAAGGGATAGTGTAGCTTTCTATTAGTGAAATAGTTTTTGAAATCATTTCAGTAGTTTCAGAGATTACCCCCTACATACAAACAAACAATCAAAATGTATCTCTTTCTTATATTAGTGTAGATTACATTTGATATTAAAATAAAATAATTAAAGCAGTTTAGATCACGTGTATCAAATCGAATTCTCGGCTATTTATGTACTTCTTTTTTAATTTAATATTTTTGACCCTAAACTGCGTTAGTGCTAGACAGCGTCTTAAAAAACATCATCGAAGCGAAGGTTGAAGGGAAAAGGAAAAGAGGAAGACCTAGACGGACCTAGTTTGCTAGTTAATGTCATGTCGTATCATGGAGTCAGGTCAGGCAAGGGACAAGGAACAGTGAGAAATGGCAGTTTCGAAACCGAGAAGAGTTTTAGCTTTTAAATTATGAATGCGAAAATTGAGACACAAAAAACTGCGAATGGGAAAAACGGAAAAGAAAATTTATTTAAAAAAAATTGGGGAAATTATGAATATTTTTAAAACCCTTTTTATCTTCATAGGAAAATGAAAAGCACTTACCTAACTTAGAATTAATCTACGCGTCCCACACGCCCCCACTAGTGGGCCCACATCGCGTATGAAGTCATTAATAACTGTTAGAACACTAATCCCGCAGAGATGAATCATGATGCGCGCGCGCAGATGCGTTACCTTCTGTACTCGAAGATAAGTCGCTTGGCTTCAAATTCTTTTTAAATATAAAATAGGAAAGCAAACGAGCAATTGGGTCACCTGATGGTAAATGATCATCACTGAACAAAGACACCCGCAACACCAAGAAGACTGCAGATGCGTTGCCAACCCAGTAGGCTAAAATGGATATCTCTTGTGCCAGTAATTTCACCGGCTGTGTTGCTCTCCACGCTGGAACACAACAGTGCAAGCACTGCCGCTTAGCGGCTGGATTCGCGAGCAAGATGGCGTTACAAATGCGAACGGACCTTGCATAAGATCCTACAACCCAATTTAAGCAATTAAGTAAGTACTTAAGATTCTTGAAACATCAACATTTTGAAACGAATTGTGTTCAAATATTTTTAGAGCCTCACTAAATAGTTTTTTTAAATTAGAAAAAACAGAAGACAACATCTTTTTTTTAAACTGCGGGGAAAACTTCTTTGTTGGTTGCTACTTTAGTATGGGATCGTCATCCATTTGCTCCATTCGTTCATTCGGAATGTGTTTGTGCGTCATGACAATTCAGTTGTAACTGATTTCTAAAGCTCATCACCCATCGAAACAAAAGCAATAAAATCTAGACTTTAACATAACATTTCAACATTTTATATTACTATATTTTAATTCTAACATCAAAGAATTAGCTGACAATGAGATAGCTAGCGGTGAGAATAAAGTGAGTTTAACGAGTAGCGCTAAACTTGCGCTTGCGCCACTAAACTTACACTCAACTGATCTATTGATTAATCATTCAACTTTAAAAAAAAACGATGAGTCATTTTGCTGATTTTTGAGTAAAGGATCCTGGTTGGTCGGTTGACAAACAGGATTTTTTTCAACCACAGTCACAAATTATAGTTTCAAAATATAATTTGTGGTAGCGTTGTCAACAACTCCCTGTCTGATGCAGTATCTGGCCAGCAATATCATATGCGTCCAGGTCGTCGCGCCATCGCCGTCTTGGTCTGCCTTGTAGACGCTGCCCGTTCTGCGGAACCCACCAAGTGACTGCGTGAGCCCACCTCTGTGGGTGCATCTGACTGACGTGTCCGGCCCAGTCCCATTTTAGGTTGGCAGTCTTTTTACCAACGTCAGCTAAGCGTGTTTTGGAGCGCAGAGTGGTGTTCCGGATTTTATCTATCCTCTTTACACCTAATATGCTGCGCTCCATGGCTCTTTGGCAAACCTTGAGGTAGGTACTTTGGTAGAATAATAAATGTAGTATATTCTAGTAAAACCTTGCCTAAGCCTACATATCCAGCGAAGCTGTGCAATATACATAAAGCTAAGTGGTATACAAGGGAAAAATCAATAGGATAACTTAATTCTTCTGTCCTCACTCAGCACAGCTCTGGTGACAATGGGCTTAGCGGAGCAAAGTTTTTACATACAAAACACTACTCTTGAGGTAATTTGCATTATCGTATTCTTGTTTGCCCCCCTATTCCTTAAAAACCGACCAAATTCTGAACAAATATGACTAAGGAGCTGTCAAGAAATTCGAACTATATCCTTGGAAAGTAGAACAGATCACTTTGCTATGAATATAAACATGACAAAGTATGCGAATGATCTATGAATAATAAGACAAGTATGATTCAAAAATCACTTGACTATAATAATGATTGACTATCGGCAGCAAGGCTGTCTGATACGAACAATGGGAATGATAACTCTATCAGTGATCTAGAATTAGTGATAAGTATGGACAGACAATTGACAAATTATAGCGGAGGCGGAAGTTAATTTGCAATTACAAATAGTTATGTTTATTTAAATCGATATATGCACCAAAGCACCAATCTACGAGTATATCAAAAGCGCAGTAAGGCCATAGTATTACTACTTAACTTCTCTGTATGACAATTAAAATTTCTATGTTTCGAGATTAAATGACATGTTTTTTCCGTGAACCCTTTATATGCACTAATAAATATGAACATCAAAATTAGCCTCTTTTTACTTATCTTAAAAAATAATAATAATAATACTTCCATTTGGGTTATTAAGTTTTGTTTTAATTTTAATATTTTTAAATGGCTTAGTGTAAGTCCCTAGACTTTGTCAGTGCTGTCGCGTGCCTGTTATTGGTGCATAAACAATGGTCTGTAACTCACAATTGTATTTTTGATGTCATGTTTATGTTCTGTTGGGATGTCTAAATAAATAAATAAACATTGACCTGACGTGCATCAAAAAATTTAAATGTTTTTTAAGACAGCAAATCACTTCAGATTCATACAAGAACAGTCGAAATGGCGCCTTAAAGATATTTGACTTATTGGTGCAAGCCAACCTTAATGACATAATTTACATAAATAAATAATTTAAATAAATCTAAACACATCAAAACGTTTCGCTATTAAAAAACTTCCCATTCTTTAGGTCTTTTATGGTGCAGTTTTTTTAAATACATACGTACTATTACAGTAAGCTAAAGAAATAATTTAATTTCAACATTGAAAAATGTGAGCAAATAAATAATGAAAAACTTTTTACTTAATTGACATTTCTGGTTCATATATAATTATCTCAATGACAGTTGGTTGTCGGTCAAACAAAAGACAATTCTACAAAATGACAAAAAGAGTTCGTCACAGATAAAGCGTGCCTGATAAAATATCTCGCATGTAATTCTGCCTAGCACTTATTTTACGTGGTTGTAAATTTTCTGACATTCAAAGTGCTTAACCTAGCCTAACCTGACTTTGACTATAATGTTAAAAAACCGAAATATAACGCAAAGCTCCATAAAAACGAAACGGTTTTCAAAAATTTCCTCCAATTTTTAAAACTTTAACGGTAACAGGCCGGTTGGATGCTACAGCATCACGTTACAATATAGTATACGCGTTGTACCAGTTGTGGGATCAACGAAAGCGAGAGCCGCGCACGCGCCGCGCCCTTGAACGGCTCCAATGTTCCGCACACGTCGCGGACAGCTGATCGGGTAACGGAGGAGCGTGTGGCGCCAGCGAGCTCGGAAGTTGAGGAAAACGGTCAAACGGAACAAATTCCAAGTTCAAAAAAGATCACAGCTCGACAGCTTATTGGTTGGAATGCTGAGGGTGGCTTTTAACTGCAGTTGCTTCATTATGGAACGAAAGAAAGAAAACAGTTTATTTGGTGCTAAGATGTACTAAACAGAATGAACTTAGAACTAGAACACCGAAAGGGTACCTACACACTCGGCATATGTCGAGGCACGGCTACGTACCACGACGCTGGTCTGGGTGATTATAGCGTTTTCACACACCATAAATGATGGACAGTGGAGTTAGCTACCTATCTCTTGCATTCCTGCTATTATGAGAGTAACGGTAGCACACTATCATTTAATAGATACTTATAGGAATAAAGCTTGACGCAAGTCAATGAAATGACAGTGTGCCGACGTTACTCTCCGATGTTATTCTTATCGCGGTTGGATAATATAGTCGCGCGCTAGCGTTTATCGCGCAGATAAAAGCTTTAGCTATAGGTAACGTAATTAGAGTTGAGGGAAACCAATACGCATACGACTACATAGCGTCATACAAACAATTTGAAAATTCGAACGAAACTCCGATGAACACATGACATGACATGCAGCAGTGTGCGTGACTTCAGCTCTGGTTGCGTTACCTATGCTCGTAGTTCCACCGCAAACTGTAATAGCTAGGAGTAAGCTTGAAACTAGCCTCTGCAAGCGTCATAGTTATGCGTAAAAGATTCGTAAAAACTGGCACGCGACACAGTTTTGCAATTTGGATGACTTTGGGGTCTTTTAACTTCGAATGCATTTTTTTTATGAAATAGGAAGGCAAACAAGCAAGTGTGTCACCCAATGGTAAGTGATCACCACAGCCTATAGACATCTGCAACACCAAGGATATTGCAGATTCGTTACCAACCCAGAGGACTAAGATGGAATACATCTTATGCCAGTAATTGCACCGTCTTTCTTGCTGTCCACACCGGAACACAACAGTGCAAGCATTGCTGGTTAGCGGCAGAATTAACGAGCAAGACGGTGGTAGCAATCCAGACGGATCGCCTCTGGCATCGCCTAGACTATTGTACGTAAATAGCCCAATTTACCGCAGTCTCCGATGCCAGTTCTCTCGAGAATCATATGCGATGTTAACGTTTTGAATGCTGGGAATGTAACAGAATTGTAACCTAGTGGACCAGAATTCTGAATTTGATCCGTTTCGCAATGCCATCAAATTGCGCGTAACGTTATGAAGAATTACGCTAACAATAGAGTTATTATAATGTCTTTTTTTAAGGTCAGTTGTTGTTGTGAATTGTCGGAAAAGATTAAGAGTTGAATGAAAATGTGTCACGCTCGATGGTAGACTATTGTCATGGTCAGAATTTATGAAATTGTGACAATTGTAATTTGCAGGTGGTAGGACCTTGTGCAAGGTCCGACCGGATCGCTACCACCATTCGGCTCGCTAATCGAGCCAATAAGCAGCAGTGCTTGCACTATTGTGTTTTGGCGTGAAGGGCAAGACAACCGGTGACATTACTTGCACAATAGGTATTCTTCCTCAGTCTTCTGGATTGGCAACGAATAAAAAAAAATCTACTTCACTAATACAGCATGAATATTTTTGGACTAATATACAAACTTCCACCGACATGCTCTGTCAGTCAGGAACGGAAGTCTTTAGAACAACGTAACACCGGAAAATGTATAGATTGGAATTATATTTTAAATGTCAACTAATAGGCCTATTAACCTGTCATCAGAAGAAACAAATGACTTAAAGCATCATCATCATCAGCTGGACCCTAATTGTATTGGATATCGTCCCTCAAAGAACGCTACGACAAACGGCCAAGCGGACGAACAAGTTACAACTCTAACGGGTTTAACAAATGAACTGGAACCGACGTCAATTCATTTTCATAGTATTCACGTACAAACGATGATTAAGTATGAAAACTTAGATGCAATTACCAACCACATGACCGGGAAGCATCGAGATGTCCCATATATGGGCAGGAGCCGACCGGCCAGGCTTCAGCCGGCCTCGGCGCACGCGCAAGGCCGCAAGGTGACTGACTCATGCCCACCCCCGTTAAGCCCAGAAGAGCTTATGTCAGCATTAATACTTGATATGTTTATGACGTTTTAATACAACAAGGTAGTTCACACCACGCCGCAGATTTATTACCTAGATTACCCAAAAAGGGGTTTGGCACGGAAGAAAAAATACTTTTAATATTTTAAGGGTTGCTGAGGTTGTTACATTTTCAGTTTAATGATGGATTGCTCTGTTGTTTTCAATGCGTAAACCACTGGCCTATAAGTAATGAACTTCTAGTCAGCGTTTAAAATATGGCCGCATCAAAAGTCGAGCAAAAGTACAACAAATCGCCAATCGCTTGCGCTGTCAGTCTGTCGGACCGACGGCGCTGCTGTCAATACTATTATTTTGCAAAAAAAACCTATTTGCAACGAATCTTACTACACTATTATTTTATGTAGTTAGACGTAAAGTTGTAAATCCAATGACAATTAATGGTAAACTAATAATTTGCATTTGTAACATTGGCGTCAACCTGTATTCTCATGTCGGGCCGTTTTTCTGCTGTCATTTAGTATGACACTGTACATCCATGCATTATAATATCATTGGTGTAAACGGTAAACGGTTTTGACACGAGTGTCATAATGATTTTACTAAAGAATAGAAGTTACATTAGGGAACTCAGGATGATTGTACACTTAAGTTTATGCCCTTTTAGGAGTAGAAAACGTGTTCTCTGGACATAGACTATGCCATAATAGCATTTAATCAATAACATGACTTAGCAACGACCTTTAAAAACCTTAGAAAATAAAACTTAGTCGTTGCTAACCATGTTATTGACAATTATTACAGTTTGCCGTACCCTTACAAGGCTTGACATGTATATTAATGTATAATTGTATATTAAAACACGTACCGCCGTAGAACCTAGTCGAAGAGACATACGCATGACATTTGTATGACATAGCCTGGTGTTTGACGCGTCGCGTCATTGCGATAGGGTTCTACTGCTGCTAGCTGGTACGTGAATATATTTCCCCTACTGTAGGTGGTAATCTCTGGAACTACTGAACAGATTTCAAAAATTCGTTCACAGATAGAAAGCTACACCTATCCCTGACGGACATAGGCTACTAATTTTACATGACGAAGTCGCGCGCGTCCGCTAGTATTTAATAAATGATTCTGATTTTGATTTTTTAGGCCAATTATTCACCTAATAGGTATTGCAAAATGTTGCGGATTTTCAGGTGTGTCAAAACTGGTCGAGATAGCTTGAAATATTTCGGGGTGAGGTGCATTCTGTTTAGAACCTGTGTTAGTTTTTATAAACGCACCGCCTGTAAAAGACACAACCATACTCTTTAAGCTTTTACAAACTCATGTTGATCTCTGTTGACCGATTTTTTTAAGAGTTGGTTATGTCCAGAAAATTGTGGAGGAACGCCATATTAAGAGGAGTGTGAACCCAGCCCCAAAAACCGCTCCCCTTACAAACGCCGATAACGTTTTCCACCCTCTAACCCTTAACCTATGGCAATGATTTTTTGGTATGTTGTCATTATGCCTTAGAACTAGGTTTGTATGTTTTGATATTTTTAATATTCTTCATAGATTTGACAATATTTGCATTTTAGGAGTTTCATACAAAACAAAAAGCCTCAATATTTTTGAAACGATTAAGAATATTAAAAAAATAAAAACGTACAAACCTAGTTCTAGGGCATACTGACAACATACATAAAAATCATGGCTATAGGTTGAATTTTAGAGGGTGGAAAACGTTAACGCCGTTTGTATGGACAGCGCTGGGTTCACACTCCTCTTAAAATTTATTCCTTTTCAAATTCCAGCGTTGTTCGCCAATTACGCCGCCTTCTACGAGTATATTCAAGCAACGAAATTTTACCTACTAGCTGTTATATTCTGACAGATTTCGGTTTCCCATAGAATAAGTGTCAAGATGTATCTTTGTTTTACATTGTATGGTCTGGAATCTTATTCCTTTAGGCCAAAATGTATCTGTTGGTATGTAAAAGGACCGTTGTTTGAATAATGTAGGAATTGGCCTCGGCCATTAGCAGTCTTCTTTTCGGCGTTTGACCGTCGATAAACAACCAAATGATACCTTTTCTATCCCATATGGATCGCATGATTACGCCTATAGGCGTCACGGACAAGGTCGGAAGGATGCAAGCGGTCAAGGCGCGGGTTCAATCTCGACCGACCAATTATGCGTATTGTTAACAACAAGGTCGCGCTTTCAAATATGTTCCGTTCCGACCAAAATCACGTCCTTTGTACACTTTTAGGGTAATAGCGTAATGATGATCGGTTTGTCCGAGTGTTCATATTTGGAGTTTCGAGTGTAAGGTCGTTGTAAAGGTTTTATGATGACTTCATAATATACCGCTCAATATGGCTAAGTGTAATGAGTAATGAGTTAATGAGTTATTCCTTTAGTAGTGTAACCATTAAATTATTAAGAGAAAATATCAAAGATAAAATATCTTTATTAAGATGAGGGTTACGAGAAGCACTTATGTATAATATAATAAGACTATATTTACTTACCACGTTCGGAAAACCTTTGATGAGAACATAACTGACAAGAAATTTAACAAGGTATAAAAAACAAGGTTTTTACTGAATAGCGTTTTTTTTTTAAATTTTATTTTTAAATAGTACGCAATTTCTCAAAAGACTTAATTTTTTCCGTTACTGACTGACTGAGATACACCGCAACGCACAGTCTAAACCGCTAAAAATAGAAGCATTAATTTTAGAGCATGTGTCCTTTAAGGGAAAATAAAGATGCACAAAAAATAATTTTTGGAAATAATATCACTGAAGGGGTTGAAAGAGGGGTGGAAAAAAACCAAAGTAATCCAAAAACGACGCAGACGAAGTCGCATGCTAAAGCTAATTCAACACGTTTTACGCAATGCCAAAATTAAAGTTCTCATAATTAATAATTTAAATAGGAAACGTTGATTAAAACAACTTTCTCACTAACTTTAATTTCGTTGGTTATTTATTTAATTAGCACATAATCGATCAGCGGTGACAAGTCAATGAGAACGGCCGCCGGCGCGCGCGCAGCTTGATTAGCAGGAAGAGAAACGAAACATACATCTCTATGCTCGACAGGAAATTAAGAGGCTCCCAAAATTGTGTATGTTTCAAACAACTAAAAAAATTATGAGGTTTTGAAATTAAATTTCATTAAATGATTAAAGAAGTTATAACGTGTTTGGTTCATGTGAGATCTAGATGGCGTTATAAATATGACCAGAGCAATAAAATATACAGTAGGGGAAATATATTCACATACCACCTTAGAACCCTATCGCAATGACGCGACGCGTTAAACGCCAGGCTATGTCATACAAATGTCATGCGTATGTCTCTTCGACTAGGTTCTACGGTGGTACATGTTTCAATTTCCTTGACTGTACTCTAAAATAAATTGCAAAATTAAAAATAAATAATTACTAGCGGCCCGTCCCGGCTTCGTACGGGTACAATCAGAATGTAATGTATGACCACGAAGTTGCTTGACCACTTTTCGACCGTATTACAAAGGGATAAGGTTTAAAAGCGATCAAGCAATTACTTGGTCGACTATACAAAAAAATCTCCAAATGACAGTGTTAACTGGAAAGAAAGAAAAAATAAGTCCCCCTCCCCTTTTTTGCTTCGCGGACGCCATATTGAAATTCTACATATAAAGCCTATGTCACTCCTCCAAAGACAACTACAATGACACCTCATACGTCAAAATCCGTCAAGCCATGTAGGCTGCAGCGCTTGCCGCAGAAATGGACATACATAGATACATAAACTTGAAATACAGTCAAAGAATTTAATTCCCTATACCCATTTCGTTGAAATATCGTCTAACATTCGCAATGCATTAAGGTCGATATTTTAAACCAACGATGAGCTCTAGTTAGCTCTTATGGTGACAGTTTGCTATACGATATTGAACCTTAGGTGGGTTGGAAATTAAATTCCTTGACTGTACATAGACTGCTAAGAACCAGGGGCGTAACTAGGGTGGGGCAGGCAGGGCATGTGCCCTGGGCGCCAAATAAGGGGGAGCGCAAAAAACGAAATTTCCTACCTATAAAAAAAAAAATACAATCCAAATTCGTATACATGGCCAAGTCTTTTGAGGATCATTTAATCCTTATTGTAGATACATTTTTTATTCCAGGCGGAGACATATTTGTTATATTTTGTTTGTTGTTCATTGATACATTACATTACAAAATTAGTAAAAAAAAAAAGGATTCACAAAGGGAAAGGGGCGCAGTTTGGATGCGAGCCCCGGGCGCCATTTTACGTCGCTACGCCCATGCTAAGAAAATAACTCTTCCTTTAGCTTCTCCGTAGTCGGGTAAAAACATAACCCACCCTTCTAGAAGCAGTCAGGTAAAAAGGAAATCCAACCGAGGTTGTCAGTTATTTTTACTGACTGCCTCAAAAGCCACGATATGGTAGGCTAGGTTAATACACGGATCATGCTTGTAGTAATCGCAGTTATGATTGAGCTGACAGAGCGGCTGCGCCCGCGCATCCGTCGCAGCTTTGTCTTTTGATGTAGATGTAGTAAAGGCGCGATTGAATAGACGCGTCATTCAATTGAATTCAACCATTTTATTCATGACACCAATGTTACAGTTCACGTTTTATATTACATCCTACTAATATCCTACCAATCTTACTAATATTATAAATTTCGCTGGTGGTAGGACCTTGTACAAGGTCCATCCGAATCGCTACCTCCATCTTGCTCGCTAATCTTGTCGCTAAGCAGTGCTTGCACTGTTATGTTCCGGTGTGGAGAGCAAGACAGCCGGTGCAATGAATGGCACAAGTGCTATTCCATCTTAGCCCTCTGGGTTGGCAACGCATCTGCAATCCCTTTGGCGTTGCGGGTGTCTATGGACTGTGGTGATCACTTACCATCAGGTGACCCACTTGTTGGTTTGCCTTCCTATATTATATAAAAAAAATTCGGTAGTAATGATTTTTGAATATTTGGATGTTTGGATATTTGTATGTTTGAATGTTTAAAGGACAATAATGCGTTAGCGGTTGAACGGATTTAAATGAAATTTGGTTGACAGCTAAATCATGTCCCGAATTAACACATAGGATACTTTTTAAAACAACATTGTAATTTTCATTTATTTAAAAATTATATCTCGTTAAGTTTCTTACCGGTATCTTCTCATCTGAGGTTATTTCCCAACCGGTGGTAAATTTTATGACATTCATAAGTGCCTGTAAGCCTTTTCTGAATAAAGATATTTTGATTTTGACTATGATGATGATGATGATGAATCCAACGACAATGACGTGACGTAGTGACATATCTATACTTCATCAGATCATATCGACCAAGTACACTGGGATTATAATTACGCTATTGTCTCGAGGGGCGAGTAGCGAATGATGACCTCGCCGGGAAAATTTCTAAGTCATGACTGCTTGAAATGATTTGACTATTTATGCTAGCTATTATAGGAATATTGCTAACAAAATTATTTGAGGTTTAGGGCATGTTTCATCACTCTCTGATATGTTCCTGCTATTATATTCAACATACTGTGATGCCATTTGCCACGTACGACAGGATAGCCTAGTGGATAGTGACCCTAACTATGAAGCTAGAGGTTCCGGGTTCGATTCCCGGGAAGGGCAAATGTTGGTATGATGAATACGAATGTTTGTACCTTAGTCTTGTTATACCCGAGGATGTTATATGTATTTAAGTATGTATTTATCTATATAAGTATGTATATCCGTTGTCTATTATTGCTGAGATGGTACAAACGATATTTGCCACTTGTCGATTGACGTTTGTAGTGACGAGGTTAAGGTGTGTTGATTTACGTATCTACCGATTATCGACTAAGGGTGGCAGGTTATTGCAATCGATTTTAGTGACGATTTTTAAAAATATTTTTATCTGAGTTACGACGATGAACCTCGTGCAGGTTCTGCCCGGATTGGTACCATAATCTGATATTGTTTCAGTCAGAAATCTATGCTTTGAAAATTCAAAATTCGCTTTTTAGTGAATCTGGTTGTTTATCTAAGTTACACGCCTAATGTCAATTGCTCACAACCCTTAACAAAATATTGCTTTTCCCAAGGGACCGTAATTCTTGAGGAGTCAAACTCAAACTCAAACTCAAAATATTTATTTGCTTTCATAAACATTTCAAACATTTCGAAACCCTGTAAGGGCACTGCAAAATATACATTATAAAGTAAAGTCAAACTTAACCGAAACATTATGACGGAACATTAGCTCATGTCATTATTTGTAACAGGATATACTTTTTATTCTCCTGAGTTCTCCTGGAGTGCGATTTTTGAATCTCACCGGGTGACTAAAGGTCACCAAACTGGCCGTTTTTCATAGAGATTCGGTCATTTTTGTGAGCTTTAGTCACCTGGTAAGATTCAAAAATTGCACCTCTTCACCATCAGCCTCATTTTACCAAATGCATTGCAATGAGCATAAATTGCCTTAGCAACTAGGTATATTAAAATAACCGCGAGTATCGCCACCCGTGAAATACTTTTGAGTGGTTCCGGAGGATGTCTGTATTCACCATCAGTTCCAGTTTTCCGATAGCAAAAGTACAAGTTACTATAAAAAATATCCAAATCGCTACAGGTGTGCATATATTTTTTTAAGATTTCCCTCGATTTCTCCAGGATCCCACCATCAGATGGTGACCTGATGACAATGGAACCAACTTGAAAGTATACCCTTTCCAACAAAACAAGAATTTTTCAAATCGGTCCAGCCGTCTTCGAGTAATCCCGGAACATACTCCTCCTTTTTTTGAAGTCGGTTAAAAAGGGCGCGTTCTTAGTCATGGGGATTCTTTTGGTTCATTTTAATGTTTGACTTAATGTTTTGATATCTTATTGATTTTGTAATAAATTAATCGATTTCAACAAATTTACGAAAATGTTATCTGAATCGAAACGAAGAACTTGGTTACTACACTAAGTTTAAGAAAAAAAAGACTTAATATGTAACTGTTTACGTGTTGAGTTGTTAGTATGAAATAGTTTATTATTACGATAGAAATAAATGTAATAAACACTTAGTTGCACCTCAAAAGAGCATATACATAGCTTTTAGGTATCTGTGAAGCTCTAAAGTTGTTGAATATTTTATTTATAATTTCAATGGATAATGCACATTTACGTTATATGGGTGTTGTCATGTGTCAAATAATGGGTCTTACATATATACTTCTGTAGTACCCTTAGTATAGTCGACCAAGAAATTGCTTGACCACTTTTCGACTGTATTACAAAGAGTTACGGTTCAAAAGTGGCTTTGCTTAGTTTCGGACTAGATCAATTGGTGTGAATTGTCCTGAGATGTTTATTTATTTATTTATTTATCACTATTTATTCTATGGACACAAACAGTGATGGTGTGTCACAGATATCTGGTAGATATGATATTGGGAATTTATCAGAAAGTAATGAAACAGTGGTTTAGTCATTTCTATGTATAAAAGAATCGACCAAGAAATTGCTTGACCACTCTTCGACCCTATTACAAAGACATAAGGTTCAAAAGTGGTCAAGCGATTACTTGGATGACTGTAAGTAGCTACTTATACGTGGATGATTTTGTAAAAATTGCTTGTAAACTGAACTCCCAGCGAATAAAATTATAAGGAACTAAAAAGTTGTGTGGAAGAGATCGCTGTCAAGCGTTAAAACCAAATAAAAGTGGTATATATTAATTGACAATAGAAAAGCAAGGCGCATAATATATCATGTTTATTTAAAATGTACAAAAACAGTGTTAAAAAATTTAAATTAAAGGAGGCTTTCTGTGGGAAATAGTTAATAGTTAAATAAAGTATTGGTTTCATTTTTAAACATCCTTAGGAAAAAAATCGCTAAACTTCCGCAGTCACGATACATATATCCTCATATCACATTTTAAAATTAAAATAATACCTAAAAAATATTCTGAAATTAAAAAAACAAAAGAGTGCGATGGCCGGGAATCGAACCCGGATCAACTGCTTGGAAGGCAACTATGCTGACCATTACACCACCATCGCATCTGAACGATGCATCAAAATTCCTAATCACCTTTCTCACGGAAAGTCAAAGCAATCCTAAATCAGGCAATAAAAAAAACATTGATAACAAATACCTACCTACGAGTAAACTCACACACAAAAAAAATGTTTTTATTCCGTATTATAATAATATGTATTTTATTTATAAATTATTTTATCCAATAAACCTCGCTTCTGAAGGCAGGGTGGGGGGGTATAATAAAAAAAAACTATTTTATTAATGTAAATTGAGTAGGTTGCAGTTAATTGATGCTTTCTGAATACTAACCTTAACTTTCTCACATAAGTCGAGTTTTTGGTCAACACAGATATTAGTAAACAAAAAACGTGCACGTAGCGCGCAAGCCAAGTTCACAAACAAGCATATCGCGCCATCTGGCGGCCGTAAACAAAACTGTTATTGGTACGAGTCGACGTAACATTGCCAAGTAAACAAATTCATCATTTTGTCCGAAATCGTTTAATATGAAGGAATAATTAGGCAGGAATTTATGGTAAATAAATATGCGCATACTTTCATGTTAATAACAAAGATAGCAAAAAAGATTTTACGGTAATTCTCCGGCGTTCGCACGTTGCTCATTACCGTTCCTTAATTAATTGACGAAATATCTAACGTTTAGCACCAACTTCTGCTAAAACTAGTATCAATTCTGAGTGCAGCTTCTGTTCTTGTCTGAAGTCCATCTTTGTAGACCTGTATTCTAACAATTAATGAAGTAATGGTAAAGAGCAACAGTGGAAACCCTGAAGAAATACCGGTTAAGTAGATTTAAACAAATACTGTTCAAAGCTATTTACAACATTTTATTTAGCCTAACTTTTTTTAATCAATATATTGTAACTACCTAAACTAAGCATTTAATCATTAATAAATATCTATAACAAGATATCCGAAGGGCATACAATTTCACTTACGAGTGAAGACTGAATAATAACACAATAAACAAAACAGCTAATTCCAAAAGTGATTGATTTAAAAACCACTTATTGTGTCTTCCGAATCAGTAACAACTATCCCACCACGTTAGTATTACGCGTAAGATAAAACTAATACAATTCCAAAAACAAAACATGTCCCCAATTCCCTTTGACTAAGGACTACCTAAAAAGGGAAGCCTCATTAAAGTCAACGCAAATTGACCTTTTATTATAAACCACAAAGGTACGCCGGCAACAATAACCGGGCGATTAATGAAGTAAACAATGTGCGCGGGCGCCGCCGGAGGATCGTGATCGGACGGCGTTGTGGGGCGACCATGGGTTAATGATCTAGCGGGCAGTCCTTAAAGTAGTTTTAAATTATTGTAAAATAAAATAATTGGATCACTAACGTATTTACGCGTACGTGGTCGCGAGGACTCATGAGTAAGGACCATGGACTGATCGAAAACATATACCTCGCAATACCTCGATTTTAAATATGTTCTATATGTTCAGTGAATAAACGATTTCATTTCATTTCATTTCAAATACATGAGTGAACAATTTATGGCAAATTATCAGAATTTTACGGTTCTGATTACAGTTTATGTTACAGTCCGTGAGATCTTAAGTACCTCGAATTTCATTGGCGAGCATCGGATTTCTGATAAATAGATACACAATATCTTAAGGTGGAAGCAAAGTAATTAATATTTTGTTATTGAAAACCCAAGGTTTTTCTGTCATCTAACAGACTGTACGGTTAATAAGATAGTCTGTTGAGCTGTAGTGAATTTCTATGACCGATGGGTTACAGGCTGCATTTTATCCAATATGTAAGCATCTCTCTACCAATCTGATTATATGTATAGATTAGTACGACTTTACGGCTAAACTGCTTAACGAAATTTGATAAAATTTGGTAAACGGTTAACCGAATACTACTTTGAAGGTTACTTTTCGTCTTATAAACATAAACTTACTACCCGAATGTAAAGACGTGACAAAGCGGACGGAAAAAGTCATGGGGTGTAGCATTTGTCAATATTAGAACAAGTCTGTTCTAATATGAATTTGAAAAACCAAATGCTGTTTACAAATTCACATAATTTTGGTAAGAGACTTGTCCTACGTCAGTCCTGAAGTGAGGTCACTGGCATCGTCTCGATGTCAACCGCGGTAATTGCCTGCGACGGCACGACCGCCACTCACGCGCAGCTTTGCCGACAAATTAGCTGTAAAGTCCTGGAACTATACAGCCTTAGGTCGTTATTAAGTTTGTCTTAAGCAAAGTTGATTTTTTTACTATTTCTTTAGAACAGAAATAAAATAGAAATAGTTTATTTCTTAATATACAGTATTAAGTTGTAAATTCATTATATCCTGACAGCTTTGGCTTTAAGTAAACAAATTAAAGTATTTAAAACTTTTACATGATAAATACAATGCTAAAGTCAGTAGAACACCTAAACCATTAATATTTATCTAAGATTTAAAAGTGTACAAGTAAGGGAGAATTTATACAAGAACGTAAATTGTTTGCAAGCTTTTATTTAGCTTCAACTGTCTCGATGCCTGTTATCAAATCTTACAAGTTAATTTGAACAACTTTTCGATTTTCAAATGAGCTGAAATGTTGCATATTTCTGTAGTCGGATAACAATGCAATATTATGACTTCATTGGCTGATCTAAGAATGTAAACGTAACATGGACGTTAAAAAACAATGCCAATGATTTTCTCTTGATTCATAGGAATCAAGCATTCCTGCATGAGCAGGAAAGTACTTAACTAGAGGAGGAGGTACTTTTCATAGCAACAAAACACAACATTTTATATTTTCAGGTACTAAATTTCAGCAGTCCTTAAGCCTAACCTAACTTAACCTAACTCTTGTTAAAATCGACATTGTTGCGTCAACAAACGCCACTTTATCACGATAATCTGACAAATAAAGCTCCTTATAAATCTGTAATACTGCAATCCTCTGAATTTGTCAGTATTTACTATTGCAGTATATATCTTGTTGCAACATTTATACAGGGTTACTTGATTAATGATTAGCCTATTGGTGCAAAATAGTTATTTTAGACAAATCTCACATCTATAAAAAGAAAAGAATTAATATAACACAGGAATCTAATTGACTGGACTAAAGAAAATTTTAAAAATTTCTTTATTTTCTAGATCCTTGTTGATCCTTTACAGGAGAATGATAGCTTAGATTTTCTTTGTTTAGATCCGATGTGCCTGAAGGCTATGTTGACCAAGATGTGCTGGCATCTAACAGCGACCTCATTGCGACCTATGACATCTTGCATCATTTAAAGACCTCATACACTCCGCTTATCCGTCACATCATAAATATCTCGTATACCAAGAACGTTTCTTTGCCTTTAACTTCATATACAGTGGTATAAACTATCAATACAAAATAATCCAAAAGTTTAGGAGCTCCAACGTCACATGAATCCTATCAACAAATCTTCTCAAAATTTACTTGAAGTACCTTTGTTTGAGGACCCTTTCCATTTTAGAATTAACGTAGTCGGATATTGGTAAAATTTTGGAAAATTTATGAAAGTAATTTATAAAAAGCAGACGGATTTTTAAGGTCAATTACATATAGAAAATAAATTATCTATTTAAGGCGTATATAAGATTCCTTATATACAAAACACAGACTAGGAAACAGTTTTCAAGAAAAAGAGGGCAACGTAGACATATTTCATTGCAAATTATTTTGACAGTGACAGCTAGGGTATCAAAAGACCTCGACTCACAATCATATGACCCCATTCCACATCCTGACTTCAACAGATAGTAATTGGTCTTGCGTTGGGATCATGTTACCCGACATTGATAACGTTGATAATATTTAGGATGACTTTGAGGGACCTCAACATCCACCGATCAGATAAATCTAAGAATTCGTATTTACAGATCGATAGTAGATTGATTACATCTCAAGAATCCCAAATCTCAGAAGAACCAAGTCAAAATTAGGTGCGATGATGAGTAAAACAAGGAAGAGTCTGTTAGCTATACTGCGACAACTGCGAAGTACAATTGGTATGTTGGAAGTTTTGTACTAGAGTCTTTTGCAAGCTAGTTGTTTAAGGCTTAGTATCTAACAAAGTTGTGGGAGGTACATAGCTGGTGTTAAGATGCTTAGCAAAGCCGAAAAGATGAAATGATGGGAGCGTTTCCACAAAGTGCGTTTTCCATGTGTAATGAAACAGGGCGGTGCGAGGATGCGTAGCGAAGCCGTGAAACTGTGTGCAGATGAGCAGTGTGAAGATGTATTTGCGGACTCTTTTTAGACACTTATCACACAAAGTCCTCGGTCACATCCCTCGGCTGCACGTCTGCTTGTTTTGTATATGAAAAGTAAAACCTCGCTCCGCTAAGGCCATTTCCATCAGAGCTGTGATGAGCGAAGATAGGAAATTGGTATTGCTGGAATATTCTTCGTGGACCTTGCACATCTTTAGAGATGCGTTAGTTTAGTATGTAGTAATTTTGCGACATTACTTTCTGCGATGTAGTCGGTACGCGATGTGGACATTTTGCTATCGAGTCATTCTATTGACCTGTATTTACCTACTTAATAACGTCTAATTTAGTTAATAGGTAAGCACGGAACTTAATTGATTGGTAAGTGTTAAATAACACGAACTGACTACAAGCATGTCATTATAAACAAGGGGCGGTACCACCGCATAGATGAAAGCGATTTTAAAATCAACCAATTATGAATGGAGCTAAAACACGCTGCAACTTTGTTGCAACAGTAGCAGTATTTGTAAACGCGCCACTATGTTGTTGTTATGTCTGATTAGCGCATTTGAATGCACGACAACATAGTTATCGTTCTAAGTAACCCTTAAATCCTTATTGAACTAAAATTTATCATAAAATATCCATCTAAAAGAATCACCGTAAAAGCAAAGCAAGCAAGCTAATTAGGTGCCTTTGTCTATGAAGGGCAGTGAGTGTCAAAAAGCCGAATTAAAAGTTAAGATATGTAGATATGTATGCATCAGAGTTGAAAGCCTGTTCTATATCGCTTAAGTCAAGAAGCAAAGTTAAATGAAAACCCCGCATTTATTCAGAGTCGCTACTGTATGGATTTCGTTTTGCTACATTTTCTACTGCATCAACGCAAACGTATCCACACTTGCTTGCGCTGACGGCCTGGTCTCTGTTTAACAAACCTTACAGGGACCAATTTCTTAAACGCGACAGGCGACAGGTGACAGTGACAATTCTCCGTACATTACTGCGTCGACATATCGCTACAGACTTACTGACTTAATATTATAGTGGAGAAGCAATGTATACCGAATTGTCACTGTCACCTGTCGCCTATTGCGTTTATGAAATTGGGCCCAGGTGCTACAATTCGACAAAAATTTAAGCTTTTCGATACTAAAACGTTACAATTATGTCAATTTACTTGTAACGTTTATTTACTACACGCACATACACACACACACACTCACACAAACACACACACACACACACACACACATAGGCTTCACATATTGTAATATTGTTATAAATTTAATATTGTAATGTAACGTAAAATTATATACATTAATTAAATCAAAATTCTTAATTCAATCTGGCTAAATTTAAATTTAAATAATAAATTACATCTAGATCTAAATTATTTAATTATAAGAATCGGTAACTATAAGTAAGTACTTACCTTTAAGGAAGAGCGGAGCCTCTTATCACAGGTATATTTCTTACCTAAAAAGAGACTCCAACCACTAACTTTTTGTAAAAGTTATGGTTTACTGAATAAAGCTATTTTTAATTTAATTTTCTTTAATAATTAGATGCTAAGCAAATCAGAAATAGTACCATGAACTTTTTGCGATTGTATTGTGCTATAAAAATCGCAATATGCTTTGGCTTCAAATTGCCAGTAACAGCGTTTAAGTATCAAAATCGGAATTGCCTTACACGGCGAAACCAGTCCTGGCTGCGTGGGCGATCTATTTAGTTTAATATCAACAATTTTGCGTAACCGCATGTCTGTCTATCAGTCTGCGTAATTTATTTACGCGAAAAACTTGTACCTGTTGATTGGGTGAATTTGTCAAGACTTGTAGGAACAGACTTTGTTGATACCTGAATTCCACAGGCCAAATATCCTCAACACCTTGCTTATCTCTAATCTAGGTTTTGCGAGTAACTAAAAATAATTCAAAATGGCGGATAGTGGGGGACGCTTAGTCCACTGTGATTGGTGCGTTCCTCTGCAGTCATAGACGACGTGAGGTTTCCATTCGAGGATTGGGTCTAGCTTATAGTTTTTGGCTTGCGAGGACGTTCGGCTTTACTCAGCCACACAGGGTCAGGGTGGACTCAGCTACATGTCCTCCGCGATCCGTAATTAATTATTAAGTATTTGTTGCCTTACCTACCTACTAATATTAGTTTTTAAGTCTGTATTGTAACTAACCTTATGGACAATGTCTGAAATAAAGTGTTATATTATTATGTATATTTATTTATAATCTTAGGTTGGGTTTTTACAATATTTCTTTAAAAAGTAATAAAACAATATCAATACAAAATATACAAACATTATAAAAACCTAACCTAGAGTGCCGCCGGCAGCGGGGCAGGGCTCAAGCTACCGGTGGTTAGGGCCGCAGAGTGAGGAATCTCCTGACTATTCGTGCCGTGTCCAGGAGTACCGCCTTTTGTATCTGACCCTTGATCCAGCCTTATTATTATTATTATTATTTACGAAGTCTAGAGGATACATGTTGTGGTACATATGGTAATACTCGTATATGGTATATGTTCAGTTCTGAATTCTGATGATTTTATGACTAGTTTTACTGCTTAAGATCGCGTTAAATTAGTAACATTTACAACTAATTTACATCCAAGTAAGTGTGACTTTAAAGCCTTTTGCAAGGTTTATGGTTACAAAATGGTTGAGATTAACTTGACATGGCTTTAGTAATATGCAATCTATTCATTTATATTTATTTAGCAAATGAATATTTTGAGTTTGAGTTTGAAAAAAAAAAGCGTTCCATTTGATGTTTGAAATGTGCCCCATTTAATCTTTGATACATTTAAAATAAATAGCATTATTGTAAATCATCTAAATAAATTGCTCTGACGTGTTGTGCTTTAGAACACATTGTATAAGAGCAAAATCTCTGGCACTAAACTATTCAAGAAAACGTGGCCGGGCGCGCCACAGCCAAGTTCGCAAATTGATATCCTACGAATCTCAAATTTCAAACGTCCAATCTATCAGACGCCTCAGGCGAGCCCTTAGCATTCCGTTGCGAAATCTGTTTCCATTATTAATGCTGCCACGTCCATTGAGTTATCGCGGCTCTCGAATAGATCGACGTGAACAAGCTATACAAGTTTGACAAATGATTATCCGACTGGAGTGCAACTAGTCAGTGATGCGACATGTTGCAATTTCAATACGGGATCGACTATTGTATTATTTGATGTAAGCACGTTTAAGATCATTTTGATGCAATGAATCAGACGGCCAAGATGCTTGTTATCCTTCAAATTAAAAGGAATATTAGACTAAATTAAACGGTTCAATAGCTGTTTGGATTGCAATTAACTGCAACCTTACAACGTCGGAAACTACTTTTAGAAATGTACTAATCAGTTGACTGATTTTTTGCATGTAAATTCCATTTACCGCTGATAAAAATGAAATTGAATATTCCAATAAGTAGTTAACCCCACCCATCCTTGACCTAAACTGACCCAGTTGCCAGCCAGTCTGTGACAGACGGACAGACAAACGAAGGAAGTACTATTGTCACAACTTGCGACACAACACTCCAAGGAAGAATAGGCGAAGGCGCGGCGTGGAGGGAGCACTAAGTCAGTGGTTGACAGCAGTATGACACAAAGTAGGCCCTTATTTGATTGTGACAATGCTAAAGTACCTATGACAGTCACTCAACCATATCCATTCTTACTTTTCTTGAGAAGAAAACATATTCTAACCTAAAATTTTACTTTCTGCCATCTTAATATTGTTTAGACAAGACATTCTAAAGCAACCAAAATATATATCACCTCTTCTATTTACAGCCTCCATTTCTTTTTATAAAGGTGATACCGTTGTTTAGATGTCTTTAAGTCCGAATTTTATTTAAACACGATAAAACAAGCATAGAAGAATAGACCTAAACATCGAAATAGAAGATCGATAGTCTCATGTTAAATCATACAAAAGAATCAATCTATTGTTAAAGTATAACGGGTACACAAATTAACACCCACTGTGTTGGTCTAAATTGTCCACAAACATAGAACCTCTTTCTCTGTCAAGGGCGGCGTGGGCGATGACAGTTAGTCCACTTGAAGGTCTGTCAGTTACTGACATGATTTTGGATGATGTTGTAGCGATGAGTTCACATCAATGATTTATTACACAACAAACGATAATACCATCGATGTACGTGAATTGCATATTCGACAATTTCATCAATTATCTATTTTGAAGAAAGGATTACGGTTGTATGACAATGGAAAAGAAGATATAAATAAGAAAAGCCTAACCGGCCTGAGTTTAGAATAAATTGTTTTCTGGTATGACCTCTTCCTTAGCAAAAGGCAGGTCATTGAGACAAGCCATTCTATAACAGACGCAGAAAGATAGGTCGGGCTTTCATTTACATATTACGCTGTGTAAAAGATTATTTGACAAAATGACAATAGCAACGACACTACAGCCATCTTCATTTTAAAATCATAACTGAATATTTAAGTAGAAAATTATATAATTAATAGATTCAGGCGTTACTTTGCGAAGGTCCACATCAACAAACTGGAACAAATTACCTTGCTACTCTGGTTTCGCGGAGTAGCAAGGCAAGGTAATTTGTTCCAGTTTGTTTATAAAATTATAGCTTTCCTCAAATTTTAACTTTTCATCTTTTTGGTGTAGTGCTCTCAAAGTTTTCTTATCGATTGCTAGCTCTTTAACCTTACTGTACGACATGACACGAACCTTTTCCTTCACTTGATCAATATAATTTTCACGGTTTTCTATGTTTTGGTTTGGGTCGGGGTCTGCCGCTTCCTCTTTGAGTTCTATCTTTACCTTTATATAAACAAGTCGCTATCCATTCCTGTCTGTCTTCATATCTTTAATCACTTACTTCTTGTAAACTACGCTACGGATATATTAGTATTTTATGCAACTGTTGCATAATGAGGGGTCTTAAAACACGAGTGTGGTTTTATGAAACGAGCGTCAGCGAGTTTCATAATAGGATCACACGAGTGTTTTAAGACCTAATTATGTTCAGTTGCATACATTACTTTATCTACACACATATCATAAGTACTCTATGATGGGTTCAGAAGCCATAGGGCAATGACCTGCATTGCTACTAGCTACTAGTGCTAGTTACCTATTAAATATCTACAGACTGTGCACATTAAAATAATGTAATAAAAAATGAATTTGAACAAAATATTGAAACAAATTAGAAAAATTCTCATAATTATATTGGTTGTTATAATGCTGGTCATTGTCTACGGTTTCTGAACGCATTATAGAGCATTTATGATATATGTGTAGATAAAGTTAGATACGGTTTCACTGTCATTGACAGATTTTTTTACGAAAGGGTTTTATTTAGGAACTACATCCTAATTAAGTTTTCTTTAATAAAGAGCACACGTGCGCAGCCTTGGGTCCCTTGTATTTACTAATTTAGCTACTACACACTGTAGCAACAATGACAACAACAGCAACAAAAGCAGCAACATTAGAACATGATTAACCCCGTACAAGGTGAAGCGTGCAGGAAAACTCACGACTTGATTGAGCTGCGCGGGCGCCGGCGTACGCTGAGTACGAGTACATACATTACGTCACGATCGTGTGCGAACCGTATTATTACTTAATAAGGTAACGTGCCGATATAATTATATCTATATCAGTGTTTTGATGATTTAATATAGTAAATATACTTACTCAATCATCTAAATACAGTATTTGTGTTACTACGTCAAGAATTGGTGTTCCTCTTCTAAAGTTTCTTTATCAATGGCATTACATTAAACGTCAAGGTAAGTTATTTGCTTTTAACTCAAAGTGATAATGAACTCTACTGTTTCTTCAAATGTATATATAAGTAGGTTTTTTTGTTGGGCTTGTGAAGCACTTTCTTATGACAGCCATCCTTCAAACGTCATAATTGAAAACGCACAATTTGGATGCTTTGCTTTACGATGGCTAAGAGATCCAGAGGCTTACAAGGGAAAGCTCTAACGGCTGGTAACTGTTCAGCGATTCTCTTAGGGTCGCTGGTTCCCCGAGCGGTGGTGATAACTTCCCATTTTGCCACCAAGCGACCCGCATACTAGTTTACCTCCTTTTATCGTAAAATAATAATATAAGTATTTTTAGCGGAATGCCAATTAATGCGGTACATAAAAAGATAATCCTAAAGGCTGAGTCACCGGCCTCGTGCGGCCTCCCGCAGATGCATTGTTAACTTGGTTCTGGCAATTGTTGTAATTGTGTAACGACCTCACGATGTAACGTCCTTAAAGTCCAAATATACTATACTAACTTTGATAACGAAGACTCTATTTTTAAAGTACCTTTATCTACACACATATCATAAATGCTCAATAACGCGTTCAAAAACCATAGAAAATGACCAGCATTATTACAACCAATGTTATTATAAGAATTTTCTTGTCTGTGGTAGTAGGTAAATCTGTTATTTATTGGGTAGTATCTCTTAGTAGTCTGTGTTTATTGGTAATCACATTACCGATATCACTGACGTTATGAATTTAAATTTGGAACAGCTGTCAAAATTCAAGTTGGTCTCTATTTTAGTATCCATAGTTATTAAAACAGTTATCGATACGAAACGTCAACTCAGTATGATTTTTTAATTTAAACACATGATATTTGATCTCGAGTGACATGACAATAGGGACTTCATTCGTTTGTCTATGATTTAAAAAAACGTTCGTCTTGACGGATAGATCGAATTGCCGTATAGCAATTATTCGCCACTGGATGTAGCACAGTGTATATCAAAGATTTGTAAATACGCCTGATATTAACCTTTTTTTTTCAAATGCTTTATATTTATAATTTTTTTTTATTTATTGACGGTTCACTGCACAATTTAACTTTTTTAATGTTCATGGGACATTAAATAGTTCGTATGTAATTTCTTTTGGCGTCGTAAAATCAACAACAAAAATTATAAACAAATTATAGTCAACTTTAATTAAACGTAATTATCAACAACGTCAAATTATTCAGAGTGATTAATGAAAAAACTTGGCTTGCATTTTTGTGCTCTCTAAGTCAATGTGATGAACGTTTTTATTACGTAATATTTCAGAATTTATTTCACCATTAAATAAAAAATAGAATAATCTTCCAAGCTAAGGTAAATTAAACCTTACAACATTAATGTCAACGTTAATAAAAGATACTATTGTTTGTCTTTATAACGATTTACGCAATAAGGCACATATTCATTTGGCGGATGCGCTCGCGCAAGTCAGCGGTGAGATTTTTATTGACATTAATTATGATCATTGTTTAGGAGATGTGATAAAAGATTAGGATAAAGAATTATAGTTCTTTGATCTTAGAGAATTTCCGACTTATTTGTTGCATTCGCATACTTACTTAATGAATTTAGAAAGTATTCGTTTGTGTTAAGAAAATCAAAAATGGCTTCGTAAAATGACTCGCAGATTTGATATTTAGAAGCTTAAGTCTAGTCTAAAATATATTAAGGCTGTTTAATCATACTAACTTGACTGACTGACTGACTAACACATAAGACACCGCCTACACATGAAATATGAAATATGCGACTATGTTCTTTAGGGTAGTTATAGACGCACTAAGAAATGATTTTTGAAATTATGATTCCATACTATGCTAGTATGAAACTCGAATTCGAGTCCAGTTTAGAACTACGACCGACCCTTAAAATGGGATTGGAAAATAGTATGTAATCTACAATATACTCGAACGATGTCGCAGGTATGAGCTAGTTATTAATATTATCGTGGAATCGAGGGCTGGAAATTTCGTGAATTTGATTCGTTACAATATACGTGATATAAACCGTTTAAAATGTTTTATGTTAATGTCTAAATATCGCGAAAATATAAGTAAGATATTAGTGTTATTATGGACCTTGCAAATGGTCATACAAATAATATCCTTCTTTTGGGTTAAGATCGCACACTTCATAGTCAAGCTGCTAAGCCAAGTCCGACCAGTTGGACTTGGGTGTCCGCACTTGCTAGCCTCGACTCGACGCCAAATCATCGAAATACAAGTAAAATTCTCAACGGAATGCTTCTGACTTCTCTGACATCCTTATTAAGCGCCTTCGGTCGTTGACAGCAAGGACGGATTCCTCAGCAGTGACTACTCCAATCTCTGCGATTGTTATTTTCGGCAAAAATTCAGTGATATCATATGAAATTATGTGATTCACTTAAAGGAAAATAATGACAGAAACATGGAATGCAATTTTAAATTTAAAAGGCTGCAATGTGAGACAATGATATCTGAAAGTAAGAGTTTGAAGGCTGTTTTGCGTAAAGAGTGAAGTTACTTAAATTCAATTGCGATCGAGCTTTAAAAATAAAAACCTGCAAATTATAACATAACATTCATAAGTATTGCCAAAGGCAAGGTTCGTTCTCCTTTAGATAACCCAAAACTTGAGACGTTTTGAAAAGATTTCGACTACACCAAAAACGAATTAACGATCCTTGTCATAATGCTGGTCGTAAAACAAATTATTATGCGACAGAAAGACATGAAAATCAGCAAAAAGGGAGTGACAGCAGTCATGACCACTCAATATTAATATATCCCTCCCTGCGGCTCTGTCTAAGGGCTGCACGTAGGAATAAACTACGGACGGTTATGTTGGATCCACGATAGATGTAACAATTTAAATATACAATAAGTGCATTTTTTACCGAACTTGGCTTACAACACTACCTCATCCAAAACAATATTAAGGAAACAGTTCCCCTCTATCCATTCACAGACAACTTTACTAAAAGCAGATTATTTACAAGCAATTTCTTGTACAATTCAACATAATAGATGTCGCTTTTTCAATGTCACACTTTCCTGAGCAGATACGTCAAAATAAAACTTTTTTTACCCCTTGCGTGTTCGGATTCTCGCAGACGAATCTGTCTGGATTGCCTCTTGTCACGCATCCGATGAAAAAAAAACAATGAGGTTTTTTATGGAAATTTACTCTTTATGGTTGGGGCCTGAATTGCGTAATTTTTTTCGTAATTAAGAACTTAACTTGGCCGTGGGTTGATGATTTTGTTTATGGGTGGCACTTACTTGATGCCTCACTTAATGGTTACATGTCGGGGGGCCATCAGTAGCTTGAATGTCAAGTGAACTTACCTGAAACAAAATAATAGGTTTATTAATAAAAGTCAATCATTACAGCAACTAAAACATACAAGGACTTCGCTTCAAAATTTCTGTTCCTTTTATTTGAAAGAAAGATAGCAAATAGTTCATTCAGTGCTCAGAAGTACATAGAGTAGGGTAGGGTATTCGAGACTTGTTTTGGTCAATTTAGTCTGAAAACCAGTTTAAACTAGCTTTTGATATCAAAACACCCTTTGCCATCAATAAGGGGGTTAAATATGTGACAGTTAAACAATCTAAAGATAGCCTGTTGATTATTTACAAATTCCTTTTATATTATAAATACAAAATTAATGATATATGGATGTTTGTTCCTAAATCACATATTTACAACTGGATGGATTAAGATGAAATTTGGCAGACAAATATATTATATCCTGGATTAAAACGTAATATAGTTTTTTCATCGTACAATGCATACTAATATCACGCGGACGAAGCCGCGGGCAAAAGCTCGTCTTTAATATTTCAAATGGATTATCTAAAAATAAACTAACTTTTTTTAAACTAAAAATAAACTACTCGCGTCTAGTAAACAAAGCATTTTGCCGCAAAACAACAACAATTAGCAAGCGTATCGATTCTCGATCCTTAATCGATAAGGTCGCATCGATTAGTCACCGTGGACGCGGGAAACGAGTTTGTCATTCGATTAAACGCAGACATATGTATTGGAAGCTGCGTTGAGATGGTTTAACCACTATGAAAAGTCGCCATTTTGTTCAAAATAGATTTGTGACTTCACGTTTTACATAAAACGAAGGTTACCGTAATTAATTTACCTTTTTATTCTCTTCTAAAATCATCATTACTTAAACTTCATTCACGTAACTTTGAGTGTAATATGTGATTTTTTTCTTCTTATTTATGTAAATTGATTGTATGCTTATTTTAAGAGTTTTAAGATATCTTTGAATATGCGCTGCCCGCTGTACATTGGCTATTTTTCATCATATCTCTTTTCAAATTGAGGATACAAAGTGATGAAATTAAAATACAACTAGTTATTCAGTTGCAGTTGCAGTTGAAATATCCCTTAATTATTTCATTTCAATTAATTATAACCAAATTCAGATATAGCGATTTTCCGTTCTGGCAACCTTGTATGATGAGAAGGTTCTGTAGATTCTACATTATCATTTGCATTTACCAAAATTATAGTCGCGTTATTATTCAATTGGGACATGATAAAAACTCATTTATTCATAAATACGCGGGTCCATATAAGTGTTTATAATAAAAATGCTGCGCGAAGGTCGAGAGTGGGCAGTGGGCAGGTGTGGGCGTCGTGTCGCAAACGATACAGAGCAACTGCGTTGTTTGATTAAATCACGAAAACTTGGAAAAAAACGACTAACACATTAGTCGTTAGTTATTGCGAATTGTTGAAGATTTCGAACTTGGCGCGGTTTTCACTTTTATAAGCTTATTTTAAAATAGGTCGGTTGAATATTTCATTCAATTAAGGTTATGTTAAATTACGTTTTAAAAAGCCACTGTGGAATCTTTTCACAATAAATGACTTTATAATTTACTTCGCAGGCATTGCATGTAATTACGATGATTACTGTGAATAAAACTTAATTCTTTAAGAGATATTTTTAATTTTGTATGTAGTATATATTTAATTTTGTATGCGTTTGTAATTTAATCTTGTCAAATATTAAACAAAATTTTATTTCATTGCTTTTTACTAATACACAATAATCATTTCGTACCAAGATGAAACACATACAAAATATGAAAATAATACTCCTAATTTATTTTTATTTTTCTACACCAAACAGTATATCAAAGAAGATGAATTAAAAAAATGTAATAAAAAAGTTGAGTACTTATTAACCGATGGCATGATAAAAACTAATTAACAAATTAAGTGCAATTACCAATGTTAAAAGGGAAGATTCTAAATTTAATAGGGATGTCTCCTGGGTTAAAACAACAAGATTCTAATTAGTCCGTCAGTTAGATTATAGAAAAATACTCGATACGTATTTTTTTATTTGTCCATACGAATAATATTGACAAAGATACAGCACATTCAAATTCAGGAGTAGGGGCTCGTGACGTCACTCTTTCGTAAAAATTTTACGAAATAATGACGTAGCGCGAACTTTCGCCGCTCTGTAACTTTGTTATTTTAAGTTTTAGAAGCAAAAGAAAAAATACGTATCTACTATTTTCTGGCGTTCTAAAAGATGGACTAATTATTATTTTTTAGTCAACATCCCAATTGACTAGCAACTACTAGACACCATTTTCAATTGCACAAGTTGCATCACAAATTAATGAGATAACTCGACGATAAATCATGAGGCGAACGATCAAAATATAGCAAATTGATTGTGAAAGTCATAAACACGCTGTAACACGTAGTTATAAATGTTATAATGTTGCTGCCGATTTATATGTTTTATGGCACTTGTGATAATTATATAGACTGTTTTATGGGTTCTCAACTAGCCCAGCCGAACCACGATTGAATCATGTGTAATGCATTGAGTAAATGTTTCTGTGAATGATGAACTGTCTTATAAATAAAGTTACATTTAAATCAACTTTAATTTAAATTTCAGAAATAGAATAAATCAAAAAGGAAAGGTTCATTCAAGATACATAGAATGCTGATGTTGCAGGTTCGAGTCCTGCCCTTGTCCTAATTTTTCTTTGTGTTGTCATTGCATAGCATTTTAATTTAATAATTTTAATGTTAAAAACATTTAAAATAAAAATAAAAATTTGGAAAGGTTCAATCAAGATTTTGATAGTATGTTTTTGTAGGTTTCCTTAGTCAGAAGGCAAAACTGAGATTACTGTTATTCAGTCCTGTCCATCTATCTGTGTGTCCATATGTCACAGCAATTTTACATACAGACCATTGAGGAAGATATTCTCCGCGAACCGTTTTACGATGAAGTAGTGAAATGAAAGAACTTGGCGTGACCACTACCTGTAAGTTTTATAATGATTACTGGAAAATGATACAAATCAGCGGTCTAACCGTTGCGCGTGCGTTTGATATAAAGCAATTAAAATAGTTATTAATATGTAAAGATGTTTGCAACACGGAGTTATGAAATAATTGAGATAACTATGCGAGTACCATAGCATAGTATATAGTACAGGTTAATAGTTTAAGTGTTAACAATTATTTGGTTTAACAAGCGACTGCTAACTACTTCCAGTGTAGCAACTTGGCAAGCAGCACTGGATAACGAAATTCTAAAGCATATTTGTTTTGATTTTAAAATTGAAATTCCTTTGTTTTACTATTATTATGAATGAATGAAGGAATTGATTTTTTTATTTCGAAATTTGTTTTTTTTTTGTTAGGAACGTTGATTAATTATTTATTTATTTACAATTTACAAACGCTGTTATTTATTATTAATATTATTTCATCACATTTAATAAAACTAAAAGCAAATGAAAATGACAATCACTCATTTAACTTAAAATTAATAAAATTTGCTAATAAATTAATAAAATTAAATATCAGATTATTAAATAAATCAAAATTAAAAAAGTACTATAACTGAAACTGAAAAGAAATTTGATTAACTTGATGATTTCATGATTGCAAACAAAATATGTATATCTCGGACCCTAAAATCATTCCGTTTGTGAGCCCCCTCCCGGTAGCGGACGGACAGCAGAGTAACAGAAATGTAGCTCCATTTCACCATGATCCTTTCTTTTGTATCATAACCGGGTAAACTATAGGTACACGGTTACGAAACACCTGACATAATAGCAGGCAGCCGAGATCAGCAACTCACGCGCAGCGAAAACTGTGACATCCATTCTGCGCGCCCGCACCGTGTGACCCTTCGTACTGGACGGATTTATCGATCATTCTCTTTTTTATCTGACAGGGAATATAGACGTCAAGTAAAAGTTACTGGTGCAGTACAAATGGACCGGCTTGACTGGGGTAGTACAGCACTCTCAGAGAATACCGCAGCAATTTCGAGAACTTTTCGACCCCATCGGCCGTCAGTTCTCCGTGCTATGTGCCCTGCCCACTGCCACTTCAACTTGCTAATCCACTGGGCTACGTCGGTTACTTTCATTCGTCTGCGGATCTCCTCATTTCTAGTGGCCGCGTATTGGCAAGCGCAGCGTAGGACGACCAGTCACAAGATGGTCCGATGACCTCATACAGGTGGCAGGAAGGCTTGCCGCTTCCAACCGGTCACTTTGGAAATCCATGGAGGAGGCCTATGTTCAACAGTGGACTTCTTGTGCCTGAGATGATGATGATGATGATGACAGCAATTTAGTAGTGAAGTAGTAGGTCTTGTAGATGGGGACAAACAGCAGCCAAATTATGCTTGGTGGTGATCAAATAAACCGCCGAAAATGCCATGTGACATTTGAAACGTGTTCAAGAAGTTTTGGACGAGTTTCATTGCCCAAACTTTTTTGGATTATTCTTGGCCTTGTTTTTCACTTTTCCTATATATTTTTTGTACATACGCAAGTGGGTTTGTTTTTATTATTAATAGTTCGCTTTTTAAAGACATATTTTTAAGTACATTTCAACTATTTTAAAAATTGATTTTTAAACGATTTTTTACTATTTAAAAAATCCAATGTAATTTATCGAAAAATGTTATTTGTTGCGTAATAGAGTGTAGTGTTTGAGGCATTATATTAAACATTTAAATACACGTGTGAGTGTTTTTTTAAACGCCTGAAGCGAAACTTTCATGGCCGTTGACGCGTACCGCGATAACCATCGGTTGGAGCCAATCGATTATTACGACCCGGGACGAATCGATGCTCGAATCGATTCTATGCAATCGAATAATCAACTGTCCACACTTTCGCTTTACTTGGTACTTGCAATTAGTAGAACTCGGTAGGTATATGCAAAGGCAATACGTTGTGTTGGCAACACCCAACTAAAATGGTAGTTTTTTAGTTGTTTACTATGGCAACACTAACTCCTTCTCTGTGTGATCGAAACCCTTAACATACTTTTCACCCGACTACTAAAGCCAAAAGGAAGGGTTGTATTTTTAGCAGACTATGTATTTTTGTAATGACATATGTTCCACCGCAGTGCCTAAACGACTGCGCCGATTTTTCAGTGCTATAAATTAGAAAAATTAAATTCATTGGATTTGGCATCTGCTGAGAAGAATAATTTGGCATTTTCTGCAGCGCTGTTATAGTCTGTAGTCTGATTGCGTTAATAGGAACGACTTCATTTTTAGTTTAATTTATTTTTAAAATTATTGTTTTCAAAATTGAATAGTTTGTGTTTTTAACATGTGATTGTGAACATGCTTCATACGTTACTACGACGTTCTTAAGTGTTTAGCTACAGTTTCCGGCAAACAACTTGAGCATTGACCTTGACTGCGCAGTAGCCGTTTCTAGTACAAATGTGTATGCGCAAACCTAACCCTCTCCACTCGATTTATGCTCAAGTTATTTGCCTGCAACTATACTTCTAAGAGGAAAGTTACGTATCTCGGGCACGTGTTTAGGCATGAAAGATACCAACTTCTTCAGTTAATTATGATGGGCAAAGTCGAGGGAAAGAGGCGTGTTAGACGAAGGAAAAAGTTATGGTTGAGGAACATCAGAGAGTGGACGGGAGTCACCAGTGCTGAACAGCTGTTCAGAGTGGCACAGTACCGAGACAAATTCGCAGAGTTAACGGCCTACCTCCAGTGGCCCTAACATGACTGGCCAAAGTTAGTTTATCTCTATCTGCGTCCTTTTCTTATGACACTAGTTAGACGGAGACACAGGGAGGGGTTAAACTAAACCTGGGCTGTCACGTTAGGGCCGCTGTAGTGGAGAGGCACCTGCAGACGAAGAAGAAGAATACTTCTAAGTCTGAATGTGAACATTATGGAGCCGAAGCGAGTTGCTAGTTATTTATAAACTTCTGCCAAAAAAATAGATGACTCAATATGACCATTTTAAACCCAGGGTTCAAGGACAACCTTTGAACACACCGACTAGATTGATTTCAAGATTGATACTCGCAAGATCAATCAGTTCATATCAATCATCAATCAGCACGGAGTGATGTCATAATTGCTGGATGGGTGATGAAGATGGATGGGGTGAGTTTACAGTTTACGATGATGTAACGGAAATGGTTGGTAGAGAAAAAAAGTAGCTAAGTCAAAACTCAAAGGTGAATTTTTCTTTAAAAAAATCGGTAACCACGGAGTAGCAAATTGGTTCCGATTCGTTCACTTTAAATGTAAAAATTACATTGTAATTTTGATTTAAAATAAAAAATATTTCTCATTGAGTGTCTTGCCGGTATTTTTCATCAAAAGATTTTTAGAACCGGTGGTAAATTTTGTATCATTTATAAGTGCGTACAAAGCCTATTACTGAATAAAGAAATTTATACTTTGACATCTTTTTGCCTATTTTGTTCGTCTCAGCAGGTTCTAAGTGGTCGTCTGGAAGTAGATAGCTCTTACGATAAAGAACATTTAACTTTGTTGTTGTTTAAAATGCTATATAATGAATAATGAATGACAACACAAAGAAAAATTAGGGTAATGGCAGAAGTCGAACCTGCAACATCAGCATTCCGTGCCTTGCGTTTGCCAGTTACGCCACATTACAGCTAAAATCGTGTGTCATTATATAGCATTTTAAATTCAATCTGAATGTATAAAAAATATAAAAAAAGATCGAAAAATTAAAAAAAAATTACATAACACTTTATAACCATTAAATTAGTATACTTAATAACAAGATTTAATCTAATTTAATTATTGATATTAATTTAACAATAATTTGTAACTTAAAAATAGTAGTAAGTGATATAAACATTTCTACGCCAAATCTGGCAGGATACGCTTAATTTATTTTATTTAGGTATTGTATTGATTTCAAAAATTTGTTGTTGTTGTTAATTGGTATGGATTGTCCTGAGATATTTATTTATAACTTATTTATTTATTTACTTCATCATCATCATCATCATCATCATTTCAGCCGAAAGCCGTCCACTGCTGGACATAGACCTCTCCCAAGGATCGCCACAACGACCGGTCTTGTGTTATTTACTTATATATGAGTAAATTTAATCAATACCCCAGTTAGGTTTAAATTTGCGCGTGAGTCCCCGGCGGCTCATGGCACCGGTTGCGCGAATCCTCCTCGGATGCGCACGCGCCGTGCTCGGCATACCCAGCGCACTTCCTTTCGTTACGTGTTCGGACCGTTTTTGATTGTCTGTTACAACAAAGCTGATACGTAACTATAATATATTGAGAATCCTATAGACTTTAGGTAATTAATTAATACTGCAAGCACTTCGGTAAACTCTAATTTGTTTAAGTTGTAATATTAGCAGCGTAGGACGACCAGCCACAAGATGGTCCGACGACCTCATACAGTTGGCAGGAAGGCGCTGGTTGCATGCCGCTTCCAACCGGTCGCTTTGGAAATCCATGGAGGAGGCCTATGTTCAACAGTGGACTTCTTGTGGCTGAGATGATTATGATGATGATGAATATTATTGTACAGACGAACTGACAATAGTGTTATCGCTATGACGTTTATCACTAGAGAAAGAGAGAGAAACGGTAGAAGAGTGAACCTCCAGTGAGTGATTACAGAAGAGTAACACACTGCAACAGCTTAAAGAATTGTAGTGAACTAGGCTAGAAATCGTTAAAGGGCTTAAGGCGGGCAACGGATCAGCGATTTCTCTTGGGATCGCTGATTCCTAGTACCACTTTATCAGGAGACACACATGCTTTTTTGCCTCCTTGTTCCATAACAGACGAACAACAAAGATGGAGACTGGTTCTTTTTTTCGTTCTTTCTTTTGTTTAAGTG